>OX421282.1:32500-1256471 GCA_949125355.1 Agriopis leucophaearia
TTGCCACATACTATTCTGTTTATTCGCCGCAGCCACCGAATCTAGATGTTAATGAAGTAAGGACTATGGATAGCGCAAGTGGCCGAATACACATTTCCACGATATCGGATGAAAACGTGGAGCTGGCAGTGAGGTCGCTGAAGCCTAAGAGATCGGTAGGCATCCCTCCTTATGTCGTGAAAGATTGTGGAGCGCGGCTGAACAAACCGATGCATCATGTATTTAGGCTTTGCTATGAAAATGCATTTTATCCAGATGTATGGAAGCTGTCGCGTGTTGTCCCGGTTCCCTAAAAGTTCAGGCTCCGAATTTAGCGACTATAGATCTGTGGCGGTGTTGTCGGTGTTTGGTAAGTTATTTGAGTCAATTCTACAGTGTCGAATAAGCAGGCAGGTGGAGAGTCAATTGACTGATGCTCAGCACGGTTTTCGGGCTGGTCGTTCAACTGTAACGAATTTACTCTCATTTTGGTCATACACCGTGGAGGCAGTAGATTCTGGAGTGCAGGTTGATGCAGCATATTTTGACTTCCGGAAGGCATTTGACACTGTAGACAATGACGTACTTTTGCAAAAACTTTCTAGAGTGGGATTTACACCGCACCTGCTCCAATTTTTCTGTGAGTATTTACGTAATCGTAACGTAATCGTTGGCAGTATGTACTATACAAATCAGCAGCCTCTCTCCTTAGTTTAAAAGGCAACAAATGGTGGTGAAAACAAGACTCATCATATTCAAAGTCGGAATTCCGTATTTTGGCCTTGTAATTGACAAAACGTAAGAATTTCTTTTGCGGCCTTTCGAGTATTGAAATATATTTGTCATAACAAGGATTCCAGACCTGCGAGGCATATTCCAGCTGACTACGGACTAAAGAACAATAAAGAATCTTGAAGGTCTTGACCAGCTTAAAATCCTTATTAACTCGCAAGATGAAGCCCAATGTTTTCATAGCCTTAGCCGAGATATTCTCAATATGTTTGTCGAAGAGGAGTTTGGAGTCGAGAGTAACACCAAGATCAACCACTGAATCACTTCTAACCAGGGATAGACCATTAATTTTATAGTCATACACAAGGGTCCTAGCTGATCTAGAAAAAGTAATGCAACAACATTTAAGTATATTTAGATCTAGCTTGTTTCTTGTGCAGTAGTTATGAAGATTGATGAGGTCTAATTGAAGCTGTTCTAAGTCATGATGGGTTTTAATAATTTTATACATTTTCATATCATCTGCAAATAGTAGGAAATCGGAGTGTTTAAAACACTGGTTTATGTCATTGATGAAAATAATAAATAGGAGAGGGCCTAATATATTGCACTTGTGTCGTGCTTTTGAGTATTCTCTTGTAGCTGCATATCATCTGCAAATAGTAGGAAATCGGAGTGTTTAAAACACTGGTTTATGTCATTGATGAAAATAATAAATAGGAGAGGGCCTAATATATTGCACTTGTGTCGTGCTTTTGAGTATTCTCTTGTAGCTGATGTGCAATAATCATTTTTTAAAGTTTACTACTTAAACTTTTTATATTCTGCAGGTTCCTCATCGGTGGTGGGATATTTTTTTTTAATTATTATTTATCTCAGTGTATAAAGTACATGCTATGTATACACAACTCTGCCGAACTGCGTACCAGTTTGTAGGCAGATATCTACTCTCATTACAACTTTGCAGGATATTGGAACACTAGGAATGGACATTATTCCAGCATTTACTAGCAGCATACCGAAAACTGCCTCTGAAGACGGCTGCCACAGGCGTGCCATAGGCGGCCATTGTTTTATGGAATATAAGCTGTTATTTGTACGAGCGATGTCTAATTTCCTCGCCCGCTATACCCATGCCGGAGAACAATGACGTCTGATGCGGATCGGCCTGCCTACTGTACTGCCTACTACTCTGATGCTTGACGATTCGACATAATTTTTTTTTTCAGTTTGTATAATAAACTAGCTTTAGTTCATATAATTTTTTTTTATTTGATTTTATTATAATTTAGTTATGTTTGTAAACATCTAGATACAAGTTAAGTATATAAAATAATCCAAACTTAACCAAATTTCGTTCGTTAAAATCACAACAGTTAAAAAACGATGCAGGACTGCGCGGTGATCTGCGAGGAACAGAACGGTGGGGCGGAGGCGGCGCGGGGGCGGCGCGGGGCGGGGGACGCTCAGGAGCGCAGGTAGTGACGCGGCGTGTAGACGCGCGTGAGGTCGCGCTCGCTCATGGTGGGGACGCGTGGCTTCAGCTCCGGGATGATGGCGCACCCCAGCACCGACAGTCCGTTATTGGCCCTGCAACATGCACGCGACACGTCACTCCTTGCGCCGGGAGGAGGAGGCCGGACTGGACTCCGGGATGGTACCTGATGGGCGCGGGCTCGTCTTCTGGCAGCCAGCAGTGCAGGGAGTACCCCCGCCGCGTCTGAAACAACCGCCTTCTAGATGTAAATACGACACCGCGACCGCGATCTCACGAACTGTGCGTACAATAACAATAGGACAATCGCTTTACGAGTAGGTTTCGTAACACCAACATTATTTTATACCATTTTAATTATTTAATTTCCATTTATGTTTGTTCCTAAACGGCCTTATTCCGAAATACGGTTTAACTTCTGTACTCTGATTAGTACCAGGTTGAAACCATGGACTAGGAGTTTCATTTTTAAAGTTTCATCAGTGTTTCTAGTGTCGGTATGAGGGGTTAATCCCTAATTTGAATTTCGGACCTCTTTTTGTGATGTAAAGCACCATTTACGTAATGCAATACAATTCTACTTAAGGAAATCTGCTTGGGTATTGATAACAATATTTCGTGATGTCGTGTCGTGTCGTGTCGTGTCGTGTCGTGTCGTGTCGGGGAGTGAGAGTGAGGAGTTTACCTTGACGGAGCTCTTGGTCTTGGAGCGCGAGGCGCGGTACGTCTCCAGCTCGGGCAGTTGTTCGTTGGACTTCCTCACACTCTTGGATGCAAGAATTGAGGAGTCTGGAAACAATATTTGACGTGCCAATTACTCAACAAATTTATTTTTATATAACCAACTATTATTTTGAGCGAGCGGGCCGAGGAGAGGGAAGGTGTTTCAGTAGAGTGGGAGGAGTTACATTTCTCTTTCGACTTTTTCGAACTAAAAGTTGAAAAAACGGCGATGGTGTTGACAACGGGTAAGAATTTGCAATGGCAAGATGCAAGGAAATGGGCTAATGATGATGATAGATTCCCATGACCAGATATTAAAACCGAATTTGCCAGATATCAGATAGTTGCAGAATTCAACGCGGTCCGATCCGTCTGTGGGTACGATGTGGACATCGACACGGGACGGGGATGAGCCGGGAACGGGTCGGAGAGGAACCTGAGCGAGACAACTGCTAGACTAAAACGAAAAGAATGGGATGAAGTTAAGTGAATTACGGGGCAATGCGGAAATGGAGTAGAAAGAGCATGATGGAAGTAGAGCAGATTAGGAGCCTGGAGCGAAAGGAGCGGAACGGATTATGGGACGAAAGCAGAACCGAGCGGAGAGGGCGGCACAGGATGGATGCGGGACTGAAAATGAATTAATGAGCAGAAGGGAGTAGGTAAAGTGGCTGTCTATACTCGCGAGTGAAGCCGCGGGCAACAGCTAGTTTAAAAAAAAATAAGAAAAAAAAAAATATGTTAGACTATGACAAAACTGCTTCCACTTACGATGTATGTTGCCAATGAACCTTTACCTGAGTTTCGATAAAGTTATTTCATTATAATTGTCTACTAAAATGTTAAAATGCACGAGCGAGATCGAGGACGCATATTTATTTATTTAGTTACAATTTCTCAAAAACTTACAGCTAAAAACTAAAACGTATTTTAGACAATATTTCCTGAAAACAATATTCGTAAACTAAGTATTACTAGAATGTAATACGGAGTTAACGATAAAATAACTTATAGAATAGTGAAGAATTACATTCAAATTATTAAAAAACAAATGAATGTCAGGGTGGTGAGTGATTAGCTCGTGGAGCAGCGTGAGTGCGTGGTGTGTGGACGCGTATCGAGAGGTAACTGTGCGCGGGGGGAGGGGACGAGCGGCGCGAGCAGCGGCAGCAGTGTCGCTGTGTGCGCCTGCGCACGAGCACGCGCGCTACCACACACCACTCCGGGACATACTATGCATACAATAACAATAGGATAGAGTAGTAGATAGTAGAATTTTGTAAATTAGAACAGTCAAATATTATTTTGAATTGTTATGGAGGCATGCTGGATCTCGTGTTAGCTAGGTACCATAAATACTGGTGATGTGTCTGTGACTGAAGACGTTGAGCCTTTGGTGCCGGCGGACGCTTACCATCCTCCTCTCAAGGTAACGCTATCGGTCTTACGTGGTTCAGATTACTCTATCGCTACCTTTTCTCATACTAATGTTTGTTATGCTCCTGATTGTGATTTTCGCAAAGCAGATTTTCACGCGCTGTACTCCAATGTAGCTTCTGTTGACTGGTCTGACGTGCTTCATCAGCAGGATGTTGACTTGGCTATGGAGCTTTACTATGCAAAGTTAAATGATATTATTTGCAACCACGTGCCCTTAAGAAAATCGTGCGCTATTGCGCATCTACGCCAATATCCACCGTGGTTCACATCCGACATCATAAGTAAGTTAAAAATAAAATATTTTCATTTCTGTAAATATAAACAATTAGGTTTAGATTTTAATTATGAAGTTTTTAAATACTACAGGTCCCATGTTAAAGAATTAATAAGAGAAGCTTACAATAGGCATATTAGTGTGATTGAGTCAAATATAACTAGGGATCCACTAGGGAGGGATCCCACGCAATTTTGGAGACATGTAAGGAATAAACGTAGAGATAGGAACCAGTCAAATGAATATACGCATGATGGAGAAATCGTGATAGGGCAAAAGGCAGTTGATGCTTTTGCCGTATATTTCAGCTCCGTATTTCTACCTAACATCCCGGTGCTGGATGCTGAAGCAGCCACACACTCCGATGTGGCTGACTCACGTCTCGTGAGCGTATGGACAGCGTCACTGTATCCGATATCCGACGTGCTATTCGCCGTCTAAAGCCATCTTCAGCGGCTGGACCAGATTCTATACCACCGTTTTTAGTAAAAGACTGTTCGTCTTCGTTAGAGGTACCACTTCTACATCTCTATAATCTTTCCCTCAGCACTAGTTGCTATCCTGATAGATGGAAAATCTCCAGAGTAACTCCAGTACCCAAAGTGGCCTCGTCAATAGATGTTGCTACGTTTAGGCCAATAGCTGTACTAGGAGTATTTAATAAAGTGTTTGAGTCTATTATCAACCGACATCTATCACATCAGCTCCAAGTCAATCTAAGTGACGCACAGCATGGGTTTCGTACCGCCCGCTCGACAACCACGAATCACATCGCCTTCGTGGACTATGTCTCTGCCAACATGGATGCCGGCAAACAGGTTGATGCTGTGTTCTTTGATGCTAGGCGGGCATTCGATGTGGTAGATAATGATATACTGCTGATGAAGCTGTCAAGGTTAGGTGTGTCTCCGAAGCTGTTGAATTTTTTTGCCAGCTACTTAAAGGATCGCAGACAATATGTGCAACTACATGGGTATAGATCAAACTAATTTTACACAAGATCAGGCGTCAGCCAGGGAAGCACTCTTGGGCCATCTCTTTTCTCGTTTGTGGTCGATGATCTTCCTAAAGTACTGAACACAGCTCAATGTTTGATGTTTGCTGACAATTTGAAGATTTATAGCGCAGTGGCTCAAATCTCAGACTCTACAGACTTGCAACAGGATATAGAGTCGGTGGAGAGGTGGAGCCGTTTAAATAAACTTTCTTTTAATGTTGCCAAATGCAAAAAAATGACTTTTTCTAGGTTACAAGTGCCTATAGCCTCGTCATATGCTCTAGAAGGCTCAGCACTGGAGAGAGTAAATTCTATTCGTGACCTAGGAGTTACTTTGGACTCTCGTCTTGACTTCCGTGAACACATCAATTCTACCTGTAAAACGGCAAATAAAACTCTTGGGTTTATAATGCGGATGGCATCGCAGTTCTCGGATGTTAGGATTGCAATAGTGCTGTATAACGCTTTCGTTCGCAGCAAATTAGAGTTTAGTGCCATGGTTTGGGATGCGTTGGAGGCCAAATATACTTTGATGGTGGAACGGATTCAGCGGAAATTCGCTCGATATGTATACAAGCGAAGGTACGGGTATTATCCATTCTTATTATTCTTCTTATTCGAGATGGGGGCGATAAGTCCTGCACTGACGTCCCGCTTGGGGTGTATTGTGCATTTCCCCCTACCAGCAGTTACCCGAGCCAACCCAACTCCTTGAAATATCGGAGTGAGGCTCTGGGGCGCTGGCACAGTTGCTCCAGTGGCTTAGATGGAATTGTGCATAATGATGATGACGATGAAAAGCAGTCTAGCTGGTGATGTGGTGACGTGGATGATGAAGGTAGCGAAGCCTCATGCAACCCGGTAGCGATTCTAGTTTCCTCTGTGGCTTCACAATGCCACAGCACATGCTCTACAGTTTCTTTCTCCTTCATGCAGCCACGACACAGTGGACTGTCCGTGGCTCCCAGTTTATACAAGTGGCTATTCAAGTTGCAATGACCGGTTATGAGGCCTACAATCAGGCGAAGGTCCTGTCGTTGCAACTTCAATAGATTGTTCGTGATCTTCCTGTCAAGAATTGGGAAAGCAACTTTAGCATGCTTGCAGTCATCTTTCTTGTCCCACAGATTCTGTTGTTCTTTTTCGGTGTGATGACGCAGTAGTTCTCGCACTCCCATTGCCGATGGTTTGCAGAGGCTCATTGCGTCATCCCTTACCTGTTTCCTAGCGCCTTCCTTGGCAAGGGTGTCCGCCGTTATATTACCCACGCAGGATCCGTGGCCTTTCGTCCATCTCACTATCGTTCTGTACTTGCTCGCGAGTGTTTGTAAGGCTGTATGGCACTCAGCAGTAACTCTTGATCTTGTTACGGGTCTTCTGAGTGCGTAGATGGTAGCCGCACTGTCAGTTGTAAACATAAGGATTCCTCTGCCGTCCCGATCTTCGGGGGCCGTGAGAAACTCATTTAAAGGCCAGACTGCTCCTATGGGTATTATCCATATCTGTATCCATCTTTATTTGTATGCGCGATGATAGGTCTCGATACATTGGAGCTTCGGCGAAAACTGCTGCTAGTCACTCACTACATACTAATACTGCGCAGTAAAGTGAACAGTTCAAAAACTTTAAGCAGTATTGGGTTGTACGTGCCTGAGAACTACCTGCGCTGCGGAACCCGCCGCCGGCATCAGATGCTCGCGTGCTCCGTGCCGCGGACGCACCACGCCAACAACGCGCCCACGCGGCGGGCTGTGCCACTACTTAATGCGTTTGTGCGCGAATTCCAGCATGTCGACATTTTTTATGATAATCTTAATATAATTGCCACATATTTAGTTTTATTTCTAAGTAGGTAGTAACTTAAGTTAGTTAGTTATTAGTTATATTATATTATAGTTAAATAGTTTGCGCATTGGTTAACCTGTAAGCATTCTGTTGATGTGTGAGAGTCACATCGAGACAACGCAGTAGGGTTATCAATCCTGTTGTTCAGTAGCAAGTAGTAGTGGGCAATGAGTGCACACTTCCGCCGCAGCCCTAGTGTGTTCATCCCCACCATTCCCGAAACAAATAAAGAGGGATAGAACCAAGTAGGGTGTACCCATATATTTTTTATATAGGTTCCGTGCGAACTTCCTCTGTACTCGTTCGAGTAACAAAGTATATTTATCTTCGTGTGGGTCCCAAATAAGCGAATTAAATTCTAATTTACTGCAGACCAAAGCGTAAAATAATATTAAACTAGTTTTTTTATTTTTAAATCTGACCGATTGCCTCATTACAAATCCTAGCGATTTATAGGCTCGCTTGCACAATTCAGTGATGTGAGTATTGAAGGCGAGCTTGGAATCGAGTATGAGACCCAGGACCGGTGTGAAGTTGGCAGCCAACTTCACACCGGTAGACCCAGGTTTCCTTATCTCTGTTACTCGATCCAGCGCAGTTCCAGACATATTGTAGTCGTAAATGAGGGGGGAGCAGGATCTAGACAGAGTTATTGTTTTGCATTTAGATATGTTAAATTGTAAGTTGTTCCGCTCGCTCCACTCTACGACACTATCAATATCTCGCTGAAGCGCTTCACAGTCGGCGGCCTCATCTACACCCAAGAATAACTTCAAATCGTCCGCAAACATCAAGCACTTAGCCGTCCTGACAACATTCGGCAGATCATTTATCATGATCGAGAACTGGGTCGGACTTAACGTACTTCCCTGGCTATATATGAATCATAAGGTCAACGCGTCAAAGAAAAACACATCTGCCTTGCAAAAGCAGCGTAAATAGGTAGCCTGTTTGACATCTGGAGGAATAAAAATAATACCTTGCGCCTCTTTCTTCATGGTGAGTGTGAGGCGCGGATCACCAGCAGGGGAAGTGGGTGCGGGGGGCAGTGCCACGCGCGCGCCTGCGCACCGCGCGCACTGCACGCACCTGCACTCCTGGCCACAACAACACACAGAGGATCAGTATATCTAGATACACATCAGTGATGCAGTCAGTACCTATTCAGTGTAGGTTACCTGGTAGCTGGCGGCGGAGAGCGCCTGCTGCGATGCGGCGCGCCGCGGATCTCGGTGCGCCGGCGTCGGTGCCGGCGGCGGCGCGCCGTGCTCGGGCGGGAAGCGCAGGCGCATCTCGACGTCGGCAGGCAGCGCGGCGCGGCACGAGCCCGCCACCGTCACCGACCACCCACCCGACCCCACCGCCTCACCTCCCTCTAGAACTGAATCGCCACAGCCGAGAGTTGACATCCAAAGCGAAATAATTATAACACTCATTGAGTAATTACCAAGTAATTACGGAATCTCAAAAACTACTTCACCTACGAAGTTTGCCTTGTCGATCCAAGTCTCGAGTCCCCTCCCCGGGACAATGCTAGAGGTACAACCGGAAACGACACCCTTCTGTAGTGTGGTAGGTAAAGTTTTTACAACGGGCGAATCAAGGAGATCAAAAGAGGTCTTCATTTTAGCTAAAGTAATTGAAAAGGTGATTTATAATTTATAAGAAATATGCAGCCATCAAACATACTTACGTACCTGCTACAAAAACAGATTGATGCAGTTTTGGTGTTGCAAATCAACTGTTAGCTATCTGTTACAGTTGACTGACAGTCTCTCTAGGAGAATGTTACAGTTGACTGACAGTCTCTCTAGGAGAATGTTACAGTTGACTGACAGTCTCTCTAGGAGAATGTTACAGTTGACTGACAGTCTCTCTAGGAGAATGGAAGCTAGACTAGAGCTCAACTTGGCGCAATGTTTATGTAGACTACAGTAAGGCATTTCATCGAATAGATAATTTGATTATTTTGAGTTGTTATGTGAAAAGCCGTTGCCAAACGGTGGCGGTGGTTTAAATGAGTTCTTTTCCCATTCGCCATTCTTCACTATACCAATCTGAATCACTAAACACTTTTCACACCACCTTGCTTGCTTGATAATGTCAAGTGGGTTAGAATTTCATTATTACCCGCTGATCAATAATATGATTTGAATTAAAAATTTGTTATCTCAACTATAAATGTGTATAAATTTTTACCACTGTTTTACGTTAGCGACCTGCACTGAAAAGAACTTATTCAAAATTCAACTTTCTATCACGATTAGAAGAGAATAAAGACAAAAAAAAAGAAAAAAAAATGAATATGTGCGAATACTGCTAATCGCTGTAGTGTTAAACAACAAACATTAGTCTTGCTCTAGAAGCATGTTGTTTATAGTATAACAACAAACATATTTTTGGCTTTTGTGTATCTGTTTATCTCATATCTACTGTGTTAATTAGCAGCTGTTTGTTTATCTCATATCTACTGTGTTAATTAGCAGCTGTTTGTTTATCTCATATCTACTGTGTTAATTAGTAGCTGTTTGTTTATCTCATATCTACTGTGTTAATTAGCAGCTGTTTGTTTATCTCATATCTACTGTGTTAATTAGCAGCTGTTTGTTTATCTCATATCTACTGTGTTAATTAGCAGCTGTTTGTTTATCTCATATCTACTGTGTTAATTAGCAGCTGTTTGTTTATCTCATATCTACTGTGTTAATTAGCAGCTGTTTGTTTATCTCATATCTACTGTGTTAATTAGCAGCTGTTTGTTTATCTCATATCTACTGTGTTAATTAGCAGCTGTTTGTTTATCTCATATCTACTGTGTTAATTAGCAGCTGTTTGTTTATCTCATATCTACTGTGTTAATTAGCAGCTGTTTGTTTATCTCATATCTACTGTGTTAATTAGCAGCTGTTTGTTTATCTCATATCTACTGTGTTAATTAGCAGCTGTTTGTTTATCTCATATCTACTGTGTTAATTAGCAGCTGTTTGTTTATCTCATATCTACTGTGTTAATTAGCAGCTGTTTGTTTATCTCATATCTACTGTGTTAATTAGCAGCTGTTTGTTTATCTCATATCTACTGTGTTAATTAGCAGCTGTTTGTTTATCTCATATCTACTGTGTTAATTAGCAGCTGTTTGTTTATCTCATATCTACTGTGTTAATTAGCAGCTGTTTGTTTATCTCATATCTACTGTGTTAATTAGCAGCTGTTTGTTTATCTCATATCTACTGTGTTAATTAGCAGCGGTTTGTTTATCTCATATCTACTGTGTTAATTAGCAGCTGTTTTTTTTCCATGTAAAATAAAATAAAATAACCAGCTGATTGTGCATAATGTGCATCTTGTTTACACGTAAACTTTAGGAATAAATATTTTGCAGCATTACGCGGCCACCAAGCAATATGGTGGAGCACGCCGACACTTGAGGACGCGGGTGCAAGGGATGATAGTGAGACCGACGACTGACATGAGTACGAGTATTTCCGAGTAGACGAGCAAGGCTGGATGTTCTGGAATCTTCTTTATGTCTTCGGATCAGCGGTCCTCATGCGTTAATGAAGTGTATGGGGTGCGGCGGTTTCTTAAACTCGCAGCGCGAGCGCGGGGAAGCTATTGTGGCGCAGCTTCCTACCGGATCGGTGATATCGCACGATCACCCGAGAGGCCGAGATAACCGACCGTCTGCAGTAAGATTAGCGGTGGTGTCAGCGAGGAGCTCGCACGATGCGGTAGGAATCCGTCGACGACATGAGTCAAGCGCAGACTGCTCGCATGAGTGCAAGCGGTATGTCTCATCTAAACCACGGAACGGAACAGTGACAGCCGTCGTTCATGGAACATGTGTGTGTGTGTGTGTGTGTGTGGTAGGAAAAGGTAGGTAAGAAATAAATAAAAGAAGCGTCACTGAGTGGTGCTAACACGTCTTATTTTTTAACTAAACGAATTTTTTTTCTGTGGTTTTAGCACACCATCGATTAACGTAATCTATATCAATTTGTAGGTCTTCCACATCCTTCCCTTCCGGCTCCTAATTTGCATGTATCATCTGCAATCTGTATCAAAATCTTCACTTACAAATTCAGAGGCAACATTCAAAAAAAGGAAGCGAGTATTTAAAAAATAATTGCTCGTGAGATTTGTTTCCCTGGCGATTTTTGTGATGTGAAGTGTGCTGTTATGTGTTCTGTGGTGAAGTAATCACCTGGCTTTCGATCGGTGAGCGGCGGTCTTCCTCGCTCGTCCTCGGCACAGCGAGCGAGCTCGGCAGCAGGCGGCGGGGGTGGCGGAGGTGGTGGCCCAGGGCGGCGCGGGCGGCGGCGCTGGCGCGCGTGCGTCGACAGCCAGCGCGGCGCCAGCGAGCAAAGCAGGGAGCCGCCGGAGTCGCCGCTGTCGCTGGACGAGCTTCCTCCGGCGGCCACCCGCACAGGCGACTCTGTGCCGGCCGCGGCACCGCGTCGCCGGACACGTGCCTCCTCGCTGCGGTCGGCGTGCGGCGCGCACCGCGCGGGACGCTGCCGGTCGTCCAGCGCAGCGCCGGCGACGGTAGACGCGCGCTCGACGGCCCGCGGCAGCCCGGCTGCGCCCGCAGCGATGCGTTTGCCGGTCGTCAACTGCAGGACCTCTTTATCTGCTTCCACTGTGTTTTCTCTACCTCTGCCTTGAGGTAAATGAAACTACTTTTAAACTCTCAACAGTATAATTTTTACTAAATTTCACAAAAGTTTTACAAAAGATACTTTTTACATATTTTGACTCGGTTCAGAAACAACGAGAAAAATAATTGTTTTTTTTTTTCTATTTATTGTGCGATAACATCGGTGATTACTTTCTCTACGACCCCGAACGTATCCTTTAAGGAATCTAAAGAGACTTTATACGTAAAGTATCGTCGGGTTATTTCGAGTGATACGAAATTTTAACTAAGTAGTATACAAACTAACTTTAATGTTCGCGTGTCGTGTGAAGGCGTGGGGCGGTGGGGGGAGCTAGGCGCCACGGAGTTACTCTACAGCGAGGGAAGCGGTGCGGTGGTGCACGGGGGCGGGCGAGCGGAGAGCACACACGATACCTTCCCGCAGGAGGCGAGGTGGCGCGGCGGGCCGCTGCGGGCTGGTGGCCGCCGACTTGCTGCACGGAGACGTCATGGTGGTCTGCGAGCGCAGCACGCGCGCGCGCTCCTCCGGCGGCGACGTGCCCGCGTGGCGCGTGCTCGTGCCGCGCTGTGAGGACTCCGCGGGGGCGGGGGCGGACACCTCGGGTGCAGAGGCGCGGCGCGCCAGCTCCGCGTCCTCGGCGCACGACTCGAAACTGATGCTGCTGCGCTCCTCGGGAATGATGTCGAACACTCGCTTGAACCGCAGCGAGTTAGAGCGCGACCGTGGCTCGGGTGGAGCGGGGGCGGGGGTGGGGGTCTGCGGTGAGTCTCCGAGCGCTTGCAGCAGCATGCTGGCGAGCATGCGCCCGGTGGGCGGCGGAGAGCCGTGCCGCCCGGCGCCACCTGTCAGCCGCATGCGCCCCTCGTCGCCGGTTCTCTGTATTCTCTCATACACGGGAATCGGAATGCGAGACTTTTTGCATCTGGAGTTTTGATTGTGGTTTTCGTCCGAATTGGTCGTCTCCGGCGAGCTCTGCGACCCATTCACGTACTCCAGAATCTCGAGAATCTCTATACACTTATCTCCCTCGTGAATCTCCGATTTCTGGTAGATCCGTCGAGAAGGTAGGTCAGGGTTCGCAACGGAGGGTCGCGCTAGCAGTTTTCCATGTATATGGTGTCTCTCCAATTTTCGGTTCTCCTTGTTAGAGGAGTGCCGAGATCCGGATCTCCTGATATTTTTGCTATCGTCTCCGTCGTGAAGCGCACCGAGGTCTCGTCGCCTGGTGCGTCTCGCGAGGTTCTCCTCGGAGCTGGCGGCGAGCAGCTTGCCGTTCCTGCGTCTGATGCGCATGCACTCGTCCTGCGCGATCTTGGCGACGACGTCATCGATGAGCGCGTTCACGATGGCCATGCAGTCTCGCTCAAGAAGACGGCGCGCCACCGCCGCCTCCTCGGCCAGGCGCTGCTCGAGCTCCTTCTTCAACTGCTTCACCTTAGAGCGGCGCGCGTATTCCACCCGCAGCTCTCTTTTGCGGTGTCTCCGGTACAGTCTCTGCTTTATCTTCTCCGGCATGCACTCGGCGACCCGGACGCTCCCCTCGAGCCGGTCGCGGTCGCTGCGCTCGAAGTGATCATCCTCGATGCGAACGAAGAAAGCCTCGCCACGCGACTCAGCGGAGGCGTCGCGTGCGCGCTCCGGCAGCAGTTCGAGCACGTCGACGGCGGAGCGCGCGAGATCTCCGCGTCGACGCGCCGGGGCACCGCGTGGCGAGTTTGGGTCGTCGAGGCTGTCCACGAGGCTCGCGCACTCGGAGCGCGCCGCCTCGCCTTCCGAGGACGAGGAAGTGTTCACCTCCATAGAGTCAGTGTGTGGGAAGGCGGAGAAGCGTGGCACCGCCCCCGCCTCGTCGCCGTCATGGAAGTAGTTCCCGGTGCCGACGCCAGCTATGAGGTCGCCGTCGGTGCGCGTTGCGATTTCGAGCATCGGTCGCAGCGCACCCTCTGCGCCATGCGCCTCGAGGTACGCGTCCACGTTGGAGATTTCCACATGGGAGACGCCGGGGGGAGCCGGCGGAGAGTCGCCTTCCTCGATGCTGCGTAGCTCGTCGCGGAACAGCTGCTGGATCTGCTGCAGCACGGCTCTATTGACGCCGTCGCGCTGCAGCGGCGGGTCGAAGGCGATCCCACGAGGCGGCAGCGCGGGCACCGGCGGAGGCAGGGGTGCTCCGCTGCCCGCCGACGAGGTCAGGCCGTCGTCGGAATCGAGGCCGGGATCGCGTTCCTCGCGGATCAAGAGCGGGTTGTTGCAATGGTCGCGCGCGCGGGGTTCGTTGCACAGCTCCTCGTTGCCGAAGATGATCTGGTTGTTGGAGGTGGGGCTCAGGTGGACTACGGTGTTAACTCCCGCGTTCTGCAGCCTCACTTTTATTTCCTTTTCTACTATGCTGACTCTGCGGTGGCCGCCGATCGACGCGTTCATGGTCTCGAGCTGGTCCGTCAGCGAGTTGAGGCTCTCGACGAGGATGTTCGAAACGTACTCGTCGATGTCGATCTCTGTCGCATGCTTGACTGCGAGCGCGATGGCCGGCAGTGGGGCGTTCCTCTCGCGCACGTCGGCGGCGGCGTCCGCACTCTCCGACACGACAATCTCGAGCAGCTCGTAGAATGGCGCGGGCGCGTCCAGCGGCCGTTCGCAGGACGGCACGTTGCGGTCCTCGTTGTCGACGCCGGCGGAGCGTTCGCTGACGCGGCCCTCTATCCGGCCGTTCGAGGAGAGCGAATCCTGCGGTGGCGAGTCGATCGTATCCTTCGCGGTGGACACAAACGCGGAGTGCGCATCAGACTCGGGGTAGAAGCGGTCGAGCTCTGCGAGGGCTGGACCGCGTTCCGAGAGCCGCCGGGAGGAGGGCGGCGAGCCGGTGTCGGTGAAAACGTCCGCCGTGTCCGCACACGAGAAGTCGAGCGCGGCGCCATCGCCAGGGCGGGCGTGGTGCGACCGAAACGTAGAGTCAGAGTGGTCGCCGGCGGCGAGCGGCGGCTCCAGGCGCTGCCGCTTGGGAGAAGTCCAGGGCGCTGGCGAGCGGCGAGACGACAGCTCCGAGCGGCTGCCGTCCAGCGAGCGCGTGGCGCGCGTCTCCTCGCAGCAGCGACACGCAGCCGCAGGGCACGGCCGAGCCCACATGCGCCGCAGCAGCGCCGACTTGCGCATGAGCTCGCGGTCGCGCCGCAGGAACCGGTGCGGCGAGTCGGCCGGCGAGTGGCTCGCCTCGCGCGCCCCGGAGGGACACGCGCTCGCAGCGCTCCACCGCGCCGCCGCCGCCGCCGTCCCGCTCTCCTCGGTGTCGGAGTGTAGTTGCGCGAGGTTATACCTGGAACGATTATGTTTCGTGGGGTCAGAGGAAGTGGAAGGCGCTCGGTGGAGAGCTGGACTGGACGCGCGCGGGGAGACTCACTTCCTCATGATGGTCTCGGGCACGGAGTAGCGGCGGCGCAGCAGTCCGGGCGAAGCATGCGGGGGCGGGGGTGGCTCGAAGGGCGCGGCGCGCGGGGGCGGGCGTGGGCGCTCCATCATTCGGCGCTCGAACGTGTGGGTTAGAGTTCCACTGAAAATAAGTTTACAGACACATTAAAAATGGCAAACACCTAAAAAAACATATGAACGGTAAATAGCGGTTATTCATTATACTTTTTAACCGTCTTCCAAAAAGGAGGAGGTTCTATATTCGTCTGTATGTACACTATTTGGAATACAAACAAATGTAATTAACAATATTATAAACCCGTCTGCATTTTATAAATAGCAGGTAACTGAAAAGCAAAAAAAAACACGTTTTCTATTCTATTGAATATGAAACCGAAAAACATAAGTATACGTAAGAAAATGTAGAACAGGAGCAAATTAGAAGTAGCTTGGACAGTGATTCTTGTCCGAGCGTCGCTCGCCCGCCAGCCCACTGGCGCCGCCCATCAGGCCGCCGCCCGCCGACCCCCCTTTCATTTTTGACATTTTTATTATTTCTTAATCCGCCATAACAGATGACTCGATAATTTATTTCACAAAAAAATTACAGTATACTATATACAAAGAATGCATATCACATTTTTGGTAAACAACTTAAAAAGTTAACACAGAGTGGTTAGATTCTTAGTATATATATATATGTATATAAAGGATAATCGGTGAGCCCCAAACTAAGCACGAGGCTTGAATCTTGGGGCTCAAGTGCGGAGTTTACTAAGACAAGGGTTTATTCTGTGTGTTAAAAATATTTGTAAAGCAACGAAAAATTTCCAAAAATAATAACTAAATAAAATATAAGAAAATAAAAGATCGTACATATTAAACAATATTTTTCTGTGTATGGCAACTCACGGTTAAGGGAAAAGGAAAATGAAAGGAAAACTTCTATTTAAAAAACTGCTACTCACTGTATAAGCTATGGATAATGCCCTCGGTCTCCTCATAGGACAACCTTAGCAGCCAGTCTCTGACGTTTCTTTTGAAGGCAGATATAGTAAGATCGGGGTCCCGGCAGACTTTTCTACATATTTTGTTATAAACACACGTTAGACTGGCCTGAGATGACTCCACGCCTGTGTGTAGTGTTTGTCAGATTGGCCTGAGATGACTCTATACCTGTGTATAGTGTTTGTTAGACTGGCCTGAGATGACTCTACGCCTGTGTGTAGTGTTTGTCAGATTGGCCTGAGATAACTCTACACGTGTGTGTAGTGTTTGTCAGATTGGCCTGATATGACTCTACACCTGTGTGTAGTGTTTGTCAGATTGGCCTGAGATGACTCTACGCCTGTGTGTAGAGTTTGTTAGACTGGCCTTAGATGACTCTACGCCTGTGTATAGTGTTTGTTAGACTGGCCTGAGATGACTCTACGCCTGTGTATAGTGTTTGTTAGACTGGCTTGAGATGACTCTACGCCTGTGTGTAGTGTTTGTTAGACTGGCCTGAGATGACTCTACGCCTGTGTGTAGTGTTTGTTGGACTGGCCTGAGATGACTACGCCTGTGTGTAGTGTTTGTTAGACTGTCCTGAGATGACTCTACGCCTGTGTGTAGAGTTTGTTAGACTGGCCCGAGAAGACTATGTCAATGCTAATTCCGTTCAACATTGGGTACGATCTGATTTATTGAAAACTAGCTTTTCGTGAATTCCCCGCTTTATCTAACAAATCACGCGTTTTTGATTAATGTTTCTTGTGAAATCCTATAATTTTTTTTGTTAATTCTGGTACTTATAGTTGCCTACTTGTGTCTACTCTGCGAGAACGAGCGCGGCAACTCTTGTCTGGCAACTTACGAATGACTAACTAACTAGGTAGGTACGAGTATGACTCCTCGTATGCTATAAATAGTTTTATTTCATTTGCTTTGTGTGAGGGCTTCAGAGGTTATTATTAATGCTAACGATGAAAGGTTTTAAATATAATTTGAGATACCTATATTTTGTATAATTTCAGGATAGGCACGGGACGGCTATCTTAGCATTAATTGAATATACCTATAGTTATATTATGTACATAATATAGGTATATGATGTACCTATATGTATCTTGGTATAGTAATGTAGGTAGGTGGGTGGGTTTCAATATGGGGGTTCCGTCTGTTGACAGAAATACTAACTGGAGAGCGAGGGGAACAGAAACATACCGCTTAGTAGCTACCTGTTTCGATCAAAAATACATATGAAACTAAACATATGAAACTGCGGACGTTTATTGATTATAATTTTGTACGCGTTGTGACTTCTATTTACTTATAATTTTTCGAAGCCTACCTTTAACACTTTTGTAGACGGAGGAGGTAATCTATCTTAACACTAATTTATAAAGTAGCTTTGTATGTTTGTTTTTTATTGTATGGTGGTTAGTCTATGTGGTTATTGTATGGTGGTTATTCTATGTGGTTATTGTATGGTGGTTATTCTATGTGGTTATTGTATGGTGGTTATTCTATGTGGTTATTGTATGGTGGTTATTCTATGTGGTTATTGTATGGTGGGTTATAATCATTCACTACAGGTTTGTATTGTTGAGGTGTTTTTTTTTTTTCAATGTATGTTCACCGATTTCTCCGCCAATTATGAATTGATTTTGATGATTATTTTTTTGTTTGGTAGGCCATACTTCTGAGGTGGTCCCATAGAAATTTAATTCAAATTGGTGTAGTGATTTGTTTTTTAAATTAAAATAACTGAAAAAAATACTCATTCAAGTAAACGACATTGCGTATTTACTAATTTTGAAGTTGGTTTTTAATGTGATTCACTTGTTAAGGTTTCCTTTTATTGTGATTCATTTGTTAAGGTTTCCGTTTAATGTGATTAACTTGTTAAGGTTTCCTTTTAATAGGATCCACTTGTTAAGGGTTCCTTTTAATGTGATTCACTTGTTAAGGTTTCCTTTTAATGTGATTCACTTGTTAAAGTTTTCTGTTAGTGTGATTCACTTGCTAAGGTTTCCTTTTAATAGGATCCACTTGTTAAGGTTTTCTTTTAATGTGATTCACTTGTTAAGGTTTCTTTTTAATAGGATCCACTTGTTAAGGTTTTCTTTTAATGTGATTCACTTGTTAAGGTTTCCTTTTAGTGTGATTCACTTGTTAAGGTTTCCGTTTAATGTGTTTCACTTGTTAAGGTTTCCTTTTATTAGATCCACTTGTTAAGGTTTCCTTTTAATGTGATTAACTTGTTAAGGTTTCCTTTTAATAGGATCCATTTGTTAAGGTTTCCTTTTAATGTGATTCACTTTTTAAGGTTTCCTTTTAATAGGATCCACTTGTTAAGGTTTCCTTTTAATGTGATTCACTTGTTAAGGTTTTCTTTTAGTGTGATTCACTTGTTAAGGTTTCCGTTTAATGTGTTTCACTTGTTAAGGTTTCCTTTTATTAGATCCACTTGTTAAGGTTTCCTTTTAATATGATTAACTTGTTAAGGTTTCCTTTTAATAGGATCCACTTGTTAAGGTTTCCTTTTAATGTGATTCAGTTGTTAAGTTTTCTTGTTAGTGTGATTCACTTGTTAAGGTTTCCTTTTAATGTGATTCATTTGCTAAGGTTTCCTTTTAATAGGATCCACTTGTTAAGGTTTTCTTTTAATGTGATTCACTTGTTAAGGTTTCCTTTTAGTGTGATTCACTTGTAAAGGTTTCCTTTTAATAGGATCCACTTGTTAAGGTTTCCTTTTAATGTGATTCACTTGTTAAGGTTTCCTTTTAGTGTGATTCACTTGCTAAGGTTTCCGTTTAATGTGTTTCACTTGTTAAGGTTTCCTTTTAATGTGATTCACTTGTTAAGGTTTCCTTTTAGTGTGATTCACTTGCTAAGGTTTCCGTTTAATGTGTTTCACTTGTTAAGGTTTCCTTTTAATGTGATCCACTTGTTAAGGTTTAGTTTTTTATGCCGTAGACTTTTATAGCTGCAAAAAAACCAGACGGGCCGCCTGATGGTAAGCGACCACCGTCGCCTATGGATACCTGCAACACCCGGGCATCACAGATACGTTGCCGACCTGACTCTAGTTATAGTAGTCGGACATGCCCCAGGAGAGAGCTCATTCCTTCATTTAAATCATGTTTATTTCAGGCAAATTAAAAAAGGGTAAAAAATATATTGTTTTTATATTTGATGCGATGGTTCAGAACCCTCAGTGCGCGAGTTCAACTCGCACTTGGCTGATTTATATAAATAATAATGGTATCTGTGCTCTATGGGCAATTTCACCAATCTTGTCTTTTTCACCGCTCTTGTAAAATTTTGATCTCTTTTCCTCTTGTTTTATTTTACCAATATCTTTATTTAATTCCTATGTAAGTAATATAATTGATAAACCCCTTACCCTCTGATGGACCCCTTAGTCGACCCTAATAATAATATCGACCCTATCACCATTACAGTGGCTACATGGTCATAATATTTTGTGATCTTTTCAGCGAGAACAAACATTTTAAGAGTAAAGTATTTGTTTTATTACAGAATGACTCATTTCGCTGTTTGAGACCTGTCATGAGAGATGACGTCACGCGCGGTGCATCGCACGCGCACCCTACTCTTGTGCGTTTTGAGAATCGCGTACTGAAATCGCTTTTTTTTTTTTACTTTATTCGGAAAACAAACAGCTCAGAAATACAAATGATGGTAGGTAGATGGTAGAATCGAGCCATAATTAGATTTCATTTATAAAAACAAGATGTTTACATTACATACAGATCCTAGACCAGAAATATAATAACTAAGTAATAACTAAAAGTAGTATCTATCTAAAAATTAAATATCTAATTAAAAATAAATATATGAATAGGAGCCTTAAATATATGAACATATGAAGAGAAGAGAAGAGAAGCCTTATCAGCCCAACAAGCTTTATAACAGTTAGTAAGATGTTGTTTAACAATACAAATGTTTTAAGAACTGTTTGAGAAGAACGTGGTACATGCATACTGTTTGAGAAGAACGTGGTACATGCATACTGTTTGAGAAGAACGTGGTACATGCATACTGTTTGAGAAGATCGTGGTACATGCATACTGTTTGAGAAGAACGTGGTACATGCATACTGTTTGAGAAGAACGTGGTACATGCATACTGTTTGAAGTAATTTCTGTTAGCAGTGAACAAGTCCACCTGTTCGGTACACTTTATATTGAAGGTATTGCGAATTCGGATAAATAAGAGTTAAATCTGTAGTTAGTCGAACACGAATCAGCATGAAGCTTAAGACGTTTGTGCCTAGTATTGGTTCGACTGGGAATTTGAATTTTTATCTTAGATAGAAGACTGCAACTATCAACTTTATTTAGAACCAGGTTATGAAGAAAAGTTAGATCAGCCACCTCTCTTCTCTGGGCTAGAGGAAGTAGATGGTGGTGCTTGCAACTATGATCGTAGCTGGCGACGTGTATCCTGTGTTTGTAGTTGACAAAGCGCAAAAATTTTCTTTGTAATTTCTCAATTTTATCTATGTACAATTCGTAGCATGGATTCCAAACTTGAGACGCGTACTCCAACTGACTCTTTACTAAAGAACAATATAGGATTTTTAGTGATTTTACTGTTTTAAATTTTGAGTGATACGAAAGATGAAACCCAGCGACTTCATAGCTTTACAAGTAATGTTTTCCACATGTTTATCAAAAAGTAGCTTGGAGTCGAGGATGACGCCAAGATCTCTGACATGGTCGGTACGAGGCGAGGTAGCGACTGGTGATTTAAAATGTAGTCGAATGTTAATGTGTTAAGGGACCTAGTGAAAGAAATGCAGTTACATTTAGTAACGTTAAGGTCTAATTTGTTGACATAACAATACTCCTGTAGTGTATCTAGATCCTGTTGCAGTAAACAATCATTAATTGAGTTAATTTTTTTATATATTTTCATGTCATCTGCAAATAACAAAAAGTTGGAGTTCACAAAACGTTTATTTATATCGTTTATAAACAAAATAAACATCAAAGGCCCCAAAATTGAGCCCTGTGGGACACCCGATGCAGATGTATAGCAGAGAGACACGAATGTGAGGCAAACCCATTCAATAGCACAGTTTGGCAGCGGTCATTGACGTACGAGCTGAACCACCTGAGTAGATCACCGTAGTAGATTATAGTAGGTATTTTTATTGGTTGTTTTAAAAGTAAGTTTTTTTATCGCTACAAATCTTGCAGGTCGGTAGGTACCAGAAACTTACAAAACTGTGATTGACTGAAACTCATTAATGGAATGTACCTAGTAAGTATAAGTTATAGATATGGTGAGTGGATGAGATCTCACCCGGCGTGGTGTGGTGTGGGGTGCCACGCTGCACCACGCTGCATGCACCGGCGGCGGCCGAACACTCACACAACACTCATCAATTATACTTTGTGTTAAATAGCAAGTATGTCACATGTGGCGCATGGTGCATGGCGTGCGGGTGTGCGCACGCGCAGCCGCAGCGAGCAGCCGCGCCACATGACTGTGTCTGACTGAGTGCACCACTCCGTCCGGCTCCGGACCACGCGCCGCGGCCGCCGTCCCGCGCGCAGGGGACGCTGCGGCGCGCGTCTATCGCTGCTCGCGGTCGCATCTCACCCGCTGTGCCGGGACCAGACGCTCAATGGACAGTGTCAGTCTACGTGACACATATTTTCCGCGCTACTTATGGTGCATCGTGAATCTGCGGGAAATTATCGCAGGGATCGAAAATACATAAATTGCGGTATTTATTCGTAGTCTGTTGGAGGCAAAGAATGTAAAGAATTTTAGCAGAGTTTCTTGTTGCCTAGATTCTAGTGTAAGTGGCATCGCGCTCGCGCCCTCAACTATTTAACAGATAGTCCAGTCATTACGTCGGAATAAACGGGGTAGAAATGCAAGTGAACCGAGAAATGATATTACGTGGGGAGGGCCTAGAAAAGCTTAACTTCAAAATGTCGACCAAAACTGGCTTGTGGAATTTTCGCCATCTTGAAAATAGGGTTAAATTCAGTTTTTCCATAATAACTCGGTTTTTCGTTAAGATACAAAGTTTTATACAATAATTTTTTATTGTTTTCTTTAGGATCTACATTTAAGGTCCTATACATTTTTCACCTATCGTTCATCATTATATCGATCGATAAAAAAAACATAAATTTTGGGAGAGGTTTTTTTTTTGATATTTTATTTTTTCTAGTGTAAGATATCGAAAAATGTCTTGTATTAAACTTGTAGAGCGTATTCAGACCTACAAATTAGTTTTGTTATTTGTTATTTCCGACAAAAATTACGACTTCTAGAGCGTCACAAAGTAGACCGCAGCGCGCCCGAAGCTACAAAGCGCGTCCACGACAAAGCGAGTTTGGGTTGTCTTATTTATTTATTTTATTTTGACACACCAACGAATAATTCACCAAACAGTAATGGTTTGCTTAAGATAAATATTGAATTATGTGAACCAGTCAATTATAGGTGCGTACAACACTGAAAATATAAAACTACAATGACATGAATAATAAAATACATAGATAAGAATATAAAAATAAACTAATTATATAGGTATAGTTATTTGATATTACAGTGAAAACATGATATTACAGTGGTACTTATTAGAATAATTAAAAACATAGGTAGAAGTATAAAGGAAATTAATCTGAAAGTAACATTCGTGTAACAATCAAGCATGAGAAATGGCTCTGTGAGCCTCTTTTTTAAAACCAGATAAACCAGCATCAAAGACGTCGAGGTTTGAGTTATTTTTGCATAAAGTATTGTAGCTATTAATGATACGGTTTAAAGGAGAATTGTAACCTAGATTAGTCCTACTCTGTCGGGGCTTAAAATTTTTACGGGTTTTTAACCTAAAATTTTGGCGTGGCACTACTATCGAGATCTCAGACAATAACTCAGGAGAACACAGCAATCCATTGACAATTTTGTAAAAGGTAATCAAATCAATGATATTACGTCGTTTATGAAGTGGATCTAATTTGAGAGAAATGAGGCGCTGGCAGTAATCTAGATTCTTAGGCATATTGATATCTTTATGAGCCAGAAATCGGGTGAAACGGCGTTGGACTCGTTCAATTCTGTCAATGTGGTTTTTATATGAAGGGTTCCATACAGTACAGGGTTCTTATTTTAATATATATATATATATATTGAATATATAAAAATAAAATCCATATAAAAACCGACTACATAAAAATGACAGAACTGGACGAAATAGGACCACATGGAAAGCAATAGCTTTCAAATAAATAAAAAAAACATCAAAATCGGTTCACCCAGTCGAAAGTTGTGACGTAACAAACATTAAAAAAACAGTCGTATTGATAACCTTATGGTGCGTGTCGATGTGGTCGAAGATGAAGCACGCACACTTACAAGATATCTATTCACTCTTAGGCAATAGTGAATAGGGATCTTGAAAGACCCATGTTATAAATAAATAAATATCTGGGACATTATTGCACACATTTTATATCTCTCAGGAAACAAGGAAGCCGGCAGGTTGTTCAAATCCTTGGCCGGATTAGAAACGTAGAATCGAAACGTTTGGTACGTATCCAAGGAAAGTCCACAATGTATGGGTGGTAATGGGCCGATTTTCTACTTGTCCTGTAGTAGAAAGGGGATGGTAGGATAAGGTTATGTAGCTCCAATACACATTCTCCGAAATGAATCCTATTGAAAATTCACAGACTCGCTACTTTACGGCGGTTCTACGTTTGGCCACCAACTCGCCTGATGGTAAGCTACGGTGTGGATGGTACACGTTGATCTAGAACAAATCTAGTTAGTTTAAATTGACTCGCGGCTCCTCCCTGCAACTCGCCGCCCAGGTTGGCAACTGTGGAGTTCTTCTTTCAAGGTAAGCGTAAAGCTCGCCATCAAGCGAACGACTTGCTCCTAATCGCTAAGAGCTAGTTGTCCGGTAGAGTAGGTAGATACTGACCAGCGTTCCCGCAGCGTGGTGGGTTCCGGCCAGGCGGCGCGGATGGTAGCCAGCACACGCAGCAGCGCCGGCGCAGGAGACGGAGTGCCCTCGCCGCGCCCGTCTGCAACACACAACACAACACTTACTACCAGCCCGCCACCAGCCGAGGAACTACTCCGCTCGTTTGTAAGAAACGTAAGTAAACCTTCGCGGTCCGTATCACCAGGTCAGCAGACGGGCTGCGTGTTGTGCCGCGGCCGCTCGGCAACGGCGCATTGCGGACCCCACACCTCCACCCGCCACTCACACCTCCACCCGCCACCCACCTGCGACTCACACCGACTGCGACACGTGTTTATAAATGCATCTTGATATGAAACTAGTGCTATCAACATACAAACATGTTGTACTTAATGTTCATATACATGACAGATGTCGATGTCCTATTATAATAATCCGCCGCCGCCGCGCCGCCGCCGCGCCGCCGCCGCTGTCGACGATCGATTCTCAAACAAAAAAAATAACCTAACCAATTATTGAGAGTTACGTTTGTACATACATATTTATAATGTGAATTTGATACTTGCAAGTAGGTTTCAAATTAACTGTTTATAAAATTTACCCAGATATGGTATGTTCGCATTGTAATTATTTATAATTCATCGTTCGTCTAAGTACTCCAATGTACGGGGTGGGCGGTGGGGGGTAGAGCCCCCCACCGTGTGGTGACCGCATGGCGTGAAGGGTGGTGACGTCATCGCTCGCGGGGTAATATCGCCTTATAACACCCCTAGACCCAAATTTCTTTATGCAAAAGGCGATTATTCAGCTATCTGTGGTGAACTGGATAATCGTGATTGGCGATCACTGCTCTCAAGTGGTACAATAGATGATGCGGTTGAATTATTTACTGGGCTATTATTGGATCTTAGAGACAAATACGTTCCGTGTAAATGGGTGCGGCCAGCTCAATACCCAGTATGGTATTCACCATCTTTAATCAGGATCCTAAAAGAAAAAAATAAACACCACCGAAAATTCAAAATTTACAATAATACTTCTGATAGAAATTCTTTTAGGGTCTTGCGTGAACGGGTGAAAAGGGTCGAGCGTGAATGCTATCTCAGTTACATTGCAAATGTAGAAAATTCGATCCGCGACAACCCTAGAGCATTCTGGTCGTATATAAAATCTAATAAACAGCATAACTCGTATCCATCAACCATGACCTATAAGGAGCGAACTGTCGAGACCGGGAATGATATTTGCAACGCGTTTGCAGATTTTTTTAATTCCAACTATTTGCAGACATCCCCGCAAGCTCCTGTTTCTGGTATGACCAACCCTGACATAAACATCACTGTGGCTGACATTTGTTCTATTGAATTGCCTACTCATAAATTATTACAACAGCTTAAAGCCTTGGATTGCAATAAGTCGGCCGGGCCAGACGGCCTACATCCACATCTTTTGCTTAACTGTGCTGAAAGTTTGGTGTATCCCGTTTCTTTACTATTTAATAGGTCTATTGCTGATGGAGAAATGCCTACTATTTGGAAATCAGCTACTATAACACCCATTCATAAAAAAGGCCCTAAACGGGATATATCTAACTACAGGCCGATTTCGAAGCTTTGTGTGTTGTCCAAGGTTTTCGAGAAAGTAGTCCACGACCAATTATGCGCGGCTCTTAAGCATACTTTCATACCACAACAACACGGTTTTCTGAAGGGAAGGTCTACTACAACTAACCTGGTCTCCTTTACTGATGTGGTGACTGCTGGGATGGAATGTGGAGGGCAGGTTGATGCTGTCTATACGGACTACAGTAAGGCTTTTGATCGCATTGATCACTCTATCCTTCTCGCCAAGTTGTATACGGCCGGGATAAGAGGCGATCTGCTTAGGTGGTTTACCTCTTACGTCAATGGTCGTACTCAAACTGTTGCCTTGAATGGGTTGATGTCAGCCCCGTCTCCCATTCCATCAGGCGTGCCCCAAGGATCTATTCTTGGCCCTCTCCTATTTATTATTTTCATCAACGACATAAACCACTGTTTTAAACACTCCGATTTCCTACTATTTGCAGATGATATGAAAATTTATAAAATTATTAAAACCCATCGTGACTTAGAACAGCTTCAATTAGACCTCATCAATCTTCATAACTACTGCACAAGAAACAAGCTAGATCTAAATATACTTAAATGTTGTTGCATTACTTTTTCTAGATCAGCTAGGACCCTTGTGTATGACTATAAAATTAATGGTCTATCCCTGGTTAGAAGTGATTCAGTGGTTGATCTTGGTGTTACTCTCGACTCCAAACTCCTCTTTGACAAACATATTGAGAATATCTCGGCTAAGGCTATGAAAACATTGGGCTTCATCTTGCGAGTTACTAAGAATTTTAAGCTGGTCAAGACTTTGAAGATTCTTTATTGTTCTTTAGTCCGTAGTCAGCTGGAATATGCCTCGCAGGTCTGGAATCCTTGTTATGACAAATATATTTCAATCCTCGAAAGGCCGCAAAAGAAATTCTTACGTTTTGTCAATTACAAGGCCAAAATGCGGAATTCCGACTTTGAGTATGATGAGTCTTGTTTTCACCACCATTTGTTGCCTCTTAAACTAAGGAGAGAGGCTGCTGATCTGACCTTTTTGCACAATATAATATCCAGTAGGATCGACTGCCCCTCACTATTGTCTCAGATAGGTCTTGTGACTCCTCTGAGCTCAGCTCCTCGTAGACATAATCTTCAGCTGTATACTCCGCGCTATAAAACTAATTATCGTAGAAATTCCTTCTTTATTCGAGCACTAATTAACTTCAACCGAAATTATTCTGTAAACGTCGACATATTTATGATGAGGCAACTTACTTTTAAAAATATCATTACTAAACGATTTTTTGATACAACAAAAGTAAAATTTAATAAAACTATAAATAAAATAGCAAAAAAAAAAAAAAAAAAAAAATATAAATGACCTGTGAATTTGTATTTTGTGTGCTTGTGGGCTTTATAATCATAATTAGGCTATTATCTGTTCCTTTTTTATATTATTTTCTGTTAATTTAACTTAACATATCTTTACTACTTATCAACTATCTAAACTACTGTTCAAATTTTATCTATCTATCCAGGCCTAAGTTGGTATGCAACGGGGCATTTACACTATTTTAGTTTGTATTAGTGAAAACTTCTTTTTGGCTTTTGTGTAACTAATCATCCTATATCTACCGTGTTTGTTAGCAGCTGTTTGTTTTCCATGTAAAATAAAATAAAAATAAAATAAAACTAATTGGTGACACCCTTCAACCTGTCGACCTTGCAGTGGCGACCACTGTGCCACCCCGCGCCCCGCACCAGACCACCCCGCCACCCCCTCAACTGCACTAATAATAAAGTGATTGATATGTACTAGCGCCTGGTATTGTAGCCACCCGGGCTGCGCCGGACGGACTATTGCAACTTTCAACTGAACCGTCGACCGCTCCTGATCCGTCCGTTACTGATGCGAACTCAATGCTGTAGCGGCACGCACACGCACACACAGGCGCACACGCAACACTCGGCCGCGTGCCGAGTTCTATTTTATTATTTGCTTTCTCCCGTGTGCGTCTGCGTCGGATCTTCATGGAATTCACATTAACAACGCAATTTCACAACATGCACGTTCACTCACACACAGATGATTGGATTTTTTATCATGACAAATGAATAATTCAACATTATAATATTAAAAAATAACAACGTAATCAATGCTTACGAGACTGAAATTTGGCAGGTAGATATTATGTAGAGGTCTGTGTATGCAGATGCATGCAACAGCTATAGCATAGGCTATCATTTATAGGTACTTAATTATATGTAGATATATTTTTTTTGATGGAGGAATTTAAGTAATACTTAGTCCTCGCATGATTATTATTGGATGAGAGCCAACGCGACAGTGGGACACAACACAACATTCCGGGCACAAATTACACATACGAGTAATATCTGGCTAACGTATAATAAATCCCATCAAAAACATAAATGTGAAATGAGAGCCAAGTGAATATTATGGTATATGCCTTGGTTGTTGACTTCAAAGACAAAAGAAGTGAGATCTAACTTAGGATAATATATTGAAGCCTAAGGTCTGACTGAGTTGAGGCCTCTCCTCTCTTGAGCAGGTCTCGGATTGGGTTGAACTGAACCTGGTTCGGTTCACCCCAACAAAGACGCAAGTATGCGCGTTGACCGTTAAAAAAGCCTCATTTGTTGTAGCTCCTCATTTTCAAAACACTCGAATCTGAATCGGTTTCTTCTAGGTAAGCGTGATCCATCGTAGACCGCATCATCGCTTAACATCAGGCGAGTTGGCGGCCAAGCGCAAGACAATCTTACAATAAAAAAATAAAAATAAAAACTCCCCTCTATGTTTCGGAAAGCATTGGAATTCTCGAAGTCGACATTTCTTCGAATGTACAGTTTCGCGGTCACATAGCGAGCAAAGCCAAGCTCGCCTCTAAGAAATAAGGCGAAGTGGTACTTCGCGTCGAGACAAAGAGTTTTGCTTTTCAAAGTGCAAGTACGACTTCACATGAAGTACTGCTCCCATCTTTGGAACGGAGCACCCAAGTATCAGCTTGAGCCACTTGATGCATTACAGCGTAGAGCTGTAAGAATTGTTGACGATCCCAAGCTCTCTGAACACCTAGAGCCGCTCAGCATGCGCAGAGACATTGAGTCTCTTTCTGTCTTTTATCGCATTTAAAACGGGGAATCTCCTGAACCACTGTTCGATCTGATGCCGGCATCGCGGTTTTATCATCGCACCAGCCGCTACCGTCTGAAAGTTCATCCACATATCATAGATCGGTGGAAATCGCACACTGTACGACTTACGCGTTCCTTTTTGCCTTACACCTGCAATATGTGGAATGAGCTCCCTACGGCATTTCCGAGTAGCTATAATATGGGGTTCTTCCAAAGGGTTGTTATTAGAGTCTTTAAGGGTCGGCAATGTATCTGTGATGTCCCTGGTGTTGCAGGTATCCAAAGGCGACGGTGATCGCTTACCATTAGGCGGCCCGTCTGCTTGTTTGCCACCTATGGCATTAAAAAAAATATACACAAAGATGTGACCCTGGATAAGTGGATATACGATACACTGTACAAAATGTTGGTCAGCGCCATCATATATACATTTATAAACATTTCCTTTTTAGGAATGCTCTATATCGATCATGCACGAGCAAGTTCATACGCTGACTCGCACTTGCCCGACTTTCAGGTGGCTGTGACCACAACCTTTTTTGAGGGCTGGATCCGCGCCTGTTGTTGACTGACCGAAGAGCAGTCTGTGTGGAGTGTCAGCGGAAGTCCAACGCACCGAGGCGAGAGTTGTACATCATTGACGATGGTTCCAGCCTCGGCTTGTGAGTGGGTGGGTGTTGTTGTGTGTGTGTACGCATCATTATTATGGATATTGTCCTAGTTTAATTAAACACATGTATAGTTACCGCTCGAATGAGACAATTATCTCTGTAAACGTGTTTTTATATCGAGCTGCTTTACATATAATAATATGATGTAGTGAGCAGGTCGAGTCACGTGTGCAATGCACTGTGCAGTGTAGCGAGGCTGCGAGGATAGTGCGCGCGCGCACGGTAACTTGTTCCTACTTCCTGGTAGGCTGGCAGCTCCGTATAACGATTACAAGAACAGCGCTCAGGGTGATCACCTCAGTACAACCCTGACAACATTTACAAATGACTGACCTCGATAAATACCTTACCTGAGTAGGTACGATCTCTTTCTTCTTAACAAATAAACTTACTTTACCGTAGGTACTTATATATGTCAGGTTTCATTTGGCTCTCGTGTATCAAAATATAAGCATGTTCGTATAGGCTTAGTGGTCAGCCCTAATGTCAGAGTTTAAGGCCGCCCGTAGGCCTCTGAACTCGGACACGGCTAATTGGCTAGGCGGTTTGAACCGATACCTACAATTTAACGTGTTATACGAGCCACGGTAGCGCTCAGTCGTGAATGCCACTCACGGTCACCCATTTGATGACTGACCGGATCGTCTGTTGCTCGACTTCGCTCGAGCTACGTCACGATCGCTACATAATTTAGGTACCTGCCTTAGTATTATGATTTAGTTATTTGCTATTTCTGAAACTTGTTTTCAAGTTTTGAGCAGCTTCATCGCAACCATTTAGGGGTAAGTTTGGCGACTCAGTGTCGGGACAGACGATGGCTGCTCTGACCGTCGAGGGTGGCGGCGGCGGCGGCGGGCGGTGCGCCGCTTGCATGCTTCCAACCAACTATAATAAAGGTAAAAATCGATAGAAACTCACTAGTGTGTCGGTCGGTCAGTTGTAAGGGTGACCGCTTGATTCCGAGGCTGTGTTGGTTCAGGGCAGTGTCTGCCGAGAGTGCGGGGATGGTCCCGGAAATGGTTCGCGTCCGACTCCCAGAGGGATTATGCGAGAACACGAGGGTCCCGTGCGTGGTGAGGTCGCGGCGGAGGCGGTCGACGCTCGGTTCAGTTCAGCCCATGGGGCTCTAACTGCGTGCGTCTCGCGTGCGGCCAGCGTGCGCGGCCGAGTGACACTGTGTCCCCGCGACCGCCGCGGCGCCGCGTCTGGACCGGAACCCGCACTGGCTCACCTTGCGCCGGCACCACCACGTCTCTACCTCCTCAGTACCTACACGTTACTGTGTACTGACTGTGTTTCTGATACATTCCTCTAATCGCTAACTTGTCTGGAGCACTCGGAGCGCACTCCGGAGCCATTCTGTCTGAAATCCTCCACCTACGGGTGTAGGTACGTCTCCTACATCTGGCCAGCGCTGTCAATGGCTCTTACTAACCCCACAGGTGTAGTGTAAGTGTAGTGTAGTGTAGTGTAGTGCTGTGCAATGAATGAATATCCAGTCGTCACAATATATAAGTACAACTAGCAGATTGATAGTTTCCTTGAGAGTGAGATCGGTGCAGCTGCCGCCGCCGCAGAGTCCAGAGTGAGGTACCTACTACTACTACAGTATCAGGTATGTGAAGAGGGTGACCTATATTCCGGCGCGCAGCGGGTGGAGTGGTCACGCTGCGGGCGCCTGAATGGGTAACACGAGCCGCACCCCGCACCCCACACCCCGCCCCGTCAGTATGCAGCCGTACTATACTAGATACAGATACACAGTAGGTATAGGTAGGTAGTAGATACCTAGGTACTTGTAGAGACTCCTTCTGGTTATACATTTTCATATGTAAGCAGAAGCGGTAGATGGTAGTCGTAAGTTCACTGACCAAACAAAAAACCTAAAGTATTTTATCCTGCAGACATTGGGTTGCATGATGGAGCAGGGATCAGGGAGCAGGGATCAGGGAGCAGGGAGCACGGAGGAGGGAGGAGGGAGCAGGGTTATTAATAAGTCGTAGAAAAAAAGTTGTTTGTTTCGACGTCTTGAAGCCACCCTATTACCTACTAAGAGGATGCTGCGGTACGTACTCTCATCGCTTGTAACGCTCAACTTCAAAGAAATTTCAACCTGTGACAGCAGAGGATTATAAATTAAAGTGGAGCCTAACCCCCCACCCCAGCCCCAGCATCTGTCGTCCTACTGTATAGCTCGGTATTACAGATGCTTAGGTACCTACTACAGACGAAGAACTGACCTTATAACGACTCTTTGGAACCGTGACATAAAAAAAACAATGAATCTCAGATACCTACTATGTATCTTTAGCGGGATCAATCAGGGTAAAGTCATCATGTAATTGGCAACCACGACCGAAAAATACGCGCTGAGAAACAACCAGAGCAGCACGGCAACGCCACAGGCGGCAGCCACGGGTGCGTGTCCGGCGGCCAGCGCCGAGCCGGCCACCACCAGCGCGGCGGCCGCCAGCGGCAGCGCCAGCAGTCCCGTCGTCCACACGTACAGCTCGCAGGCGAGCGGAGCGCGCGCGCAGGCGCCCGCCAGCAGCGCCGCGTGCGCCGCCGCGAGCAACGTGCCCGCGGCGCCGTGCACCAACCGTGCACCACGCGCCACGGCCGGCGCCACGCCGCGCGCCGCCAGCGCCGCCGCACCCGCCGCACTGAACCCGTACAAGTACGCCGCGGCGACCGCGAGCCCGACCAGCGCCGCGCCGCCTGAGCCCGCGCGCAGCCCCGCGCACCCGCAGCACGCGTGCACCGTCGGCCACGGGCACCGCTCCACCACCTCCAGCCCCATCCTGCCCGCCCTACTCTGCCCTACTCTACCCCGTCTGACTCAGGCACATTGTCTTATTTCGACAAACGCGCACTGAGCACAAACAGTAGTTTAAAAAACTCAACTAGGTACTTCAACTCTTAGTTTAATGGCTCATGTGGAGGAGCCAAAACTCGATAACACAAACTCCGAAAGAAAATTTGATGTAAACAATAAAGAAAACCACGTCAACCATAGACCTAAAAATGTTTTTGCTAAATCTATGACGTCAACAGTAGTTAACGTCACAGAGTAGTAAAATATTTCCTGAAATATACTCTGATCTATGGTAAAATATCTGAGACGCAAGGAAGTTTTAAAATTAGGTTTTAAGCACCGAGTTTAATCTGTTTTAAACTTGAACGAATTATCGTAAAAAGAGAAACATGAAAACTTTTTTTTTTTAATCTATTTTTTATTAGGGACATTTAGTCATGCATGACTATGTCAGTCCCATAGGATTCGCTAAGTTTGTAAGTATTCTAGGGTCTATCCTTAAATAGCCCGTAGGTAGACTGATAGAGCGTCCTAGCTGCGCTAGATGTTGGCGCCGCTAAGACACTCAGAACCAGTCCTACATCTAGTACATTTAATTTGTAAGTACTATATAAATTATCTCTGATAGATGCGCCCTGCACACACTCCATGAGAAGTGGTAAACATTTTCAACAGCTGCGCCACATGTATCACAACGTGGACTGTCAATTTGTCTCATTAGAAATTTAAAGTTATTTAAAGGCATATGCCCAGAACGCAATCTATGAGCGATCACAATATATTTCCGGCTCAGCTTCACATCGGCCCACCATGATACATTGTTCGGTACCATATAGCTTTTTCTAAAGAAACCACATCAAAATATTCCTTCCATTGTAATTTGATGCTATTTTTGTATTTTATTAGCACTTCGGTGTAATCAGGCTTCAGATAAACTTCAATACCATTTGATATTGCTTCTCCAGCTAATTTATCCACCTCCTCATTACCACGAATGCCGTCATGTGAAAGAATCCATTGCAACCCCAGAGACGCTCCCCCAGCCGTCGGCGTAAGGACCTTTCTCAGTATGGAATAGGCTATCGATGAACCTCTGTGTCTAGAGGCGCAACGAGCCAAATGCTGCAAGGCACTTTTACTGTCAGACAAAACAACAGCCTTTGAGAGTCCTGTGCTGATGACATAAGACAGCGCCTCCGATATAGCAAAGAGCTCCACAAACATAATTGAATAATTTGCTTCATTCAACTTAAAACTCTCCCTCACATTGCGACTGGGATCATAGTAGGCCGCACCACGACCATTTTTCGTTTGAGAACCATCAGTATACATTTTATGCCAACCATTGTATTTATTTCCTAACATATGTAGTGTATTGTATTTTAAAATTCTATTGTCATATCTTTTTTTCGGTTCAATTATATGATCTACTTTAGTTTGAATGAAACTCATATCTATATTTGAGACCCAAGTATTCAGCATAAACATAAGCAAAGGAATACTTGTATTCATTCTTTCTTTTTTCGTCTCACTATAAACGGTTAAAAGTAAAGGACACTTCTTTAATCTCGCTAGATTTAAATGTGAAAAGCTTTCCAACCGATCTACAGTGACATTACTGGCCCAAGACTGCGATCTAAGACAGTATCTTGTAGCTAGATATTTACGTCGCAAGTAAAGTGGTGGTATGCACAACTCATGTTCCATTACATGGACTGGAGTGGTTTTAATAAACCCCCCTACTACACGCAATGCAGCATTTTGCACTCTGTCTAGCCTCAATAGGTTAGTTTTTGCAGCATTATCATAAATAAAGCTGGAGTAATCTATCCTACTTCTGATGAGCGATATATAAACTCTCCGAAGGTGTTTTAGATGTACTCCCCAAGACTACCCTGCTAAAATTTTGAGAATATTAAGTAATTATAAAGATTTTTCGCGGGTTTCATTTATATGTCTATTCCAAATCAACGATTTATCCATCCAAACTCCTAGGTATTTGACGCAATCTACCACTGGTATAATATTACCCTCTATATTCACAGTTATTTGGTCTCTTTGTCTACTTCTGCTAAATAGACATAACTGAGTTTTTGAAAAAGAAATATTTAAACCAATCTAAGCACGAAGAAACCCAAGATAAACAGTCCTTGTGCGGGACAGGCGCAAGGTAGAGGTCGGCCCGAGTCAGCCCTTGACGATATTCTTCGTAGTGGACTGTAGACACGATGCGGAGAGAGCCAACCCGGGATAAACCCTGCGCCCGTGTGTATGTCGTATTACCGTCCCTATATGCACGTGAGCTGGGATTGAGAGCCGAGACAGTGAAACTCGATGTACGGCTAAACGGCGCTTTCTTTCTTCCTAGAGCTTGCTTGTTCTTCTTGTCTTCTTTTCTTGAGATCCGTTCCGCTCGAGTGCTTCCGAAAGAGTGAGTCATCGGCGCACACCGCCGTATATTTATCCACTCGCGCCGAGCCTTGTGGTCCTACGGGGCATGTCGCGCCCGTCTGAGTCGTTGGACCAATCGCCGGCGGCGGCCGTGCGAGCAGGACGGGCTAGGCGCGAGCGAGACGGGGATAAATGTGAGGTGAGATAGACAGCGATGTACGCCTCACTCTTGTGGAACGAACCTCAATTTCCTAATTTTCCTGATTTTTCCTATTTTTCTCCGTTTTGGAGTGTTCCTATTGTTATATAATGTTCTGTTTATAGCAAGCAAGCTCTAGGGGTAGTGAAAGATGTCAGCGGCCCAAGTTTTATTACAGAATTTTACATTTATGTAGTACAGTTTTTCTTAAGCTATTTTTTAAGTTTTTACATTATTCCTTATATACTACATTCTTCATATATATACAATCGACGTATAATGTTCACGGACACACAGCACTACACCTTTTATCACGCTGAGATATTGTTCTTTATTTTGGTGATGACGCAATGTTCGGTGCAGCTGTCCGGAACATTCTCCCGCCGTGCAGCGTCCGCCGGGTCGCTGCAGATGATTGGGTGAAGGGCAGCCATCTAGTCGGTCTTCTGTGTCAGGTCTCCGGTCGATGGTTGTGGCGGCGTTCCCTTTCTTATGCGGCACGGGATACATCTGTGGATGACGGTCTTGGTGACGGGTCGCAGCCGCAGTACCCAGTAGTGCTGTCTGCACTCGTTGATGGTGGTCTCTGCTCCGGCGTGATGAAGGCGTCGGTGAAGGTAGTCCAGCAGGAGCTTCACCTCATGTCTGTCGGCGTCTAGGATAGGCGGCGACAGGCGGGCGACGTCGACTCCTGTGACGTTGCTGATCCTACTCTTCAGTCGGAGCAGGCCATCTTGGAAGGTCACGGCGAGGCGGTGGAGGCGGCTGTGACGCGCGACCGGTTGACCGCGTTCAAGTTCTTTCATTTCTTCATAAAATGCTTCATGTTGGCTGTACTGCCAAATTAAATGTTCGGCACGTCGTAGCATGTCCGCAGGTATTTCTACGAAGCGTGGCGACTGTTTCGTGTCCCGTTTTATATACGTCATCGACTTCTTGCTTGTTGTCGAATTCCAAGTCGGGTCGTTTTCCTTGTTTCTACGTGTTCTCTTGTAGTGCACGCGGGCTCGCGTTTTTCGGCATAGTTCAATGAACTGTAAAACGCGGGCCGTTGACCTCAGGTACCTCTCCCATCGACTGAAACGCTCTGCAGGCGGGATCGTGTCTTGTATCGTCGTGTCGCGTGTCGTAGCGGCGGCGCATCGCTCCTCTCCGGTCGGTGTCTCGGCGGGTGGAGGTTGGTCGGAGGGCCATCCCTCCTCCGGCAGGTGCAGAAACTCGGGGCCGACGAACCACCGGTGATCGGATGCGAAGTCCCGTGGGACGTCGCGAGTGGCGTCGTCGGCGACGTTCATCTTTGTTGGCACCCAGCGCCATTCGGAGAGCTTGCTACCGTCCTCGATCGCTGCGATGCGGTGCGCGACGAACGGTCGATACGATCGTGATCCGGTTTTCAGCCAGGTTAGTACGGTCTTGCTGTCGGTCCAGTAGTACTTGGAGTCGGGCTTCCTGTCGTGTTCTTCGGTCACCGCCGCTGCCATGCGGCTTGCCATGACCGCGGCTTGAAGTTCGAGGCGCGGGATGGACGTCAGCTTCACCGGCGCGACGCGGGCCTTCGCGAGGACGAGCGATGTGTGGACGCGGCCGTCCGGCATGACCGCGCGCCAGTAGAGCGCGGCGGCGTAGGCGGTCTCGCTCGCGTCCGCGAAGGCATGAAGCTGTAGTGTCGCTGCGTTGGTGTAGCCGGGGTAGCAGCGCGGCACGGTGACGTCACGAAGGGTGCGGAGGTGGCTCATCCACTCGACCCACTGTGTGGAGAGGTCGGCGTCGATGGCGGTGTCCCATGGTGTCCCCCGGCGCCATAATTCTTGTAGGATCTTCTTTCCCTGGACGGTGACGAGCGATGCGTGGCCCAACGGATCGTACAATGACATGACGATCTTGAGCGCTTCTCTCTTGGTTGGCGTGTCGGTTTGTAGGATTTCGGGCGAAATCCGCGCCAAGTCCAGGTTGAAGGTCAGCTTGTCGGCGTCGGGACGCCACACCAGGCCAAGGACTCGTTCGGTGCTCGGCCCTCCCGTGATGGTGACCTCCTCCGTGGCTCGTTCCTCCGTGAGGCTCCGTAGTACTTCTGTCGAGTTTGAAGTCCACTTAGTTAGTTCAAAACGGGCTTCTGCCTGTATATCTCTCACCTGGCGGGCGACTGTCGTGGCGGCGTCTTCGGTCTCGTAGCTTCCCAGGTAGTCGTCCATGTAGTGGGACCGAAGTACGGCAGCGCTCGCCTCTGGGTATGCCTCGGAATGTTTCGCTGCGTTGAGATTCTTGATGAAGATCGCTGTCGCCGGTGAGCTTGTCGCGCCGAAGATGAGTGATGTCATTCGATATTCCGAAGGCGGGTCGTCCGGGCGCGCCCTCCACAAGTACCGGAGCGCGTCTCTGTCTTCGGGTCTAATCTTCACTTGCATGAACATCTCTCGTATGTCGGCGGTCACGGCGATGGCGTGCTGTCGAAATCTCATCAAGACCCCGGGTAGCGACTGTAGCAGGTCCGGGCCGGTGAGCAGAAAATCGTTCAGACTTTTTCCTTGAGTCTTCGCGGCGGCATCGTGTACGATGCGAAGCTTGTCGGGCTTGAGTGCATTTCGCACCGCGAAGTGTGGCAGATACCAGGTGCGGCCGGGTGTCTTCGTCGGTGGAGCGGGCTCGGCGTACCCCTTGGAGATGAGGGCGGTCATCTGTTGTTCATACTTGACCGCGAGTGCCGGCTCCTTCTGTAACTTCTTCTCTATTGAGACGAGACGTCTTAAGGCCGCGTCCCGGTTGTCTGGCATGTTCGTATCTTCGTTCTTCCAGAGCAGGGTCGTCTGGTAGTGTCCGTCTGGACGTTGAGTGGAGTGCTCTCGTAGCATCTCCTCGGCGCGTCGGTCGGGGTCGCTTCGTGGCGCCTTCGGTGTCACCGTGAGACTTTCGATGGCAAAGTGTTCTCGGAGTTGCTCCTCGATGTCTCCGTCCCGGTGTGTCAGATGCGCGACGAAATTGACTCCATTGTCCCCGTGTCTTGACGCGCCGTGAAGCACCCATCCTAGCGGGGTGAGCGAGGCGACCGGTTGGTCGCGTCTTCCTTTTCTCATCGCTGTCGTTGTAAGCAGATGCCAGTTGTCCTGCCCGATCAATATTGTAGGTGCTCCGCCAGCTGTACATAACAAGTGTGAAATTTGTCGAAGATGGGAGCACTCGTCCAGGTCCTCTTGACGCACGCGTTGTGGTGCTAGATGCAGCCGATCGATGGTTCGTAGTTGTAGGCGCTGCGGGTCACCGACCTCCCCGGTCAGTGATATTGAGACCCGGCGTGATCTCGATGCGTCTATCTTCTCACTGCCGACTGTGTTGATACGTAGAGGGTCGACAGGTCCCGCGGCGCCGACTCGATCAGCGATGCCGGCGTCAATGAGGCTGACGGTGGAGCCGTCGTCCAGGAGCGCCCACGTCGCTAGCTCTCCCGCTGGTCCGGAAACAGTCACCGGCGCGATTTTCAAGTAAGCCGCCCCGGCCCGCGCGGTGGTCACGGTCTCGTTGACGTCGCTGGGCGGGGTGTCTTCGTTCTTCGGCTCTTGATGTTTTCGATGGTGGAGCAGGCGATGATGAAAGTGGGTGCACCCGTCGATCTCGCATTTCTTCGACTTGCAAAAATGTTTCTTGTTACGTAGACGTAGACACCTGAAACAGAGGCGGGCGCGTTTCGCAGCGTCCCATCTCGTGTTGACGTCACCATTCTTGAATTTCGGGCAGTCTGGTACTTCATGACCGGCAGTTTCACAGGTAAGGCATGAGCGCTGTTGGGTGGTATGTACACGTTGGTTTACCTTTCTGGGTTCCCGGCCGCCTTCCGTAGTCGCTGGAGCGGGCTCTGGCTGCGCGTAGGGCGCGCACCTGTCCGCCTCGCCTTGAAGGAAGTGTGACAGCTTGATCAGGTCGGGCTCGTTGGCTGGCTGCGTGTAGGAGTAGTCGAACCAACGTGACCTGGTTGCTGGTGGTAGCTTGTCCGATGTGGCTGTGGTGATGTCCGGGTTGTAGAGGTAATGTACGCGGTCGAGCGCCCTCAGCGCGGCGACCACATTCGCAACTTTATTTGCGAAAACTATGAGGTCACGCGGGCTGTCGCCGAGCTTTGGTAAGCGACGTAATCTCTCCAATTCCGTCGCGGCGATCGCCTCCGGGCGACCAAAGCGCGCTTCCAGCGTGCGCATGATCTCGTTCGGGTCGGTGTAATGCAGAAGGATGTTCTCGACTGCTTCCTTTGCTCTTCCCTTGAGTGCTCGACGTAGTCGCGCAGTGTTTTCCACATCGGAGAAGTTTCCCGCCGTCTCGTTGTATGCGGCGCGGAAGGGTAACCATTCTTGGTGTGATCCTGCGAAAATCGGTAGGTCGATAAAGTACTTACTAGGCAGCTTCGTATGTCGCGACGCAAGCGCGATGGCGGCAGCTAGTTCGGAGATGTCCGTCCTCGGCGCGGTCTGTAGTGCGACGGCGCCCGGCAAGGTCGGATTGGCCACAGTCTGTTCTGCTGCTGGCTGCGGCCCTGGCTGGAACGGCGGCGGCGGCGGCGCGTAGATGGCGCGCTGCGGCGGCGGGCGTTCGCAGTATTGGCTCCTCCGGTGTGGCAGCTCCTCGACCGGGTCAGGCGCCGGCGGCAGTAGCGGCGCGGGCGGCGGCGCTACCCCAGCGACCTGTTCAGTGGCGATGGCGAGGTGCGTCTGCTGCTCGGAGAGCCATGTCGTGACGCGCTGCGACCGTTGGTCGTCGGACACGACGGTGCGCGCGTCCTCTTCTTCTTCATTCTGCATCTCTGCCTCGGCGTCCAGCAACTCGATGCGGGCGGCGGCCAACTCGTAGCGTGCACGCGCCCTGTTGAGTCGACTCTCGCTCCCGATGCTGCGCCTTGATGCAGTTGTTCTTGTTCTGGCCGGCGTAGGCGGCCGCGGCGCTTGCTCGTCTTGGAGCGGAGCGGGCGGCGGTCCTCTGGTCACGGCGGCCACTGTCGACGGCGATCTCGGCGGCGACAGGTGAATCACCCAGGCTCGTGGCCTAGGTGCGAGCGCATCGGTCTGCGTGGCGGAGGGCGGCGTCCGATGCGTGGACGCGGCCCCGTGTGAAGCGCGTTCCGGCGGCGGCACTGCGGCAGTGAGTGCGGCCCCGACGCGGTGTTCCGGCGGCGGCGGCATGGCGGCCCCGGAGAGAAGCGTCGTGGTTTCCACGAGGGACGGGGCGATGTCGGTGGGCGGCGCTGCGGCACTGAGCGCGGCCCTCGCACCCGTCGCGGCGCCCGTGGTGTCCAGGCTCGACGTGTGTTGACTCCTTCGGATGGGCGGAACGGATCTTGTTGACATCGTAGTTGCAGCACGAGTGGTGGTGTTCGTGGTACCGGCCCCTGCGACAGAGTCTTCCGGACTCCGGCGAGGCGCGGTACGACCACTCGTGGACCTTGTTAGCACCATTCTTTTCCGAGTTTTCACTGCTCAGCTCAGATCCGGCTCGAAGGACCAAATGTGCGGGACAGGCGCAAGGTAGAGGTCGGCCCGAGTCAGCCCTTGACGATATTCTTCGTAGTGGACTGTAGACACGATGCGGAGAGAGCCAACCCGGGATAAACCCTGCGCCCGTGTGTATGTCGTATTACCGTCCCTATATGCACGTGAGCTGGGATTGAGAGCCGAGACAGTGAAACTCGATGTACGGCTAAACGGCGCTTTCTTTCTTCCTAGAGCTTGCTTGTTCTTCTTGTCTTCTTTTCTTGAGATCCGTTCCGCTCGAGTGCTTCCGAAAGAGTGAGTCATCGGCGCACACCGCCGTATATTTATCCACTCGCGCCGAGCCTTGTGGTCCTACGGGGCATGTCGCGCCCGTCTGAGTCGTTGGACCAATCGCCGGCGGCGGCCGTGCGAGCAGGACGGGCTAGGCGCGAGCGAGACGGGGATAAATGTGAGGTGAGATAGACAGCGATGTACGCCTCACTCTTGTGGAACGAACCTCAATTTCCTAATTTTCCTGATTTTTCCTATTTTTCTCCGTTTTGGAGTGTTCCTATTGTTATATAATGTTCTGTTTATAGCAAGCAAGCTCTAGGGGTAGTGAAAGATGTCAGCGGCCCAAGTTTTATTACAGAATTTTACATTTATGTAGTACAGTTTTTCTTAAGCTATTTTTTAAGTTTTTACATTATTCCTTATATACTACATTCTTCATATATATACAATCGACGTATAATGTTCACGGACACACAGCACTACACCTTTTATCACGCTGAGATATTGTTCTTTATTTTGGTGATGACGCAATGTTCGGTGCAGCTGTCCGGAACAGTCCTGGATATCCAGAACGCCATTCTGAATATTCCTGTCCTGAACATATTGTAGCGAATACAATCCATCAATGGATTGACATATTTTTGCTGTCACAACATTAAATAAAATCGGAGAGATTGGCCTGTCCATCTCGATAAAGTGATATCCCCACCATCTTAATAAACATATTATAAACAGACATTTAAACATCTTATTCTCAAAAACTCAAAAAGATAATGACAAAATTTAGCCCCAATTTGAAATTGATCCATCATCAAAACAAGTTGATCTACCAAAACATTATTGTATGCGCTATCCACATCTAGAAAACATGCAAGGGTAGGTACTTTCTTCACAAAACCCGCCTGTATATGTAACACTAATCGAGCTATGCAATCTACACTAGACTGACATCTACGAAAGCCCGATGTAGTACAAGCTAATACATTGTTCCTTTCTATAAACCATTCAAGTCTTTTTGTTAGCATTATATGAAGAGTCTTACACATACAACAAGATATTAATGAAATTGGCCTAAATTTGAGTGTAGCGTTATTGTCAGTACTGGGTTTGGGAATTGGTATCACCTGAATTTGACGCCATTGCTCTGGTATTAATGCGTTTAAAAATATTAAATTATAGATTTTAAGCAGAAATGACTTACCTTCTTGAGGAAGATGATAAATCATACTGTACGTAATAGCGTCTTCACCTAGTGTAGTGTCCTTTTTCTTTAAACAATTATTAAGTTCCTGCAGAGAAAAAGCACTCTCTAACTGAGGGTTCACTGAACTAAAAGTTGGAAAAGTTGGTTCTACAAAATCTGGTGCCAAAGATCGCAATAACTAATAAATAAATAATAAAATAAATAATAACTCCTCTTTTTTATCATCTGGTGCACGAATCCGGGATTTCTTTACCCCCTTGATCCATCTCATTTTTTGCCACATCACAGAAGCAGACGTTGTTTCGTTTATTTCTCCGCAAAAACTTTTCCAACTATCCAGCTTCGCCTGTCTTATACACTTATGAGCGTCAGCTATACTCTTAGTAAGAAAATCAAAATTATTTGGAGTTGGATTAGCTCTGAAATTTTTAAGTGCTAAGAGACGTCTAGCAACTAAGCAACAAGCGACGTCTAGCGAGTGTGACACACAGGGGCTCCATAAGGTTTTGGTGTGAATGACCTTGTAGGATTTGATGTGGGAGTTTTTACATACGGTATACTTTTATCCGCTGCGTGATTTAACTTTCCTATAAAAAAAATGTACATTGATTGCACATCGTCGTCATTACTAAACCTAGCTACATTACGATCAGAAAAACTATTTTGACATGTATCACGATAGAGTTGCCAATCAGCAAGTTTATAATTGCGGCGTTTTATGAAAGAAGTATCATAAGAAAATTCCAAACAGAGTTCGATAAATATATGATCACTGCCCAAACTTTCATTCGTAACGAACCATTTAAAGAAAACGGCTATGTCCGTTGATACAAAGGTGACATCTGGTGATGACTTTAGTAACACACCATTAACTAACTTCATAAAAGTACTTTCACCACTGTTTAGAGAAATAAAATTACTGTCTCAACTAGCATCATATAATTTCTTTCCTCTAGATCTGCCCCCAGAACTTGTACTATTAGACCAATTGGAATGGTGTGCATTAAAATCACCCGCTATAATTGATTTCTCTCCAAAATTTGAAAAAACTTCACCCAGTCAATTTGAGAGGTATGGACAGATGACGAACAATACACAGATGCTATATATTCAACATGTATACAATTAAAAATTTGTATACATACTATTTCAATACCTGAATTGCTTAAAGTAACAGCATGCAACTGTGACTTAATTGAGTTATGAACAATTATGGCTACACCACCATTTGCGTCATCTCTGTCCATCTTGTATACGTTATATCCATTTATTCTGAATTCCCTATCTGAAGTCAGCCAAGTTTCACTGACTAAACATATGTGAATCTTATCTTGATTTAATAATAATTCTAAATCTATTTTCTTATTATTTAGACTTCGGGAGTTCTATTGCTCAATACGCAATTGGGTAGCAAAACTCCCAAAGCCTGATGAGGCGCGGTTTCTCACATAAGATGTACTATCCATTATGGAAAATATTAATTAATTTCCTTATAATATCTCCACTATTTACCGCCCTAATAAAACAATTTTTTAACTCTTCCATCAAATACTTAAAACTTAAAATAAGTTTTTCTTCAAAGCTTATTTAAGCGAAAATAATGTTTTTAAATTTTCCTAAGAAATCCTCAAAGATGAACTTTTCCTTCTTTCCACTACTCTTCCTTTTTTGTCTCTGTCTGTGTTATAGTAGGGAGAGTTGGTTCAACTTTATTTTTATTATTAATCTTAACAACTTCGGAGAAGAGTAGATTTCCTCCATTATCAGTAAAATTGTGAAGTTCTTTACTCTGTTCTTTACCTTTTTTCTTTTGAACATTGCTATTACCCGTTTCTGCACTAATATTATCTCCCGAATCAGAACTTTCATTTTTAGCATCCTTATAAATTAATTTATCATCTTCGTTCGTAACTTCCGTCAACAAAAGTTCAGTTGATAAGGGCTCTACGCTTCCCCTTTCAAAAACTTCAGTGCGATATCCAGCCAATCCCTTCATGTTTTGACTTAGAAGTCCTTTTTGTCGGTTCAAATATTCAAATAACGCTACTTTATATGTGCAGTTTTGTTTACACATTTCGTTTTTCACACATTTATTTTTTGCGTTTTTCTTTTAAAAATGTAGGACAATTTCTGTTAAACGCCACGTGTCCGCCTTTACAGTTTGCGCATCTATAAGAAGTTGTTTCTCAATTTTCATGAGCCCCACTGCATTTAGGGCAAATCTTAATTTTGGATGGGCAAAACCTTGCCAGATGGCCATAATGCCAACAGTTTGCGCATTGTGAAACTGGAAACGTGTATGGTTCTACTCTAAAATGGCAGCCAGATCCATACACGTATTGTGGTAAAGTAGCACCTTTGAAGCAAAATCGCACTGGCTCACTATCACTCCATTCCTTTTTGTCATCTAAACGTTTCATTCTTTTAATGGATACAATTTCAGTTTCGCAGTTAACAAATGTTACTAATTCAGGTTCTTTAATATCAAGTTCTATGTATTTGACAACTCCGTATGACAAGTTCACTTCGTTAGTAAAGCGGCATCTGTACCCTAGTTCTTTGAACACACTACTGTTTATTAATTTCTCTGCATCATCTTTATTTTCAAACTTCATTACCACTTTATATGGAGTTTTAAACTTTATATGCGTAATAGTTAGATATATTTTCGGCCTTGAGTAATTTAGCTAAACCAACCTGTTTGGGTAACATTTAATCTGCCGTCACACAAACTTCAAAAGAATCTGACACACAAACTTTATAAGAATGTTTCCTGCGTATTTCCCCCATATTGTCGTGCAAATTTTAATTCTTTTGGCATACTTCTTCTTCTGAACTAATGTAAAACCATCATTGTTTGCGTCCTCACTTACTTGCTCATCACTCTCTACTCTTGCCCTCTTCTCTGGTCTTGCGTTTGTAGTACTCCCACAGCTATCTATGTTTGTGCATGATGCGTACTCTCTTGAATCTTTCAATATTTTACCACTTAAAGTAAGCTCATCTTCACTCATATCGCACTCTCGAAAGTCGACATCACCAACTAATGCACTAATGGATCGAGGTCTGCAGACCTCGTCCATGTTTAAAGCCAAAGATCCAAAAATAGAAAAAAATAAAATGCCGCAAATATAACAAGACTTACGTCCGCTCGCTGTCAAGTGATGCGCGCGACTGATGACAACGTTGACATCACTGAAGTGAGACCACAGAAAAGAGAAGGGTATAGAACGGAAGAGAGATGGAACATTTGTTACGAGGCATACGAGTGAACATTAGTATGCACGTCAATGTGTCAAACTCCGCATCGTAGTTGCTAACTGATTTCGAATGTGTATGCTGCTCCATCGGATTTATTCACAATGCCGTCTTGCGCTGTAATTACGTGTCGTCGAGCTAGTAAAGATTTTAATTTAAAATAAAGGAGGAATTTCCTATCACCGGTAAAGCCTAAATTGTTGATAATTTTGTAATTTCACCGTGTTTTATTTATAAGTCGTTGACAAGCCGTTGACAATAAATAGTGGTTACCATAATTTTATCGATGTCGATAAATTTTGATTTTTCTTATAGCATTTCCCGTTTTTTATTAATTATACTTTGCATATATAGATATTGCATTTATTGCAGTTTTCCTGGTGATCCGCCTACCAGGCAAAAATGGATTGATGCGACAGGAAGACGCGATTGGATTCCAACTAAAACAAGCACAATTTGTTCAGAAAATTTTTTGGAGAGTGATTTTCATCAGATGGGAGACTTTCCCTTAAGCTGCCATGCCATTGATTTAATAAAAAGTGTGATCGAAAAATATATAAACATCCGATTACATTTTCTGATGAAAACGACATTATCAAAAGACAGTAAACGTCAATTGCTCAATAAATATGTACTGTTTCAAGGACACTAATAGTAGATTATACCTACTATAAGATTTGACTATGACTAAATTTTTTGCTACACTTTAGATGTCTTTGTTTGCGGACACCACGAAATAAATGCGCTTAAAGTACTTGTTTTAGGCGCATTTTTTAAGCCTTTATGAGAAAATATCTACTTTATGCGTATTTTTTGAAGATTAAACTTTATTGTGTTATTATTAATTTGTCTTATTATGTAGATGTACACAATAATATTATCAAACTATTATTATAAATAAGAAAGTCTGCGTATTAATGTGTTTGTTTCCACTCAATTCTGTAATAAGTGAATGGATTAAAATAAAATTTGGTATGGAGGTAGCTTATATTCTGGATTGACTCATAGTTTTTATCCTGGAAAAATAGCAGTTCCTATAGGATAGCGGGTGAAACCACGGGGCGTTGTGAGTCGTCAATAAATCTATGAATTATTAGGCAGACAAAAAGTATTGTATTTTTTCTTTTTGGTCTATTATAGTCCTTATCAAGACGAATTCAACGAGTCCAAACACGACGGGGTAATAAGTACAAGTATGTAGTTGAGAGGTTCCTATGGCCTATCTTACTGGCTCCATCATCAGGCCAGCTACGTACCACCATATTATTTTACAAACATCAAATTTACTTAGTGCAACTGAAACGTGCTTAGAAAAATGGATTACAAATTTTGAATCGGGAAGCTGACAGACATACCAACGATGCAAGTTAAATAAGAGTTTGTTTTTTAAACGACTAGGGCAAGTTTTACCATAAAATATTTTATAAGGTATACAATAAACAGGTTATCGATAAAATCAAAACTGCACACAAAACTGTCCCATCACTAGCTGTGATACCACATTCTAAATTTTATAATATCTTTTTATTTTCAATGGCTTCGCATGGAAATTGCATTTAACCTTATCAAATAACATTTATTTTTCTACCCATTTAAAGTCACATAAAACGAGCTCTAAACATAGCCTAAACCGATATCATGATCAAAGCATGACCTAGTAAGGTCATGGAAACTGAACTAGCTAAGTTTGTGCGGAGTTTTGGGGCAAAACCGAAAATATATTTTTTTGCTTCCTATTGTTTGCCCACACTCATGCAAACCTACGAACTAACCTTAATATTATTTAAAGGATAATAATTCACTATTGTAACACAATTACATGCGTTAATACACAAGTTTTGTTAATTAAAATAAACAAAATTGTTGAAAAACTCTTTAACTTAAATTTTTTACCAACCACTTTTCGTGCAGTTTAAAGTAGAACTGTTTTAATAATGACGTACGTTAATTTACGATACGGTCTTTATTTCTCTACTAGTATTATAAACCGCACAATAATCGTGCAGATTTTTTGAACTAGCAACATTTACCAAAATAATTGCACAAAATTCAAGGGGAACTGAACCGTATTGCACCACGAGAAGGTCAATTTTAAACTTTATCAAAATGGCGTTCATAACCTTTTAAAATAATACTAATCTTGACGAATTACTGCATTCCTTCCTATGTAGTTATATTTTGACGTATCGTGTGCTTGTGTTCAACTGGCTACAACGGATTTCTTACAAAAATGCCTTGACAGCCCTTCTAATCTAAACGAAAAAATTCTCACTTCAGTGAGTGAGACATTTTTCGTTTAGGTTGACATAATGAACATCGGAGCAGCAACGTCTCATGACTCCGTTCATTATGATACTTCGTTTAAGGCACCTGTGGTTTAAGGTTTTAAAGTTTTAAAACGTCCTTGCTGCGACTGCGACGTCAACCAATACGTCAACTGTCATAATTCAAAATATCAGAGAGTTTTCTTGGAGTTTTCAATTGATGGGTTGCAAATACAGACATTGGATTTTTTTGCTACGCAAGAGACCAACGAAGCGTGGCGAAGTGAAATCTTGATCTAAACGAAAAAATATATAAATGTTCTAATGAAAACTCCGCAAGAGAGAAAGAGATCGACCCCACCCCCGATTTACGTGTCCTGGCCAGGTCTAAGACGTTCTCTTTCAGATACCAAAGTTTCAACACATATGTGAGTATGTTACCACCACTGAAGTGAGAAATTTTCCCTTCTCTTTTCTGTGGTTACCACAGAACTAGCCGACTCCTGCTGGATCGACAAGTAGGCAAAACTCGCGACTCACCTGTGACCGCCCTCCGTATCAGGCAGGCGAGCACTCGGCGGACGTCTGCTCGGGCGGCGCGGCGCCGGCGGCGCTGCTTGTCCACGCCGAGTCGGCGCCGCGCACGTGGGGGCGAGGGCCCACCCGCCGCCGGCCGCGCAGCCACCGGCAGCTCGATAGGCGGCAGCGAGAACTTCTCCGGGTGCAAACACTTGCGCGGCCACACGTCCTCCGAGCTGCACTCGGAGAGCGTGCGTGCGCTCGGCAGTCGCAGCGGCGGCAGGATGCGGTTGTAGGGCAGCAGGCGGCGCGGCAGCGACTCCGCGGCGGCAGCGCGCGAGCTGCAGCTCGACTCGAACCACAACTCGCTGGAGAAGAGCGAGGAGGAGAGGGAGTCGCAGCGCCGCACCGGCGCGCGCGCATGCCGCACGCTCAGGACGCTGACGGGGTGCGCGTGCACGGTGGCGGCGCCCAGGTCGTAGGTGTCGCCGGTGGCGGTGCTACGGTACGAGTGACCGGTGTCGGTGTCGCCCTCGCCGGAGGGCCAGTACGCGTAGAACGGCGACACGGGCTTCATGTTGAGGAAGGCGCGAGCGACGTGCGCCGGCGCCGCACCCAGCGCCGTCGGCGGCTCCGGAGACAGCACGCCGAACGGGTGCGTGAAGTAGAACAGACACAGCGGCCGCCCCTGTACATACCAACATATTACAACTCATAACCTCTCTTTATTCACAGAAGTGCTCACCCCAGCTTTTTATCATTTGTACATTACATACGAACATGACTACGTAAACTAGGGAAATGTGATTAACTAAAAAGGTAAGTAAGAAAAAAAAATATAGCTTGCCAGGAAACTATTATGATTATTAATATAAAAAACCGACTTCATAAAAACGTCAGAACTGGACCAAATTGAACTGGGACCAAACGGGAAGCACCAGCTTTAAAAAAACATCAAAATCAGTTCACCCAGTCGGAAGTTCTGAGCAATAACTGAAACGGTATACGGTATGTAGGTACACTCTTCCTTCAGTAGAACATCCGATGGGTTATCTAGATACACGGTAGTGTGTCAGGCCAAGCGACCGAGAAACGACAGGAAGGCACATCTTTGTGGTATTTGCACGATATTAGAAGTGGTCGTTGTATACCATAAATATTTTTAGTAAATTACTACGTATCATTGCAAATAACCGAATAACGGTTATTTGAGTTTGCAAAAAGGCAAGCAACTCGGGTAGTTTAAAAAACCCGGTTTTTCGAGTTTTCAATTTTAAAAACGGGTTTTTTAGTTTTTTTCTGATTTTTCGAGTTTTTCTTTATTTAAGCCTTTATTAAGTGCAAGTAAAGAAAATGCTAAAATGTAATTATATATGTGTTTAATTCCAAAACCGGTTTGGACGCCCCGCCCGGGGGAAGTGCGTTAGGCACGGGGGGGGGGCGGGCATCCGCGTTGCGGCGTCCGCGCTCCCGTGTTTAGTCATTGAGATAGCTCGGCGCGTACGGACGTCGCGACAGTACCCGCTTGGACTCGGTGCGATTTGAAGTCCGTGTTTTGAGAAGACCACGAGTCTCCGTTTGGACTCCGCAAATTGAACGTCGTTAAAAGACGCGCGCAAATTTCATTCTGTTACGGCGCGATCGGATATTTTCCTTGAGTTGTAGGTATCAACGGAAACCGCGAATTCGGGTGTGTTTTGTATAGCCCGCGAGCGTTAAATTCAGTGTTAGGACACTTTGTGAAGACATTACATTATTTGTGAAGTGTTGAGGATCCGAGGACGGCCACTGGACGAGGAAAGCCGCAGCTGACTTTTGGGCCCAAACAGGTGACAGGATCATCAGCCGTCCTCTGGTAGGAATTCCAACCCTCTTTTTTTGTACTTAAACTCTGATTAACTGATCTGCACGAATCGTTTTGGGTTCGTACAATATGTATTTGGACTTTCGTATTCTTATTGTTTAGCTTTAACAAGAGATTAATCAAGTAACATTTGGTATAATGTTGAGACTTTCAGCCTCCCGAACAAGCCAGTTTCCTTAAAGGCTGGAGCACCATAAACCACCATAATACACCCGCTCCGCCAGATTATACAGAAGACTGAGGAGTGTAATCGGCCATTATGCCTAGCGTTCGTGGACTATGAAAAAGCCTTTGATTCAATCGACACCTGGGTAGTATTGCAGTGGTAAGTGTCCGAGAACGGCTTGAGTTTCAGGTTGTTGGCCTACTTAACTGACACCAACGCCCTCACGGAGCACCAATACGCCTACCGTGAAGGGCGCTCTACGACCTCCTTGACTTGCGAAGTGGAGGCTGTCCTGTGCTGCCATTTATCCAAGGCTTTTGATGTCGCGGACCACGAAGTACTCGCCAGGAAACTCGAACATTATGGCATAGTTGGCAAATCGTACGATGTACTCACGAACATGATGCGGGGCTGCTCTCAGGTAGTCGATGCTGGAGATGGCTGTAAGTCAGACCCACTGTCAGCAACCATGGGAGTCGCACAGGGATCATCGGTATCGAACATAATGTTCTCCCTCTTGCTAAACGATCTCCCCGATGCCGTGACATGCGCAGACATCTTTATGTACGCCGATGACGTGGCTGCCATTGTCACTGCGCCTAAGATAGACCAGCTAGAGAAGAATTTAAATAGTACAGTGTCAAACCTCACCGAGTGGTTTCGTGCCAATGGCCTTGTGCTAAACTTGAAAAAGACACACTTTCTGCACTTCTGTCTCTCAGGTCATACTACGAAGCCACTGAAGGTGTTACTAAACGGCGTCAGGGTTGAGCAGGTGATGGATACAACCTTTTTAGGATTCAATATAGACCGGAGCATGACGTGGGAGTGCAATATTGACAAGCTCTGCGGCAGTGTAAGCAGTGCGTGCTTCGCGCTAAGGCGGGTGTCCCGAGTGGTGTCTGCGGAAGTGTTTCGTGCATGCTATTTCGCCTCGGTGCACTCCAGATTGCAGTACGGCGCGGAGCTGTACGGACGCGCTGCCGACTGGATGCGCGCCTTCCGATCACAGAAACGAGCTGTACGTGCCATCGTGGGGGTGTCGCGATGCACTTCCGTGAGACTTTACTTTATAAAGCTCGGAATACTCACGTTACCTGCCATTCTGATATTCCAGGTGGCAGTGTATGTGAGAACTAACTTCCACCTGTACCATAAACTCAGCGACATGCACTCTTGCAACATACGTAATGCCGACAGGCTTGTTGGTATCACGCACTCACTAGCAGAGTCCGGCAAGTCGACGCACGTTATGGGGGCCGATGGTGTACAACCGGTTGCCAAAGACAGTGACAGATGCGCTGACTCTGAGCTGTTTTAAATTTAGACTAAAACGCTGGCTTATCGACCAAGCGTTTTATGATTTTGACCAGTTTCTAAAAACTGACAGTAAAAAATATAATATACGTGTATATGTACGGTGTTTTACCAATATGTTTGATTTTATTATTTGCTGATATTTAATTTTATTTTTATTCTTAGTTCATATTATGTTGTAAGTATATTTTTCATATACATTTTCTATGTAATTGATTCTAATTCTATTCTAGGCCTGACCTGTAAACATATGTTTGTCAATAAATGACTTTGACTTTGTCCCTCCAGCGTTGTCATATCGACTATAGATATATCGAAGTGCTGAAGTGTTTGTAAAGATACGCCACCCTGTCAATCAGTTAAAAGGAGCACGGAACCAATCCAATTGCAGAAAGACGTGAGACAGGGAGATGTTATCTCTCCAAAACTGTTCACGAACGCATTGGAGGACGTTTTCAAGCTTAGACTGGAACAGATTCGGCATCAACATCAATGGCGAATACATCACTCACCTTCGTTTAGCCGATGATATAGTCATCATGACAGAGTCACTGGAGAACCTCAATACAATGCTCAGCGACCTCAGTAGCCTTTCCCAACAGGTGGGTCTTAAAATGAACATGGACAAGACAAAAATCATGTTCAATGTCCATGTTGTACCCGTGCCGGTAGTTATAGAGACGATACTCTCGAAGTTGTTGACCATTACATTGTATCTATCTTGGTCAGATTGTTCAGTTAGGTAAGTCCAACTTAGGTAAAGAGGTTGCCCAAAATATTCAACTCGGATGGGCAGCGTTCGAGAAATTGCGTGAAATTTTCTCGTCCAAGATACCACAGTGCATAAAAACAAGGGTCTTTGATCAATGTGTGGACACAAAAATCTGGACATATAGACTAGATGTGGGCCTGTTCAACAGACTACTGTCTGAACCCAACTCGGACGCAGCCAGGGATCTGTTCGGATATGTGAGTCACCTGAAGTGACCTTTGACCCTTGTTGATTATTGATTTGTTGTCTGTGTTTTTGTATTATCCTTGATTAATATATACAATGGGACTGCCATGTAGCATAGCTATAAAAGACCAAAAAAATTGATAAAAAAAGTCTATAATATAAATACCTCTATTTAAACTACATACTTATGTAGCGCCTTTGCCAAAAGAACTCAAGTATACTGTATATATACCAATTTTGAAAAAGCTTTGGATAAAGTGAGCCACAGAATTTTAATTTCAAAATAGGCATCAAACTATGGATATGATGTTCATGGCAGCTTGCTACGTTGGATCGAGTCATATCTTACTAGACGTAGCCAACTAGTCGCCATTAAGGGCTTTCTATCATCCTCCACTCAAATTACCTCAAGAGTTCTTCAAGGTTCCCATCTAGGGCCACTGCTTTTCATAGTCTTCGTCAATGATCTTATTTATAAACTCAGTAGTTAAGTATTGTCTACTATATGCTGACGACCTCAAACTTTTTTCTGAAGTACGCAGTATCAAGGACTCTGAAGCTCTTCAAACCGATATATATATTTTGGACAAATGGTGTCAAGACAATAACATGTTTTTAAATATTAAAAAGTGTTTTGTTATGACATTGACTACAAAAATTAACAAATTATTTTATGACTACAGACTCAAAGATCATTGTTTGGAAAGGAAAGCGGTGATGGGATGAGGGACCTCGGGCTCATTCTTTATGAGAAGTTTACGTTTCGAGACCATTATGACAACATAATAAATAGAAGTAACAAACTTTTGGGTTTCATTTCTCATATTACTAAAGATTTTAAAAATCCAAACAGTTTGTTGATACTCTATTCCACAATGATCCGCAGTCGGTATACTAGAATACAATTGTGTAGTTTGGTCTCCTTTCTATGACTACACATAAAACATAATACTTAGAACGTGTACAAAGAAAGTGCATGCAGGGAATGATACGAAAACTTACATCATATCCCGAAAGATTAGCCAAATTTAAGTTTCAAACCCTTGAAGCCCGGCGTTTAAATACTGATTTAATCTGCTTATTCAAAAATTAACTCTCAAATTGATTCACCTTCGCTTCTTTAAAGCATCAATACAAACATCAAGCCTAGAGCCCGTTATAGCTCTTTGAAAACTTTTGTTTTACAGGTAAGTATATAAGAATAATACTTCCTTTTATCAATAGTGAGAATGAGTCGCCAATACAATGAAATATTGAAGGACCACCATGACTCAATTGATATTTGTAATAAAATATATTTAAATTTAAAATAATGTTAAAAGTATTGTTTTTACGGCCCATGACAATAATAAGTTTTCAGCAGTTTTCATTTTGGTGGTTCTCAGTTATGTTTGATCAAAATCTGTCCAGCGGCTTAAAAGCTATAACCTCTAGTCCGAATTGGTATGATTATTTTAATATACCTATGTTGGTCCCTACTCAAACAACAATAAAAATATATTTAATATATTTAGATAGAGATACATTTTTAGTAAATAAATACAAGATGACAAAAGCACTATAGAAACGAAACTAACAATAAAATTGTACTTATTTGTGAAACATGTCGGAGTAAAATCCACATATACCTACTCGTATATTACCTGTAATGAGGCGTTGGTATATGTTTAGTGGTTATTTACTTACATTGATAGTTTTCTATAAGTAATAGGTAATTATAAAGTAAGCCCTATTATGTTTTTGTATTGTTACTCTGTATAGAATGGAAGCAGTAAGTAAATAGTTTGAATCTGAATCTACGTTTTCGTTGAAATACAATTCCCTCTCGGTTTGATCCTACAGTAACATGGTAAGTATGTCTGTTTACATCTACCAACAGTCACACTTGCAACACGGTCTCAAATAGTTGTTGTTGCTCATAATATAAGCCAACAGCTAGTTCACACATTATACAAACAATAGAGTGTGTTGTGGTATGACGTACCTTCACATCATCCGTGGAAGTGGACGCGTCAGACCTCCCACCATTCATATTGTGGAGGGCGGTCGCATGGCAGTCGCGGGCCGCTGGTCACCGGTCACACGCACCCGTGTGGCGAGCCAACACATCAGTTTATTGTTCATGGAAGAAGGACAGGGTGTGGGCGCGGTCCCGGAGCGGCGACAGCAGCGCGGTGCCAGGCGCGCGCTGACACGCCCGCGGCGGCGGCGGCGGCGCACTCACCGCTACATCTCAACACGCGCAGATTCTCTAACGAACTACAACTGAAGAACAATATACCTACCTACATGTTACTGAATGAAAAAAAGTTTTCGTACTCTGGGTAGTAGAGTATGGAGGGAGGGACACGACTGCTGATGAGAATAGACCGTACACGTACAACTCTATCCTAGGTGTGACGCCCGCGCCCCGCGCCCTGCGCCCTGCACCACCCGGCGACATCTCGCCGCCCACCTAGTTCCGACGCGGGGCTCGACCCGACCTGAACATCGAACACATCTGACTCGCTCACTCGACACGCATAGTCCGTCCTCATTTCAAACTTTGATTGATTTTGTCAATCATAATTATTGCAAAAATGATAACTAACTAACAAGTACCTACCACTGGTTTACAGTTTTATCATATTTCAGAATACACATTACGTTCAGTGTTCAGTGTTTATGTTATACATTGTAACGTTTATAATGTATTCAGTTCTGACTGACCCCTGACCCTGCCTTCTACCTCCTGTACATACCTATATATCCTCTCCATTCTAAGGTTGCCTCGGAGAGATCGATTTTAGCGATAAGGCCGTCGATTGTTGCACCATACTAGTTCTTTTAAGCTTTTTTTTGTTTCAAATGTTATTTTTGTACCTAGATGCGGTGTGAACAATATCCCTCGTATAACTTGGCTATAATTTTGTTTACCAACAACCAACATTTATTATTAACTAGCGAACCTCCCCGGCTTCGCACGGGTGTAAGCTTGGCCTTTGGCCTCGCTACTATGACCCGCTCCAGGAACACAAAATTTCATCCAAATCGATCCAACCGTTTTTAAAAGTTATTCTGCTATTCCAGGCGGAGACAAATACAACAAATCAAAAACCATTAAAATCGGTCCAGCCGTTCTTAAGTAATAACTAAACGAACTATCCCGACTTTGTTTTTTATAGGTGTACCTTTTTTTTTCGAGGGGGAAATCTTCCATAGATACCCGGTTGCATTGGGGTGCAGCCAGGTTAGTGGGATTATACCCACTAAAAGTCCCCGGTGACCAGCCTTTGTGCTTGACAAGAGGGCTCCGGGATCTCCAGAGGAACGCACCGGAGCCCTCAGCACTGCGCTATGGCTCCTCCCGAGACAACTGCGTGTTGTCTCAGCCCCTCCATTCGCGACAACGTTGGTTACACAACGTCCTCTCTCTGGGCTCGATTAAGTGGATGGTCAGAGCCCCAACTTTGACCATCCCGAACCCATAGGTCTCCTTTTAGTAGGCTCTTACTACAGGCAGGGGGTACCGGTGCCGTATTCTATTGCCCCGGCACCAAGGCTATTATATAGGTAGGTACCTAATATAGATTTAATTATTTATAAATTACTAGTTTTTTGCCCGCGACTTCGTACGCGTAGATTTTCATATTTTATTTTATTTTATTTTATTTTACAAGGAAAACAAACAGCTGCTAACAAACACGGTAGATATACAATGAATAGTTACACAAAAGCCAGAAAAAAATATAAACCTTCAATCCTTTTTTCTTCCCCCCTTGCGAAAAATAACATAGCCTATACTTCAATCTGGTCATAGCTAAGCATGTTTTTATATTTATCGGGACTTAACGCGCATTATTAAATACTAGCTGTACCCGCAACTTCGTTTGCGTGAACATTAAAATAGTCCCTGCAGACGGAATCACCGGAAATTGCAGTAATATGTTACTAACAATATTGTTTACAGGAGCTTTATATTATTAGTTGGTTATCATAATGTAAAACATCACATAATTAATTAACAAAACTCATCAATTCACTGAACTAAACGATAACGAAAACCTACTAACTAATATAACATGAATATAACTAACAATATCACTGTAAGTATACACCAAACACGATAACAGAGGTTTCCATCTAGGCGCCACTATACAATGCTGCTACCTAGCACTGCGGCATGCTTGGGCCTTGTGCTCCGGCTCCGGCCTCACCATTCTTCCATTCGTTTGCGCATTTCGTTCGTTCGAACACTACACCGGAAGTGGCACGGTTGGACACGACGGCAATATTGGCAATATGGGAGCGGTGCCACATGACTCCACGTCAGCCGGTGCAAGTCCCCTAGGTACTGTAAGTAGGTACTGTAGGCTACTGTAGGTAGGGCATGTATCCTATGGGCGATGGTGGGGCACGTAGTCGCACTTATCTTTGGGCGCAGTGGAGCGACCGGTTGGCTGCCGCGGTGGTGTTTTACCGGTGTGGTTGGAACCAAGATGGACCATGACCACTGAGGCCTATGTGGTCAATCCTGTTTGATATTGACCTCCTTTCGGCGCGGTGTAGCCTATGTGCATAACCCTGTTTAATAATGACCTCCTTTCGGCGCAGTGTAGCTTATGTGCGCAATCCTGATATTGACCTCCTATCAGCGCAGATAGTCGATGAGCGTAACCCTGTTTAATAATGACTTCCTTTCGGTGCAGTGTAGCCTATGTGTGCAACCCTGTTTAATAATGGCCTTCTTTCGATGCAGTATAACGTAAGTGCGCAACCCTGTCTAATAATGACCTCCTTTCGGCTCAGTGTAGCCTATGTGCATAACGCTGTTTAATAATGATCTCCTTTCGGTGCAGTGTAACCTATGTTCGCAATCCAGATTTATAATGACCTCCTTTCAGCGCAGATATTCGATGAGTGTAACCCTGTTTAATAATGACTTCCTTTCGGCGCAGTGTAGCCTATGTGCGCAACCCTGTTTGATAATGACGCCATTCGTCGCAGTTTAGACTGTGTGCGTAACCCTGTTTAATAATAACCTCCTTTCCGCGCAGTGTAGCCTATATGCGCAACCCTGTTTAATAATGACCTCCTTTAGGCTCAGTGTAACCTATGTGCCTAACCCTGTTTAATAATGACCTCCTTTCGACGCAGTGTAGCCTATGTGCACAACCCTGTTTAATAATGACCTCCTTTCCTCTCTTTTCCTAAAGTGCTGACTTCTGCCAAATGTCTCTTGTATGCCGACGACCTTAAGCTTTTTCTCGAAATAAAATCTCCCTGTGACTGCCTTACCTTACAAGAGGACATAGATAGAATCTGTGCATGGGGCTTGAAAAACAAAATGACATTTAATGTGACCAAGTGTAATGTAATGACGTTTGACCGCAAAAGAAATCCCATCAATTATAATTATCATCTTGACAATCTATGTATAAATCGGGTAAATAGCATTAAGGATCTGGGAGTGACATTTGATCGTACCCTGAATTTCCATGACCACATCTCTGATCTCGCCAAAGAGGCCTATCGTCGTCTGGGCTTCGTATTACGAAATGCCAAAGATTTTAAAAATCTGTTAGTTATTAGAACATTGTACAACTCGTTAGTCAGAAGCAAGCTGGAGTCGAGCGCATGTGTCTGGAACCCGCACCACGTCACCTATGTGCGGATGCTTGAAAAGGTTCAAAAAGCTTTCTTAAGATCGCTGTATAAGAAGCTTCACGGTTATTACCCGTTCATGTACCCAACTAAATTCTTGCTCGGCCAGCTCGGCTACAACTCACTAGAAGTGAGAAGGATGTTGGATCAGCTTGCTACTTGCTGCAAGGTGCTCAGAGGATCAGTTGACTCCTTGCATCTGCACAATTTATTGTGCACTTTGTTTGTGCCAGATAAACCCGGGGTTCCGGCTAATAGGCGTGGAAAATTGCCCAAGTTTTTCCACGTGGCTCACAGCCGCACCGTGGCGCGCTCCATGTCTCCGCTGATTCGCGCCCGCCGCCACTTCAATGCACTCCTTGCTACCAACACTGATTGTGATATTATTTGTGACAGTTGGAATAATGTAACGAAAGTTTTTTTGACTTATTGTGAAAATTTAACTGATCAATGGGACAGGGGCAAAAAAGCCGATGACTATAATGACAATTTGTATGACATACTAATTTTATGTTGACATATTTTTACAGCAATTTGTTGTATTTATTATATTAGTAATTTTGTAATATTATTCCTATTTTTACTAGGAAATCTATTTTAGTTTAACAATATGTGAGATAAATGTTAGTGGAATTTGTCCGTTTTTATCCCTATCCCTACCATATCATAAATGTGTAGATCAAATACCTTCACACATGACTTCTAACTAAGTAGAAGCAATACCTGATATCGGTTTAACTTGCAAAAAAAATGCCGTTTGCGTGATTCAGGTAAAGTGTCGTATTTACCTATAATAAACGCACTTTTCATATTTGTGAAACTACGATCCATTTACACTCATTATTTTAGGAATTATTGAATACCTTATTACGTTTTTAATAATATTATTCGTAAAGTTTAAGCAAATTTACAATTTTTTCGCAAAACATCGTTTTAGTACGCAATCTATTTTCAAACTATGGAACTATAAATCTGACGGCTGTCAGTTTGTTTGTCCGCGCACATCTTTTAAACTACTAGAAGGATTTCAAAGCAGTTCCCTTGAATATGCTTACAAAATACCTAATTGAAACATAGGCTATATTAATTTATGATAATAAATAGTAAAAAACTTTTTTTTTAATAATTATTTATAACGCCATCTAGCTTATTTTATAGTAATGTTGTCGTAATGACAGACTTCTACTCGCAGACATGGTAGGTAGGAAGACTGAAGCGGCTGTTGCCATATAATCTATATGTAAATAAAAATATAGATATTCGCCAAAGAACCAGAGTCACCGACATAGCTATTAAAATCTGCAAGTTGAAGTGGCAATGGGCAGGCCACATCGCTCGAAGAACTGTTAACCGATGGGGAAGTAGGTAAGGTTCTTGAGTGGAGACCGCGAACCGGAAGACGCAGCGTAGGTAGGCCTCCCACTAGATGGACCGACGACATTGTGAGAGTCGCGGGCATCCAGTGGATGCAGATGGCAGGATGTCGTTCAGTGTGGAGGTTAAAGGGGGAGGCCTATGTTCAGCAGTGGACGTCTTCTGGCTGATGATGATGATGAAATAAAAACGAATCGCCGAAATGTATGTACCCGCATAACTTCCGATAGACTGCACCAAATAGTTTTTTTTTGTGTTTGTTATTTTCAGGACAGCCAACTGCTTTTGAAGAGGTTTTACAGTTTATTATGGCGTAATTTAAAGTACGTTTATTTTTGTATTGACTTCTGACGTGCTAATATAACCAAGTCGACGGAGATTAAAATGAATACATTTTTTTGCCAGGATCAAACTTAAGACCAAAAACAGACACGCAAAGTAGGTGAACTCGCGGCATCTAATCTGTTACTGATCTATGATTAGCAGCTATTTTGGATGTTATGGTGGTGAACGAAAGCGGTTTAGTTGTTGGAAGGGTCGAGGCGCAAAAGGCGGGCAAAAATTATTTAGACATCATTGATTGGCATTCTTTACGCGGAGTAATGTTAAATAACAGCGATTAATTATAGATACCGCTCCATGCTTCCTACTTACTATTTACTAATAATTCAATAATAACGTTTGTCATGCATGACATTTCGCTTGACTTATACCAATTTTTTTTCCTTATTGGCTCCATGGCTCCACACTTCCAACGTATTTAACCAGTGAAAGTAATATATTATTTGCTTGAAATATATTTGAAACTATGGACATGTCGGGATAACTGTATCGAGTCAGATTAAAACTAGACTAAAATCATACTATGACGATAGTATGACAATCCGCATTAAAATGGAGAGCAATAAATCTACAATCATGTCATATGTGTAGGTATTATCTATAAAATATTCAGTATAAATAATCCGATGGATTTGTGCCTATTTAAAGTTCCGTTCGTGTTCGTTAGTGTAACATTTATATTTGGATATGTCAGTCTAATCGTCCACCCACTAATTACTTTGCGCTACGCGTACGAAGTCGCGGGCATTAGCTAGTTCTCAATAAAATAATTTGAATTTGAATTTGAATTCAGCACAAAGTAGCCTATGTGCGCAACCCTGTTTAATTATAACCTTATTTCGGCGCAGTATAGCCTATGAGCGTAACCCTGTTTAATAATTACCTCTTTTCGGCGCAGTTTAGCCTATGTGCGCAACCCTTAAGCTAATAGACCGATTTAAACTGTTTACTTTTAATTTTATTTATTGTTCGTTTGGCAATATCTCTACGGTTAGATTTAACAATAGGCCTATACGATAAAATGCAAACGCCAGCTTAAGATGAGCTGTACGTTCAAAGGTTCAGGATACATTCCGGGGGTCAATTTGGACGTATACCAAGGGTTGTGATGTCTGTAATTTCTGAACCATGAAACCGATGACCTTGAAATATTTACGGTACAATCTTTAATTTACCTCCTTTCTAACAAAAAAAGAATTAAATAAATCAGACTACGCGTTAATGAATTAAAATTAATTCCGCATTTTGACTTTCATCCCCTCTCCCGAAGGAACCATACTGAATTTCGGGATAAAAAGTATGCAAGAACCTACCTCGAAGTATAAACTCAAACCATGCTACGTTTCATTTGAATCCATTCAGTATTTTCGGAGTGATGCGCGGTCGTGATACAGACAGAGAGACAGACAGACAAAAATGAAAAAAATTGCAAAATATCAATTCAATTTTTCATTTCATTTCAATTCAAAATATCTTCAATGTAAAGAATTGGACCTGTTACAGTTTTATTATAAGTATAGATAGGTAAAAATAGATACCTTTCGCTCGACGTTTCGACCATGTTACAATGGCTGTGGTCACGAGCTGACTGAAAACTGCGGGTGAGTCCGGCGAGAAGTGCGGGTATTTTGTTCTCCTACCCTCACTTGATCTTGAAAAATTGCAGGGTTGTCACTACGACACACAACACTGACTGTATCGGTAAAAGTCCTAGTACCTACACCACAGTTTGAACATTTGCTAACTATGGGATTCCACGACGCCGCTAACTTACATCCATCCTCCCGGTTGAAATTGCGATGTTTTCTAATTTCAACCGCTTCACGAACCATTCTTGAAAAATAATGCTGTTCAGTGGAGAGGACCTTCGGATCATGGAGCTCGATCCAGTGACCGGACCCCGACTCAAGCAAATGCTCTGCTATAGCCGACTTCTGTGTCTGGCGATTTCTGACGGCTGCGATATGTTCTTTGATCCTTTCTGCTATGATACGCTTCGTTTGACCCACAAGGTTGATTGCAGCTGCGGTAGTTCCTACATAGGTCAAACCACAGAAAAGGAGATTTTTTTCTAAACGAAAAAAAATCTCCTTTTCTGGTGGTTTGACCTTTGTAGGAACTACCGCAGCTACAATCAACCTTGTACACACCAGGGGTCTGGAAAGGAATAAAGAAATAAAGAAACGTCTTTCGGTGACCTCACATGCCTCGCTAAATATAAAAAACATGTGTTCAAATCGCGAAAGTTTAAAAATTACTATAGCTAAGCATATTCGTGAAAACCGCATTTAAATCCGTCCGCATTTTCTTCCAGGGGTTTAGGAGATGTGCGTGGACAAAAAACAAACAAACAGACAAAAATTCTAAAAACTGTCCTATCGTGTTCATCTGCTTATTTTAAGACATCCTGTGTGTTTTTTTTTGTTATCTCGCAATGACAGATATTTTTATCTCTACGTTTTTATTATACCTATGTATATAGATAGATAGATATAGATATACCTAGATAGATGGATAGATATAGATAGAATATACTTATGTATGGATTTGAAAATTATCTATTGTGTCAGTGCGTGTAGTGCAGCTAAGTATCGATACAAACATCTTAGGGTTTCGATACTTATTGTCCAAACTATTTTGTATACTTATGAAATTTTTTTTTTTAAAAGAAATCGTTTTTAATCGTTCAGTAAAACTGACATCTATCCTCCGCTTGCGTCCACCTCAAGAAACACTGATTACGTTTCATTATAACATTATAACTAATTCCAAGTATCTTCACAAGGTAATGTCATGCGGCCTGCTATAGATGGCGCTCTATGACGAGACTATAATCCATATATTACAATATTTGTACATGCTTCTATTTTGTTTTTGCATGTTAGTCTTTTGCTTTGCTTTTAGTCCGTCAACAAGGGTCGGAGACATTGACCAGCTAAACACAGTTGCATAATATCTTGCGATTCCACATATGCCCACAATGTGATAAGCGTTGTATGCAGAATAAGTTTTTTATTTTAACAATTTTTACATTTGACCCTATCCTATTACAACCTTTGTTAAGATTTTAAGTAAGGCTTCTACCTGCGGCTTCGCCACATCATCAGCCAGAAGACGTCCACTGCTGAACATAGGCCTCCCCCTCTAACCTCCACACTGAACGACATCCTGCCATCTGCAGCCACTGGATGGCCGCGACTTTCACGATGTCGTCGGTCCATCTAGTGGGAGGTCTGCCTACACTGCGTCCTCGCTGTTCGTGGTCGCCTTCGCTTACAGTTCAGTGTTAGAGTTCAGTAAGCAATATTATAATAATAAAGCTTATACCCGAGGCCTTGCCTGCATTGTTCTAGGGATCTAGGGAAAATATTACTTCAATGATTAACTTAAAAACTAAACAAAATACTTATACTATAATTACTTACCTATATATATATATATATACCTAACACGTGTGCCTGAACTAACTAATTCTACATTTCAGGCGAGAGGAGCTAATATAGTTATTAAATAATAGATATCAAAATTATTAGTACACAGATATACAAAATGTATATTAATGTATAGAATGGGTAAACTATATAAATACGAGATAAAACCAAAAACGGTTGATGAAATATAAAAAGCTCGAATCATTCATATATTTATAGTGTAGTGGTCAGTGGCGTAGGGCGTAGCTATCGGAGGGCTAGGCGGCGCCGTGCACCGGGGCCCTCTAGCTCAGGGGGCCCTCGGACCCTGACCAGCAAACTTCAAACAAAACATGCAAAAAAACCCTTCATACACTAAGTAGCTTTAAGCACAATGAAGAGCTGATGATAAAGTAGCTTTTTACCTTTAAAGTATTTATAATTTTACTTGATAAAACCTAACCCAGCTTATATAGGGCCCCATTTTTTTTGCACCGGGGCCTTTGGTTACCTAGCTACGCCACTGGTAGTGGTAGGACTCTTTTGCAGGGGTCCGCCTGGGGAAGTACCACACCTTGGCCAGTTATTAAATCACCAAGCAGTAGTGTCCAAACACTACTGTGTTCCGGATTGAAGGGCAATGTTTCCAGCGAAATTACAGGGCACACAGAGATTTGACATCTTATATCTCGGGGTGACGAGCGTAGTGCATTGCCATCCAGGGTTTTGAACTGTTGAAGTTCAAAATTCTGAGTGGCGTTCAGCTGTTATGGCCAAGCGTGAAGAGTCATGTCTGGGTGTTAATATCTATTTAAGTATGTATTTAAAAATATATATGTACGTATATCAGTCTCTGGCAGCCATATAACAAGCTTTGCTTAGTTTGTGGTCAGATGACCGTGTGTGCAAAAATGTCCTGAATATTTTTATATTTTTTTATATTTATTTACATTGATAACTACAGTCATATCCAATATCTTTCAAGCTACCTTGGATCAAAAAATAATTTCGTTGCTTTCTACAGTTAACAAATTCTCTAGGACTACAGCAAACGTTAGAGTCGACTTTACGTAGTTTATACTACGTAAAGTAAACCTTAGAGATTTGGTCCTTTGGAGATGAAAATCTAATCAACCGTTTTAAAGTTGCAATAAGTATATATCTATTGCTTATTTTCCTACTAGTGGCATATGCGTAATAAATACTTACACATATGTAATGTTACACATATGCTAGTGGGTTGTATATTTGTTGAAAAGAGAACATTTGTAGTCCTACGCTACGCCATGCTGGCCATGCGCCACGTGCGCGCTGTCTAGAGTTATAGTTAGGTATCACACATTCTGGCTGCACGTTGCATATAGATACATATTTGCAAAGGAGATAACAGGTTGGTTTGGCGCGGAACAAACGACATAATCGGTTTCCGCCGTTTTTTGATAGTTGATTGTGGCATGGACGCGCGCGCGCACGTCGCGTCGCCTCCCCACGCGCGGCGCCGGCTCGATGCGTTCCGATTCACGTAATTAATAAATCATAATACTATCGACAGACAAATATTCTGTGAAATAAATAACGTCCACGATACGTATAGTGCACTGTGTCAGTGATAAGAGAAATTTATTAGTTACGCTTTCGTTTGTAACTAGGCTATCCAGAATGTCTGATTAGATAAAACTCATAAAATAACTTGTAGGTATTTACTTAACATAATGGATAGAGTCGCATTGTGATGTCACTCAATAATAACTCATTATTAGGTATTTAGCTAGAGATGTTAGAATGTGAAAACTTAAGAAGGTACTTACCTACTTTATGTACATGTACCTACTCATTATAATCCTACCTGTCTGATCTGATCTGATCTGATCTGATAGCGGCTTATTTAAATTACAAATCAAACTTGTTGGATCTTTCATTATAATTATGTATGTTAGGTAATAGAAAACAAAATCCATGTTTTAACTAACTACCTAGCCACCTACCTCCTTACCTTTCCATAACTTACTAATTACTTAGGTAGGTACGTCTATTGTACGTACCTACTATGATGTCCTTCGTCGTACCAAACCTGGCTTCTTTTACTCATTTCATATTTTTGTTATGATTTGATTGGGTACTCGCTATACATAATTATAATAAGTACATACCTACCTACTCTATCGAAATTAGTGATTACGCGTCATTTTCAATCCGGCCGGATTCAACGGGATTCCCATCGAGCCGGCCGGATCCGGCCAGATTAATCAAATTAGTGGCCTACGTACGAATATTTCCGTAAAATACGTACTATCGAATTCCATACTAATTTCAAATTCGAAATTCAAAATTTGAATGAAATTCGATAGTACGTTTTTTACGCAAATTTTCGTACTTAGGCCACAGGCTGATTTTCAGTTTTCGGTTCAAAGCAGTTGAGGGAGTGTGAAATGCGTTGCACCAGCGTATTCACAAGCATAGTTAAAGTTGGTAAGGTTGCAAGTCAAATGAGAGCTTTTTTACCCCAGATGTATAGCTGGAATTATATTTTATTATGCATCTGAAAGATTTACCATCGAAGCGTGGGCATCAATTACGGTTAACAGTTAAAGTTATGACGTCATTTCACAACTATCAAATGGTGCCATTTTTTTTTGCCTAACCGGTACCTTAACTGAAATTTCAATGTTTGTTATTGCTAAAGTAAGATGGTGCATCCCAGTTTTTTTTTTGTTTATAATAGAACGGCTGTCAATGCATTTTTGTGAGAAATTTGTTGTAGCCACTTGCACCTATATAAACCCATAGCAACTGTGTCGCGGAGTCTGTGGCGCAGTTCATCGCGTTGACATAAATAATAATGTTCAATCACATATCTGTCACAATACCTGGCGACAGAGTTACTTTCTAATTTCCGTTCTATTTACTTCTCTTTTCTATATATGGTGCCATTCAACCCACCCTATATCTTTAATTAAGTTCTGTGACGTCACATTCAATATTTACGAATCATATAATATAATTTTATTTATTTATTAAAACTGCATTAAGCCAATTATATCAATTAATTATAGTTATCTAATCGTATTCAAATAAAATAATTTGTATGTCACAAATTCTTAAATATCTAAAAATATGTCAATTTTATCATGTTACATTATATCGTAATTGGTACTGTCAAACCGTCTGTCAAGTGCCATGCTATGCGAAAAGGACTAGGTATAATCAAATCATAGATCAGAATCCTCACCTTCCATTAGCATTTAGCGGTACGCAGTATTATCATAATTATGTAGGTACCTACCTACCTACATAATAATAATAATATCTAAGTTTTTCTGCACGGATCATCATCATAATCATCATCATCAGCCAGGAGACGTCCACTGCTGAACATAGGCCTTCCCCTTTAACCTCCACCCACTGAACGACAGCCTGTCACCTGCATCCACTGGATGCCCGCGAGCGCGACACGGATGCGTGCACAGAAGGACGCATCGTTGTCCTCCCGTAATTATCTGAGAGATACCGGCTTGTGTCCTATCCTCTGAATACAGAAAGAACACGAGTACACACAAGTAGGTACCTACATACCTTGCAAACTAATCGTAGGTAAAACTAGGCTTTACATAAAATAAATAGAGTAGGTGTAAGTAGTCATGCGATCGATAAGCTGGTAACCTATACAGCCTACAGATCACCGAAATCTACTCGTTAACTTTTACTAAGCAATAAATATTGACACGGCTGGTGCAGCCCGGTATAGCGGAACTTGGCTGACATATTGTGCTATCGTTCGAATTCGAATAAGGCTAGGTCTACATGACTGACTAGTAGGTACAAACTTTCCATCGGTAATATAGGATTTTGTTTGTTGCATGGATTGTTACCATCAAAAAGGCTGGTCACAATATCACATACCTACTTACCAAGAATACGCTGCCTGAATGGGTGTTCCCCGGTAGTGTGTATTTTGTGCCGGTAGTTACAATCTGAGTGTCTTCAAATAACAAGTGAATCGGTTTCCTCTAGGCAAGCGTGCTCTATCGTAGACCGCATCATCGCTTAATATCAGGCGAAATGGCGGTCAAACACAAGCCTATTCCTAAATATAAAAAAGGTGACTACTGCTTTTATAAATTCATGGTACGTAGGTAGGTACCTACTTCGGTAATCAGGTGCATCCATCACTTATTTACTAACCACTGTGAAGTGGCAGTTGTTTTTAAATTTTAATAAAAGAGCGGCAAACATGCCGTCCGCCTGATGCTAAGCAGAAACCGCCGCCAATGGATACCGTAAACACTAGCGGTATTGACGATGTTTTGCCAGCCTGGAGAGGTAGTTGTAGATACCGTTTTTGAAACGCTTCATATTGAAGCTCGGCGGGAAAACCTTAGGAAGCAGGACGTTCCATACCTTGCAAGGCTGCAGGAGAAAGGAGCAGAAAAATCGGAATGTGTGGGATATACCTAGTTTTGCAAGAAGGTAGGGAAGAGCTTTTTGACGGTGTCAGGATGTGCGGTAGTGGAATTCCGACGCAGGATTAGGGTCAAACAGCTCTTGAGCATTCCCTAAATAACAAGTGGCAATATATCCAGAGAGATCCCACATCTCTACGGAGGCTAAGTGGGACCGACTTGTTAGTGAGCTTTCGCTGTTGTAGGGAGTCAAGAGGCTGCAGCTGGTATTCCGGTGCACCATTCCAGAAATGGGAGCAATACTCCATGTGGGGCCGCACTCTCGCTTTATAAAGTAGAAGTTGCTGACCTGATGTGAAGTACGGCTTCAATCTGTCAAGCACACCGAGCTTTCTAAGAAGAGAGTTTCTCTTTGGCTTCAAAATGGCCCCGAAACTGGTCCTCACTTTACGTTGACGATTTATCTAATCATAATTATAAATAATTTATTTCCAAAAAAACAGCACATAACATTTCTATAAGATTTACATAATATAAAAACGCAAAAAAGTCAGCAGTAGGCCCCAAACTAGGCTAAAGCCTGTATCTTGGGTGCCCGGAGAGATCAAAGCATAAGTTTTAAGTTCTTTGAGAATTTCAAGGGAATGCCTTGGAACCTAGGAGCAGCAACAAATGGAGCTTTTTTGCGGAGAACGCACAAACTTGTGTCTTAGTGGGGTTAAATTTAACAAGACTAAGATCGCCCCATTCCAAGATTTTGTCAAGAGAGTTCTCAATATGTGAAGCTGTAAATTCTGCTAGCGGCCATGTGATTGAAACTGATCTATGATTGAGTTTGATCACCGCACAGCGTATCGCAGGGCGCTCACCACAGATAGTGCAGTAGTCAGTGGGGCACGGTCAGGTCGGGCACGCGCGGCATTTCGTGTCAACGACCGTCGCGTTCATTACAAGCGATTGAGCGTGACGTATCTACCTACAACGTGCTACTTCAGGCTTCAGGCGGCTATCAATGTTCAAAAGTTTGATCATGAGCATTTTGAAATTAATAAAAAGAAGTCAAAGTGGTTAGGGTACCGCCATGAAGGAAACCTGAAGTACTTACAGTTATTACCTTCGGACCTTGCATTATTCAGGTTCGTCCCCTCGGGTCCAGAAGCTACAGGAAAAATATAGGGAGAGGTCTCTACACTTTTAAGCATGCTAGGTAGGTACGTTGTCAACTGTTAGTAGGCTTGAGCATGCTAGGTAGGTACGTTGTCAACTGTTAGTAGGCTTGAGCATGCTATGTAGGTACGTTGTCAACTGTTAGTAGGCTTGAGCATGCTAGGTAGGTACGTTGTCAACTGTTAGTAGGCTTGAGCATGCTAGGTAGGTACGTTGTCATTTGTTAGTAGGCTTGAGCATGCTAGGTAGGTACGTTGTCAACTGTTAGTAGGCTTGAGCATGCTAGGTAGGTACGTTTTCAACTGTTAGTAGGCTTGAGCATGCTAGGTAGGTACGTTGTCAACTGTTAGTAGGCTTGAGCATGCTAGGTAGGTACGTTGTCAACTGTTAGTAGGCTTGAGCATGCTAGGTAGGTACGTTGTCAACTGTTAGTAGGCTTGAGCATGCTAGGTAGGTACGTTGTCAACTGTTAGTAGGCTTGAGCATGCTAGGTAGGTACGTTGTCAACTGTTAGTAGGCTTGAGCATGCTAGGTAGGTACGTTGTCAACTGTTAGTAGGCTTGAGCATGCTAGGTAGGTACGTTGTCAACTGTTAGTAGGCTTGAGCATGCTAGGTAGGTACGTTGTCAACTGTTAGTAGGCTTGAGCATGCTAGGTAGGTACGTTGTCAACTGTTAGTAGGCTTGAGCATGCTAGGTAGGTACGTTGTCAACTGTTAGTAGGCTTGAGCATGCTAGGTAGGTACGTTGTCAACTGTTAGTAGGCTTGAGCATGCTAGGTAGGTACGTTGTCAACTGTTAGTAGGCTTGAGCATGCTAGGTAGGTACGTTGTCAACTGTTAGTGGGTTTGAGCATTTGGATTGTCTCTATACCTTCAACGGTCCATGGACTGTATCCGGTTTTTTATGTATTAGTAGGCTTGCGTTTGACCGCCAACTCGCCTGTCTTTAGTGTCAGCTTATTTATTTTTTCAAAGTTACTAAAGGCACTAGCTAGTATAAAAATCTATTAAATGCGCCGCCCGTCGTGCGCTAACGCTAGCCGCTAGTTCACGGACGCGTTTTTTTTTATAAACGGCAAATTAGGTTCCTAGAGGTTATCTTCTGATTACGTAGATAGGTACTTACAACTGATAAGTTAGTGCGTTATCTAACCGTATGCAACGCTAAATGTTTTATGATTATCTATATTATAGGCACAGGCACTATTAGGTAAATTTATTAATGATAAAACGAACTTACCTGTACGTGAAGTTCTATCATAATTATGCGAGCTGCTCAATTCGAAACGATTAATATAATAACCCACCCAGGGGCCTTACCCCTAGGTCGAAAGGTTAACCCTCATAGGTGTTATTTGTCTAAACGGTACCATCAACTACGATAAGCGGTAGTTATTTGATAGCCGCCAAGCTTTGTTATTTTCACGCACACACGCATATAGTCTGTGCGGAAAGAGAACCGTCATAAAATTTGAGGGCGCCACTGTGTTTTTTTAACGTATTTGCTATGGTGACAACACTGTTACGTCATTATAGCGCGACTATGATTCTTGATATTTCTACACTTTGTCAAATAAATTGATACAAAATTCTGTCTAAATAATACAACCTATTATTGAAAAAGTTGTAAAAATAATTGCAAATAGGTAATGGGTAATAATAATAAGCCAGGGTTTACTCTGAGTTAACACAATATAAGCTATTTTTTATCCCTAGTTACACCATGGGACGCAGCTAGTAAATAAAAGATTTTATTTATATATATTTATTTATTGAGTCACTAATCAGAACCATAGTCAAAGTCTGATTCCAAACATTCAATACCAGACATGACTGATCCATCTTTGGAGCTACCAGAGAGATACAAATTATTAGTATCGTCTTCTGAACTTGATGTACTCGAATCAGTAACATTTATAATAAACTCTTGCATGTTGTCTAATAAATGGTCTTTATCAAGAATGACTTTTTTTGGTCTTCCTTTACGTATTTTCCCCGGTGTGCACCATACGCCGTCATTTGTAGAACCTTCTTTTTTTATTTTAGATACTGTATCTCTACTTAAACCTGAAAAAAAAAACATAAGTTAGTAAAAAAAAAAAGCATCAACACACATTAAGCCTACTATCAAGAACATTGGTTGAATCAAAACATACAAATATTGTCACATGTTTATATGAAATCCTTTTAGTTAAATACATTTGGAGATATCAGGAACCGGAGGTTATCTAGGAAGGACATAAGTAATAATATAAAACTGTTATTTACCGGACATTGCTGCCACACGCTCCGTTACTTTACTGAGGTCAACAATGGTGTGTTTTGCCACTTTTTCTCGTTGACAAAACTGTATAATATTAAATATTATTGCCCTTGTGGAACTGCGTAACGATTTTCCCCTTTTAGACATAATTTTATGCAAAATTCACTTAAAAACAACACAAAACAAAGCTGTATCCGTCACGTAAATACCACGAAGTATAGTTTGACATTTGACAGATGGCTGGGCTGGGCTGCCATATAATAATCAAAATCATATTGTTTTGTAGTTCCATTTTTCGCCACGACGGTTCTCTTTCCGCACAGACTCTAGTAAAACGGATTTTCGTTCATTCAAGTTAGACGCTTTTAAACGATGCAGCTTAAATGAGTTGGTTAATTTTAGGTAGCTATCAGGTACCTACTAAAAGTTGGCTCGCAAAAGTGAAGCTAGGGGTAAGGGGCCAGATATTCCCCCCTCTTTTTTAAAAATCTGTATTGGACCTTGTTGTCGATATTTACATAAGGATTTTACTATACTTTCCTATGTTTCAGGAATTACTTACTTTAAACTTAATGAAGAAAAGATGGCGCGCTCGCAGGACCGGGACGGCGTTGAAGTGGGGGGAGTGATCGAGGTGACGGTTTTTTTTATGATTAAATATTATTTTCTTTAAAATATTCGTGGTAATGGCAGAGAAATACGAAACAGTACTACAAGTTAATAAATAAACATTAATCGTGAGAATTGAGCAGCTCGCATAATACTTACTTGGTATGTAGGGTAAGAAGCTATAGGTACCTACCTACTTAAAGTAGTTGGTATGCAAGTTCAAGGGACAGGCTATAGCCTACAAAGCCGTCAAGGTGAACCAGTAAACCTAAAAATAACTAAAGTGTGATACCTAGCAGACCACAGCGGCTAGGTAGGTAGGTAAGGTACCTACTCGTAGTAACGCCATCTAAGTAAGGTACAGTGGGTGATTAACGCCCACCTAACTTTAATTATAAATAGTTTTGGTATTTAAATGATTTTGAAAACAAACGATGTCTTAATAAATGGTTTATTTATTTGTGAATAAGAAAGTAACACCTTAGAATGAGTTGTACTTATAATCCTTATGTTTGTTCAGCTTTTAAATAAACTGTATTTTGGGCGTTATTAAAAACTACGTGGCTATTGACGCCCGTTTTATAAACTAGGCTTTAAATACGAAAATAGACTCACTAGAACAAAAAATAATCTCACAACCGATATTCCACTCTACATTATTTTAAATACACCAAAAACAAAGAAATAAAATCAATATTTAAGACAGACTCGTCCAATTGAACAATATACCTAACATCAGTTGGTATATTTGTATTTGGTCATATTAAAGGCACTATTTGAGTATTTTCATACAACATACCATGAGCACTTTGTATATTAGCCGTTTTTAAGGCTGAATTAAGATAATATTTTAAAGTTCACTGGGCGTATTTAAACATACGATTGATAATAGCGCCCAGAGATAGAAGTTAATAACAAAAACAATACACCAAGTGGGTCAATAAGCTGGCTCAATTTGCCTTTTCGCACAGCTCTCAAAGCAGCTTTTAAATCGTCTTCTGACCAGGACTCCCCTCGTTTTTTGCGCGGAGACATTTTGTTGATTCCTTAAAATAAATAAAATAACACTAAGTTTGTAATAAGGCAAACATTGCATTTATTAGTTTAAGAAGTTATAATTATACTTATAATATCGTTAGTATAAACATTAATTATTAGCCACATTAACACGCATAGTAAAGGACCAATGTTAGAGAGTAAAAAAGCCAAACATGTTATGCTAAAATAGATTTTGAAATCAAAAATTGTGTGATGTTGGTACAAGCCACTCGTGTTATAACTTCTTAAGAAATTCCTACTGCAAAAAACATTTAACATCTAATTCAAACTAATTATATAGCCATTGTAGTTTATGACATACTAGAAAATGCTCTGTGGTTATAACGCCCATGCAGACTAATAGCGCCCAACCGTAATTTTGCCGGACGTTATTACCCACATGGGCGTTATTATCCAAATGACACGTTTTTGGAAAATATTCATATAAATCGACACAAAATATTCAAGCACTAGTAAATTAAGTTCATCTTATATCTATCAAAACCAAGAAGTATACACAAAACAAAAAAAATTAGAAGGAAAACTTACGATTTCGTCGCGGAGCTTATTATAACAGGGTTGAACTTAATCAATCCAGCCGGAACGCGAAGCCTCACTGCCACAATCGCGAAGCAAGGGAGCCGCCGCTCGCGCTGCGCTTTTTTATTGGTTTATTCTATGTGTGCATTGAGTGTTAGCTGAATTACACCATATCTAGTGTGTTTTCTGTTACTTGGGCGTGATTAGACAGCGGGCGTTAATCACCCACCCTACCTTAGTTACTAGCTACCTAGACCTACCAATTGTGCCAGCTAGGTTTAGGTACCAGATTTTCAATAACTACCTATCCATGGTCATCATCGGAGTCTGGAGTTACATTATATTCGCTACCCCGACAGTCAGATGAACACGCAGTTAAAATTGGGTAGTCAACGATGAATCTCATTGATGATTATTTTTAAGAAAGAAATGAATCAGTGTTTTTTATGTTAATTGTAGGTATGGTTCTGATTACAAAGGTGTTCATATAGGTACCTAGATAATACAATAGTTAGCAAGTGTTCGTATAGGTACTATAACCTACTAGCAAGGAAGATAAAGCTATGAGATGAGATGTGGCCGCCGTCGGAGCCGCTGCCGGCGCTTGGAGGGAAGGTGACGTGGCTCGTGGAGGTCGGGGACGCGCCGCCCTCTACCTTCGTACCCTACGAGACGCACCTCTATTCTACCATGAGTAAGTACCCATCTTTAAGTACTTGCCTGGGCTTGTGCCATGAAATCCTATCAAACGTGCTCCAAGACCTGCAATCCCACATACCATTATAATTATATTAATTTTGGTTGACTATATTACCACATAATATCAATATTACAAAGTGTTTCTGCAAGGGTAGGTAGCCTAACACCACAATAAAATATAGGTACAAATATAGGTACCTACTTAGTTACCATATTCTAATTTTGATCTTTTTTTCTGCCTTCATCATGAGAGGTTTTTGCGGTCGTACGCTTGTGGACCCCAAAAACCTCTTGTCGACGATTCTGGACAGCTCTACGCTGTAAAACATCAAGTGGCTCAAGTTGATACTTGGGTGCTCCGTTGCAAAGATGGGAGCAGTACTTCATGTGAAGTCGTACTTGCACTTTGAAAAGCAAAAGTGTTTGTCTCGACGTGAAGTGCCGCTTCGCCTTGTTGATCACATCAAGTTTCTTAGAGGCGAGCTTGGCTTGACTAGCAATGTGACCGTGGAACTGTACATTCGCAGAAATGTCGACTCCAAAGATTTCAATGCTTTCCGAAACCTTGAGGGCATCCCCTCAAGGTTTCGGAAAGCATTTCAAAACACTCGAGTGTTTTGAAAGTGTTATGTTTTGTGTGTTTGACTTGTACCAGTGTTAAGTATTGAAATATTTTCGAAGTTTTCTAGATATCAACAAAGTCATTGTCACAATCAGAGTCAAGAGAAGCATGTCACGTTAGGGAAGAGTCTAAGTCATGCCTTATTAGTGTTGAGACTTTACTAGAGCCATGGGAGGCAATAGTAGGTAATTTTTAAACTTTCGCGATTTGAACACGTTGATGTTTTAGATAATGTTTATCGGGACTTATCGCGCAATATTTTGTATACTTACGTAAAAATAGGTACCTTTCAATCTGCTCGTGACCACGGCCATTGTAACATGGTCGAAACCTCGAGCGTAAGGTACCTAACTATTTTTTCCTTTACAAAATATTACGCGATAGTTAGTCCCGATAAACATTAAAATATTTTTTTATGCCATAGTTGGCAAACAAGCAGACGGGCCGCTTGACGGTAAGCAGTCACCGTCGCCTATGGATACTTGTAACACCAGATGCATCACAAATACGTTGCCGACCCTTTAATAAGACTCTATTAACTTGCCTTTTGAAGAATCCCATATGTTGTAGCTTCTCGGAAACACCGCGGAAGGTAGCTCACATTTTGCAGGTGTGAGGCAAGAAAGATCGACTACTAGACGCTTCTAAGGAGTTTTAGATTAGAAGTAACACGAAAATAATAAACTTTCACCTCGCTAAATTAGGTACTTTCGCACACTAGAATACGTAGGTATAGGTACCTAATCTACCATTAATACCACAAAAAAGAGAAGGGTGCGAAAAAAATCTCACTTCAGTGATTATTATGCATTAGCACTCGCAAAATAAATAATAGGTGACATGTTTTTCATATTGGCGCCAAAATTCCATTGTGATCGTTGACAGTATTATAATTGCCGCCTAAAACTTCATGGAATGCTAATAGTGCCATCTGTTTTTTTAGTTAAACATTACCTCTAGAAACATTAAAAATGTTGCAATATTAATATATTTGGTAAGAAATAAAGGTAACATTGATGTATCATATTATTATTAAATGGGCATTCCACAGACTAGCAGTTAACACAATAAAAGTGGAACCAAGCGCTTCGTACGTTCTAAAAGATTAACATTTGTGGTGTGGCGTTCGATTTTGACAAGGTTGCTTTTATTAACTGTGGCGAGCTGTCAGTTCTGACAAGCGTCAAGAACGATTTCGTAGAAAAGTTTCAATTCTTCATCTCATCATTCAGAGAGTAGCCCCAGGGTTGCCATCTCACTGATTATGGCATACATACAAACAAACCATGCTTTTATTTCCAAACAACTCATAACGATCCCTCACTGATGATGGCAAAATTGTCCCAACAACCGTGGGGCAATGGCCAAGTATAAAAATCGAAACTCGTAACGACTGACTAGCTGTGCGTTTTTTTTTTTTACTTTTAAAAAGATCCCGGCGCCAGACTTTATTGGCCCGTTGTAAAAAATTGTCTTATGTATTTTTTTGTAAAGGGATTGGGACGAAATTCATAGAGAGCTAGGTAATTGAATATTTGAATATATAATAACCAAGCTATAAGGTGCATAAGTTATTTTGAAATGCGTACTTATAAAATATTTGGTAAATGAATGCCAAACTTGATCAACTGAAAAATTTGGAGCTAGATCATATATTAATTTACAAATAAGAGCCGACATACTTTTTTTTTCAACGAAATTTTTAAGTAGGTAGGTGGAACCGGCTGCAACACTCATGCGGAACTCCACAGCGTTGCAGTGTTGCGCCAGTTGAGGGCTAACTCCGCTATCGATTGCATGATCCGTCACTACACTGCAAATAGACCTAACTGTGACACTGCAGTGAAAAACTGATAGCAAGTCAATAAATTTGTCAAGATGAGGTGTTTCGTACCACATGCAAGAAACATAATTTAATAATCAACCCTGCAATACACGACTGGCGTGAAGTCGCGTGACGCAAATATCATCTTTAACTCTGTGGATTAAAGAACTTCGAGAGTGCCCGTCTTCGACCACGTTATATTGCGACCTCTAGGGAAGTACCTAGGGATACATTTCTCGCCATCAGATATGTCACTCTAGTACGTCAATGCCAATGGGCGGTTTTCTGACAGCTCTAGCAACATAGTTCTGCAACCATCGATAGATGGCGCTGACGATACCTGTTTTTTTTGCAGTTGATTAGTGCAACCTACTGTACATTACAAGGAAGAGGGAACATTTTTTAACATAGCTAGGTAAGGCACACATAATTATGTACCTACTAATTTGTGTTGTGATGTGGAAAAACAAGTACTTTGTTATCAAACAATAACCAGAATATACTATTCAACGAAATTAAAAAGAAACACAAAAACAAGCATGGCAGACAGTGTCAGACAGATAGATAAACATTCCCGTGTGTCTTCCCGTGAACATGGTGCATGTAACTGCGCCGAAATATCGGGAGCTCCTTCCACAACCTTACCACGGTAAATATCCCGTAAATAATCATTTAACTTTAGATAAACATTGTCTGTGAGAATGAGCAAAAAAAAATATTGACATTTCTTCGCCTATGGTTTTGCAAAATCTTCATAGCGATATCTCATCGACGACATCTATAGCATTTATATGCATTATATATATTTTATTTGCCTATGGAAAACTTCCCATATCCCGCGCCATATCCACTGAAGTGGGATTTTTTTTCGTTTAGATTAGAAGGGCTGTCAAGGCATTTTTGTAAGAAATCCGTTGTAGCCAGTTAAACACATGCAAACGATATTCAAAATATAACTACATAGGAAGGAATGCAGTAATTCGTCAAAATTAGTATTATTTCAAAAGAAGATTACGCCATTTTGATAAAGTTTAAAATTGACCTTCTCGTGGTGGAATACGGTTCAGTACCCCTTGAATTTTGTGCTATTATATTGGTAAATGTTGCTAGTTCAAAAAAACTGCACGATTATTGTACGGTTTATAATACTAGAAGAGAAATATAGACCGTATCGTAAATTAACGCACGTCATTATTAAAACAGTTCTGCTTTAAATTCAAATTCAAATTATTTTATTGAGAATAAAAACGGACAAATTCCACTAACATTTATCTCACATACTGTTAAACTAAAATAGATTTCCTAGTAAAAATAGGAATAATATTATAAAATTACTAATATAATAAATACAACAAATTGCTGTAAAAATATGTCAACATAAAATTAGTATGTCATACAAATTGTCATTATAGTCATCGGCTTTTTTGCCCCTGTCCCATTGATCAGTTAAATTTTCACAATAAGTCAAAAAAACTTTCGTTACATTTTTCCAACTGTCACAAATAATATCACAATCAGTGTTGGTAGCAAGGAGTGCATTGAAGTGGCGGCGGGCGCGAATCAGCGGAGACATGGAGCGCGCCACGGTGCGGCTGTGAGCCACGTGGAAAAACTTGGGCAATTTTCCACGCCTATTAGCCGGAACCCCGGGTTTATCTGGCACAAACAAAGTGCACAATAAATTGTGCAGATGCAAGGAGTCAACTGATCCTCTGAGCACCTTGCAGCAAGTAGCAAGCTGATCCAACATCCTTCTCACTTCTAGTGAGTTGTAGCCGAGCTGGCCGAGCAAGAATTTAGTTGGGTACATGAACGGGTAATAACCGTGAAGCTTCTTATACAGCGATCTTAAGAAAGCTTTTTGAACCTTTTCAAGCATCCGCACATAGGTGACGTGGTGCGGGTTCCAGACACATGCGCTCGACTCCAGCTTGCTTCTGACTAACGAGTTGTACAATGTTCTAATAACTAACGGATTTTTAAAATCTTTGGCATTTCGTAATACGAAGCCCAGACGACGATAGGCCTCTTTGGCGAGATCAGAGATGTGGTCATGGAAATTCAGGGTACGATCAAATGTCACTCCCAGATCCTTAATGCTATTTACCCGATTTATACATAAATTGTCAAGATGATAATTATAATTGATGGGATTTCTTTTGCGGTCAAACGTCATTACATTACACTTGGTCACATTAAATGTCATTTTGTTTTTCAAGCCCCATGCACAGATTCTATCTATGTCCTCTTGTAAGGTAAGGCAGTCACAGGGAGATTTTATTTCGAGAAAAAGCTTAGGGTCGTCGGCATACAAGAGACATTTGGCAGAAGTCAGCACTGTAGGTAGGTCGTGCACCATCATTTTAAATAATAACGGACTAGTGATGGAACCCTGGCTTACACCAGATCTTGTGTGATATGGTCCCGAAACGTGGATACCATGCTTAACATACTGCCGCCGGTCTCTCATAAAATCCGCAAAGAAATTTAGGAGGCTGGGAGAAAAGCCGAGGTCACATAGCTTTTTTAACAATATATCGTTATCAATTTTATCAAAAGCTTTTTGAAAATCAAAATATATGACGTCGACCTGAGAACCACGATCCATGGCATCGGATATATAATCAACTAAGCCTAACAAGTTCGTATTTACGGAGCGACCCGGCCTGAAACCGTGCTGCTCTTCACCTATTTGTTGTTTCACCTGTCTATATATTTCCTTATGTAGGATGTACTCGAAAACTTTAGCGGGCGCGCTTAGAATGGCTATTGGACGGTATTCTTCAACCGTAGTTCTATTACGACTCTTAGGAATTGGGGTCACCCTGGATAACTTCCACTGGTCAGGGTACTTCCCATTTTTAAGAGATATATTTAAAATATGGTAAAGTGGAGAAATAAGATGTTTTTTACCCATCTTTAGAATAAAGTTAGGCAAGTTATCGGGGCCTGGTGAGCTACCTATCTTTAATTTGTTAAGACCGCGTTCTATGTCTTCGGGAAAAATAGCTGGTATACTAACGCAACCACTGCCGCCGGAACAGTCTAGTCCCATACACGAGTTGACATTCAGTGCTGGCAATTCATCTAGAAAAACACTAGCGAAATAGTCCGCGAAGGCCTCGGCAGCTTCCACCCCAGTACACAAGTCACCCTTATAAGAAACACAAGGCTCAAAACCCCCCTTAGATCTAAGGCTATGTACATGACTCCAAAATTTTTGTGGACACTGTAACAAGTTTTCTTCGATATGAATCATGTGCGATTTGTACGCTTGGGAAACACGAATTTTCAAACTGGCCCGTAACTCCGAAAATGTCCTATATGTAGCGTTACATTTTGTGCTCAACCAAGTTCTGTGCAGCCTAGTTTTCCTCTGAATATCTTTTATAATATCTGCATTAAACCAAACGGGATACCTATTGCATTGTGCACGCTGCCTTTTCTTTTTTGGGACCGACAAATCAAACAATTGATAGATAATGTGATAGAAAGCTTCAGTCGCGACTGAAACGTCATTAGACTCGAGCACAGACGCCCATGAGGTTTCTGCAAGCAAGGAGAGAAAAAGAGAGATATCTATCTTTTTGAAATTCCAATCGCGCGATGCCTCAATGTTGCTTGGCTGTAGTCGGGCACGATCGTCCTGCGATCGGAGAGTGAGAGCTATCTCGAGCGCGGGGTGGTACCGCTCTTCGATCTGGACGAACCCCTTGGCGGCCGCGTGCACGCATACCGGCCGCGCCGCCAATTCAGTGCACTCCTGCGCCAACACTACGTCAAGAGTACCTCCGTGAGAATTAATTACGCCGTTGTAGTCGATTAAGTTACAGCAAGTCAAGAAATAACAATAATAATTTTTAATATCACTAGAGGCACTATTCATATTTAGATCACCTACAATGAAAAATTTACATTTCGAGGCAGCTAAGAAGGATTCTATTTTACAAAATAAATTCATGTACACGGCATCGGTAGCTTTCGGCTTGATATAAACGACGCATACGACAAGAGAGATTCCGCGGTACGTGACGGAGGCCCACAGGTCTTCTGCGAGCTCCGACTCGAGTTCCTGCCGGCGGCATACGGCGACTTCCGGTCTCGCAGCAAGCAGCACGCCCCCGCAAGGCGTCTTGCGGTCGCGGCGCAGCAGTGTCCAGCCATCCGGCGCCACCTCAGCATCTTCCACTGAGCCGTCGAGAAACGTCTCGGTCGCGGCGACCAGCACGTGATCCGCGACTAGCATGCTGGCACGCCATGTGGGTAACTTAGTCTTCAACCCCCTGACGTTTTGGTAGTAGATGCCAACGTATGCGGGTAACACGGTGCGCGGCTTACTGTGAGCCGACCCCCCAGCGAAATGTTTGACTCTCCGAGGTCATAGGGGTGCGCTTTTTGTAATTCACCCACTTCTTAACCCGCGCGTTTTCTGGCCACACATTTATCGAGACACACCTCTCGAAACAATCTTCTGGGACCCCTATTTTAAAAGAGTTGTAACTATTTGAAGTCTTCAGTTGTTCTACAGTGACCGTTCTTAGCGGGCAAAGGGTGCCCAAGTATGATTTGACTTCATCCACTCCAGATAGCATATTCCATAGATGGATATGTTTACGTGGCTCGGCCGCTTTAAGAGACGTCACTGCCGGCCCCGCAACGCAGCGCAGAGATATGGACTGGCGTGATTTCTTATATCGAACTTCTGTCCAATTATCATTTGTTACCGCCAACGATTGCTTGTTGAATACAGGTCCCGACTCTATGAGATTGGCCGGGGTCATGTTTGCACGTTGTGATAGTCGAGGAGCGTGGTCAAAACTGCTTTAAACTGCACGAAAAGTGGTTGGTAAAAAATATTATCTTTACTAGCTCTACCACACATAATTACAGCGCAAGATGGCATTGTGGCTTAAACCGTTGGAGTAGCATACGAATTCGAATTCAGTTAGCAACTGCGATGCGGAGTTTGACGCGTTGACGTGCATACTAATGTTCACTCGTATGCCTCGTAACAAATGTTCCATCTCTTTTCCGTTCTATACCCCTCTCTTTTCTGTGGCCATATCCATATCCTATTTTTTTATAGTTCATTTTCAAGGACTTTCTTATATAACAGTTGGCAACACTAAAAGTTAAGTTAAAAACTTGGGGGAGGTTTGGCGCCAACGCGGAAAAAACATGTCGGCTCATTGTATTATTTTCCTAAACTTGTGTACTTTCGAGTGTTAATGTGTAATAATGGTGGATTATTATTTATTAAGGGCTTGTGAACGTGCTCGAGTGTAGGCAAGTGATATAACGAAGTGAAACATGTTTTTTCAAGTTGTTTCCAAAACTCCATAGAAGCCTATTGTAAAGCCTCCACTTCTTTACTTGGGCATGAGTTTGACTTGACCGTGAATTACTTTGCTTGACTCTGATTGTGACTATGACTTATTTGAAGGTATTTAAGACAAGGTAAATTTGATTAATATTACGACCGAAGGACTTTGTATCCATGGTCATGAAAAATTTACAACAACAACAGTTAAAAACTTTCGTTTCGTTCATTCAACTTCGTTCACTTCGTTTCATAGTTTTCGTAAGTAGTTTTGCCCGTCCTATTCCAATAAAATGTTTTCTACGCTTTTTAAAGTTATTTCGTGATACCTAATTATCCTAATTCTTGTTGTGTGTGAATGTGATCAACGTGAAAGTGAGTGAAAAGTGTGTTGAACTAGCTGGACGGCCCGCTCGCGCCATCGGAGCGCTTTTCAAACCTTGTTTTGAAAAGTTGGTGTTGGGAGCGGCGGCGGTGCGTACGCGCTGGGATGTCTCAAGGAACCTTTCTGTCGTTCAATGATGTCGACTGAAAAGGGTTCGCCTCAGACAATGGATTCGAGTTACGTGGGTGAGTGGTTACGGAGCGGCGGGACTGACTGCACCGCGGTAGATCCTCGCGGTATCTTATCAGTTCGGTGCGGCGCTGTGTACTCTCGCTGATAAAGCGACGCGCCTCTCCTCTCGCGCTCGCCGCAGATTATCCATCGCCGCTCTGATTAGATGCCTCTCGCATTCCGCTTGTCTCATTATTCATCTAACCCGTTTCTCGCTACTGTATCAACAGAACCTAGGCATTCTTACACTATTTAATAGATCTCACTTTTTATTGAATAATAAACTTGCGCTTGACCGCCACTTCACCTGATGTTAATTGGTGATGCTGTCCATGATGAAGCACATTTACAGACAAAACGGATTCACTCATCACTTGAAGACACCCATATTATAATTATTGGGTAACACCCATTCACGCAGTGCATTCCACAGTCTAGTGGTTCACACAGTAAAAGTGGAATCAAAAAGCTTCATTCAGGTTTTTGGATATAACAATGAAACGATGTGGTCTTTTAAAGATCGCCTCGGCCGTCCGTTTTTTTTAAATGTATGGGAATGACCTCGTGCAGATCTGATGCACTCTCTCTGAAATGTATCTGGTAAAAAACCAATAGAATAGGAACATTGAACCAATGTTCAAATCATACTTGTTATGCCTGCACTAGGAATTTGTTACTGATGAGGTTCTTGGCACGTTTATCAATGGACTCCCAACGCCTCAAGCTGGTACTTGGCCGATCTATGGTAATAGTGCAAACAGTACTCAAACCACAAACTGTACCGATGGGAAGTACCGTTTCATCTTCAAGAAGATACTCAGCTTATTTTAATAATGGCTTTATTAACTAAACAAAACGTGGCGCTCCGGCTGCGGTTGTTCGGTCCCAAACGTGGCGTTCCGGCTGCGGTTGTCCTCGATCCCAAACGTGGCGCTCCGGCTGCGGTTGTCCTCGGTCCCATAAGGTTGGACTTACGTACTTGCTAAGAGCCCATTGATTCTGATGATGCAAATAGTTGCAGAGAAATAGAACTGTTTAATCATAGAATTTAATGAGACGGTTATTTTTCCGTTTGTTATGATATGAATATACAAATTTAATAATATGATATAATTGAATTAAAAAAACGATGAGCAGTGACTTTTGGTTCTCTGATAATGATATTCTTACTTGACCTCTCTCTCAAAATTGTTTAGGCGTAAAGTTATATGATTATTTACGGAATATTTACCGTGGTAAGGTTGTGGAAGGAGCTCCCGATATTTCGGCGCAGTTATATGCACCATGTTCACGGGAAGACTGAAGAATGCGGGTGGTTGGTGAAAAAGTAAAGTGAAAAGTAGGTTCGAGTTCCAGTGATAACCGTAGCAAAAGACTAAGAAAGAGGGTAGATCGTAGAGGATTGATTGTCTGTACCTAACTTTGAACTTTTTCACCAACCACCCGCATTCTTCAGTCTTCCCGTGAACATGGTGCATGTAACTGTGCCGAAATATCGGGAGCTCCTTCCACAACCTTACCACGGTAAATATCCCATAAATAATCATATAACTTTAGTGAACAACCGTGATAGTTTAAAACAGTGTTTAGGCGTAGTTAGAGCGTCTTCTCCAGGTGAACATACTTTTGAACAATCTCTAGAGTGAACCCATTAGTGGCAACCGGTCCTGGAGCGATGTATTCGTTGCACATGACCTTTGTTTTAACCAAGTTCACCCTGTTGGTAACCGACGTGTTGGGAAGAATATGCTTGGCTATCAAACATCCATTATTGGCCTCTACCAGCGCGACAGCCAGTATGATGATGTTGTCTGCAAATCGCAAGTGATTTATATGTACTCGCCATTGATATTGACACCTCATCCTGTCTAGTTCAGCGTCTTAATTAAATCCGCCATCACATTTGAGAACAATTTCGGGAGATAACATCCTCTTCTCTCACACCTCTACCATGAGATGATGTGTTTCATTTGCTGGTCATGTACGACGTAATGGCCAAGTGTGAAGCGGTGACCCATTTCTGTTAATTACCATGTTATAATTATAATTCTGGTAATTTCGTTACTTATCATTTTATTTCTTTCACCAAATCCAAATCTCACACAATTTTACTAATTCGGTTTTTTTATTGATAATTATTGTATTTTGTGGTGGTAAGGAACCCTCGGTGCGCGAGCCTGACTCGCCCTTGGCCGATTTATTTAAGTAGTAATTTTTATTTTTATTCGTTTCACTAATTGAATGTGACACTCTTAACACTACAAATTAACATTATATAAGAAACGTTCAGCGTCCATCCTAAAAACTGTGAACACAGCATGCGAAAATGAACAAGACTGTGTTGAACTTTTACCTATATCAACACAGTGAATACTATAATTACATACTAATTAAAAATTAATATAAATTTATAAATATATATATATATATATATATATATATACATACAGCAAATATGAAAACAAAATAGTATAAAACAAAATAAATTACGGTGATTGTTTCATCAATTTACATTCACTCGTTGCAAGTTTGGCCTTTGTTGAGGCCAAAGAACCATTGAAGATGTCCTAGAGAAGACGAACGAATTGTGTTACAACTTGATACATCAGAGCAAATACTAAAATAAACGTTTAAAAAACGTTCCTTGTATGGGGACCCTTCTTTAGTTTATACTTTTTGATTTTATTATTATTTCTTAGTTAATCCGCCGTAACATTTCATATTCTGTGAAAATTTCAACTGGCTATCTATTACGGTTCGCAAGATACCTACAACCAATAAGACTGATGAACGGACGGACAGACAACGTACGCTGAGTAATAGGGTCCCATGTTTACCCTTTGGGTATGGAACCCTAAAAACGTTACTCAATTTAATCTATGCTTAAAATTGTTCTGTTTCGTTTTTTACGTGTGACCATTATGTTGCCGTCAACGAGAAGTTGCGAGAGCATTTTTAAGCATAGATTAACTTGAGTAACGTTTTTAAGTAAGGGCCTATTGGTATGTGAATTGAGAGCACCTTGTGTGGCTTGTTGTTTGTTTGACATGCAAGCTGAGTGGCTAACCCTCGTGTAAGAAAGAGTGCACAGAGGCCTCTGACATGGAGTAAGCGCACTTTGTTTGGTATAAGTACATGTATTATAACTCTGGTCAGTGTAGGTATGAAACAGACAGAACTAACATATAGAGATGGAGGGGTGGACGGCAGGTACCTACCTGTCACGCTCCACTTGTGCTGAAGAAAGCTGAATGAAATGTTATCCGAGCTCGCATTTCAGCAGATCATGTTCTTCCTTATGGAACTGGTTTGTCATCTCGGCTTGCTCTTCACTCTCCATATCTAGTGTTTATGAGATGGCTTATCATTATAATATTATATTCTCAGTGATGCAATCTACGTAACCCGTCTAAGGTGTGCGCTTGAGTTTATTTTTTGCGAAAATGTGGGGTCTAGCCGAATTTTCCGATACCTAGTTAAATTCATTAAATGACAGACAACAGCGTTAATAAACCGCTGGCTCCGGAATGTCAAATTTTGCACTTCTTTCCTTAAACATTAATAAAACAAAAATTAGCAGTAAACAAACAATTTTTGAACAATATTTTTGTTGTTAGAATCAAATGAAAGTTTCCATCTAGCTGCGCTCGTGCAGTATTACAGTGTGTTCAGTTCGCGCAGTCGGCACGTGAAACCTAGCTATCGTAACTACATTATTACCACAGTAAGGCAAGGTTTACCCTTCCGCGCTCGGAACCCGTATCATAAATTTCAATAAATACGTACTGTCAGCTGTCGGCACGCGCACGCGCAGGTCATCGCTCCACCTATCGAAGATAACCGTCATTAGCTTCCGAAGCGGGGAAACTCGTCCTTCCATAATGTATGTAGCTACTTACTGATTCTGTGTAAAACAGTAAGCCAGTATGAAGTTGGTGGCTATTGTTCGTCTCGAACCTCGTTGAAGGCATCGCATCGATCACGGACGGCCCAGCTCGACGGACATGCGACGTGGTGGTGGCAGGTGAAGGCAGCGCTTGCATAAGAACGCTGCTCGCCCACCACTTGACCCTTCGCCGTATGTCGACATGTAAGAATGCGAATCAATATCAGTAGCGGGAGGCTGCCCTGACTGCTGCCGCCATGTTGACGACAGTTAATGATGGCGTCACATATATGTATGAGCAGTACAGTATAGCGATGGGCCGAGATATTACAATATAGGTATTGTAGACGTTTAATTGAACCCCACGAGCGGGCGTGTCACCGCACGCGGCGCGCACGTCACATTAATGCCATCACAGAATTAGCACCTATTTAGTGTCGCGGCAGGTCTACATGCACAACTCCCACACAGACATACTGTCAGTCGGATTGTTAGTTTACTATAATCTGATGCAAACCCTTGGTTCGTTTGTCACGGGAGACGGGCATGCGAGACGGGTCGGCCGCTCGGTTGATTCCCTACACACTGATATTTCCAGTTTGAACCGTTTGTTGTTATTGATAAGACAGAAAAGCAAAAAGGTTCTTATCCGATGATCCCCGTGGGCCGTGGGCCGACCCGCGACACGCGGTGAACTTTGGCACGGTTTCGAGCAGTTGCGCGGGCGCGGTGATGTCACCACTGTCCAGTGCACTCATTCACAAGCAGTCGACGGTCACCTACCGAGTGTCTGTGCCGCGGGACCTGCTCCATGCGTAAGTGCACCTGCAGGGTAGGTATGCTCTAATCTATAATGTGGGGTCACTCCGACCTCCGACGCGCGAGATATTACCAACACATCAATAAAATCAATCTCCGCACCTTATTTCTTCTGTAAGTGAGATAGTTCTCGTGTCGTGACATTCCACCGCGCCCGACGCGACGCTCATACAACTAGACCGTCCAATTTGTATATCAATTAATTGTATTTGTGGTCATATTATTTCGAGTGTATGAGTCAATTGCGCGGTTGTTATTGGTGAGTTAGTTCGACGACACTACGATGGCTAATGGTTCACCCACGAGGTTTACCAGGGGCAGAATTTTTCACAAAGATAATGGAAATACTAGACTTTTACATGACTACTCAAAAAGATTATGTTTTTGACATTCTATATGTACCTACGTGTTTGTTCATAATGATCATTTTGAATCTCCTAAACAAGTTATCTGATTTCAGCGGCTGATCAGGTTTCTTGTCATCTACACTGATAATATATATATATACTCCATATAGAGTATACAATTTATACTTGTATCTACACTAAAGAGGCGAAGTTTGTATGTATATAATATAGCTTAGTATGTTTGTCGAGAGGACTAATCGCTGAAAGCTCTGATGCCATTTTAAAAATTATTTCACTAATAGAATCAGCAAGTGCCATAGACTATGTTTTATACTGACAAAAGTTAGTATTCTTGACAAATTAACCGTGTCGTAATAAGTAGTAAAATACGTCTGCGAATAATAACCTGATTGTCTTAGAATAAGTACAATACAATCTAAGCTGTTGTCTATAAAAAATATAAAATATAGGTCTTGGTATTATTAGGTCCAATTTAACGTAAATTAGACTTGGTATTATTAGGTCCAATGTAACGTAAATTGGACCTAATAATACCATTTTGTGAGAAATCATTTATTTGTCACAAAATAGTGTACACGTACATACAAAATAGCATACAGCGTCGTACAAATATAAACTTATCTCTATTCTTGCCAGGGAGTACAAAATGAGAGGGAAAAAAGCATTAAAAAAAACTGTTAGAATATTGTGAAAATAACTAATTTTTTATCTAAATTAGCGCAAAAATTGAAGTTAGCTGCATAATCACGCGTACAACCAGCGTTGGTCCGTTAAATGCGACCCTTCATGATACATACAGTACAAGAGGAATGACACATAACAAATGTTTGTTTTGTGGTAATCAACAACATGCAGCGCAACGCAACGCAGCGCAGGTAACTAACGCACACTCGCTCGCAGGAAAAGTTCCGCCCGGAGCGGTGCACCGTGCATCGTCGCCGCTGGCTGCGCACGCGCGCGGCGACGTTTACCGGTGCTGTGCGCGACACGCACGCGCTCTTTGCATATTCACTGCGGGAGCTATGCGCTGCATACCAACACTATACCGTGTATTGCGTCTGATAGCTTATGTATATTCAGTTGCACAAGTTCCTTCTCGTCGGGTTATTCATTATGCGGGGCGGGGACTAGGAACTGCTCAAGTGACGACACGATGACGATCCTCCATTTACGTATATTGTATACAATTCACAGTAACAGTTCTCTGCCATCCCGAGTGAAAAAAATATAAAGCATGTTATTTATTTATTTTTATTTTATTTTTCATTGTTAGGGAATCTTGCAGCCTAATAGTATAAACTTAAAAATAGATTCGGTGACTGGGCCAATTACAAGTTTCCGCCGATAGAAAAAATAATAAGGTTTCGAAATTTAGCGTTTAGTTATAGTTTAGCATTTAGTTGGACCCGGGTATATTCTAAAACTGCGACCAGAACCACCAGAGGATGGGCAGCAGCATCCTCCAAATTTCATGGTGAACGCTCTGCGATCCCCAAGCCGCCTGCCAAGCGTGGGGATTATGGCAACTTTATGGGATTATGGGTGCGTCTGGATCGGTGTGACGGACTGAAGAATGATATTTTACTAAGAAGTTCGTTATTGTCAACCTTTGCATTGAGAATATTAATAAAATAGGTTACATCGTTACGTCTTTCCTTAAGTGGAAGCGGGTGATGACGCTTACATCGCTGTTCGTATTCATCATCAAAGGTTCGGGAGCGGAATTGAACGAATCTCAAGAATGTATGTTGAACACGGTCAATTCTTGAGATATTGCTATTGATTCCATACCTGCGAACAGTATTCAAGACTACTACGCACGTAGGCACAATACAAGGTTGTAAGTGTTTTAATGTTGTTAAAAGGAGCGGACACGCGCATAATGAAGTCAAGGGCTTGTGTTGCTTTCTTTTAATAGTATCAATGTGCTGATTGTAAGTTAGCTTGGAATCCTGTAATATGCCTAGGTCTTTTATTTCTTGTACTCGATTAAGTTTTATGTCCTTCAGGTAATAGTTAGACTCCACAGAACTATCTTTTCTAGAGAATGTGAGTACATAACATTTATCAACAATAAGATCTAGCTTGTTAGAGTTGCAATAATTACTGAATCTGGAGAGATGTTCTTGGAGGTTAACTGAATCGGTAGGAATCACTAATTGACTTCAAAATGTTCATGTCATCGGTGTTAACCATTTGTGGGTGTACAGGTAGTAAGAACATTAATCCTGCTGCGCCATGCGCCATGCGTCCTGGCTTCACACTAGGAGCTCGTCAAGTGTGCGTGTACAGTAGGTAGTAAGAACATTAATCCTGCTGCGCTATGCGCCATGCGTCCTGGCTTCACACTAGGAGCTCGTCAAGTGTGGGTGTACAGTAGGTAGTAAGAACATTAATCCTGCTGCGCCATGCGTCCTGGCTTCACACTAAGAGCTCGTCAATCACGATCTTTGGTGGTGGCCAAAGATAATTATATCGTTGTTATATTGGTGCTGGCATTAGAAGTAATTGTTTGCTTGAGTAACACAAGCGCGTTTGTCGCACGTCTTTACTAAGCGAGTGTGTTCCAAGAGAAATTGCCGACTCGTTGGAGAGATCGCGTTCGAAAGTCTCGGTAAAGATAGTCTAATGTTTTCAGTTTTGCTAACTCTGCTGCTAGGTTTTGCAATTTTTTTTTGTAGCCGGGATGGAATGCTTGACATGAGAGCGAGGTAAGATCGGAACTGGACGGGATGGGAACGGGACGAGGAAGATGCAGGAATGAAGTGGAAAGATCGTGATAAGAGTAGAGTTGATTACGGGACGGTTGCGGGACTTACGCGGAAAGGGTAGGACGAGAGTGGTAAATAACGGGATGAATGCAGGACTAGAGCGAACGAACTGGGTGGGACGGGAGTATTCCTTTTACACGCGAGCGAAGCCGCGTGGGTAAACTAGTAATAGATTACCCCTTGCGGTTGTGTTCTGCGGTTCTGACGCGACCTCAATGTTTCTTGTCGTGCAGGTTCCTGACTTTTGGCAATATTCAGTTTTTGTCTCCACGAGTGCGACAATGTATCGCGTCCTGCGCTTCAATTACCACCAATTAAGATTACACGCCGCTACGTTAATAGCTGATGTTCTCTCTCGGTAGATCTCGGTGGTGAGTGGTGAACTGGTGCCGCTCGACGTCGACCGAAATACAACTCGAAACATCATATTATACGCTGCGATGCTACGATACTGAACACGTTGGTTCTGATGTCATCTGATGGCATTATTATTGTGTAATACATGTATATAGGAAGATATTGGTCGTGCTACGTAACTTTCTAGACAAAGTTACGTAAACACGTAGGTATAGAGGGTCGCCCACTGTGCGACTACTTCCACGGAGGAGGTGTTCCGTTTCCGTGGGATACGACCGAGTGGGAGGCGCACGCGTCGCCGCCGGCCGTCGCTCGCTGCCTTCATTCGTTTGTACCTACATAATATGCCGCAAGACCTGCTGTGCAATAGGCATACAGACAGATTCTAATAACTATTTATTTTAATTTTGAAAGAAACATAATTATGGCTTTGGCTTCAGAACCCTACCTTATGCGTGTGTCAACACGCTATTGGCCAGTTTTTAACACGCTTTTATTGGCTTGGTATGTAAGTATGTAACGGAATATTTGAACTTGATTTTCAACTACTTCAAAACGTCGAGTTTAATTGAAATTTTGCAAACTTATCAAAGACCGATGACATTGCAATAAATTAAATAGTTTGTCCCATTATCCTTACCAGGATTTTCAGAATAAGCTATTTTAAAACGTGTTTTTTAGTTTTTTATGTAAATTTTCGTAATTTTTTTAAGTACCTATGTAGAGAAAGTATGAATAGTTTTGTATAGGCGGCTGCGGCTGTTGGTTTACTCATTTTGAAGTCGGTTTAATAGTATTGATAATGATTGTTTGAAAGTTCGCAGACAGTTCAGTATCAGCTCAGCATGTAATGTGAAGCGCTGACCTGAAGCACATCGTCCGCGAGGCGCGCGCTCCATACTCTGACACTCTGACACTCTGACACTCTGACACGAATACAAACAACTATCAATACAACATTTCAAAAATATATCTTCAAACCGCTGAATAGGTTTTCTTGAGTCATAGTTGATAGAGAACACTCTCGGTCGATCGAGTTACCTTTCAAACAATAAAAACTAAATCAAAATAGGTTCAGCCGTTGATCACCGAGGCCACACTCACATACACAAATTTACGGATACACAGATAACTACACACTCATGTTAAGCTTACAACACTCCTCTTTTTGCGTTGGAGGTTAAAATAGCCATTTTTGCTATCAAACAATTACTTAAATATAATTTTCAACATAAATAAATTATTGTTTGGAAATAGTAGGTCCGTATGAACAGTTTTATACCACGAGTCATCATCCCTATTGCAATAATATATATTGTTAAACATACTTCAACATTATTTGTTTATGGCAAAAAACATACAATACAATGGAGATCATACTCTTAAATTAGTGTTATAAGATCTACGGAGTCAAGAACGTTACACTCCGAACGAATGCACTAAACATAGAGCATTCGTGATATGTAGTGTTATAAGATCTACGGAGTCAAGAACGTTACACTCCGAACGAATGCACTAAACATAGAGCATTCGTGATATGTAGTGTTATAAGATCTACGGAGTCAAGAACGTTACACTCCGAACGAATGCACTAAACATAGAGCATTCGTGATATGTAGTGTTATAAGATCTACGGAGTCAAGAACGTTACACTCCGAACGAATGCTCTAAACTTAGAGCATTCGTGATATGTAGTGTTATGAGATCTACGGAGTCAAGAACGTTACACTCCGAACGAATGCTCTAAACATAGAGCATTCGTGATATGTAGTGTTATAAGATCTACGGAGTCAAGAACGTTACACTCCGAACGAATGCTCTAAACTTAGAGCATTCGTGATATGTAGTGTTATAAGATCTACGGAGTCAAGAACGTTACACTCCGAACGAATGCTCTAAACTTAGAGCATTCGTGATATGTAGTGTTATGAGATCTACGGAGTCAAGAACGTTACACTCCGAACGAATGCTCTAAACATAGAGCATTCGTGATATGTAGTGTTATAAGATCTACGGAGTCAAGAACGTTACACTCCGAACGAATGCTCTAAACTTAGAGCATTCGTGATATGTAGTGTTATGAGATCTACGGAGTCAAGAACGTTACACTCCGAACGAATGCTCTAAACATAGAGCATTCGTGATATGTAGTGTTATAAGATCTACGGAGTCAAGAACGTTACACTCCGAACGAATGCTCTAAACATAGAGCATTCGTGATATGTAGTGTTATAAGATCTACGGAGTCAAGAACGTTACACTCCGAACGAATGCTCTAAACATAGAGCATTCGTGATATGTAGTGTTATAAGATCTACGGAGTCAAGAACGTTACACTCCGAACGAATGCTCTAAACATAGAGCATTCGTGATATGTAGTGTTATAAGATCTACGGAGTCAAGAACGTTACACTCCGAACGAATGCTCTAAACATAGAGCATTCGTGATATGTAGTGTTATGAGATCTACGGAGTCAAGAACGTTACACTCCGAACGAATGCTCTAAACATAGAGCATTAGTAGTAATAGCATAGTGTAACGTTCTTGACTCCGTAGATCTTATAACACTACATATCACGAATGCTCTAAACTTAGAGCATTCGTGATATGAGTTGTTCAGCTCGAGTAGGTACGTATTGTTAACTCAGTTGGTAGGAGACTAATTAAACTAAATATATTCGTGTTTATTTAACTCGTGATATTTTGAAGAAACAAAAACCAAATAAACACGGTAAAGCTGACAATAATCTTTAAAACACCACGCTGTTGTTATTCAAACCGAAATCACGTCATTTGATTTTCTTCTCTTTTTCTTTTTCATCGATTCCGTAGACACGTAACCGTACACGTCTGTTGTGGTAGGACTCTTTTGTAGGGGTCCGCCTGGGGAAGTACCACACCTTTGCCAGTTATTCAACCGCCAAGCAGTAGTGTGCAGACACTACTGTGTTCCGCATTGAAGGGCAATGTTTCCAGCTAAATTACAGGGCACACAGAGATTTGACATCTTATATCTCGGGGTGACGAGCGCAGTGCATTGCCATCCAGGGTTTTGTATTGTTGAAGTTCAAAATTCTGAGTGGCGTTGAGCTGTTATGGGCAAGCGTGAAGAGCCTTCAGGCGAGCGACTTCGCTCGTCTCGTCACCCAATCATAAAAATAAAAAAAACCTTTTCCGAACCGCTCGGTGTACCGTAGCTTGCAGTTATTCTAGGTGTTGCCAACAGGACCTACTATCTATATAAACTGTATGTTCCTTTTCCATTACCAATTTAGGGGATTAACAGCACCTACTCACTAACGTTCTATTTAAGTAACGCCCCTGATAGATATCAATGGCGATATGTTTATTTGACGTTTATTATATTGTTACATCACAAGAGAAGCAACACGTTGCATTTCGTAAATATGTAGGTACTCGTATGTATGTTTATGTAGGGGAAGGTGTTCTGTCGTGTCCCGGACGCGTCGCGTGTTCAGTAAACATACATCAGCCCTCGCCGTGGAGGCACGCGCCTGTAGCAGGCGTGCCGTGGGCGTGGGAGCCGGAGGAAGGAAGCCGCCTGCGCCGGCGCGGCGCGGCGTAGCTCCACGACCGGTCTATCGACGATCAGTATACAATTAGCATTACCGAATGACACACATCACATCACATCACTGGTCGGTCGCAGACATCACTTCGCCTATCTATTCACTTGTGTGAAACGTACACTCAATAATAAATGTGTTGTCTCATATAGAGACATTATTGTTATAACAATTCAAGTGTTCAGATCCTCTTGTACCTTCTAGAACGATTAATGTAAATTACCTAAGTATTCGGATTGTGTGATCTCAGAGCAAACGTCCGACTGAAGTAAGGTCATTTAGTTTGAGGTCACTGACCAATCAGATATAGTGTTTTGTATTGAGACTTTATACTATTAACGGCACTACTTACAAACTTTACTTACTTTTTGCTCTATCCCGTTTTCGCGAGTGACAATTTCAGTGGAAAGGCGTCAGGAGACATTTCTGTCTCGTGACATCTTTCGACTTTCGTATTGAAACTCATGTCAGACTCTTGTAAAATCAAAATAAAATAATGAGTGTACACTTTCACATTTAGAGCTGTCTTCAGTTGAACACAGATAGGAGGTAGGTCGACAATGTATTTCTACTAAAGCTGTAATCAACCGTCACCTAATACGAAAAGGTTCCATCTGCTCTTACGAATGATGGTCAGCGCTCGACGTTGTCTAGTTTGTGTTGTGCAGTAATTAGCGAAACCTAATATGAATACTTTTTTTTTATGATGACATGGGCTAGCGTTTGACCACAACTCACCTGATGGTAAGCGACGATGCGGTCTAAGATGGGGCACGCTTGCCCATGAGGTGCCTATTCACTCTTGTCTTGAAGAGACCCAGGTTGTAATTTATCGGGAACACCGAGGCAGGGAGCGCATTCCATTCCTGTGCAGTTCGAATTAAGAAGGAATTTTGAAAACGCTGCGTACGGACTTTACCAAAGTTCACGATGTAAGGATGGAATGACCGCCTCGATGATCTATGGCGGAAATTGGATGACGGGATCAGCCTGAACAGCTTTGTGCACATTCTCCATGATGAAGGCAAGTGGCTGCACGCCAGGAACCAGTCTCTTATAAACGAATAAAGCGGCTGCACGCCAGGAACCAGTCTCTTATAAACGACTTCAAAGTAACGTAAATAAAAAAATATTCAGCCTCAATAAGAGGACGCGTTCGTCGAATACAGAATATTGCGGTGTTTGAGCCGCCAATAAGTTGCGCAAAAACTTGGCCTTGCCCCGTGAGCTCCGTCCGTCGGCGACAGCGTCAGATGACGGCGACTCCGAAAATGATCTCTGCACTTTGTCCCGCGGGCTGCCTTCTTCCTACAGAGACACGCACTAATATTGTTGTTCAAATCTGACAATTTTAATGTCCACACATAACACGAGGTACAATATGGTAGTTTTCTGTGAGATTGTTACGCCACAAGGCATGCGCAAGTCGTGCCAAGGTCGTCTGGCGAGTGGCGAGTCCACGTACGTATCTGAGATAATGCAAGATCAACAACGACGAACAATAATGTTGAGTGATGCGAATCCACGGGATGTGCGAGCCGCGTGACGCGACGTTACTCTATCAGTGTTGACGTCGAGTTGTCTCAGAGGAGAGCATCCGGGAGAACTCGCGTGCCTGTGTCGGTGTCGGTGCCGATCCAGTGCTGCTGATGTGTTGCGAAGTTCACGGGGAACTGATCACTGTGAGCGCTCTGCTTCCGAGTAGGTATATACGAGTACACTTATCGGCGCATTCCCTCCGCGAGCGAACGACAATCACGGAAGTCAACATTATAGGCAACATTCAACTCTCGAATAATTATGGATTATTAGCTGTAACCGCGACTTCGTCCGCGATTTCTTCAGAAAAAACAGCTTATTCATGATACTCGTTCATACTATTACCTCGCAAAATTTTATTGAGATTGGTTAAGCCGTTTACCTGTGATTATGTAGCAAATAGACTGACGGACAGAGTTACTTTCGCATTTATAATATTGGTGTGGATGTAGATTAATGTGGATATGCGATATACACTCAGATCACACAAACAACAGAGATATGGTGCGAACGTATTAGGCACGCCGCCGCCGCCGCCGCCTATTATTCGTTGTAAAACATGTATTGAGCGTCGTGATTCGTTCGTGATGCCGTGATGAAAATCGACATGACGTCGTTACTTATGTATTTTGTTTTGCTGCCGCGACCTTACATCTGCCGGGTGTCTGTTAAAAATGTTGATTGACATCAAACAAGCAACCTTTATAATCTATGCGTATTACTCTGCTTATCTATGCAGCTCTTAAGCTTCCGGTTACATTATTTTAGTTTGTAATGTTGTCGCTCTCTTTCTGTTCTGGTTTGCTAGTCAATGGAAGGAATAAAAGTGCTCCGCAAAATATACGTTTTTTATTAGTGTCTCGTGACGGTTTACTTTTTTACCGACTTCCAAAAAAGATGAGGTACTATGTTCGTCTGTATGTTTTTTTTGTATGTTCATCGATATTTTGGCCAATTGTGAACCGATTTCAAAAATTCTTTTTTAGTTCGAAAGGGTATACTCCCGAGGTGGTCCCATTATCATCAAGTCAGGATCTGATGATGGAATCTCAAGGAAATCGAGGAAAAACTAACTAACAATGCTTGACCCACTTCCCGGTTTCCGATTGAGCTGAAATTTTGCATACTTATGTAACCTTAGTAACAATGCAATAATCTAGTACTATTGAACTGGGTGTCAATTCTGCTATTTGTCAAACGTTTCAAATGAGTGTCGGTAGTGTCTCGTCGGAATTATTTTCGACATTTGGTATTCTGCTAGTTATTTAAGACCAGTTGCTTTCCAATGGCTTGCCATCGAACTGTCTGACAGTTCTTATTGAAATTTTTGGTATTCTGTACGGTAATGGCGTGCCAGTGGAATACTTTTTTTGCTCATCGGGCAGGCTAAAGTCTTTAGGCCATACCGCCTCATCATCCGTATTTTTACTGTTTTTTCCTTAAATTACATTTTAAAATTATGTTTGGTGTATTATATTGACGAGGAAGATATGTACAATCAATACAATCTATAATATAATCATTTAAGTGACAAAAAAAACAATGATAGTTTGGTATAAAATAATACAACTCGTGGTAGATTTTTACAGGCAACATCGAACGCAATTCCCACACGATTCCCTTGACATACAACTGAAACGAAATTGTAGATTTAGCAGAATACCCTTTTTGCCACAATCGTAATTGAGAGTCGTGGGAGTGGCAAAACAATGTGATTTTACGTTAATTAGCAGAATTGACACCCTGATCTGATGATGAAGCCAGGAGGTGGATAGTGAAACTCCTCAACGGCGATCAGCAAAGACATGAAATTTTGTAAATAGATTTAACTATAATATAGTCTGTCCTAAACTACATCATGACATGGCTGCCGCACCCAGGGTTGACTTCCGCCGAGGGAAATCCTCAACGGTGAATAGTACAGACACAAATTTTTGTAAATGGATTGAACCATCATAGCATGTTCTAAATTCCATCATGACATGGCTCATGCACCCAGGGTTGACTTCTGGCGAGGGAACTCTTCAATAGTGAATAAGACAGACAATATTTTTTTGTACATGGATTTAATTATGATAGCCCGTTTTAAACTCTGTCATGACGTGGCTGCTAGATCATAAAAGTTTGTATTTAAAAACGTTTTTAAATTAAAACTTGTTTGGCACTAACTTCAAAACCACTATACTTCCTACTTGGCTTGGCTGGCACCGACTTGAAATAGATGAGTGTGTAGCGCTTATAATAATTATATTAATTTATTTTTCGCTATTGTGTGCCTATTAGTGGTTTTGAAGTCGGTTTTTTTGTTTAAAATAATTTATTTTGCATATGGACTATTAGTTGGTTCATTGGTGTTGCTGCAAGTTTCTTAGCGTACGTGTAAAACGTGCTTAGAGTACGTGTCTGTCAGGTTAGACAAACGAGGGAGATATGCCTGGTACAATTATCGTTTGTGGTCAAATGTTTTGTTCACCTACTTTTAGTGTAAGTACGTACGGCACACTAAAGGCCGATTTCACCATCAAAGTGAACGCGATCAACGCAAAACTAAACTGGTATAAAGTGGCTTATTGAGTTTAAAACGTCAATAAGCCAGTTTAGTCATAGATTTAGGATATAAAAAATTTAGGTCTATGAGTTTAGTTTTGCGTTGATCGCGTTCACTTTGATGGTGAAATCGGCCCTTAGTGTGCCGTACGTACTTACAGTAAAAGTAGGTGAACAAAACATTTGACCACAAACGTACGTACTTACAGTAAAAGTAGGTGAACAAAACATTTGACCACAAACGTACGTACTTACAGTAAAAGTAGGTAAACAAAACATTTGACCACAAACGATAATTGTACCAGGCATATCTCCCGCGTTTGTCTGACCTGACAATATTTACGTGTATGCGGTTTTAATTATTTAAATACCATGTAAATATATAACTAGCCTTAAATCTGTATCCGGCTGTATAGTGACAGCCACAGCACGCCCGCGCCACGCCCGCGTCACGCCCGCGCCGCTTAATGATGGATCGTATCGTACGGCACACTCACGCTTTCTTTACTGTTTGGTTGCAGACGAGCGAGAGGACGTTCAAAAGAAGACCTTCGCGAAATGGATCAACTCGCAGCTAGTGAAAGTAAGTACTTTTATACAATTAGTTCGGCGAGTGATGTCACCGACAGGGCTCCGCCGCCGGCTGCAGCCCGCGCGGGCCGCAGCGCGCAGCGCCGCGTGCTGATTAGCCGGGTAATTAGCGGCGAGTCGTGCGCGCACGGAGCCCGCGCACGCGCACTTGGCTCGCTGCTTCTAAATAGAACAATTTACATGCTCTATTTACGTACAGATTATAAAGGATTATGGACCAATTGGGGGCAACGTCTGCTGGTGAACTGCAACATGCTCTCGCTGTTAATTGCATGTTTCATTGGAAATGATGGAAGCGAGTGATGGTTCGAATGATGCCTAGATTTAGATAATGTAGCAGTGTTGTTGATACGAGTATATATGTATGTATTGTAATGAGTGGTGTCGTGTTGCAGAACGACAAGCCGCTGGTGCAGGATCTGTTCCAAGATCTGCGCGACGGAGAGATCCTGCTCTCGCTGCTCGAGATACTCACCGCGCAACACTATGTGAGCATACATTCATCACTGACTGCCTTCCTCGTCCCACTGCCGCCTCATGCCGGTGCTGAACCAGACAGCGCCAGGCTCCGGGACTGGGGTCTGGACAACCAACACACATATCTACGTGCACCTTCATTATTATCTATTGAGATAATAACTACACTAAATTTGTGTTTACTTTCAATGTTACAAAATAAAATAAACGAGTCGATGCCCGCGACTTCGCACCTATCAAATAATCTCTTCCCGCTGTTTCTGAAGGAACACTTGTGACTTGTGACGCTCCAACTTGAAACAAATATTATGCCGCCTCACTGCATTCATTTCCTAAACTTATATTAGTTGTATTTTCGAGTGTAAATGTGTAATAATGAATTATTATGTATGTATGAGTGTTGGAGTGTAGGCAAGCGATATGAAAGATGTATTTTCATGTTGTATCCAAATCTCCATAGAAGCCTCAACCTCCTCAGAAGTAAAGTCATCACTACTTGACTGGGACATACCTAAAACAGTAAAATACGTAAACTCGGTATGGCCTTCAAGGTTTTACTCAAGGCAAAGGGCCTGCACAGTAAAGGGCGAATAGACAATAAAATCTATCAAAAATGAAGCTGTATCAAAAATGAATAACAAAATGTCAATTTTGTAAAATTTTCCGCGAAAACACCGCAATTTTTTAAATAAAATAAAAATAATTGTACAAAAATATTTTTTACTGGTAACCCCACATTTCAGGGTTCTGTAGTCCTACAAGGAACCTTTATAAATTCGTTCTGTCTGTCCGTATGTCCGATTTTTTTAGAACTTTCTAACTTCTATAATTATTGAGGTATGTGCATGAAACTTTGCACAAAAATACAGTTTTAGTATAGATCAATTTTAAAAGTATAAAAAAAAAAATGCGTTTTAGGGGTGACTCTGGTAAATAATAAATGTAGATGAAATAGTACAATTGTTCAACAAGTGCATAAAACAGGTAATTATAGCCGAGATGTTTATCAGCTGTCCGATATTAAGTGAAGGATAAAATGAGCTTTATGCACGAGATATACACTCGGCTTTTCAAGTAGTTTTCGACATATGTGTGGTGTTGTGTTGCAGAAACGCGAGCGCGGGCGCATGCGCGTGCACCACATCAACAATGTGAACACAGCGCTGGCCGTGCTGGAGGAGAACGGAGTGAAGTTAGTCAACATCTCTAGTAACGACATCGTGGACGGGAACCCCAAGCTTATACTGGGTACGTAGCACGTCGTGCTCTCAGGTTTCATTCCCGGGCGATTCATTGAAAGCCTTGTACACTACACTTGGATATCTACTTTATTTTTAGGGTTATGTAGTACTACATGGTACCCTCATAAGTTCGTTTTGTTCATCCGTCTGTCTGTCTGTCCGTCCAATTTTTTTGGAACCTTCGAACTTCTACAATTATTTAGATAAATGCATGAAACTTTTGACAATAGATCTCAATTTTAAAAGTGCTAATAAAAAATATAATACCGCATTTTAGGGGTAGCTCTGGTACATGTAATAATTGAGGATGAAACATTTTTTTCACTTCACCTTTCGTGTGGGGTATCGTTGAATAGGTATTTTAAAATGAAGGTAAGTTTTATTTTTTACCAGATATGGCCCGCCAAAGTTTTAAAAGTTGTGGTTCCCTTTCCCCCTCATTTCTACAATATTAGACATTGTAACTTGTATATTGTAGATATAAATGGTCCCGCTCGTTGATTGGTAGTGGTTGCGTTCTCAGGTCTGGTGTGGAGCATCATAGTGCACTGGCAGGTGCAGTACCATCTGAAGGAGCTGATGTCCTCACTGCAGCAGACGTCGCTGGAGAAGACGTTGCTGGCGTGGTGCCGCGCGCAGACGCAGGAGTACGGCGTGCGCGTGCGCGACTTCACCACCTCCTGGGCGGACGGACTGGCCTTCAATGCGCTGCTGCACCGCTGGCGGCCGCACCTGTTCGACTACGCGGCCGTGGCGGCACGTGCGCCCGCGCAGCGCCTCGAGCACGCCTTCCAGCTGGCGCACACGCACCTCGCCATCGACCGCCTGCTCGACCCGGAGGGTGAGCTCACTTCACTTCCAGCTAGCGTTCTATTCAAATATACGATGTAGTGAATACAGCATGATGCGCCTTGCTCCGGTTGACAGGTCGACACTCGTGGTTCACTCGCATCAATCCTACAACTATTTACTGTCCTATAGACACGTTTACACGTTAGTCTAAACGTTATCATAAATGTGCCTATGAAATAAGGCCGCCAGTTTTTGCACTAGTTCTTTTAACTTTTCTGTTCTATGAATATAATTCAGTCCATCTATCGTACCTGTAAAACAATCTGCTCGATGGTGTGGATGTTAGTACCTCATGCAGTGGAGGGAGTGGTGAGTCTCCGTGCTCCTCAGCTGGTTGTCTGAATCAGTTGTACCTATGTGACGTGCATGAAGTATCGAGTGGTGACGTACCAGTGCGCCTGTGACTGGATCTCCCGCTTGTTGCAGACGTGAACACTCCCAACCCGGACAAGAAGTCGATAATGATGTATCTGATGTGCCTGTTCCAATCCCTGCCGCACGGTGGCGAGGACGTGGGCTCGGTGGGCAGCGAGCCGAGCACGCCCGTCACCACGGAGCCGCCCTCCGTCGGCGGCGCGGGGGCGGAGCCCGCCTCGCGGCCGCTCTCCACCGCCACCACGGGCTCGGCCGAGCTCGGCGGGTACTACGCCGCCTTCGAGGAGGTGCTGGCCTGGCTGCTGGAGGCGGAGGAGCGGCTGGCGGCGGAGGCGACGGCGGAGCCCGCGCCCGAGGAGAACGCCCTGGCGCGTGTCAAGGAGCGCTTCCACTCGCACGAGCGGTTCCTGCTGGAGCTGTCGGGCCACCAGGCGCGCGTGGGCGCCGTGCTGGAGGAAGGCACGCGGCTCATCCTCGAGGCGGGGCTGTCGCGCGACGAGGCCGCCGAGGTGCGCCTGCAGGTCAGTTCTTGAATATTTTTATTATATAATAGTATTGCGTTTGATCTCCACATCGCATGTTGTTACGCGATGATGCGGTCTACAGTAGCTAACAGACGTGTCAACTTGTTGTCTGTTACGGCCAAGTTACGACTATACGATGGAGCACGTTTGCCTAGAAGAAACAGATTCATTCGCGATTGCCTGATTTAGTCCTGTTACAACACACAACTGGATGCTAAACTTACACACTGGTAATACGCAAACAATCAGTCCATTCACACTTGTCACACTTTTGGACACTATTGACCCTTGTTTGTATTTTTTCGTCCTGAGAGAGCTTAAGAATTTGAAGTAGTGCCCATTCTTCTATCGGACTGCCAGAGCGGGCACGAAGAATCGGCACCGCTTTATGGTTGATATTCCGAAAACCCGTACGAAGCGCTTTGATTCCACTTTTATTGTGCGTACTGCTGGTCTGTGGAATGCGCTGCCTGAGTGGGTGTTCCCCGATAGTTACAATCTAGGTGTCTTCAAATCACGAGTGAATCGGCTTCTTCTAGGCAAGCGTGCTCCATCGTAGACCGCATCATCGCTTAACATCAAGCGTGTTGGTGGTCAAACGCTAGCCTATTTACGCATAAAAAAAAACAATAGTTGTCGCGACAAGTTGCCGTCGTGGCTCCTTCAGTGTTGCAGTTATCTTGCCAATGTGTTGTGAGCTGCCCGAGGAACAACACTACCATGGGACCGGCCGGAGACTTACGGTTCGGCAACTTTATATTTGCAACCTAACGTTAGCACAACATAAAAGTGTAAAAATTGTCAATCTTGGTATTAACTCTTGTAAAAGACGAAAGGACAGAGTATTACGAGAACTTAATTGCAGAGCACAATCGGCTCAAAGGCATAAAAAGTTTTTGAGTCCATATATCTACAATAAAATTAATAAATTCATACTTGATTTTGTTTCAATGAATAACTCTTAGGCTAAAAATTCATTGTTTGAATGGATTGTAAACTTTAATTATACAGAGACTGAAGAACTGCTTCAAATTATAACCTAATAAAGTGAAAAAATATATATCTACGCTGCTTATTGTTCGGCTATTTACATTAGTTTAGAATCATAATATCATTATAGTGGTGTCGTGTTTTCTCCGCCAACCCTGCAACACACACCCACTCATGTATTTAACATAACATAACACAAAACTTGCACAAAAAAACACATACAGTAATTTTTTTTTTCTATTTGTCATTTTAGCTTATTTTCTACGAAATAAAGATTTTTATTGTTTTTTTTTTTTTTATCAAATGGTTATATCAATTATCAGAACAAATGTTTTAAGGTGGAACGTTTCACTTTGGCGGGAAATTTAAATTTCAAACAGTTTTTTTGTTCTTGTAGCTAGGCCGAGTAATTATTATTGTAAACGATCATGATGTTCGCGAAAATTTATTATTATTCTTTACAAACTCACGTACAGCTATTTATCTCTAATGCACATTATTACATATATGTATTTGTTAATAAACAAATTTTTGCTGTTTCAAACGGTTTATAGACAAACTAGCTGCGCCCCGCGGTTTCACCCGCGTGGTGATGAAAATCGGTGATGATGATGATGATGAAAAGTAGCCTATGTTTTAATCCAGGACATAAGCTATCTCAATTCTAAATTTCATCCAAATCCGTTCAGCGGTTTAGGCGTGAAAAGGTAACAGACAGACAGACAGACAGAGTTACTTTCGCATTTATAATATTAGTAGGGATGTAAGTAATATGGTGAGTAACTGATTAATAGCTGTACACGATAATATAAAGAACGACCAACAATTTTCGCAAACACTGTGTCATTTCACAATAATTACCCGGCCTAGCTACAAGGACAAAAAAACTGTTTGAAATTTGAATTTCCCGCCAAACATGTAACGTATCACATTAACAGTACAGGTGGCAGCTGTAAGGACAAGGAGGTTGTTGGTGCGCTGAATGTGCACGAGTGTCCATTCCTTGTTTTACGATGTAACAAATTAAGTAATGCAACCATTTTGAATGTGATTTGTTCCCAGGTGCGGCTACTGAACCAGCGCTGGGAGGCGCTGCGCACGCAGGCTATGGGCACGCAGGCGCAGGTGCATGCCGACCTGATGCGGGAGCAGCATCACCACCTTGACTTGTTCCGGTACTACCGCCTGCATCACTCCTACCTACCTTACCTTGTCTATAATGATAATATAAAGATGTTGTGGTGACAATGGTCACCACCATGAGAGTCCAGCGGCAGAGCGGCACGCGCGTGTAGCGGTGGCCGACAGCGGAGCGAAGAGCGACGTGAACCTGCGACGGGCATCTTTGTGTGACTGACGCACGCGGCGACCGCTCTGTATATTTATAGTCGTGCGAGAAAGAGGCAAGACATGCCATGCCACTCTCGCATTAACATCAGCTGATTGCCCCCCGCGATAACTACGGCTTATACCTAGGGCTTAGTGACCTATCGTATTATGTATATAGGTAATAGAAATAAAATATTAATGATGAACACTAAGACTTGAGTTTCATTTTAACACGCAACTTACCAACAAGTAAACACTCGATAGGAGCCCCTACAGAAGGTTGCGTGTTCAAATCACGTCGGGGTCACCAATTGTAGGGGCTCCTATCGAGTGTTTACTTGTTGGTAAGTTGCGTGTTAAAATGAAACTCAAGTCTTAGTGTTCATCATTAATATTTTATTTCTATTACCTATATACATAATACGATAGGTCACTAAGCCCTAGGTATAAGCCGTAGTTATCGCGGGGGGCAATCAGCTGATGTTAATGCGAGAGTGGCATGGCATGTCTTGCCTCTTTCTCGCACGACTATAAATATACAGAGCGGTCGCCGCGTGCGTCAGGTGTTCCCGGGCAGTGCCACCGCTGCCAGCTCTACGGGCATGCTGCCCGCTTCTGTCATGCTGCTCCTCGCTGCGTCAAGTGCGCCGGCGAGCACAGCACTTCCGAATGCTCGCGGGAAAAGGGCGACCAAACCCCGCCCAGTTGTGTGCTCTGCGGGACCACGGGACACACCGCGAACTATCGTGGTTGCCCCAAGGCCCCGAGGGCCGCAAAGGGGCAGGGCAAAACCCCTCGTCCCCACCAGCTTTCTCACTCCAAAGGAGCCGGCTCTAAGTCGAAACTCCCCGTCACGCAGGCTCCCAAATACGTGGACGCCCCTGCACCGTCAACCAATGCATGGACCAAGCCCCTGCATGCCCCTCAGGCCTCCCAGCCGCCCACTGCAACTCCGGCCACCACATCTGCTCGCGTCCAGAACAAAGTCCGTCCCTCTCTCGCGCCCCATTCGGCCCCTCCCTCTTCAGGCCATTCTGGTCTAAAGTCGGACCTCGCCTTCCTGGTAGAAATTGCCACGACCCTAGACTGTGAGGAAGTACGGCTGGTAGCCCGCAAAATTCGGAATGCTGACATCACCGACGTCTTCGACGTCCTGGCAGAGCACTCCACTCTTCTTGATTCAATCAAGCGTCTGTCCCCTCGTCTTAATTCTGGTAACTATCATGGATAGTACACCTAAAAGACTGAGACCTCGTTCTTTATCGTTGGCATGGTTCAATGCCAACGGCCTCTCCACAGAATCAAGGGACCAACGCCCCCTGATTCACCAATTCCTCTCGACCCATCAGGTCGATGTTATGCTTGTGAACGAGACTTTTCTAAAACCAAGCAAGAAGGATCCTAGGATCGCAAACTACTTGCTGGTACGTAATGATAGGACTACCGCCATGAAAGGCGGGACTCTTATCTATTACAAAAGGTCTCTTCACTGCATTCCTATCCCTACTCCTCCCCTCATAGCTATGGAAGCGTCCTGTTGCCGTCTCTCGATGACCGGTCATCAGTCCATCACACTTGTATCTTGTTACCTCTCCGGTAACAAGACCCTCCACAGGAGCGACCTCGAGGCCCTCCTGTCTCTAGGAAGTGCCGTCATTCTGGCTGGCGATTTCAACAGCAAGCACCTCATGTGGGGATGCAACGTGTCCAATGTGAAGGGTAACCTCCTGAACTCCCTCTCTGACGAACTCAACTTTGATATCCTCCCTCCCAGCACCCCGACAATCTTTCCCTCCAACCTGGACCTAAGACCTGATGTACTCGACATAGCACTTCTTAAAGGCGTAACACTTCGTTTACGCTCGTTAGAGGTGCTACACGAACTCGAATCTGACCACCGACCCGTCCTTATGCGACTAGGCCCCGACCCGACTGACAGACCTCCTGAAACCAAGACCGTGGTGAATTGGAAGCAATTAGGCGAAGCCCTAAAGGCGATCAATTCTCCAGACTTGGACAAAATCCCCGATGACATCGTGACCCCTGACGACGTCACCACCTCAATCGACGCTCTCACTAGCCATCTTCGCACCGCTATAGGTACATCCTCCAAGCAGGTCCCAGCCGAGGAAGACCAACGCTGGGTCCTGCCGGAGGACGTGAAGGAGCTTCTGAGAGCGAAACACGCTGCCGCTAGGGCCTTTGACTGGTATCGCACCGAAGATAACAGAGCCGCTCTGCGGTATTACGAGCGTGCCGTAAAAAACCGCATCAGTGAGCTCCGTAATCAGAGGTGGGATGACCTACTTTCAGGGATTCAGCCAACCCACCAGGCATACTGGCGGTTGGCTAGATCTCTGAAATCTGACACCGTGACTGCCATGCCCCCCCTCACCCGACCTGATCTCCCCCCCGCTTTCGAAGACGAGGAAAAGGCCGAATGTCTGGCCGAAAGCCTCGAGCAGCAATGCTGCCCCTCTTTAGCTCAGGTCGACCCTGCCCACCGCGAAGCGGTGGACAGCGAAGTCGAACACAAATCCTCCACCCCGCCCGTTGATACCCTCGAGCCAGTCACGGCTTCTGAGGTCGAGTCGATCATCAAGGGCCTCCAAGTCAGGAAAGCCCCTGGTGCCGATGGCATCTCAAATAAAGTGCTCAAGCACTTCTCAGTCTCGCTTGTGTACCTTCTAGTCAGCATCTTCAATGCGGCCATCAACAATTCTATCTTTCCCGATGCCTGGAAGTCTGCCGACGTAATCGGCATTCACAAACCAGGTAAAAAGGCTTCTGAGCCCTCCAGCTACCGTCCCATTAGTCTCCTCAGTACTCTGGGGAAGATTTATGAGCGCATCCTTCTGAAGCGCATCTGGTCCCACATCAGGGACAACAACCTCCTCCCCGACGAGCAGTTTGGCTTTAGAGCCAAACACTCCTGCGTCCAACAAGTGCACCGCATCACGGAGTACATCCTTGAAGGTTTCAATAAGAAACCATCCCACGGCTTCACCCACAAGCCCATCTATCAGGGCACAGTTGCGGTCTTCCTCGACGTCGCAAAAGCGTTCGACAAAGTCTGGCATAACGGGTTGATATACAAGCTATATCAATTCGGAATGCCAGACCGTCTTGTACTCATCATACAAGACTACCTCACGGCTCGAAGCTTTCGCTATCGCGTCGAGGGAGTTCGCTCCTCACCTCACTCCATTGGTGGCGGTGTCCCTCAAGGCTCCGTCATGGCACCTGTTCTCTTCACGATTTTCACAAGCGATATTCCCCGATCTCCCAACGTGAACATAGCTCTCTTCGCTGACGACACCGCCCTCTACACCAGAGGGTGGAACAAGATCATCCAGCGGGCCCACCTTCAACGAGCCCTCACTCACCTAGGTGACTGGTTCAAGAAGTGGGCCATCACGGTCAATCCTGACAAAAGTGCAGCAATGTACTTCCACCCATCCAAAAATCCCCCCGCTAAACCCATCACGCTTCACGGGAAGCCCATCCCTTGGACACACTCCACCAAATATCTCGGCGTGACCCTCGATCGTCGCCTCACTTTCTCAAAACATATCCAGATAGTCCGCAACCGAGCGGCTTTCTTCCTAGGCCGTCTCAGCCCCATCCTTGGCGAGCGTAGTAAATTGTCACTTAGGAATAAGCTGACAATTTACAAAACTTGCATCCGTCCCGTCATGACTTATGCCTCCGTGGCGTTCGCCCACGCATCCCGCGTTGACCTGGACAAGCTTCAGGTCATCCAAAACCGTTTCATACGCAGAGCGGTCGGCGCTAGCTGGTACATGCGAAACGCCGATTTGCACTGCGATCTCGAACTCCCGTCCATTCTTCAATATATGAAGCACACTTCCCGCCGCTACTTTGAAGCGGCGCCCCACCATCCCAACCCTCTCGTAGTCCAGGCCTCGAACTACTCGACAGACACGACAAACACTCCACCCCTCCGTAGACGCCCCAGAAATATCTTAGGCGACCCGGACGACCCCATCGCCGTCGTCACCTCGGCGGCGTTGGGCTCGTCCGATCCGACTACTCCTGGCAACAGGAAATATTCAGTTTTTGGTATAGGCGCCGGTTACCACAGGCACACACACACACAACGATCCCGCCGGCGGGATCGGAGACCCCCAGGATCTGTTAGAAGATCGGTTAGATTCTCTCCAAATAATCATTCAGTTCAACAACCTACTAGGGCCACAGGGCACACCCCTTCTGGGGTGCCAGGGCAAGTCTAATCTCCCACTCCCGGCGACGGTCCAAGCCGAGGCTCGTACCTCCGAGGTGCCCTTGCGCTTGTCGCCCAAAATCTAAACCATGTTGGCCCAACGCCCTCTGCGTTCACCAACTAGTCCGGTCAAGCTGTAGAGGCCGCAAGGCCAACAGAAAAAAAGTCACATTAGAAAAAAAAAAAAAAAAAACCGCGTGCGTCAGTCACACAAAGATGCCCGTCGCAGGTTCACGTCGCTCTTCGCTCCGCTGTCGGCCACCGCTACACGCGCGTGCCGCTCTGCCGCTGGACTCTCATGGTGGTGACCATTGTCACCACATAACCCCCGCTCAAAAAAAACGTACGGTGGGTCGAACGGTTCTGCCACTTCTTGTGACATAGGGCTGCTTAGGTGGCGCTGTGTCTGGTACCGTTGTTGCGTTGGTCGTAATGTTAGCGCCTATAGGTGTAGATCCCGTAGCCGTCGTAGCATTCGAAGATGACGTAACGCTCGTAGGTGTCGTAGCGCTTGCGTCATCTTCGCTTTCGTCATCACATAGGTATGCAGGCTTGAGTCGGTCGATTGATATCACGGCCGTGCGTAAAGGCAACTGTATTTTGAAGTACTTGTCATGTTTCTGTAGTACTTGGTACGGTCCTTCGTACGGTGATATCAGCGGCTTCTTGACATGGTCGACTCGCACAAAGACATGTGTGCAAGTAGACAGGTCTTTGTGTACAAATGGAGTGCGCGACGATCTATGCTTCTGACTGTTATTCGGTGCCAGTGACGTCATTGTTTCTGCCATTTTCCTTATGAACTCTAGCGGTTCATCTGCGTTTGTTTTCGTCGGTACGAAAAAATCTGCTGGCAGTCGTAGCGTTGTTCCATATGTATATAAGGCAGGGCTGAGATCTGTCGTCTTATGTAATGCTGAACGTAGTCCCAGTAAAACTGTAGGTAGCTCTTTGGTCCAGTTAGTGCTAGCTCCTCTTGCCATCAGAGCGGTCTTCAGTGAGCGGTGCCAGCGTTCTATCTGGCCGTTAGCCTGTGCATGGTAGGAACTGGTCCTTATTCGTGTCACGCCGAGCTTCTTCATCAGCGCGTGAAACAATGATGACTCGAACTGTCGGCCTTGATCGGTGGTCAATCTTAGGGGACAGCCATATCTGCATATCCAGTGCTCGTAGACTACTCTGGCTACGGTCTCTGCCGTGATGTTGCGTACTGGTACTGCTTCTGGCCACTTGGTGCGTCGATCTATCATAGTAACTATGTAGGTATACTCTTCTGAAGGTGGTAGCGGACCTACAATGTCTACATGCACGTGCTCCAGTCTTCCTGCTTCTTGAAATTGGCCAAGAGGTGCAATAGTATGACGTTGTATCTTGCTTTTCTGACAACTAAGGCAAGTTCTGGTCCATCTTGTTACGTCAGTGTTCATGTTTGGCCAGAAATATCGCTTGGCTATCTGTTTCCTTGTGTTACGTATCCCCGGGTGACTTAGCTCGTGAAGTGCTTTGAAGGCGGCTTCTCGAATTGAAGTAGGTAGATATGGTCTCGGATCGGTTGTTGACATCTCACAATGTATTGGTTTGCTCACTCCTGGTAAAGTTATGTGAGCAAACTTCAGGTTCTTTTTCGTGCGTAATTCGTTCAATTCTTCATCTTTCTCCTGATCTTCGGCGAGTCGATGGTAGTCAAGAGTTGAAGTGCATGTGATTGTTTCTATTCTTGAGAGAGCGTCAGCCACTGGATTCTTTGCTCCACTGACGAATCGAATATCCGTGCAAAACTGGCTGATAAATTGCAGTTGTCTCTCTCGGCGCGGCGTGTCGTTGTTACTTGGTGGCTTCGATAAGGCGTAAGTGAGTGGTCGGTGGTCTGTATGAATAACCACTTCAGCGCCTTCTATGTATCTTCGAAAGTGCTTGACAGCGGTGTACATCGCTAAGAGTTCGCGGTCGTACACGCTGTACTTTTTCTGTGCTTCACTGAGTGTCTTCGAGAAGAAAGCTATCGGATGCCATGCTGAGTCTTGATATATTTGTACGACGCCGCCCAAGCTTCGGTCAGACGCGTCGGTCATAATGTGTAATTTGGCTCCCGGAATTGGATGAGACAATGTCGCCGCTTGTTTGATGCTGTCACGACATTGTTCAAAAGCTTGTTCTGCGTTAGGAGTCCATTTAATTGGCGTCTTATCTTTCTTCTTTGCATTGTGCAACAGCTTGTTGAGTTCTAGCTGTTTTTCCGCTTGATGTGGCAAAGCGTCTCTGTAGAAATTGATCATTCCCAAAAATCTTCTCAGTTCGTCGATTGTTTTTGGTTTTGGAAATGATGAGATAGCTTCTGTTTTCTCTTTCGGTGCTGTAATGCCGTCTGCCGACACGTGATAGCCAAGAAAGTCTAGTTCTTGTTTTCCGAGTTCACATTTTTCGATGTTGATTGTGAGTCCGAATTCCGTCAGGCGCTTAAAAATTTGATGTAAATGGCGCTTATGACTTTCTTCATCTGGCGAAAAGACGATGACGTCATCAATGTAACTGAAGGCGATGTCATCTAGGCCTCTTAGTACTTGGTGCATGAAGCGCTGGAACGTTTGAGCGGCGTTTCGTAGCCCAAACGTCATTGAAGTAAATTCAAACAAGCCGAATGGCGTAGTAACGGCTGTTTTCTGCGAATCTTCTTTACTAGCCATCGGAATCCAATAATAGGCCTTCTTGATGTCTAGTTTTGAAAAAATCTTCTTTCCATGTAGTCTGAATGTGAAGTCTTGAACTCGTGGTATTGAATATCGATCTGGTGACGTCATCGCATTGAGTAAACGATAATCACCGCAGATGCGTAGTTGACCATCCTTCTTCGTGACAATGTGCATTGGATTGGCCCAGGAACTGTTCGATGGACGACAAACGCCCATTTCCATCAGGCGCTCAAATTCTTTCTTCGCTTCAATGTATTTTTCAGGCGTTAGCGGTCGAGGCCGGACGTAAACTGGTGGTCCGGTCGTTTCTAGGTGGTGAGTGACGTCATGCTGTGGTGGCTTCTTGAGCGACATAGGTCTCTGGATGTCTGGATACTGCTTCAGTATATCGCTGTACGGGTGACTCATGTTGATGACGTGTACTGCTGAGACTTCACTGCGGGTTGAAAGCGTCTTGATTGAGAGCTTAGTCAACCCATCAATCAATTTCTGTCCTTTCAGGTCCACCAGGATATTGTGATGTCGTAGGAAGTCTGCGCCGATGATTGATCTTTTGACGTCCGCGATGACGAACGTCCAAGGGAAACTGCGTCGTAGGCCCAAGTTCAGTTGATATGTTCTCTCGCCAAATGTTCTTATTGTACTGCCGTTTGCTGCGTACAATTTATACTCGGTAGGTGAGTGTCGCTGGTTCAATTTCACAGCTACCACGGAGATTTCTGCGCCGGTATCAATCAGGTAACGTTCACCGCTTTCGCGATCAGTAGTAATGCTGAGGCGGTTGGTATAAATGGCTTCGACACCGGTGCCCGCCGAATCCGATGTCTGGTCTAGTTTTCCGACTTCTGTGGTTGACTCTTCCAGGTACAAGGCGATTCGCATCTTCGGGCTTGGTTACGGTATCTATAATGGTAGCGACATAACCAATCTGTATCGCCGGGTTTCCTTGACTTGCCGCTGTTCGTAGACTTTGATCTTGAGCGACTACGGTTTTGAAAGGGACGGCGATATGTCTGTCTCCCTCTTAATTCGGCAACTTCCAGTGTGAGTTTCTCAATTTGTTTCGTGAGTAGCTCGAACTGCGCGTTTTCTAAGCTGGAGCTTGATGCAGTAGTGGTCACAGCTGCGATGGATGCGTGACTGGTGTGTTCCATCATCTTGTCCGCCATGGCCGCCAGACCGTCGAGTGATGACTCCCCATTGACAGATAGCACGGCGCCTACTTGCGTGGGTATCTGGTTCATCCACATGACCTTCAGCGCTTCGTTTGGGAACGTGTGGCTGCTAAGATCGCGCATCCGCCGGAGCAATTGTGTGGGCTTTTGGTCCCCCAGTTCTAATCCGCTGAGCAGTTTCTGAAGTTGTCGATGCTCCGATTCCTGGTACACCGATATTAAACGGGTTTTCAGCGCCTCGTAACGTCCCGTAACAGGTGGTTTCAGAATTATGTCGCTCACCTGTTCGATGTCTTGCCTCTGCAGCACGGGAATGACCAGGTTATATTTCTGGTCATCGCCGACTTTTTGCGCGGCGACCACTGCCTCAAATTGCGCAAACCACAATCTTGGATTCTCTTTCCAAAAGGGTGGGATTCGTGCTTGGAGCGATACTGAAGATAACTCGCTTTTCACTTGCGATAAATCGTCTTGTGTCATCTTCAAATCACGTCGGGGTCACCAATTGTAGGGGCTCCTATCGAGTGTTTACTTGTTGGTAAGTTGCGTGTTAAAATGAAACTCAAGTCTTAGTGTTCATCATTAATATTTTATTTCTATTACCTATATACATAATACGATAGGTCACTAAGCCCTAGGTATAAGCCGTAGTTATCGCGGGGGGCAATCAGCTGATGTTAATGCGAGAGTGGCATGGCATGTCTTGCCTCTTTCTCGCACGACTATAAATATACAGAGCGGTCGCCGCGTGCGTCAGTCACACAAAGATGCCCGTCGCAGGTTCACGTCGCTCTTCGCTCCGCTGTCGGCCACCGCTACACGCGCGTGCCGCTCTGCCGCTGGACTCTCATTGTGGTGACCATTGTCACCACAATGTTTTTTATATTTATCGGGACTTATCGCGCAATATTAAATATAGGTAAAAATAGAGGTCTAGAAGAAACCCAGGGCCCAGGAATGGATCTGTACTATCCTATAATTCATGTGGGAGTAAATTCCGGAAGGGGTGTCATTTCATGAGGGGGTTCGGGAGGGGTAAGGGGTTGCCAATTCTATGACAACCGAGCTGGAACGACGAGAATCCAAAGCAATTCCGTGAGGGGCGTCAATGACAGAGGGGCGTCAAATCTGTGGTGGTCTAGCTGTGACCACGGACTCGATTCACTGGGGCTGCCGCTAAATGTTTGCAAGGCCAGAACACCCGGAGTCCGGTAGCCGAGGATTGGACCCTGCAATTAATCCAATTCCAATTATGTCCCGGATCTAGGTTTCAATTCCATATGCCGACCATAGTCTCAATTACTATCACGATTTAACAAGAACAATGTTTGTGGCGGCATACGGAAATCAGAACGGAGAAAATAATATCTTCTATTATATATCTAGTATACTTGTATTGTAGATATACTATAGTAATGGTACTGATGTCAGTGTATAACAAAATGCGTGCACTTTACACAAGGCGCTATTTTGATGCAAGTGCTAATCTAACAGCTTATGATTATTACGATGAAGACAAATCACTATTATAAATTATTTTATAATTTTTCACACTTATCCAATAGTGAAGGAAATAACACTACTATACTTTAAAATAAGATCCCACTTTGTAGTATTTATCTACCACCATTAGCGTGTCATGTCATCGCTTGCTGACAGCCACGACGCAGCGATTCCAGCGGCTATGCGCCTGCGCAGTAGTGATGCACCGCGCTCCCACTAAGGATGGGAAGTGAATGCAACTAAATTACTTTCAGTTTTTTTTGTGCGTCTATTTTTATTTAAATAAAAATAACGCTACACTGTCACGAACTATAACACGGAGTTCTTCGAAAGGGCTGTTAATAGTCTTCAAATATCGCTAACATACTTGTGATGCCCCTGGTGTTACAAGTATCCATAGATGACTTCGATAGCTTACATTCAGGCGGCCCGATAACTAGTCTGTCAGTTTGACACAGATGATAGAAGTAGGTGAAGGTGCGGTCAGCACGGAGGGTGTCAGTAGTGTGCAGTGCGGAGGGTTGTTGCAGGGCGTGGCTGACGGCGACGGAGGACCGCATGTCGCGGCTGGGCGCGGCCGGCGCGGAGAACGGCGCTGCGCTGGCGGCCCGTCTGCGTGCCGTGCGCGCGTTGCACGCCGACCTGCGCGCGCAGCAGCCCCGCGTGGACGCGCTCGCTGACTGCGTCATCGTCGTCGACGACGAACAACACAACAACACTGACGGTACGCTCTCCTGACAGCTGTCTGCTGCATTCCGCGCCGACGACACGGCGGACACGATCGGTGCTCTCTGCGACGCTCTATCTGCTGTCACAAGCACGCCTACACAACAAACGCACGAGGCCACAGTTCCACTCACTCACGCTATGGTCAAGTGCTGGTACTTGTCTCTTAAGGCAGGCTCTGGTTGGGGTGTTTCCAACCTGGTCGAACTCAACTCCACTGAGACTTAGGCGTGTTTGTTTTTGACAAAAGAGGCTATTTCAACTGTTGCTCTTCCGAAATGTGTCCGATGTCCAATGTGCCGACAACAGACCACTTTGAGAGTCTCTTGTCAACTCTACATCCTGTCTCATATAATATATGTAACCGTGGAAGTGAGAAGGCAATCGTCCTGTGCAGGTGTGACAGAGATCGAGGATCAGCTGCGTGCGCTGAGCGAGCGGTGGGCGCACACGTGCCAGTGGACGACTCAGCAGCTGCAGCGCTTGACGCGGCTGCACGACGACGAGACGAGGCTGGACGCCGACCACGCCGAGCTGCTGCAAGCGATCGACGCGCTCGAGACACAGCTCAAAGAAGTAACTAATTATAGCGTCTATCCTAGCTCTTCGACGGAGTGGAATCCAGGTCCACTTTCGTGCTCTGAATAAAGCTATTTCGATTTTGTTGCATATGTGAGGAACATTTTGATTCGCAGCGGACACACGTTGCAACATTATATCCTGAACGAAAAACAATAATTTATTGAAATGTTATAGTGAATTCGAAAATGTGAAGACTGGCCAATAACAATGTGTTGACTTGATGTAGATGTCAGTAAGGTGTGTCCAGCAAACCGTCGCGCGTGGCGTTCAGTAACGGTATGTACGACTCGTTCCAGATGGAAGCGAACCCCGTGTGCGAGGTGGGCGCGGTGGTGAGTCGCGTGCGCGCAGTGCAGCGTGCGCGGCTCGCGGCGGCGGCGGCGGGCGCGCGGCTGGCTGCGCACGCGCGGCTGGCGCCCGACCGCGCCGAGCGGCTGCAGGACAAGCTGGACGCGCTGCACATGATACTGGACGTGCAGGCGGACCGGGTGGGTACCCACCCACACTACACACACATCACACTTATATCTATTAAGGCTCCTCGTTCGTCCGCTCCGACACTAACTACTGAACTTACCGAACCCAGGTTGGGGTTCTTATTTAAAGGTACGCGTGGCATACTTAATTACCAAGTGCACTAAAAGTTGGTACTCGACGCCCGCGCCGGGAATACTCTTAGATCGAGGTCGCGTACGATGAGACTCGATTCCTGGAACAAAGAACACATTCTTGTGAATTTGGAAGATTACAACAACATAACAATTTATTCACTGGATTAATGACATGTCAATAATGGCTTATCAAGTCTACTGTATTTGCTCAAGGTGAATTTTCGTTATTTATGGAATATTGAGGGTTACAGCCTTCCGTAGCTCCTCGCCCATGCTGGCCCACGCTTGCTCTTTCCCCAACAGTGCGATCACCTGCCACATCCAACAACACTCCTGAACCGTTGTCGAGCACACACTGACTATCCTACCAGGGCAGAGTGAACACTTTGCAAAAGTGTGCAAAGTTTTATGCATTTATTTTAGTAACTATAGAAGTTATTAAAAATTGACGGACGGACAGAACGAACATATAACTAACTGTAGCGGCCGCATTCAACTAAGAAGTATATATAAGTCTGCAAAAGTGTGTAGTTTCATGCATTTATTTTAATAACTAGAAGTTCTGAAGAATGATTGAAGAATATCTCTTCATTCATTCTAAGAGATTGATAAAAATAACAATGAACCGAAACCGGCAGCTTAATATTTGACTTGAACAACGATAAGCATTCTTTTTTAAATGTCCCTACAACTCGTTATTGTCCCCCTGCTGCGTAAGATAAAAAAAGAATACCTTCCCGTTTCAGATGAAGGAGCTCGGCTTTGAGGTGGAGATAGAAACGAGCTCGGCGACGTCAGGCGAGGGCGTCACCACCACCAGCACCGTGATGACGGTGACGTCACCGGCTGCCCCCCCGCTCGCCGGCTCTCCCTCCCCCGCGCCCGCGCTCGCCAAGAAGCCGCGCCTGCAACACACCAGTAAAGACTTCCAACTCGGGTACAAGGCGTTCGAGGACTGGGCAGACTCCACCGAGAACACACTGCGAGAGGTGAGCACCACGCCGCGACTCGCCGTCCACCTCCGACCTGGACGCCCGACTTGAACATGGACTCCATACAAACTCTTCATGATTCGATCTCTCCAGCAGTGTGGTTCCATCTTCTCCCGCTCCTCCCTGTGGACGACCGAACCCGGGGGTGTGTGTGCGTCGACATTATTTTATTGAAATATGTCATGTTGGTTGCAGTGTGAACGCGAACTAGAGAAGGACAACGATAGTCGTACGAACATATCATCGATAGTGGCGCGCGTGGAGCGAGAGATCCAGGAGCAGCGCGCAGACTTCACCAACGTCGAGGAGATACAGCGGCGCCTCGCGCGAGAGGACGGACTCGAAGGTAACGCCGGCTCTACTGCACTGCACTGCACTGCTACCATCCTACTTATACTGCAACACTTCTGTCTCAAAGAAACAGATTGAGAACAAGTCATGGTCGTTGGTCATGGGAATTGGAATGTCATTCAATGGGCATTGAATTGTCCATTCATTGCTGCGTGCGTACACGTCACAACGTGCTTTGGTTTTCATGCAAATTTAAATCGCATTCTATTGAATAAGATTCACTTCAAATCGGTAAATAAATCGCCAAATATTGCAATATTGATGTGATGCTTCGTTAGATCGATCTGTTCTATGGAGGAGGCATGGTGTTGTAGTTATATAGAAGCACGTGTGTGTGTGTGCAGAGGAGGCAGCGCGGCACGCGGAGAGCATCGGCGCGCTGCAGCGCCGCTGGGAGCAGATCGAGCGGCGCGTGCGCGACGTGCAGCGGGCGGTCGCAGCCTGCGAGGACGCGGACCGGCTGCGTGCCGCGGCCGTCACGCTGCGTGCACAGCTGGCCGACATCCGCGCGTGGGCGCAGCGCACGCGCACCGACCGCCCCTCCACCAACCTGCTCATACACCTGCGCAACAAGCTGCGCCTGCTGAAGCGGCTCGAGCCCACCAGAGACGAGATCAACGCCAACACCATCGTGCTCCGAGAGACGAACATGCCGGCGTCGCGCAAGGACGACATGCAGGTCAGCTCCGACGAGACGAACTAACGACGTACAAACGATTGGCGCATGTTGTTCAGTCACAGACGCCATTGATAGAATGGCGTCAGCTGGCTTCGTGTTTAGAACATCGACATAAAATACTCGTACATATAGAGTCACAATCGTGCCAAAAAATGACCTAATATCCGAGTCCGGGTATTGTAACGTTACGCCTGTTTAGCCAACCTAAACAGGCGTCCCGCGACAATTTCTAGGTATTTAGAAATGAAGCCAGCCTATCAGTTCCTGCAGTTCCTAATGGGTGGTAAGAAAACAACAAAAGTAACGGATAGTAATGTTTAATGGACCGGGTTTTTATAAAACAGACAGTACAGTATTTAACACAAAAAAAAAAACTCTAAGGTCTAAGGGCCTAAACGCTCCGCAAGTCTTCGCACGCCAGGTATCCGGTGAGGTAGTGGTAAGTTGATGTGAATATTCCGAAGAGGGTACGGAGATCGTAGGTTCCCATGCGTCTGGTATCCGGAAATCGATATGTGAAGAGTTAGGTAGGAGGACGGCAGCGGAGCAAATTCCAGGTCGTTCTCCGCCTTTGAAGAGATTAGTAAGATACCAAGGGACTCACGGTTTCAGCATGCCGGTCCTCTTTTCCTCTAGGTTCAGACCAGCATCAATTTTCAAAACACTTATCCACTCATTTTATTTATGTTACACGGGAATTACTCACGTAAGATTAAGCCGGTTACTCCGACTATAGTTTCAACCGCATTAGACGGCCTTGTGCAAAGCGAGACGCAGCCGCGCGCGTGCATTCACCTTGAAAAAGGCCGTCTAATGCGGTTGAAACTATAGTCGGAGTAACCGGCTTAATCTTACGTGAGTAATTCCCGTGTAACATAAATAAAATGTGTGAAAACCACGTCAGTTTCAATACTTATCCACTCATTTCACATATCACAATTTGATCTTGCTTTCCACTCATTTCACATATTACCATTTGATGTTCCTTCTTTCAAGATTTTTCACAGAATGTCGCTCCGTTTGCCGTCACGGCTTTCGCTGTTCATTTTTCAAATTTTAGAATTTCGACTTGCGGATAATGTGCCCAAAAAGTTTTAGTAAAAAGGTTTACGAATTTTATATAAAAAATGGATAGGAATGAGGATGAATATGAAGGAATACTACAGTATCTCGATGGTTTATGAAAAAAAAATTTTTGATGCGAAATAAAAGTTAAGCCTTTTAGGGCTGAGGCGATAGAAAGCATCCAATAATGATAAAACATTTTTTTTATCGTTTTTACAGAACGACACCGAACGAACGACCGCCGAATACGAGGAAGTACAACGCGAACTGAGCAGTCGCGAAACGGAACTGAAGCTGGCTCTCAACAAGAAGCCGACGCTGGCTGCTGAAGAGGAGTGGCGGCGGCTCGTGGCGCGCGTGGCCGACCTGGAGACACGCGTGCTGGCTGAGCATGCGCTGCTGGCGGACTCACAGCGTGCGCACCTCGCGATACAAGGTACGACACTACACGCACTCGTGTCGAGCGATACAAGGTACGACACTACACGCACTCGTGTCGAGCGATACAAGGTACGACACTACACGCACTCGTGTCGAGCGATACAAGGTACGACACTACACGCACTCGTGTCGAGCGATACAAGGTACGACACTACACGCACTCGTGTCGAGCGATACAAGGTACGACACTACACGCACTCGTGTCGAGCGATACAAGGTACGACACTACACGCACTCGTGTCGAGCGATACAAGGTACGACACTACACGCACTCGTGTCGAGCGATACAAGGTACGACACTACACGCACTCGTGTCGAGCGATACAAGGTACGACACTACACGCACTCGTGTCGAGCGATACAAGGTACGACACTACACGCACTCGTGTCGAGCGATACAAGGTACGACACTACACGCACTCGTGTCGAGCGATACAAGGTACGACACTACACGCACTCGTGTCGAGCGATACAAGGTACGACACTACACGCACTCGTGTCGAGCGATACAAGGTACGACACTACACGCACTCGTGTCGAGCGATACAAGGTACGACACTACACGCACTCGTGTCGAGCGATACAAGGTACGACACTACACGCACACGTGAAATAATAATCAAAGAAAAAAGAATAAAAAACAAGAAAACCTATCCTTTGTGGAAAACTAAAAAAATACGATTAAAACTATGGACCAGTGGCCGAAGTACGAGTGTTATACGGCTACTGTTGAAAACGAAACGTGAAACGAAAGTCGCAGTCTATAAAAATAAAATGGGCGTTTGTGTTTTATAACATGTATGTTTGTTCGTAGTGTCGCTGTAGTCCGACCGACCTTCATCAAATGATGTAGGCATATGAGTAAAGTGTACAGTACAGTGTGTGTGTGGTGTGCAGCGCTGACGGCGCTGAAGGTGGAGCACGGCGCGCTGCAGACGGCGTGCTCGGCGGCCGTGCTGGAGCGCCGCGACTCCCTGGACACGGGCAGCGCGCCCGACCTGCGCAGCTCGCTCGACGACCTGCTCACCAAGCTCGGGGACACCACCGCCATACTCGACAACAAGATCCACAAACTGCACACAGGTCTCCTCCCTCTACTACTCTCACTCACTACTCACTCACTCACTGACCACCGTACACCGTACCGTACCAGGTTATATCATGCTACCAGGAAACAAATGATACTTACATTGTGTCTACTAATATTGCTAGTATTGAGAATGTTCATTACTACCACACTCAAATATCTATTACTTTTTTGCCATTTTGGAGCGTGCTAGTTGACACGCAGGAAGGATATGTGCTGCGAGCGAGTCTGAACTGGTATAAGGTTGCCCCGCGACTTTCTATACAGTTCAGTGTACAGCTGAACAGCATGCTACTTTCAAACATACTCAAAAGAATGGTATTTCAGGAGCATGTGTCAGTACCTTAACACTGTACAAGTTTGAGCTGCATCAACCGTTGAACAATATAATGAAGCCATACATTCTGATCATTGTTTCTAGGTAAATTTATGAATGTTTGATTGTTTGTAGCTGGTAGTCGATATACTACAGAGCTTCATGTAAAAGAAAAAGTTTTCTTTTGGTTTTTTATGATGCTATTGCAGCCGTCCGAACAAAAAATATTGGACATTTTGACGGCGGGTGGTTCCTGGGAAACTGTTTAAACCAGCTATTCCGTACGGCAAAGAATTGGAACAACCTGCCGGCTTCCTTGTTTCCTGAGAGATATAATCTGGGCCTTTTCAAGGCAAGAGTGAATAGGTATCTTCTAAGTCTGCGTGCTTCATCTTCGACCACATCATCGCTTACCAACAGGCGAGTTGGTAGTCAAACGCGGACTTATCCGCGTAAAGCTATTAGTTAATGTATGCAGGTGGGGGGTGGGGGGTGGGGAGTAACGTTTGCGCTGACATGCCAGTATAGTTGTAATAAGGATGCATGTGATTGTAATGTCCAGGAGTGAAGCAGCTGCAGGAGGTGGAGGAGGAGTCACGCGAGGTGTCCGCGTGGCTCGACACAGTGGACACCTTCCTGAAGGACAACTCGTACGTACCAGTGGGAGAGGTGGAGCTGCTCGACCGGCTGCTGGATGCCAGCAATGTGAGTGTGCATCTCACACGGTGGTGATGACTTCATTTACATTACACTACACATTGTTACTAACGTATTATCTCTTATGTTAAAGACCTCGAATGTTTGTTTTTCTAATACTATTTGTCTATTCAGGCCCAAGTCGGTGTTGCAACGGGGCTTTTACATTATTTTTGTTTGTATTAGTGAAAACATATTTTTGGCTTTTGTGTATCTGTTTATCTCATATCTACTGTGTGTCATGTATAAACAAAATAATAGTTGTTAAATAAGAAAAGGGTTGCAAATGGTATATTTGCAATGATAATGTTTGTATTGGGAAAGATCCCTATAAAATCATGACAAAGAAATCATGTTACTTAAAACGTTGCCTGGATATGAATCAGTCCAGAACCATCGGACCTCTGGAGTACAAGGGTCCTCTTGTGGGAGTTAAATGAGTCTACTGAACCTATCTTGTGCTAAGGGAATGTGGAAAATAAATTAATGCAAAAGTTTGTGGTTACAATGCATTTACTTTCTAAAATTGCCTAATACAAATTGTTATAAAGTAACTGAAATCCAGAGAGGGCTCATGGCGGTTAGTTAAGGGAAAGCTGGCACACTACTGCGCGTCAGCATCAAAATTGGAAAAATACTAAGTGAAAAATAAGTGATAATGAAAAGTGGTTATCTGTTGAAATCCTGCGTGCGAGGTGGCTTCACAGGATCATCTCAACTTGAAACTGGAACACTTCTTGGAGCTCTGAGTTCCCGATGCGTGATCAAGTCTTCATTTCCATAAAAATAACAAATTTTGTTCGAGCGCGTGGCGACCCGAACGTGTTCTTCAAAAATCAATAAAATGTTGTGCTCATTTTGGTTTCGAGCCGAAAATCTGATTCCAACGTTCCCACGAGGGAAACTGCGGTATTTTTTCAAGTCATCTTCTTAAAATTCGAAGGAAATTAAAAATTGTGATTCTCACCGAACCAGAGCGTTCCGTGGCTTCTGTGAGAATAAATCGACTTCAAAATGGTGTCCTGCATCTCCTTTCTCTTTCTTGTTTACGGAAGTATTCCTTGAGTGCGAACGAGTCGGCACATATGATGATGCCGCGTTCAATAGATAACAAATATTATATTGTATTTAGATATTCGATTAATTCTAAATTCTAATGTTGATTTCAATATTAATTTACAATTCCAAAATAAATTCTTAAATGTAAATCTAAGTACATCGTTTTGTTTACAAAGCTGAAAATAGTGACATTCTACCATTTTAAAATGGTTCCTAGCCTTTCTGTAAGAGCAATGTCGTAAGACATCCCCAGCGCCAATTTGCTGCCAGGAATAAAATATATGTTATATTACATGTGTTAATTAGCAGCTGTTTGTTTTCCATGTAAAATAAAATAAATAAAGCCAAGTCTCCTCGTCCAACATCTTAACAATTCGAATGTCTTCTGCTTACTATTACATTTGTAATGATTTGGATATTTTTAAAACGAGAGATTTTGAGACAGAATAAAAAATTCTCGTGCATGCAGTGTTCTCTCCTAGGAGGTCGTGTATTGACACATTTATTATGAATTTAAGAAAACGAATCTGAATATGTTACGGCATATTAAGTGAAACAATAAAACTAAACTTTTTCTTTTTGTTAAAGACAAACATTGTCAATTTGAATATTGGTACATTTATATTTTCATCAATCTAATGTTACTAGAATGTTTGTATGAAAATATCGGCGTCGTTAACCACTCCGTACGTTACAGAAATTGGAAGAAGAGATACCCGCATGCGAAGAGAGAATGTCTCGCATCGAGAGTATTAAAGAGGCCATCGTGGAAGAGTGCGACTCTGCGCTCGCCAAGTCCATCCACGCGCGTGTGTCGTCGCTGCGCGAGCGCCGCACTGGCGCTGCGCGCGCGCTGCGGGAACACAACGAGCGCGTGCGGCGCGCTGGCGAGCGCGCGGCCGCCGTGCTGCGCACCATCGACGAGATGGAGGCCTGGCTGCAGGAGGTGGAGGCGCAGATCCCGCCCGAGGAGGAGTGCGCCATCACCGACTCCGCGGCGCTCTACCGCATGAAGACGCGCTTCCAGGGGCTCAAGGAGCGCTGTGACGACATGACGCCAGAGTTCCGGAACCTCAACGAGGCCAGTGAGTACCGCCTCTTGGCTGGCTGCTCAGAAACTAAATTATACTCATTCACTAAACTCGCTAAAACTAAAAGTATTTTGTCAGTGCAGCTGTCACAGCTAAAGGAACTCGGACCGAGTGTAGTTGTTATTTTCGTTCTGTTCAATCTTAAATGAATTACAAACTTTTATTAAAATATCAGATTCTAAATGTGAAAGGAGACGCACTGAGTGTCACGTGTCGAGCGAGGTCCCTGGGAGGAGTGTTCACTGAGTGTCACGTGTCGAGCGAGGTCCCTGGGAGGAGTGTTCACTGAGTGTAGTGTGTGTGTGTGTGTGCAGGTAACGACATCCTGCTGGCGGCGGAGGCCCGGCAGCCGGCCGCGCTGGTGAAGCGAGTCACGCACCTGAACGCGCGCTGGACCTCCGTCATGCACGGCGTCTACGAGCGGTACAAGTGAGTGCACTACACTACACTACACTACACTACACCACACGAGCTGACAGACACCTACTACACGTCACACTTATCTACAATCTGTCCGAGTGACTTCAATTCGTGCGTGAATCGGCTTTTAGAGTTCGTAGACAATGGAATACGCTTGCCTAGAAGAAACCGATGCAGTCAACCACATCATCGCTTAACATCAGCCGAGGTGGTGGACGAGCGTAAGTCCATAAATAAATAAAATAAAACTTACACTAATGCAGAAGAAAACTGAGGATTAAAACTTAGACTATCTAAACAGAGTGTTACAGAACAATCGCAGTAAACAAAACAGGACAGGTTTGTACACAGAATAATAAACAGTTGGTACTGTCATGTGCGTTATACGCATGTGTGTCAACAAACATATCCTACAAGGGGTTTTTGTACGGAACCCCAAAAATAAAATGGTTGCCATCTTACTCAAACTGAAGTTTGATATATTCAACGGATACTTACCGAGACTGTTCAATTATGGGAAAAAGTTGAGTTCTCATACAAGCAACACCACAAACGAAAAAAAATAACGAACTATAATTTAATTTATTTTCATACAATTTCAATGCCTTATTTTGTAGGAACTAATACGAAATAATGTATTATCGATGGTAGGTCACTTTTCTATTAATTTTGTGCGCACTTTGTAGTTTCTGCAAAGTTTGATTGAAGGCACAAACCTTTTATAAATTTTAAAAATGGTCACGATTTTGATGTTGATCATGTGACACCGCGACTGACACTGAACAGTGAGAAAAGCCTTGTAAGCCAACAGTAGGCTGCTATTTTTTTCTCGGTTTTCCCGGTTCCTGGCGTGCTCTAGACATATATATACTCAAAGGATTAAAAACAGTTTTTCCTGTTATTCACAAACACAGTTTATTACAAAATCACAGTTTATAATGCTGGACTAAACATGTATATTTCCAATTAGATTAGTAGGTTTGTATGTAAAGTGTGAACCCACCGCGCTGCTGGCAGGGTGCTGGCGGAGGCGTGGCACGAGTCGGGCGAGCTGCGCGCGTGGCTCACGCAGGAGGGCGCGTGGCTGGAGGGACTGGCGCGGCGCCTGCGCAGGTCGCCGCTGGCGCCCGCCGACGCGGAGGAGATCGCACACGAGCTGTGCGCGCTCGAGACGTACGTCGCCAACCGCAGCGCCGACCGGCTGGCGCGCATCCAGCACATCGGCGCCGCGCTGCAGCACGCGCTCATCATGCCGCAGTGGATACAAGCGGAGGTATACTCCTGCCTCCATCTGTGACATACCTCCCCTCCCCTCCCCTCCCCTACACTCTTCTCGAATGCTGTTACCTCACCGAGCCCCTTCTGCAGAGTTGCGAAAGATTCTTTTGTTTTAACGTTATTGACGAGAATAACCTTGTCGTCGGCAAAAATGTATATGGCACTATTCTCCGCTGTATCGAGAACCAGTCCTAGGACTGTGCCCTGCGGAGCTCCGGATCTGATATTACATCTGAGGTGACATCACCATCGTGACCGCTTGCCATCGAGATACAATTCCTATAGAGTTAAAATCTCTAAGTGAAAACAGTCAATAAACGTCCGAGCATCGTTGCACATATCTAGACATCAATTATATCATTCATAATTTACTTCAATTTAGACGTTATGTCGCTTGCATAGTGTTCAACGTCGCTTGTCCTCTATGGCATCGTACCGCTGGCATCGCGTGGCGTTGTAGTCGGATCGCGGTTGCCCTACAACTAACCTAAAAGTCGGCGCAATACGTAGCGTGCGTATGGCGCTTGTGATTGGAGATAACAAGTCATTCATTCCATTCACGCCTAGGATTGGCCCGAAAAAGATCCTACTCTAAATTGAGTATCTATTCATCACGGGTTAAAAGATGAGCTGTCAAGTAATGACTTGGTTTAGTTGTATGGAAGCGTGCAATGTAAGTGTGTGTAGGTGTCCGCGGTGACGGAGCGGTGGACGCGGCTCGGCGCGCAGGCGCAGCAGCGCATGCGTCTGCTGGAGCGAGCCGCGCACGCCGCGCAGCGCTCCGAGGTGGAGGTGGACAACCTGCAGCAATGGCTCGACAACGTGGCGCAGACGCTGGACCCCGACCAGCCGCCGCCCTCGCACCACGACATGCAGGTACAGGGCCCGCACCTCGCACACGTGCAGCCCCGCTGTGAGCTGTGGTGATGACCGTGTGCACCGTGTTCCAGCGGCTGAGGGGCGAGTTCACCTCCCAGCGGTCGGTGATGTCGGAGGTGGAGCGGCAGGCGGAGGCGTACGCGCACGCCGGCAAGCAGGAGGCCGCCGCGCGTCTCAGGGACCAGCTGCAGCTGTTGCAGGTATGCATCATCTCGTGGACGTGGTACTCCTGTCCACCACTCCGGGACCCGCTCTACCAACTCAACACCCGTTCAACACTCATCAGTGTATTTATAATTATTCATTACACTGACATTTACAGTTAGCTCAAATATAGATAAATTATTTTGATAGACGGTTCACATTTTCGTGTAACGCCTAGTTTAAATCAATTAAAAAAAACCAAGTCCAGTCATTTATTTATTTAAGAAACGCCAACAGCCTTAAAAATATGTATAAAAAATAGAAATAGAAGCCAAAACGGATACTTATATGGAATAAATATTAGTCGTATATGTATATAAGAGCCGTTGAACTGTTCCACAGATTACTAACTGCTGACAGTTACCTGTATGGAGCACTTGACTGTTCACAGTTACCTGTATGGAGCACTTGACTGTTCACAGTTACCTGTATGGAGGACTTGACTGTTCACAGTTACCTGTATGGAGGACTGGACTGTTCACAGTTACCTGTATGGAGCACTTGAATGTTCACACGCTTCATAACGGACCTGAACTAGGAGCGGAGCTCGCGTCTGTTTATACAAACATTAATATATTTGTATGAAAAGTATAAACAAATGCGTTACATTTTCAATAAATACTCCGACAATTTCGATGGTTAGATATATAGATACCCTTTATTGTGTACACATGAAATAAAAATGACAAACAGACAAACAGAACACTTACGAGCTAGTGCCACAAGTGGCGGCCTAGCATAAACAAATAATGACAAACTGATAGAACACTTACGAGCTAGTGCCACAAGTGGCGGCCTAACATAAACAAATAATAATTGCAAATATGAATTTCTATAATGATTTACTAAAAAAAATTTGTCTTAACTTGTATGTTAGTATAAAAATACTAAATACTACATGCATATTGCACATGGTAAGGTTCTGTACATAAAACCATAATTATAACAATAATTGTGATAACAATTTCGCCTCTACCGAGGTGCATGGAGTAGGATCAGTGATCTAGTTATGTATATCTGTATGTTGACCAAATAAAATAAAATCAGTCTCCGAATATACCGTTTTATAAAAACCAATAGTCATTGTTCAAGTCATTGTTCTGTCATCTCTGTCATGAAATAGAGCTCCGTAATAATGGTCTGCGGGCGAAGTACGAGTAGTACGAGTGTGCATAGTAATTTCAATTTCGAAATTCAAAACGTAACGTAACGATCAGAAAAGATTAACTTTATAACCAATCAAAACCCAGTATTTTTCTCATCAAATAACATAATTATAATAAAAAGCCGAAATGATCCATTGTACCCTACATAATGAACAACTTTTACAACGGGACCAAATCTGAAATCGCTGGGTTTTTTTTGTTGTCTACGAAACACTGAAAATTTACCGAGTTCCAGTCCTGTCTTTACCAGTATGCGTTGTGTGTTCGCTAGCGCAAGTTCACGTCGTTGGAGGAGCGGCTGCAGACACTGGAAGAAGCGAGCGCGGCGCCGAGCGCAGCGGGTCCTGTTGCTGCCGGCGCGGGGGACGTGGAGGCGCGGCTGGCGAGCGCCCTGGCGACGCTGTCGGCGGTGCAGCGCGGCGCCGGCGCCGGCCTCGCGCCCTCCGACCCCGACCCCGACGCGGTGCGCGCGCAGCTCAGGACCTGTCTGGTAACAACGAGTTCCTCACCCGGCTCACGGGACTGCTACACACACGACACTCACTACCACATTACATTTAAAGAATCGTACTCTCTCACTCGTTAACGTTAAATGTTATTCCGGACCGATTGGCATCATTGGCTTCACTCTAGAGCTCGTTCTAGACTCTCGTGTTTACCTCGGGCAGACGCTCGGACAGGTAAAAACAACTTTGAGAGCGAGCTCTAAATGAAGAAAACAGTCGAGCTGGGCAGCGTTCGGGAAACTATGACGAGTCTTCTTATCAGCCATCCCTCAGAGACAGGAATGTTTAGTTAGTATCTGCCATCTGGCACGACTAACAGTATTGAAACGTGGACTTACAGTAGGAGCACTCTGCGCGTTATAAGTCGCTCAGTGAGCTATGAAAAGAGTTATGGTCTGCGTTTCTCTGAGGGATCGTTAATACGATACGTTCCTAATGGTACCTTAGTAAATTGGCAGAGAAGTAAACTCGCCCACAGCTCCACGCAGCATTAGCAAGCTGCAGTGGCAGGAGGCTGTTCATATCTGTTATAGAACTCATAACCGTTCGTCCGTTCTAGAATGGACTCGACAGTGACGTCATGTTAGCCAATCGACAGTGGATGGAAGCGAAATACATGTTTTGCAGTTTACTAAGATAGGTTGATTATGATGTAGATTATATTGAAAGTTAAATGTAAAGGTGCCTCGCGGAGCAGTGGTAGGCTTAGAAATCGCAGGGTGAGAAAAATACCATCGAATTGAGAAACATCCTTTTTTTAAGTGTGAAAATAGATATAATCTTGTGGTGGACCGAAAACGGGTTGTGTCTTTGTGTACGATGTCGGAACACAATGAAGGTATGGTCCGGAGATACCGTCACCTTGTGTACGATGGCGACATGTGGACACATGTGGACCGGCGCCGGCGCACCTCTCGCCTCTCACCGCGACATGCTCCAGTACCTGCCTGCGCAAGCAGTTATACGCACCATCTGCTATGACCACAACACACTGAACCCTGTCACTTGTCTTACTTATAATAAAAAAGAGAAATGTGCTTACCTGTTATAGTGATATATTAAAATACTTCAAGTGGCTGATAGACGTCGCGCAGCTGATGCTATTTCCTTGTATACAATTCTAATTGGTCACATGAACACTCCTGATATTCTAAATTAAATTAAATGTATAGTTTCGCGTCCTAACCATCGCCTACATCTTTGTCTACAAACGTACAACTGTAATGGCACAACTCACTCATAACAATGTTGAGATTAGGTAACTACTCGTAGTTGTGGTCAGAACACAAAGAGTGAATGTTTCAAGGAGTCCCTTCCTGCGTTTAGAGAAGGGTTACTCGAGCCCTTCTATCAATAGTTTGTTTGTTATAACTAAAAGTATAGAATTTTTCCCATTCTTTGTTCATGAATAAAGTAAATGGTATTTTCTAATAGTTAGTTGTGTTTTTGGGCGCTCTAAGAGTAGACTTATTTTTAAGTGTAAATCTCCATAACATGCTAATTAACCGATCATAATGGAGGACGGTTCTACGTTCCACTGTACAGTTTTTTTTTAAATGTATGTTCACCGATTTCTCTGCCAATTGATGACCGATTAAAAAAAAATACTTTTGTTCGGTATGGTATATTCCAATTTGGTCCCATTGTCACCACGTCAGGATCTGATGATGGGATCTCAGGGAAATCGACCAACTCTTTATGCACTTATTACATTTTTATATATTTATAAAAGCATGTCATATATACAAGCAATATTGAATCATCCTGTTGGTGACCAACTAAAAAAATTATAAAAATCTTTTCGTTTATCAATTTGAACGCATGATATCAGGTTCACTCGTACGGAAACAGAGACTCTTCTAGTCTACTGTAGTGCTTACAACAGTGTAGTGAGAGGGTATGATGCGCCCTCTGGAGGGGGCTGTCTCGACACAAGACACAAGCTTGTGAGTGGAAGTGGTCCCGCGCACGACGACGTCGGCCAGTGGCGTCAGTCCCGCGCCGACTTCTCACCGAACTGTATCAACTGTTCATAATGTAACATGAGCGGTGAATGTGTGTCGTGTTCGACAGTCGCTCCGCCGCCGCTCCAACATGAGACTGGTCGATGTAGACATCACTGTTTGTATTGTTGTAGTAGTTGACCTCGTGTAGTGTTGTGTCGCGCCGGAACCGGAAGCGGCCGGATTATCAGATTGTTGGCGCCCATTCTGTTATGTAACGATCGCGGCGACCTGCGACCGTGACCGACTGGATTCATTCGTGTAAACAAACATCACGCCAACATAATACCAGTTTTATGTAATTATTTTCGAATAATTAGTTTCAGTCAGTAGGTATTTTGTGGAAGAAATGCAAGAATATGTACTAGCCGTACAGATAATTAATTCCGTGAAGGCGTAATCTTTTCTTTCTCGTAATCATCGAGTGCAATAAAAATATAGCAGAACGTCGCGTAGTTGCAACATGCGCTTGTTGGCTTCAAATTAAATACTTACTCATCTCTGTTTACTCTGGAACTGATTTGGAGGTCGGATGGGTCTCGTCTTCCTCTATTCTACTACGTATACGAGCAGTTAGTTAGTTACCCGTGAGACGTCACGTCACGTGGCGTGTGGAGTGATCGCGTGTGGCGGCCGCCGATGCCTTGTCAGCATCCATTGAAAGGATTCTGCGATATAATTCCGCCACGGAGTCCAGAGAGCAGGGAGCTCCGTGGAGGAGCCACTTGCTACGAGTTTTACTAAACTGCATCATGATGATTACAATGACTTGATTCCGTTACTAACGAGTTTGACTGATTTCATACATGTCGAAAATTGACTCGTAAATTATGTTTTTTGGCGAATTTAAATGAAATGCATCATAAGTACTGTTTGCTGATACAACTGTTATGTTTGTAATGGAAATAGAATATGTGTCGAGAAGGCTCGTCCACTGCTTCATGGCTCTGCGTTATAATATAAACGACAGTAGTGAGTGAGTACAGTGAGTGAGTGAGCCGCACTCCGCGCTCTGTGCTCCGAGCGAGTACCACCAGCGAGCGACCAGCCGCAGTACTTCACTTGAAGTGTGGAGAGTTGAAGCGCTGTGAACATCTCGTTTACTATTTGGTTGAGGAAAAATGAGTTGGGACACGTTATATCTGTTGCTGGCATTCTGTATTGTGCTTTATAGATGGCTCGTAAGTTATAAACTCACATAAATAACTGATATGGCTCGATTCTACCATCCACCTGCCATAATTTGTACTTCTGAGCTGTTTGTTTTCCGAATAGAGTAAAATAAAATATCTACATCTCGTGAAGAAAACTGTCGCAATACTTACATCTTGTATAAATCAATCGATCTTCTTGTGTGTTTTTTACACCTTGTTGTTGCGTTCAACACTAGCTGTGTTGACGGTGTTCTGCCAGTCTGGAGAGGTAGTTGTAGCCACCCTTCTTGAATCGCTACATGTTGAGTTCGGCGGGAAAACCTTCACGGGAAGGACATTCCGCACTTTGCAGGTCCGCGGACGAAAGGAGCAGAAAAAATCTGACGGTGTGGGGTTTTCAGCAAGATGTGGGGGTGAGCTTTTTCAAGGTGTCGGGATGTGTGGTAATCGGAAGCAGCAATGATGTCAAAAAGAGCATTCCCGAATAACAAGCGATAGAACAATGTAGACGAAACCCACATCATATCGGAGGCTAAGTGGGTCCAGAGGTCTAACGTCTACCTGTTATAAGTGATTCAGATTAAGTGATTGCGAACATTCGCGCGACCCCAAACCTTATCTCGGCGCGTTAAGGTTCGCGTGCGCCTGATTTTGCAAACTGCGCGTATTCGAGCCCCCGGTTAGAGTTAGAATGTTAAGAAGACTTAGCAAAGAGAGGCACATGTAACATAAATAGAGAATCGTACATGCGAAAGCAATGTGTCTGTCGAAACTGGAATGCATAGTATTCCGGTGAGTTGTATGACCTGAGACGAGTGTTGTTGTTCGCAGAAACATTACCGCACCCTGAGCGAGATCAAGTCTGAAGTGGAGTCCATCATCAAGACGGGGCGGCGCGCGGTGGAGGCGGGCGGCGCGGGGGCGGGCGGGGAGCTCTCCGCGCGGATCGACGCCCTGAAGGAACTCTACAACAAGCTGGGCGCCGGCGTCACGGAGAGCAAGGCGCGCCTGGAGGCGGCGCTCGTGGCCGCCAGGGAGCTGCAGGCCACCCTCCACCAGCTGCAGGTATATTTATAATTGTGGTATAAGTATAAGAAACTAATTTCAATATTTTTGTTTTCTACCCAGTAGTTATTTTATATTTTTAATTTGAATCCTATGACGTCACCGGGTAGCACAAATATGTCGTTGCGTTGAGAAGCCAAGGAAAGCACGCGAGTAAAAAAAAATACATTAGATCTTACTTTAACACTTGACAGTGACACCTACAGAGGTGATTTCATCCAAAGTTGCCATCTCCTAAAAAATACCCCTTGCCTGGCTTTTAATTTAGTCGAATTATTAACCTTTAAAAGGCCTCATAGTAGTATTACCATTAATTTAATTATACCTTCTTTTATTTTATTTTACATGGAAGACAAACAGCTGCTAACAAACACGGTAGATATAGGATGAATAGTTACACAAAAGCCAAAAAGAAGTTTTCACTAATACAAACTAAAATAGTGTAAATGCCCCGTTGCATACCAACTTAGACCTGGATAGATAGATAAAATTTGAACAGTAGTTTATACCTTCTTTTAATTATAATTAACACTATCTATACTAATATTATAAAGAAGAGATTATAATGTTTGTACTAAAGTTTGTTTGTAGAAGATAAACTCCGAACCTACATGTCGCGTTGTGCGAAAAGAATAGTAGGTAAATTTGCAATTTGCCAGATGTGTCATGTGGTTGCAGGATCTGAATTTGGATCTGAATCTGAATCTTTTTCACTGGGCTGCCAATTTTCTCGATTCAAATTCTTCAACCATGCGTTTCTCAACTCTTCATCCTTGGGAAAATCTAAAATGTAATAAAAATATTTGTTACTTGACATATGTCTAAATAACCCTTTAATTACACTATCTAGATCACTACGTATATATATGACATGAACCACAATAGGTAGGTAGGTACTTTATTTACATTACTTAAGAAAAGCAGCTAGTAATTAATGAAAAAGGTTCATGTCATCATAATCACATTAAGCTGAATCATCTATTTTAATTCTGATTCTGAAATAAATTCCCTGGACAATGTCTAAATACCGTAAACGTAAAACAATGATCGATACAATGAATTTTTAAAGAAAATACCTTATACTGTTTTAATTATACTACTGAATACGTTCCCTGGACAATGTCTAAGTACCTCAAACGCCAAACAATGATCGAATCAATATTTTTTTAAAGAAAACTACTTATTAACTTTTATTACACCCACCAAACTTGTACATTTATGAAATTGGAAGAAACACAACCTTCCCAAGCCTTCAAATTGTAAAGTTTATGAAAAATAACAAGAAAAAATAGCAATTCAAAATAATCTCTATTATAACACACGAAACTTACGTGTGAAACGTTATACCGGGTGGCATCTTATGAGATGAATTAAAACACATGAGGACACTGCACTTCACCATAGTATTTTCGTATATTTTAAACCAAATATGTAAAAATAACTTTTATTTTAGGTAATTTTTGCAAGCCGTGGTTTTCGCTGTCAGCCTTCTGTCAGTTTATTGATGCTTACCAAAATGGTGACTTGGAACACCGTACCACATGCTCATTTTTTTCTATTATGTTGCAACGTTACGACAAAACGAGATACGAATATATGATTTTTGTGTAATCGAGAGAGATGCAAACATAACTGTTTTTGCGAAAGTAGTTGTAAAAAACATGTTCAGTCTGTTTCTGTATTAAATGTCTGTGCTTCTCAGTGACGTCATTTATAAGCCAAATGAAAGTCAAGTATTTCTTAGATTTATGTTAAAATAAATGACATCTTATAATTTAAAAAGCTTGGAGTCGTAAAATAAGGTTTCAAAACATATTATCTCGAAATGGTTTTTGAATCGGCATAGGTTATATTTATTGTAGCGTACCGAATTTGTAGATCTAGTATTGAACCTTATCACCTTCTTAGCTCAATGACCGTCCCTCGACGACAGCTGGCACATTAGATCTCAGCCGAGAACCGGCGCGTTGCGAGCGAGGCCGATGTTCACTGGAGCTGGAGTGATGTCTGATGATGATAGTAACATTAACTACAACCACTGTCGAAAAAAAAAAAAAAAAAACTTTTTAAAGTATTATGTTTGAAGTTAAGAGTAACAGCTAAACGTGTGTCCGCCGCGGTGCAGGGTGCGGTGGAGCGGCTACCTGCGCTGGCGCCGCAGCCACGCGAGCTGGAGATGTCGCGCATGGAAGCGGCTCGAGCCGCGCTACGTACGCACCTGGAGGCGTTCTCGGGCGCAGACCCGGCGCGCCTGCAGCCGCTCAGGGACCAAGTGGAGGCGTTGGATCGCCGCTGGGAGGCGCTGCGTCGGCCGGCGGGCACACCCGCGTCCGCCCCCGCCCCCGACCTGCGCGACAGACTGGCCGTTGTAACTACCGAGCTAGACGGCGGCGCAGTGGCACCCGCCCGCCTGCGTGCCCTGCACGACGAGCTGCGCGCGCGCTCCGGCGACGCCGACGTGACGCAGGACCCCGCGCTCGCGCAACTCTTGCAGCAGACGCTCGAGCGGCTCGCGGTAAGTACAGCCTCCGCCTCCGACAGACGCGCGGGGAGTCTGACTGTCTCACTACATACAAACTTGCATCATGTATGGGTGAGATTACGACTACTTTTTCGATAGAAGTTTTGTAAAGAAGTTCTTCCCACGGAACGATTACACTTTGTCGATTCTTTATCTCGTGCGAATGACATCTGGCTTCAGAATAAAACGCCTGTTGTTATCATTCTCACGCTACAAAAAAGTCGATAAAATTTAATCCTGGTAACATTTGAAACGGGCAAATCATTTCTCATTTGTGATAACGCGTCGTTCACAGACAAAAATAAACTCGGGGAGAAAAACGCATCGATCCGCGTCTGTGATGTGAAGGGCGCGTAACATTCGACTTCACCACTCCTTCATACTGGGCTTAGAATCGCTCTCATGTAATATAATAACTCACGTAATTGTACATTCCATCGCTTCCCGCGGCTCGGAACCTCTCATCTCACCGGTTGTTGTGCTTGCGGTGTCACTGTTTATAAACGATCACACACATTGCGCAGCTTCACGTGTCGGTGAGACACGGCGCCGTGACGTGGAGCGCTCGTCTCTGAAACTAATCGAATAACAAGCACGCGTGTGAGCCCTCGTGCGAGTGAGACGGAAGACACGGCTGTACATAAGTTGTAAATACTGGGTGTCGGTGTACCTGTGTGTGGAACGCTTTGTGTGCGCCGGCGGCATATCACCTCACGCTTGCATCACGCGACCGGAGCCGGCGCGGCAGGCGGCGCGTGGCTCACGGCGGCGCGCGGCCGCACTAAGGCGCCGTTTGTGTTGCAGCCGGCGTACGAGAGCGTCACGGACACGATCAAGAGGCGACTGGAGAGCCCCGTCTCGCCCCCGCCTGACTCCGACCGCCCCGAATACAAACGGTCCCGCATCCCGCTGGCCTTGCACAGTCCCGCGCCGATCAGACGCGAGCTGACCGGCGCCGGCGGTGGACGCGCGCCGCGCGCCGGCTCCGCAGGCAGCACTGACTCCGTGGAGCGGCCGTCGGCCCCCGCCACGCCCGACACGCCGCGCAAGGAGAGCAGCACCTTCAACCTGCTCAAGGACAGCGACCTCTTCACGCAGATATCGGAAAATAAGATCACGGAGCCGTGTCACGTGGTGTCGGTCACGTCACACGAAATACTCAAGTCGAATGTGAGCGCAGAGGGCGAAGCGGAGACGGCGGTCGAGTTCGTGCAGCGACGAGCGGAGACCGTGCGGGTGGTGGACGGCACCGAGCGTGACTCGGACAGCGCCGCCAGCACGGATAGCGCCGCCAGCACGGAAAGCACGGACGGTACTTACGAGACCGACGAGAGGCCCGCCCTCGATCTTGGCTCCGAACCCAAAACTTTCGTCGTAGAAGTGCGGACGTTAGAGCAGCGCATGCGCCCCACGCGGGGGGTGGTCACGCGACGCAGGAGCGGAGGTGGGGCGCCGGATTTGATCCCCGCAGGAGAGCGAGAGGGACGGGAGGGGGGACGTCGCGACGAGGTCAATGAATATTTAATCTTAGACGAGGTGCCCAACGAGCAGGCCGCGCTACCGGAACCGTCTCACACGGCCGACTGTGACCGGCCCCAGACTGCCTCCGCCCCGGAGTCAGTCAGGGTGGAGTCCGATGGCAGCGAGCCGCACGAGGAGGTTATCTATTCGGAGGTGGAAGACACGCCGCAGGTAATCATAGCGGATACTCTCACATACAATTATTGTCAGAATTAGGATGGCACTTTACAAAAATATTATATTAGTAAAATCACAGTACCTAAAATGTATTCGTTATTAGGGCTGAGATGAGTCGAGGCTAGACAATCGTTGTTAGTAGAGTAGAGGACAGACAATTTATTTATCATAGAATAAACATAAAAAAACCTTTTTTGTCGCTTCGTTGGAATGGAAGCACACACCCGCCCGCCCCACTATGGTGCGGCCTGCGGTGGTATTGGCAGCGGTGGTGATCAGCAGGCGCCCAGTCTGGGTCCACGATTTGATCGAGCAAGTTACAATGATCGGTCGTGGATCACCACTGCAGCCGCCGCCGCGAGCCGCGTTCGCAAGGCCGGCTGTCCTCACCCTACCTGGTAACACAGGCACGCATGTCGGGCGCGCGCGCGGACCCGCCGGCTCCGCTGTGCACCTCGACGCCGCTGAAGGAGGCGCGAGCGCAGGTGGTCGCCATGTCGCCCAAACTGCACTCCCCGCTCCCGCACCGGCACCACTCCGGCGAGAAGTACCAGCGGACTGACGACGACGGGAAGGTAACACTCGACACCATTCGAATGCGATGCGATCTCGATACATCGTTCTTCGAGCCAGCTCATCGTCCGTCTCGATCACAGTGTCGCCGCCGTAGAGAGGCCCGAAGGCGAGCTAAGCTCTGCGGATGGACCCTGATTTCTAATTGTCCAAACCGTCCTTCCGTCTGATACTCGACTCCAGGAGTTCACGGCGCGTAGTGTAACAATCAGAAAGGCAACTAATTAACTGGCTCTTATGTGATATACTGAAATTTTGATATTGTTCGTTCCGCATGTAGAATAACGGGATTGATGTATTTGAGCAGAAAACACCCACGTCGCCCGTGTCGCCGGTGTCCCCGGCGGCGCCCCCGGAGGGCGCGGCCTCGGTGCTGGTGGCGAGGTTCGGGTCGGCGGTGGGCGCGGAGCTGGTCGCGTTCGAGGCCGCCGCGGGTGCCATGTCGCGCCGCCTAGACGTGACGCTGCTCACCGTGGGCGGGGTGGACGCCGAGCGCGACCCCGCCAAGCGACTCGAGGTACGTAGCACGCGGCTCGCACGCGCACGTGTCCCCCGGTGCCGGCGCCGCCTGCTCCTGAACATTGTAACGTTGTGTTGTAGATCCTGAAGAACCAAGTGGGCGGCGTGGCGCCGGATGCGGCGGCGCTCATCTCGCGTGGCGACTCGCTCGTCTACTCGGCGCACGCGCGGGACCCGCTGCTCGCGGACTACATACAGACGCACTGCCAGGCGAGTACCCTCTCCTACCCCCCATATACCACCTAGCTACTAGACGGCCATTAGAACGGTGCGTGGCGCGTGTTGCAGGACAAGCTGCGCAACAAGTGGTCGCTGGTGATGTCGGAGGTGGAGGCGAAGCGCGCGCTCGCCGCCGCTGCCGAGGACCAGCTGGCCGAGCTGAACGCGCTGCTCGCCTCGCTCGAAAACTGGCTCAAAGAGTTCGACACCAAGATCAACACCAAGCAGGTAACCCAGCTGACCCTCTCACAACGGGCGAACAAAACTGCCGGCCGTCTTCCACCCAGTAGTCTCAATAGCAGTTCCCAATATACACAATTAAGGAGTTCTCCTTAGTGCGGTCTCTGCTCCCCAGAGAGAACCAGGACAGAATGTATGACAGACTTGAACGCTTACCTTTGAAGGCTTACCGTTTTAAATCTTCGTGTTGCGATCGAGTCGCGTCACGTAACATGGAGATCTAAAATACAAAAGTACAAATGTGAACTGGCGAAGTCGGGTAATAGACCTTCAAGTGTCTCCCATCCCTGGTAAAGTTGTGTTTTGGTTCCACAAACGTACCGTGTAGGAATGGTTCGTGGTAGGACAGAGAATAGTATTGTATAAACAAATGAGTATTGGAGTGTCCACAATGTGTGTGCAGGTGAACAGCCTGAAGGAAGAGCTGGTGTCCCGCGCGTGGGAGGCGGAACGTGTGCAGGAGCTGGCGCGCGCGCTGAAGGCGCAGCACGTGGCGTACCCGGAGCGCGCGCTGGCCGGCACGCTGCACGCGCTGGCACGCGCCACCGACACCTACGAGAAGGCGCACGGGAAACACGAACACAAGAAGCAGGTACACTAGACTGTCTCACACAACACAACACAACCATTCAACAACACAAAATTAATAACTAAAACAAACTAAAACTAACTTATAAATATTCACGTAAAATATACAAAATATTTTAGAGTAATTTTCACAGAGACCTTCGAACTAATCATCTTTTTGTGGTCACTTACTTAAGTCATTCATTTACTTAAGACTTAAGTTAAAATAAGTAATAGTTAAGTTTTCATTGATTCTCCAAATTATTGTCACACTTGAGCGGCCATGTTTGAGGAAATTAAAAAGATGTAAACGACTAGGATCGACTTTCATACTCAGTCAGACGGGAAAACGGATAGGACGGCCGAGCGGTCACGTCGCCGTGGGCCTGAAACTTACCATGGGGGCTGTTCGGTTTATAATACGGAGCCCGGCGACGAGCTGTTCACGAAACTGCCACAAGAGGACGACACCGCCGGGAATTGTAAATTCAAATGTAGAACAAATATAGGGATACTAATCGAAACATTGTTGATGTAACGTAAGGTAATATTGTGACAGGACGGTGCGGCGGCGCGCTGCGGCGAGTTCGTGCTGCGGTCGAACCGCGCGCGCGAGGCGGCGGCACGCCTGCACGCCGCACTGCGTGCCGCGCCGCTCGGGGGGAAGGACTACGACGAGTTCCCTCTGCAGGAAGACGCGCTCGCGGTAAGTACTCCTCTCCATCCTGTGGACTACATCGCGATATGAGTCCGTGCTTTTCTACCTTGCCCGCATTTTGTGTAACTAATTTTATTTAAATTATCATCAATTATTATGTTTCTATCTTCATGCCAAATGCGAATCGTATATAATCGGGTAATCACTCGACCAAACGGTATCAATTGAAGTTGCGCAAAGTAACAAACTTACAGTTTTGCATGTATTACTAACTAGCTGTACCCGCGGTTTCGTCCGCGATTTCTTCAGAAAAAAATAGCCTATGTCCGTCCTCATGATACATACTATTACCACTAAATTTTTTATCGAGTTCGGTTAAGCCGTTTAGCCGTGAGTATGTAGCAAACAGACAGAGTTACTTTCGCATTTATAATAAATATTAAGTATGGATGAGTGTGGCGTGAAGTGCGAAGCTAGCACATTTGTAAAGGTGGTGGTGGTGTTCCATTCGACAACTACCATCCTAGTCAGTCAGGTGACTCTAGTCGTAATATTATTTATACAATAGAAGTTGAGAATGATGAGATCTTAAAACTTGTACAAAATCTAGACGTGACAAAAGGAGCTGGTAGTCATAGTATTCCACCAATATTCTTCGTCAAGTGCGCTGCTACGTTGTGTGTCCCTATATCATTATTATTTAACCGGTGTCTTAAAATCGGATGTTTCCCTAGCATATAGAAACAAGCCATTATATTTCCAATTTACAAAAAGGGACTAAAAACATTTATTGAAAATTATCGTCCCATCTCCGTCCTCGGCGTGCGCCGAGTAGACGAGCGAGTCGCCACGCGAGATGAGCGCCGCTGCGTCCGGCGCCACGCCGCCCACTTGGTTCTTCAGGATCTACAATGTTTTGAGCAAATTATTTAAAAGGATGGTTCACACTCATATATATCCCGTAATATCTGCATTGTTCCCCATAAAACAGCAAGGTTTCATGAAAGGACGATCGACAGCCACGAACTTGGGTGTTTTTATTGATCATGTTACTCGCAGTATGGAAGGAGGTTCCCAGTAGATGTGGTCTACACGGATTTTGAGAAGGCTTTTGATCGCGTAGACCACATCATACTTCTTCACAAGCTTAATGAGCTTGGTATTTGAGGAAATTTGTTAAGGTGGACGGAGTCCTGTTTACGCAACCATTCTCAAGCAGTAGTAGAGGGTAGTTTCTGTTCGGATTTTATTGAAATTCCTTTGGGAGTACCACAAGGTTCCATTTTAGGGCCTTTTTTATATGCTTCATATCTTTATTTTCTGGAGCATGTACGTTTTCTCATGTACGCAGATGACACCAAAATTTATATTAGTCGTTAATCCGTTATTAGCTGTAAGTATATCTGTAAGTTTTAATGTATTCATTTTGAGAGTTGTGGATTTTGTTAAATAAATAAACTATATTCCCGTGTAGTGTGACGTCACCGTCACGACAGCGACGACCGCTGGTCCGAGGTTGCATAACAAGTAATATCTCCCTGTGTCGTTCCACCCCCCAGCGCATCCGTTGTTCCATCGCCGAGGTGGCGGCGGCAGTGGAGGCCGTGGAGAAGGAGTTCGCCGCCGTGAAGGGTGGCGCGGGCGAGCACGCCGACCAGATCGCACGCGTGCGCGACAAACTGCGCGACGAGTGGCAAGCGTTCAATAAACAGTACAAGGAGCGGTGCGACAAGTCAGTACACACATACATATTGTTTCCGTTCTATAAAGGACCGTCTCGGTTCGAGTGTTTTGTGTATTTGTTCCTGGTAGTTCCTGTGCATGGTTCAGGGCTGCGTCGGCGCTGGCGTGTGATACTATCCCGCATTGTTTCTAACAATGATTGGAAAGTGCAACGGTATATTGTATTTTGTGTGGAATAATTTTGCATAGTATAAATCGTTTTTGCGCGCGTTATTTATTTATGCGTTGGGAATTTTAGCTGTATTCAGCAACACAACATGCATACGGTTAACTTCTACTTTTGGCACTTGGTAGGAAGTGATACCATAATTAACTTTGGCATATATTTTTTTCATGTATACTGACTGTATAAAATTATTGGCTTGTAGTATAAATCAATTTATTCTCACTTAATATTGATGTTGGAATTTTGTAGTCTCGTGTCGTGACAGCATTGCCGTCATCCCTGTTAAAAATGTGACAAGTACTTATGTATTAAAAAAATCATAAATACAAACCTGTCGATCCGACAACTCGCTATGTCGATAATGTATATGAGTTGTGTGTGAACGCAGGCACGCGGCGTGCCAGGCGGTGTGGGCGGCGCTGTACGCGGCCCTGGAGTCAGCCGGCGAGTGGGCGGACGGAGCTGCGCGCGCGCTGCACGCCGCGGACAGCGCGCCGCACGACCGCGCCGACACCATCCTCACAGACATCGAAAAACAGGCACGTCTCATCTGTTGATACTTGTCGTGAACTGGTGACGCCCGCAGCACGCACTCTCTAGGGTTTACTGGAGTAGTGCTAGTTATATACCCCCGTTTGTGCAATATACGTGACTGTTCCAACTGGGGAAAAGCCGCATTTGTTACCAGTTCATGGCGCTACAATATACTCCCCCGGCCAGCGGGGACACGGTCATCTTAAATGTAACTTCCATCGTTGACCGATTAATGTTCCTGACCGACTAATGTATTGTTTCCATACAATGGCTGATGGTAAAATTGACGTACAGGGTGTACGTCAATTTTACCATGTTTTGTTTGACCACGTCTCGCGGATTTGACTGAAGAATTGTTCGATCTGATGCCGGCCTCGCGGTTTTATCATCGCACCAGCCACAACCTGAAAGTTCATCCACATATCATACACCAGTGAAAATCGCATACTGTGCGATTCACACTATCTTTCTTGCCACATACCTGCAAAATGTGAAATGAGCTACCTTCAACGGTGTTTTTGAGAATCTACAACATTGGGTTCTTCAAAAGGCGAGTTAATAGAGTCTTAAAGGGCGGCTACGTATTTGTGATGCCTCTGGTGTTACAAGTATCCATAGGCGACGGTGACTGCTTACTATCACGCGGCCCGTCTGCTTGTTTGCCACCTATGGCATAAAAAAAGAAACTTTTTACTCTGTGAAATTGAAGTCAACAACTATGTAATTAATTTCCGTCGTGTGAACCTAGTGCTTTGCTTTTTTTGGCGGGAAATTAAAAAAAATCTCTGATTTAAGAAGTCAAAATATCTCGTGTGTAAAAAGATTACCTACGTCACTGGAACAATCTACTATAACAAACCTCTTCTGACCGAGGTGACATTCTAGTCTGTCATAACGACGCTTATGGAGGCGGCAGGACAGTTCCCCCACAGGAGCCACCTTCCTTTCTTGTGAAATGAGAGTGCAGTAGTGTGTAACGTCCCAGTGTATCCAGATGAGTGTGCACATGGTGGGCGTGCAAGCGGCGCGCGCGCACACGCACGCGGTGGTGGGCGCGTGCGGCGCGGCGCTGGCGCGGGACGTGCAGGACCAGATGGACCAGCTGAACGAGCGCGTGCACCAGCTGCAGCTGGAGGTGAAGCGGCTGCGGGCGGGGCCGGGTGCGGGGGGACGCGCCGCCGCCGCGCTCGCCGCCGTGCGCGACCTGCTCGACCACACCTCCCCGAACCCCTCCGACGCCACCAGCCTCTCCATACGGACCAGTCTCGTCAAGGTGAGTAACAACACTACCCCCCACCCCCCGTGCACTATACTAATGATCACATTCTCATACAAACTACTGATCACCGACCGATATGTGTCGGCGCTATTTACATGCTTACAACATTTTGGAACGTCGCTAATGTCTCTCGCTACACCATTACAACGTTATTAGAAAGTTTCACTGAAGGTTACTAATTTTCGGGTTTTATTATATGTAATATCTTTACATATGGTAACAAATTCATGAAAAATTGTGTATTTTGTTGAGGTATAATAAAAAGCACTTCACATCACTTGGAGAAACGACTTTTTAGGGTTCCATAGCCCGGACAAGGAACCCTTCTAAATTCGTTCTGTCCGTCCGTCCATCTGTCTGTCTGTTCGTCCGTCCGTCCGAATTTTTTTGAACCTTCTAGCTTGTATAATTACTAAGATAAGTGCATGAAACTGCACAGTTACAGTTGTAATATAGATCTTAATTGCAGAAGTATAAAAAAATTATAGTATTGTATTTTAGGGGTGGCTCTGGTGGTACATGTGAAATGGGGATGAAATTCTATTTTTCTCTGCACCTCCTTGTGTGGGGTATCATTGAAAAGGTCTTTTAAAATGAAGGTAAGATTTCATACATCACTTTTTTATAAAGCCTATACTTTGCGAAATACGAGTATGATCCGCCAAATTTCACGGACGGACAGACAGAACGAATTTATAAGGGTTCCTTGTCGGGCTACGGAACCCTAAAAAGATATACCTAATATGTATTTGAATACCATTTTGATAGCCAATATTCGTACCGCACGAACCGAATGTCCTCAGCGGTGACGTCACTCGACGTCGACGTCCGCGGCCGGCAGTTGGCACGCATCCAACGCAACCTCACACGCTATTGTACACCTTATCTGCCGACAATACAGTAGTTATTAGGTCATCGTATCAGGTACTGCACTGCGTTTTCTTGTAATTCTCGCAAAATGAGTTAGCACCTTATCATAGCATTCTGACCTCTATTTCGCAGGAAGTTAAGATTGTTGTGAGTGAATGAATACCGTTGCAAAGTTTGTTCATTTGGTGTGGTGGAGGCGATGTAATTGCAGTTTCGTTTCGTTTCCTCGTGCGATAACAACAAAGCTCGCTTATTGTTTGCGTAAATAATTACTGGAAGTGACATTTGAAGATGGTTCCCGGTCCTTTACCGGAGCTTTCATTATATGCTAGTCTGTCGGCGGCCGTAGCCGAGGCTAGCATACGGGACTCTATAAATGTCTAGTTGCCGCCAAGGCTTGTATACTATTTCTCTCAAACATTGCGTGGATGAAAATTTGGTCCCGAAATAGTTCATATCCCGCATAGCAAGTTGGCTAATTTTTAACACGCTTTTATTAGCTTGGTATGTATGTGTGTAACGGAATCTTTGAACTTGATTTTCAACTTCAAAACTTCGAATTAAATTGAAATTTAGCACACTTATCAAGACCGATGACAATGCAATAAATTAAATAGTTTGTTCCATTATCTTTACCAGGATCTTTAGAATTAGCTATTTTAAAGCGTTTTTTTTAGTTTTTTAAACTACGAGAATTATTATCCCGTAAAAGTTATAGATTCCTACAGGATAGCTCTTTTCAACCTGGATAAACATTCGATTCTTGTAGGATTCCTATTCCTACCGGGTATTTCTATATAAAAGTATCCCTACATGGAGTTCTTCCAGTTCTTTCTTAAAAATGCCTTTTTATTTTATGAAACCGCAACATTTGAGAGCGACCAGATTGAATATCGTCCCGGTGACAAAAGTTCTAGCCAAAACGTGAGACAGAAAATGTGAAATATTCTGTAGAAGTAGCGCGGTACGCCGGCGCCGGCGCCGGGCTGTACATTGCCAGGAAAGGCTACTTTATTTTATGCGAAGGCGTTTCAAAACAAAAAAGAAAGAACAACACCGTTGAACAAGGAACACGGCACTGAGAACGTACACTAGCAAGGATCTTGTAGTAGGACCTCGCGGTCCCTGTCAGGTGCTTCACATCTAATTGTACATACAGATAATAATTATGTACATAAATAACATAATAAAGTAATGGTAAGTATGGAAGTATTCAGTAGAATGCGAGTGTGGTCCGAGTCGGAGTCCGACCGACACCGAGACAGGTGGTACGGAGTGACGTCACGGGACATCCGAGGACGCCCCCCACTGACGTCTCTATTTTGAGATAATGTGACGACCAACCCTAGTTCTGCACTAAGGATACAGTATGAATATAATAAAACGTTTTTTAAATAATTTCTTAATAGAAATTGAGTTAAAAAAAAAATGTGAGTTTCGGAGATGAAAGTTTCCATCTTCAAGTGTCGCTTACTCAAACAAACTCGAGCGATAACAACAAAACTCGCTTGACTATGTTGTTATCGGTCGATAAACTAAAACTAAACTACAATTACATCGCTTACTCCACACGAGTCTCCTCGGCGCCCAAGAGAATGTAATACTCCTACGGAGACTCGGCGCAGTCACGCGACGGCGACGTCCTGTGTTCACAACTCGGCACGTTGTCGTCTCCATGTCGCATGTCTAGTGTTGACATGTAACATTCAGCACGTGATTCGAACCCGTCACTAAAAACAAACAATCAACTCGGTTTCTATGGTTACCGCATCAAAATAACTAGAAAAAGTCGATGGAATTGAAATTTCAACCTAACAACCATGGACTTGAAACTAGTAAAATGGAGTGGTAGTACGAAACACAAAACGCTGGTCTGACCTCAGTACCTGTACTACAGAAAGACGAGCTCCAGTGAGTGTGGAGAGCGAGAGATGCTGCGATCAACATGACGTGATGCGTACCACGCGTCTACCGGGAGAGTCGCTGTCTCTACGGATGTAGCTGTTGCACTCGGCGAGCCAAGCCGAGCGTCGACATCTGTGTGCGTCGCGTCGATGCTATTATTAGACGAGTATTTCGGGCGCGTCCCTTATAGCACGCACTCAGGTTGCGTTGTGTCGTGTTGTGTCGTGTCGCGTGGAATGTAAACAATACGATTTATACCTCATCGGCTAACGACATCCACTTCACGCAAAAATGTAAACAACGTTAGTCTGACATGATCATGAATCCCGGCGGCTTTACTTGAGACGATAATTATTGAGCAATCTGCTCAAAACACATTGATTATTAGTTAGTAACTAGCTGCACCTCGCGCTTTCACTCGCGTGGATTACTCCTTATAACATCAGCTATCTGCTAGTGAAAGTCCCGTCAAAATCAATCCAGCCGTTTTGAACTCCACAGGAAACATAGATACACACATCGATTTTTATATATGTATATAGATATTTGAATACGACACGAGAATTCGTATTTTATGTAAACACGACAATCCTTTCATTTCATCTATTTGAGTAAACGTTTCTTCAACACGATCACACCTTCAGCTTCATTCAGTGACGAGCTTGCCTCTCATCAGCCCGCCGTTAGAGAGGGACAGGTGTAGTCAGTTGTTGGATGAGTGCGAGCGAGAGGTGTGATATCACCGCGATGCTGACGGTTATTGGTGTTGTCAGCGCGGCGATAACTCGCGGCAAGCTCTGCGTGTCGGTACGTACCTACTGTAGGCGGGGGCGGGGGGCGGTGGGGCGGGGGGGGGGGGGGGGTTGCGCGCCCGCTGCTTTTGATAATCTTACCCCTTCACTGATGTAGTGTGCTCTGCTGTAACAGCCACCACACTTCAAATATAATCTTACGACTAACTGATGAAGCCGTCTATCGTAATGCTTTTCTAGAGTAACTACATTTCGAATAATTTACACATATTTGTTCGAAGGGAGTACCTACGTACCTATAATAAATTCCGCAAGTACGAGCGTCGCGTCGTCGAATGACACGTTCCAGGTATTTAGAGTATATTCAGTTAATTACCTCTAAAATGTGAGGAATTTTCGAAAACATATCAGATAATACTTAATGCAAGAATTCCATGATGTAGTGTTGTTAGAACGTTCTCTTGTAGGCTATCGGTTACACAAGCTGCGAATATTTAAATTCTCCCTTATACGGAAGCGTCGAGATCTATCCAAAACTGAACCCCTCGCGTGCGCGCGCGCAGCTCGGCGCGGCTCCGTGTCTATTTCTAAATGTATGAAAATATTTGTGTCCCATCTCTCGTTTGCATCTCAGTATTGAAAAGTCCCATCGAGTAGTTCGCTCGCTCTCTAGTATGTATCTTACCCGGTCGCACTGTGAGGACGATTTGACGAACTCCTCGTGATATTGTACGATTATAGCGTGTTGTGGTAGTGATGGCTAGTTCTCCCGCGGTGTCCGCGAGCGACCGTCGCCGTCCGCCTGCAGCCGCCTGCACTCTCCACTCGGGACACGTGAGTCTACTATCTTCTCAATGATAACTATATATGTTGTTTGCTCCGATGTAAATATTGTACGATCAATTTCATAGTTGTCTATACCAGTTGAACGTTTTTACAAATGGGTAGTATTGTTTGGATGGTTGTAGAGTGTGACGCGGTACAAACGTGATAGTTATCGTATTAAGATCAGGCGGAGACCGAGTGCCGGCGGGCACAGGAACTGGAGACGGTACTCAGTGCAGTGAACCATGGAGTCGAACACTGCGACACTCACTCACTCACTCACCTGACACTCGATACAATCCTCACTGTGACACAGTACTGTCTAACTCTAGCTTATCTCCAGTTCCAGTTGTCAGTTAATGGTTTTCATACCAGTTATACTAATTATTACGGCCGGGTTTTTAGAAAGCAGTTTTAGGACCCGGGTATGTCTTAAAACTGCGATCAGAACAACCGGAGGATGAGCTGCAGCGTTCTATTAGTACACGGTGAGAGTACTGCGGTCCCCAAGCTGCCTGCCAAGCGTGGGGATTATGGCAACACCCCTCTCTAGAAGGGAGACCTGTGTTCAGCAGCAGACGTTAACTGGTTGATGATATGATACAAATGATTATGATCTTCATATAGAAATGCAAAACACTATATAGTGTATATGTACCGGAGGCGAGCGGTGCAGACTGCAGATGGTGAGTGCCTCCATCACATTCGATAGTGAATGTATCCCACAACCGGCGCATGTTTCACCGGTAACGTACTGATGGGTGCGAGCAGGTGTAAACACGAGGGTATACCGACCGCCTGCGCGGGCGCCGAGCCGCATGTAATCCACTCCTCGTGGACCACTGGTGGCAGCTCCACTCTGCGGCATATGTCGTGTCACGGAGCCGGCCCGGACCGGACCGGACCGGACCGGACAGCGCTGCATGCGCCGCGGTTGTATTGTTTATGACAATATGTACACTTGAACAGTAATAGTATATAAACTGTTCGGGAACGTCCGGCCGCCCTACTACAGTCCGGCCGCCCTACTACTGTCCGGCCGCCCTACTACAGTCCGGCCGCCCTACTACAGTCCGGCCGCCCTACTACAGTCCGGCCGCCCTACTACTGTCCGGCCGACACGTCCCTACTACTGTCCGTACATTACAGCTTATCTGGTAGGTACCTCTTAACGCGGGTTCGAAGCACATTGCGGAAAATCATGCGAACGTGAACCTTCACGCGCCGAGATACGGTTTCCGGTCGCGAAACGTTTCGCAATCACCTAAACTGAATCGCAAACAGGTAGCCGTAAGGCCCCAGGAGCCTGCAATGGTCACTCAGACTATATTAATGTCATCGCGGTAAAACCTTGATGAATGAATAATGTAATAACTTTTAGTAACATTGGTACTGTAACTGTCGTATGTTCCTGTAACCAATGTGGAGTAAATCCGGCACCAACAAGTACACATTTAACATGTCATTCGGTCCACATTACTATACACCGTGAAGTACCTCTCTAAAACCGCATTAAAATTGGTCCAGCCGTTTTGGAGAAGAACCATAACATACACTACACATGTGCATTATGTGTACACTTATTGTGTTAAGTGAATCGGTTTCTTCCAGGCAAGCGTGATCCATCGTAGACCGCATCATCGCTTAACATCAGGCGAGTTGGCGGCCAAGCGCAAGCCTATTTTATAAAAAAAAAACAGAAATAAAAATCAACTTATGCACATGATGAAAGACTATGCTTAAATCTCAGAAATGAAACCAGGATTATTAAGATATTTGAGGATTTATTATAATATCACAATAATGTCCTATTTGCTTTACAGCTCGATATCAAGTGCCAGTCTTAAATTCAACTGACAATTATCTATTGGTGACGAGTATCTGTCAAAGTCAATGTTACCGTTTGAAACGTCATTACTATTGTATCTGTCAACAGTCAACAGATGCTCGTCACCACAGCGTATAAATACTTTTACATTATGGTTCATATTAATATTAGATACAAATGATTATATACTCGTATTAGAAAGAAAGAAGAAAGAAAGAAAGAAAGAAAAATATTTATTAATGACAGAAACAATACTATATAGAATATTATATACTCGTAAATAAAGTAATAGTCTTACAATATGTACTAACACAAAATCTCTTGTCCCGATCACATATATACCTTCTTTTCGTATCGTAGGTTAAGTGTATGAGTGCATGTGTGCAGGCGCGCGAGGAGGAGCTGACCAGCATGGTGCGCGAGCTGCAGCCGGAGCGCGCGCCCGCAGACCAGCCCGCAGACCAGCCCGCGCTGCACGACCAGCTGCAGAAGGTAACTTGCTACTTGGCTCACTCACCTGTTTCTTTAACTAGATCTATATGAGATGTTCTATTGAAGTAATGTTTTACCTCTTTCAACAATAACACTGCCATGTTTTTTTATTTATAATCCTATACACAGCACACAATAATATGGAAGGGAATGGGGGAAGACCTTTACCCGGCAGTTTAGCACAGTATAGATAAAAAAAACTTAACCACACATTTATGCCGCTATCTAAAATGTTCTCATTTCCCAAAGATGAGGGTATTATTAAAACCCCAGACATAAACATAATTCTTGTCTAATAAAATGATGTTTTGTCGCCAACATGAGGAAAACATGTCGCCTTGTTGTATTATGTTCCTAAACTATTGTTAATATGTAATAATTGTGGCACTTGGCATACCTACCTACTCTGTAAACAAAACAAACATCCTACATTCTTATAACAGAAGAGCAAGTGAATAATGCACTCGTGTGTGCGCTATTTACGATAATCAAACAATTCGGGAAAATATTGAATCAAATTATAAATTAATTAGCTATTATTAATATATACATACTTAATTAATTAATTTATTCTTCATATTTTTTATAAATATAGAGCGGCAAACCAGCTTGCTTTGCTCGCTTCCCTCATTTAAATATAAATGAAAGTACACTAAGTTACGGTGACGGGAAGTACGTGTGTAAATCATAATCTGTAGTTATGATATACATAAATTAAACATGCCTACAATAATAACATTAGAGGGTTGACCTCGATTTCCCTGGGACCCAATCATCAAATCCTTAGTGACAATTGGACCAAATTGGAAGAATACCGAACAAAAGTTTTTTTTATCGGTCGACACTTTGCGGAAAAATTGGTGAACATACTACATACATACATATACATACTAGCTGTTGCCCGCGGCTTCGCTCGCGTGGTATAGAAATCAGCTATAGTCACTTCCCGCCGTTTCAGCTTCAGTCCGTCCGTCCGTCCTACAATCTATTCTACTCCCGTCCCGCTAATTCCACCCCAGACCCAAATCCATCCCGTAATCTACTCTTCTTGCATCCCGTCTTTACCATGCCAGCCCCTTACTTATTACTTGTGTAGCGGGCGTTTTCCCCAATTAGGCGCCAGCCCCGCGTCCCTCCCGTATTCCACTATACTTCATGCCCACACTTTCCGATCTGGACCCGCATCCGGCCAGTCCCATAGGTACTGTAATCTACTCTACTACCATATCGCCCTTTCCGCTATAGTCCCGCATCTTTCTCGTAATCCAACCTACTTTAGTCCCGCCCTTTCCGCCTAAGTCCCGCATCCATCCCCATCCCACTCTTTCCTCTATAGCCCCGCATCTGTCCCGTAATACACTCTAAGTCAGACCCGTCCTTTCCACTCCACTCCCATACCGTAATCCATTCTATTTCAATCCTGCCCTTTCTTTTTCAGTCCCGCATTCGTCCTGTAATAACTTTTATTTCTGTCTCTCCTTTTCCGCTCCAGTTTTGCATTTGTTCCGAAGTTCACTCTAATTCTATCCCACCGTTTATGTTCTAGTTGCGCTTTCGTCCCGCAATCCACTCTACTCTCGTCTCATCCTTTTCTACTCCAATCTCGCATTGCCCTGTAATCTACTTTACTCAATCCCATTCTTTCCATTTTAGTCCAACATTCGTCCCGCCCAGATTTTCCTTCAGTCCATTCCCGTCTCCTTCCCATCGTATGTCAATGCCCGCATCTTACCTATCGGACAGATTGGACCACACTGAATTCTAGCATTTGTATACTCCAGCATCTGTGGCTAGGCTACCATAGGTACCTACAGAAGAAATAATAGTACAACCACAGCTTTACTAAGCTGTGGTTGTACTATTATTTCTTCTGTACTGTGTGTGTTCTTACTACTGTAAGAATGAATTTGGCAATATCGGTCCGACCTACTGTTCGATGCTGATATGTGTATGGTATGCCTACTTTTTAACCAACTTCCAAAAAGGAGGAGGTTAGCAATTCGTCTGTATTTTTTTATGTTTGTTACCTCAGAACTTTTGACTGGGTGAACCGATTTTGATTGTTCTTTTTTTATTTGAGAGCTGGTGTTTCCCATTTGGGCCCATTTCAATTTGGTCCAGTTCTGATAAAGTCGGTTTTTTATATTGATAATTATATAGTGTTGTTTAGCACAAAACCATAGTTTTTACAATATATTAATTTTTTGTCAAACTGAAAACATTAGATGATAAAAATCACAGAAAAGAGAAGGGTAAAAAATTGTCACTTCAGTGATAAAAATACCTGTGACACCGTTCCACCGCAGCATACATTATATATTATTGAAAGTAGTCTGGAAGAGATCGCTCTCAGCGATAAGTTCGTTTTTGTGTCCATATTTAATATTTTCTTCTTGTAAAACATTTTTTATGGTGTCAATAATGAGTTATTTTATTGTATTATCTAGTTATTTAGTGCAGTATGAAGACGCTGCGCGAACTATAATCGTCGCGTCATTTTAATTTTACATTATCTCATGAACTGTGCGACTAAACTCTATACTGCAAACTCTATCTGCAATAAGTAACCTGTGACTGATAACGGATTCATTTATTTGTTTAAACATTCATTAATTAGATGGTAAAAATGCTTCTAAACATGACCTTATAATTTTATTTTCAAACACAATAACTGTTTATATCCGTTTTCCTGGCTTCCTTATAAAAGTTAGATACCTATATGCTACCGCGGACTTTTTTGTAGAACTATTCAAGAACTACATTTTTGCTAAACATTGTATTTACTTACCTACAACTGTTAGGTCAGCGTACGCCGATAAAGATGCCAATCAGCTTATTTCTTTCCGAAATGTTTTACTAATACAGTTATTTAGTATATAAAAATAACATATATCATTATAAAACATAGCCTATGTTACTCACAGACAATGTAGCATTCTAACAGTGAAAGAATTTTTCAAATCGGTTCAGTAGTTTCGAAGCCTATTCAATGCAAACAAACAAAACTACAATCAAACTTTCCTCTTTATAATATTGGTATAGAAGATGTGTGTGTGTGTGTAGTATGTTCACCGATTTTTAAGATATATATATATATATATATATATATCAGAAGCATGTTGATTATATATATATATATATATATATAAATATAATCAACATGCTTCTGAAACAAGTAAATATTTAATATAGACCATGATCGATGACAGACAACAAAAGATTTGGATATCAACTAAGATAGAATATTTGTGATATTCCATGTAAACTGTACGAGTAACAGTATTCAGATACGGTTACCGACAGGCACTCCTCGACTAATCTGCTATTCCGGTTCGCAATGAGCTGTTTAATTGGAGAATAGCGCTGCGGCCGGAGTTTCTATCAACGAAAGAATCGTAAAAGCGCCGAGCTTAGGGGGAGAGTCTCCGCGGGGGCGCCAGTAACCTAACGAGCTACGTGACACCGATTTATCCTTTACCTACCCCGCGCCACGCCATGTCGCGTGCCAGGTGGAGAAAAACGCAGCGTCACTTATCGCGACATGGGGCGCCGGGGGGAGGGGGGACGCGACACGTCGGCTACCTGTGACGCCTTAATGCGTTTCGCTGATGATTCTTACATTAAGGCACAAATCGCTGAATCATGCCTCTCCGATACATTCAGAAATGCGATCCGTTTGATCATCTATGTATTAAAACGTTATGAGCTCAGAAGTTATAGAGTAATAGGACCTGTTTGGCTTTTCCTCATCCTTTAAAGTCGCAGCAATAAAATTAGGGATTTCAGAGTCACAGTTGATTGTGGATATATCTTCATTCGTACATAATAAACTTATTTATAAATCATCTGTAATGTCCTGAACCATGCGTGATTCGACTTGACCTAGTATGGGGTATTTAATATGTTAAGAGACAATAAGACAGCGTCCACTCGCGCTATCACAATTCCGGTCTGCGGGAGCCCGCTAATGTAGTAACGGGGGCGCCGCGCCCGCGCCCGCTGGTGTGCGTCAGGTGCGGGATGGAAACTGTAACGGACGCGGTCGGCGGGACCTGCGAGTTATGGGAACTACTGAGTGTGGTCCGATCTGACGGCTGTAGACGGTCCAATTGACGGCACGCACTTTGATTTCCTGTCGACTACCGTTATGGCGGTCGATACCTACCGCGAGCCGGCGACAGATATTTATTTATATATTTTTAGAAGTTTTGCTTCACTGAACGTTTCCTATGTAGATATACAAACTTCATCGATTAAATGATCTCGTCCTGGTTCGGTCTAAGGGAGTCTAGTCGGCGCAGGAACTTAGTAACGAGGCGTTTGACATTCAGCACTAGCGGCGGCGGGGACCGTGTCGTACGGCTCACTTATTCATTTTTCACGCACACTAAGAAACTTGTAGTTACACCAATGAACTAGCTTAAAAATAAACTAATATTCAACATGCAAAAAAATGGCGCAAGATTATCTGCTGGGTGAGTTCGGCTAAAGGAATCTAGCCTGATTGACAGCCCTTACTCCTGCAGCTCGGGTGTCAACTTGTTAAGTGGTCAGTAGGCTCGTGTAGAACATCCGGTAAATGTCCAACAGACTGGCAAGACTTCTCGCTACTCATTGCACACGTGACTTGCGGCAACTGAGAAACTATCTAAAACTACTGAACACTGGTTTAATGTGCAGAGCTGGTAGGTGAGGTTCTACAAGGGAGCGTAAGGCGAAAATAACAAACACGTCCGCGCAGTTCAACTTGACCAGTTTTATTACTAACAAATATTACAATTATATACGCATTTGCAATGAGCTGACTTGACCTACTTACGATCACGATCACATGGACATTACACTGAGATGTGTTAGCATGATGAGTTTTTTGGAAAAAATAGGTTGCAAGGTCGCTTGCTAGTCTGCTGCCCGCTGTAGAGTCACTCAAAGTTGGTGCACTCGTGTAGAGAATGTGGAGTAAACGAGCGACGGGAGTACAGTGGTCGCGTCTCCACCTGCAGTGGTCGCGTCTCTACCTGCAGTGTAGCGTCTCCACCTGCAGTGTAGCACGTCTCCACCTGCAGTGTAGCACGTCTCCACCTGCAGTGTAGCACGTCTCCACCTGCAGTGTAGCACGGGCAGGGAGTCTTTGTTGTTACCGTTGTTGTCCGCTAACAAAGCTACAATATTTAAGTATTTATTATTGGAATTTTTTGAAAATTTGGAAAACCCAACAACTATTTATACTAAAAATATACAATGGTAAACTAGAAAGCCAATTACAGGTTCTCAGTCTCACCAATAGAGGGAAACATATCGATATGGCTACATTTATCTTTTTCTCGCGGGATGGACATGGTGGAGACAATCAGTCCACGGCCTCCCGTGCTAGGTCTGCTGATGAAACACTGAGCAGGTCTCTTGTATGAAGACACACGTGCCTGGAGACACGTATATAACCAGGTAGCAGATCCCGCGTAATATTTTTTTTTTAAATTTTGTTAACGATAGATAGACCTGACATATACCAGACCAAACATTTAACACAGTTTTTCTATAAATATTATCCTATTTGAGATATGTATCTACAATTTACTGCACGTATCCATTGATGTGATACGTGATTATGTCCCCACAATCCCAGCCGGTGGGCCGTCGGACAGGTGTCGCCGGGCTAGAGTGTGATATGTTGGTGTTGTGTGCGCAGGCGCAGGCGGCGCTCTCGGCGCACCGTGCGCTGGTGGCGGGCAAGCTGTCCGCGCTACACAAGTACTGCGCGCGGCTGGAGGCGGCGCGCGCCTGGGCGGGTCCCGCACGCCTGCAGGCCGACACCCTCGACACGCTGCCTGCCGAGCGACGCCTGCAGGCGCTCCACGATGTACAGGTGAGCAGACTCTCCGTCTCCCTCCGAGACATTTACATACTTTGGAAACTCTTTATCCTTCTCTACACACCAACCAGTGCACGTGTGTTGTCGCTGCTTCGACTATAATATATAGCTATACTAGCTGCGCCCCGCGGTTTCACGCGCGTGGTGATGAAAATCGGTGAAGGGGTATGGAAAATAGATAGTAGCCGATTCTCAGACCTACTGAATACGCATATAAAATTTGGTAAAAGTCGGTAAAGCCGTTTCGGAGGAGTACGGTAACTAACATTGTGACATGGAAACCACTATTTTTATATATATATAGTGATATTGTGGTATGACATTAAGTTGTCAGGAGTGTGACGCCGCACTGTCGGTCCAAGAGGTGAGTATGCATGTGTGTGCGTGAGCTTCACGTCAACACGTCAAAACTCCACATGGAAACGTAGCGTGGTGGCACTGTTTAATGTTCGCCGAACTGGCTGTTACCCTCACATCGACCGTCTCACGCGACAGCTGGTGCCCTGTGAAGGATGGTGTGCAGTTGACATCAGAGAAACTATGATCAAAAAGTGTTTGTATCGTTCCCAGAGCTGTGTGTCGGAGCGCGGCGCAGAGATCCTCGAGGTGCTGGAGAACTACAACAACCTGGAGCGCGAGTGCAGCGCGGCGCGGCAGAGCGTGGCGCCCGACCTGCGGGACAAGGTGCTGCAGCTGAAGGAGGACTGGGCGGCGATCCGCGCGCGCGCCGACTCCGCGCACGTGACGCGAGACGCTCCGCTCGCCGCCGAGCGTACCGCGAGCGCCGCAGCCGAGCTCGCGCGCGCCTCGGCCCGCGACTCCGACCGCACCTCCCCCTCCTCGGACACCGGGTCCCGCAAGAGCTCGCTCGACAGCCAGCACAGCGGTGAGTCGCACGCGCATGCGGTGCCGGTGCCACTGCTGCTTACTGGGATCACTTGAACTAACTGCGCTCTGCGCCTGGTGGCGGTGCCTCCTGCTGACACGTGTTCACACACACACTCGCTCTGTGGATGTTTCACTAAAACAAATGTATCGAACGCTGACATCGCTCTCACATCAAACTAATCCTGACATTTAACTCTAACAACAAACAACGTAGAAGGAGAATGAACAATACGAACGCTGTCCGCGTATTACATAAACATTTATTTATGAAGATTCATTACAACATGACGGTCACATGTATCGTATGTCAGTACTATCTGCTCTAGTCGAGTAGTGTAGGAAAGTTTTCAAACGCGAAACATATCATAAACACACAAAACTGTTTCACTCTTTCAACTGAAAATTCAAAATCAGAAGTTTTTTTTTTTTGTAACTGAGAACAAGGAACCGCAACTGATACGATACAAAGATAAGATATAACAAATTTATTCACAAAAAGAGTAAATATACAAAAAATTAACAACTAATTAGTAGAAGAAAAAAATACCTTAAAAGTAAAGTAATTGTATGTAAGACACGTGACACGTATTTGGTCGTTGTCCTCGAGCTGAGCACGAGGCTCGTGTCGCACGTGGAGCTCGAGTGTCAACTTACCTGAGAGGATTTCTTGCGTCCATAGCTTCCGTAACAACAGATGGATTTCATAATGTTTAGTAAAAACGTCAAACAAGTAGTAACCTAACCGTTATATACATAATTCTCTTTCTTTCATTAACATGTCATTGTTATTTGGTTGGTAACTGAAGAGTAATGTGTATAGTTGATACTCCGTCAGCGGACAGTAAAGAAAATGTAATAATACAAACAGATACATATGTACCTCACCCGACTCCTCCTGGTTACTCTCCGAGACTAACAGACACTCACTGTACTCATCGTGTATTGGTATGTATCTGGGTGTACGTTTGTGTGTTGTGACCTCCTGTACTGTACGTAGACAGATCAACACCTGGTTTGGTAATAAATGTGTGGGATACTAACAGCTTGTTTCATTGTTGCAAGAGACATCATTCCGCTGCACACTCGGCACGGAGCGACCACACTCTACCACTGGAGGCATCGAGAAACATTGCCACAAGCTCCTTGTACTGGGTCGCGTGTGATCACTACTGTCTAGTGACGGAATGATGGCTCTACGAGCGCTGCAGCGCTTCGACGGTCGGCCGTGAGTGAGATGTGACGTCACTGCCGACCCGAGAGGCTCGCCTGGTTTGCGGGTAGTAGATAGCGCTAACTCTGCCAGTACTGTCTTTACATTGATCATGTAACTGTGTAGCAATAACCACTAACACTGTGCCGTGGCGCCGTTGAGCGCGGTGCCGTGGAGCGCGGTGCCGTGGAGCGCGGCGCCGTGTGTTTATTAACTTGTTTATATCCCGTGTAAGTATCCTGGCTACTCTACTAGATAAGCGATTTGTGTGTACGAGTACAATATTCAAATGAGCAGGTCATGCACTAGATAGCTTCTCGTCGCATCGTAATCGCCTTTACAGGTAAGCCCGATTGATGCACAATAGCACCCCTCATACCAAGTGGAGCGGTGCCCTGGATTATTTTAATTACATCAAGTATTGAACTGATGTGATTGTACTCTTCTCTTGGTGCCTCTCCATTAAAGAATCTACAGTCCATTTTTAAAGTAGTCCTTGTTCAGTAATATTTGTCCCATGTTCTGGTCGAATGATCTCGGAATGATCAGATCTGACGTCGTGTGAGCCGCGGGTCTCGCCGCACGTACAGAGCAGCGCCGGCTTTATCTGCCCTCATTTGAATTTCTTAAAGATTAACTGTATTACGTAAGCGTATTGCAGCGAAAACAATTTAAATGTAAAATACTTTCTATCCACGAGCGTGGTGAGGGGGCGGGACGGGGTGAGGCGAGGGGGGAAGACTTCCATAAAGTTAATCGTCGCAAGTGAACGAGCGACCTCTACAACCACACAGTCACGACAGACAGTCCCCGACTGTCAACTGGTCCTTGTAAACACGCAGTAATACACAAAACATCAAAAATGTATCTGTTACCGCAAAAGCTAGTGGACTGTAAAATCGTGAAGAAGCCTATGCACACGCAAGATCAATAAAATTAGTTGAAAACAATATTGTACTCACCGAGATTAACCGCCGATCGCTGCCACCAAATAGTACCGAACCGAACTCGTGCAACCTAACTGAAGCACTTGCAGGATGATGATGATCTGACAGCTGACTTTGACAGATCAGCTGTGTCTCTGATTGGTCGTCGGCTCTCGACGTGTGGTTGGTCGAGGGTATGGAGGACACAGACGCGCGAAATTTGAGAACAATAATGATTACAGCAAACTTCATCAATCCAGCGTGAACATACCTTCCCCCCAAAAGAATGAATTTTATAATGGTAGTTTGCACAGTTTAGACACAGGCCGGAGCAATGTGTTGTTACGCGTTCGTACTTCTACAACACGGACAGTCGAGTTTGCACCGGGCAACAGTTTAGTGATTCTACCCCGTCTCCATTGCAAGGGAGGATAATTATCCTCTTTTATGAGAACTAGATCGTCTACTTTAGGTGGTTCCGTATGGGAAGTCCATTTTGAACGTTGCTGCAAAGTGTGGAGGTACTCATGGCGCCATCTATGCCAAAAATGTTGCGTAAGCTTTTGTATTTGTTGGAAACGCGTTAAACTGTTCAGGTTAACGTCATCATATGGGTATTCCGGTAAAGCTACCAGAGGTTGGCCGATTATAAAATGACCCGGAGTCAAAACTTCGAGATCAGAAGGGTCCGAGCTCATAGGACAAATCGGTCGGGAGTTCATAACTGCTTCAACTTTAGTAAAGAAGGTGGTCAGTTCCTCAAACGTGAGACGCCGTTCACCTAATGCACGGTACATTAGACTCTTTGCTATTTTAACTGCTGCCTCGAAAAGTCCACCCATGTTTGGACTACTCGGAGGGTTAAAGAGCCAGTTTATATTACGTTTAACTAGCTCGCGCTCTAGTTCCGAGTGATGATCTCGTAAATACAAGTAAATATCCTTCAGATAGTTATTCGTTCCAACATAATTAGTTCCGCAGTCTGATCGGACTAGAGATGGAAGACCTCGTCTAGACACGAACCTAGTAAATGCTGCTACAAAGGCTTGCACTGATAATTCGGAAACTACTTCCAAATGTACAGATTTAGAGCTTAAGCAGCAAAATATACAAAGATAACTCTTAAATATGCGTGCGTTCTTCATTGTACTACTTTTAATTGAAAAGGGCCCTGCAAAATCCGTGCACACCCCCTCAAACGCTCTTGAGCATCTCACGCGGTCTGGAGGTAAGTCCGCCATAAATGGTTGATCATGTCGAGGCTTTGCCCTAAAGCATTGCACACATTTGAATGTTACTGATCGAGTTAATCTACGCATTGACAGAATCCAGAAGTTACGCGATAATATAGCTGCCAAGGAATTTGCACCGACGTGACAATGTGTCTCATGATAATGTTGTACCAAGAGAAGTGTGAATTTATCTCTTCCGGGTAGAAGAATTGGATGGCGTGCCGAGTAAGGCAAATCTGAACGTTGAATACGACCACCAACGCGTATTAACGAGTCTTTATCCAAAAACAAATTAAGTTTTCTAGCCGAATCCCGAATTGGTTTTCCCAATCGTATGGCTGAAATGTATTCGCTGAAGTTTGATTGTTGCACCAGTTTTATTATGTTAGTTAGCGTTTGCCGACGTTCCGAGACCGAAACATTTTTTCTATTGAAGCACCGAGATACCGAAGCCGAATCATCTGTATTGTCAGATGCCGAAACCGAAGCCGAACCGTCTTTATTACCAAACGCCGAAACCGAATGTTTCAAAGTATGGCCCTTGCGCCGACACTTGTGAATAAACCGAAACACAAAAGCCGCGACCTTCACTAGCTTTTCAAAAGAGCTATACCGATCAATTAATTCCAAAATACTATCTAAGGTTGGACCTGTGTCTAATGTAGCTGTATTAGAAACAAATTGAGATCGTAACCCAGGTAAATTGTGTGGTACTTCTAAGTTGAGAGCAGGCCACTGATCCCTTGGCTGACGAAGCCACTCTGGGCCCCACCACAAATGATGTACTAATAGCTGCGCTGCAGAAGTTCCCCTAGTCCCGACATCCGCACAGTTCATTGACCCCGGCACTTTTCTCCACTGTATAGGTAGATTGGTATTGTTAATTTGTGAGACTCTATTGCCCTGAAAAACTTCTAGTTTATGCGGAGGAGTGTGTAGCCACGCCAACACGATTGTGCTATCGGTCCATCCCACAATCTCAGACACTATAAACGACTGTTCCGCCAAGCTTGATGAAACATGTTGCAGTAAGTTTGCCAGAAGGGCCACTCCACTCAACTCCAGCTGAGGAATAGTCATTTTTGTTTTAAGAGGTGCGACTCGAGACTTCGCCATAACTAACTGCACCGAAGCTCCATTCTGAACATTTTCCGATCGCAGATAAACCGTTGCCGAATACCCTAATGATGAGCCGTCGGAAAAGCCATGCAAAGAGTGAGATAAGTCTCCGACTGATTTTATACAACGAGGAATTGAAATTTTCTCAAGGTTAGGTAAATCCGCAACAAAGTCCCGCCATTTAACTATCAAGTGTTGAGGAGCTGGAGCATCCCACTCAACACTTTTAGCTCCATCACTCAGCATCTCCTGAAGTAATAACTTTGCACGAAAAACTACTGGAGAAATCCAGCCTAGAGGGTCATATAATCTCGCCAGTGAAGATAAAATACTCCGCCGTGTCACCAAGCTTTCCGAAGGTAAATTCCGAATCCGATAAGAAAATGAGTCAGACTTCGGGTTCCATTGTATGCCTAAAATCTTAACAAAGCCTAAACTTTCATCCTCATTCTCGAAACAACGTGGTAATTCGCAAAATTCCTGGGGAAGATCCGATAGAAGTCGTTTATCATTAGAGGACCACTTACGTAATTCGTACCCTGCCGTCGACATAAGCTGGACGAGCTCGGTCCTAATTTCTCGTGCTTCTTCGACAGAGTCCCCTCCTCCATTTAGATCATCCACATATGAATTAGTCAAGAGTAGTTTTGAGGCTCTGGGATACCGACTCCCACCCTCCGCGGCAAGTTGATAAAGACAACGAATAGCAACAAAGGGGCTCGACTTAAGCCCGTAGGTATTTGTAGTAAGTTCGTAACTTTTAATCGGTTCCGATGGACTGTCTCTCCATAAAATAAGTTGATACCTACGATCCTCGGGGCGGATCCATGTCATTCGAAACATCATTTTTACGTCACACACAAACACTACCAACGGCAGCCGAAAATTAGTGATAACTTTTGTGATGTCATTTTGTAATTTTTCACCCGCGAATAGACAGTCGTTTAAGCTTACATTACTTCCTGACTTTTGACTTCCATTAAATACGACACGAATTTTTTCTACGTCTCCTGATCGTTTAAACACACCATGATGGGGAAGATAGTAATATTCCTGTCCCGACGCCACATCAAAATCACTGAGTCGCATGTGGCCAAGTTGTAAATATTCTTTAATGAAGGCGGTGTATTTTTCTTTAAATTCCGGTTGAGCAGACATACGTTTTTCTAATCGTAAAAACTGGCGCATTGCAATTTGTTTGGTGTCACCGAGTCGAACTGACCGATCAGGAATTAGAGGTAGTTTAACTATAAACTTCCCATCCGAACATCGATTGACGGAGTCTACGAATAACTTTTCACACTGAATATCAATTGGATTTTGGATTTTTACCTTAGGGGGTTCTTCAGATTTCCAAAACTGCTCAACCATTTCCACCAAGGATATTCCCGAAAACCAACTCGGGTGACGGGGCACAGACGCGACACCATCACTCACGGGTCCGAACACTGCGTAATCGAATATCGTTTCAAGAGCGTAAGGTCCGCCGGGCCGCAGGGCAATTTTATTACCTCCTACAATCTCGCCAAGGATATCACATCCAAAAATTATATCTATCCGCGACAAGTTTTCGAAATTTTTGTCCGCAAAACGCACATCTCCCGACAACTGAAGTCTGGACGCTACATACGTTGTAGGAGTCTTCAACACTACACAATTCACAGTAAAAACGACATCGTTATTCCGTTCCGAACTAAAATTTATTGTTACTACGTAATTGCTGTGCTGCGCCACTGTTCCGCCGATACCTATTAACGGAGTAACTGTAAAATGTCTCTTCAATCTCAGTAATTCCACTAAGTCACTGCGAACTACCGAAATTTGCGAGCCGAAGTCTAGCAATGCCCTAGCCTTGAACACTTCACCGTTTGCCGATCTTAAGTTGACAATAACCGTAGGCAAAATAACATCTTTAAAATGATTAGTGGGTAACGAAGAAACATTATTACAGTTATGTGTTAGTTGTCACGCGGAATGGTCATAATTTCCGTAAGAGGGCGCTGAATTAACAGTATCTAATGCCGCAGAATGCTGTTCAGCGCCTACAATCGAATGAAACTCATTCATACCCCCATTATTATTTTCACTATCAAACACCTCATTCGTACCCACACCTGTTGTATGAACCATACGTTCGTTTTGTGTGCGCCGATTTTGATCGCTATAGCCGTTGGTCGCTTGTGGTGCAGAAAATGCATTAGTCTTTGATTCTCGAACCATGGTACAAATTAAACTGTTATGACCCGTATTACCGCATTTCTCACACGGAATAAATGTTTTACATTGAAATGCCGAATGTTTACCGAAACATTTGAAACACATTTTGTTGTTTCTTATCCAAATCCTACGATCTTCAGCTGAGCCGTTTTTAAACCGATAACAATTGACAACGTTATGAGTCGGAGACGAACAGAAGGCGCACCCTTCCATCGCGCACGGGTTATCGTGTGAAGTCGCATGCGCACTCATTACCTTGTTCATGGGTCGGCGCGACATATCTGAAGTTAGCCGAGTTGATAATGTTTGCGAAGTATTTACCGTATCAATCAACCTACACTCATTTTGTAAAAAATTTAGAAAATTTTCAAACGTAGGTATTTCACGCTCAGTACCTCCGTGGATTTGCTCGAACCGATTCTTTAACTCCAATGGCAGCTTAGATAGGCTGATGTGAAGCAATATGTAGCTCCATTCTTTAACAGGGAAACCGAGCGTTTCTAGACTGCGACTAGACTCGAGTAATGGGTTCAAAATAGATGTTCGTAATAAGTAATTTCTTTTCAATGGTTCAATGTTCAATATCCGAGATATGTGGCTATCAGCGAGTAACCGTTTGTTATCATATCGAGCATTTAAAATCTCTAACGCAATGGCGAGCGAAGTGTCAGTCATTGGTAAGTGTTGTATCAGCATACGAGGCTCATTTTGCAAATGTGAAATGAGGTAGTGCAGCTTTTCTGTGTTTGATATATCAGTGCGTGAAAGGACTAATGAATCATAGAGGCTTATAAAGCTACACCAGGTGAACACATCTCCCGTGAATTCTATAAGTGATATCTTTGGAAGCCGAGACAACTGAACTTCACCAGAAATTGGCTTAGTTACCTTATCTTTGTCCTGTGGGCTCAAAAGCTCAAAATTCTTGGCATCTAGCTCATCGTACAGTGACGTCGCACTTTTATACGGATTATCGTATTTGTTCGACTCTAAACTCTCGCCACCCTCCAATAACTTTTCATAAGCAACCGTTAAATTTTCATAATGCGCCTTAAGCTTACGCAACCTAGCACATAGAACGCTTTTAGGATAATTTGGTGTATGTAGCAGTTCAACAGAATTGTTAAACCAATCACATTCTAGTTTAAATTTAATTTCATAAGTTTTCGCCATTTTGTAACGTTTCGACGACGACAACGACTATGCTTGAATCAGATCCGGCCGATGGACCAAAATATGTTACCGCAAAAGCTAGTGGACTGTAAAATCGTGAAGAAGCCTATGCACACGCAAGATCAATAAAATTAGTTGAAAACAATATTGTACTCACCGAGATTAACCGCCGATCGCTGCCACCAAATAGTACCGAACCGAACTCGTGCAACCTAACTGAAGCACTTGCAGGATGATGATGATCTGACAGCTGACTTTGACAGATCAGCTGTGTCTCTGATTGGTCGTCGGCTCTCGACGTGTGGTTGGTCGAGGGTATGGAGGACACAGACGCGCGAAATTTGAGAACAATAATGATTACAGCAAACTTCATCAATCCAGCGTGAACAGTATCGTTAAAGATTTTGTTCTGAAGAATCTTTTGTTGTCTGACTCTGCCTTAAAGCTACGTTTTATAAAAGATAAATAATATGCAATATGCGCCGTGTTGTGTTGTGTTGTAACATTCCGTTCCGTATCTGGCATCAAGATGGTTTGTTACTAAATAAATAAATAAATAAATAAATAAATATCTGGGACATTATTGCACACATGGTCATCTGACCCCAAACTAAGCAAAGCTTGTAATATGGCTGTCAGAGACTGATATACCTACATATATATTTTTAAATACATACTTAAATAGATATTAACACCCAGACATAGAACAAACACAAATGTTCATCACACAAATGTTTGTCCTAGATGGGAATCGAACCCATGCCCCCAAGCACAGAAGTTAGGTTCACTACCAACTGAGCCACCGAGGCAGTCTAAGAAGTGCACGTACCTACAATATATTAAAAGTCAAAAATTTACCGCCAATTATTTTAAGATTGAGACGTAATCGCCGTTTTATGCATTCTGTTAGATTACTGGATTAGTAAGATTGTTGATGACAAAATGAAGCTAGATACACATTGAGACAGGGCACCTGGTCTGCTGCCAGCCAGTGCAGTGCTCGCGTCCCATACACGTCACGCAGACTAGTACACTCCGGCGGGCTCCGGGCACGCCGCGCCGTGTGTGCTGCGAACAAACAAATTACCACCTCTCGCTCCATTTACCTGCACTTTAGCTACAAAGCAAGCCGTACTGTTCATACAGATAATACATACATTACTGCCAGTACTTGTCGGCTGTCTTTTGAAGGTCAGAGTGACTCTTCTAAGTGTGCATCTTCGACCACACCGTCGTCGTTTACTAAGAGGCGAGTTGATCAAACGCGGACTTGCACCTGTGTAAATAAGGAGACTAACACGGGAACGTAGTGACTAATTACGCACTTACAACATACAGTTCTAACAGATTCTCGACATCAAATTTCTTGTAAGACAGTTTCCCTGAATATTTGATGTCTAGTTTCGATTGGGTATAGAAATAGAAACCGTCGCTCGTCATGTGTCATAATATATAAATACTGCCGATAACATAAATCCGCGACGACCACGAAACAAATGATGACGAATCGCATGCGCCATGATACTGCTGTTATTTTTAACTGACTACAAAAAAGAAGGAAGGGTCTCAATTCGATCCGTATTTTTTCCGTATCCGTAGCTCGTCGTAGCAGTCACTTACTCCTGCGTAGCATAGTTCGTAGACACATGGTAGAATATTTCGTAGAGCGTTCGTAGCGTGCTCGTAGGCAAATGGTTGGTTGTGTACAAGTGAATATCCATATTGAATAAGTTATGACTAGGAGTAGAGAATACGTTTTAGAATCGGCAGAAGAAGAAGGCTAATACCGTGCAGTGCAGTGAGCTGAATAAGCTGCCACTGACGGTGAACATGTTGCACACGTACCTACTTAATGGTATGTGTATTTTTTATGTCGTAAATTAAGGCATTTGGATTAAAATAACATACGTTAGTTTTAATGACACGTAAATTACGAAATGAGCGGAATAGCAATGTGTACCGCGCTGTAGGAAGCGACGCGGCACCAGCATGCCGAGGCGTACCTAGCTCGGTGGTACAAGGAGTCGCATGCGGCGGGTGGTACCTTCCTACACATACTTTGAATCCAGAGCGTTACACCTACAGCATAGAGAAAGCACCGAGTTGATGTCCATCTCATTACACACATACATTAGTGTACTAGCTGCAGCGACATCACTCGACACTCGAGCTCGGTGGTTCACTTGCATCTCGGCTACAGACAATGACCGCGAGGCGCGCCGGCTGCTGAGATCCTTTGAACAACTTCCTAAACTATGCGGTATTTTAACTTGAACCAAACGAGATTTTCTCAGCGAGCTTGTAAATTTTCCGTTATTAGCGAGTTTACGAGTACCTAGCGTCGCCGCTGGACGCTCCATCCTGCCATAATGTTTGTTCGCGAGAGGTTTTTAAAATGAGGACATTTTCCGTCGGCTCCGAGCTACTGGGGGCCAGCGCTCGCCGCACGCCGCACGCCCGCGCCACCGCAGCGCTGCGACCTACTTGTCATTCAGATATTTTACGAGAAAAAGAACTGTGAGTATTACTAAAGCCGGGAGCGAAGATTTGTCGCTGGGTTCTTTATATATCGACAGTAGTTTAAATAAAAATATTTTACGATTTAATCTTGAAAAAAAAAACTTCATATAATTTATCGGAGTTCAGAGTCAAAGTAATCGCAACTCTGATTTGAGGCACTTTGAAACACTTTAACCCTTACACCGTCCAGTAGGTTTCACACCGAGTTGACGTTGTATAGGCAGTAAATGAATGTTAAACATTCCGCGGCGCCGGTGCGGCGGCGTTTCGTTCCTTCAACCTTATAACCCTGAAAAGTATAATAACAACAATAGTGCGAGGCGGCGCGGCGCTGGGCCGTTGCCGAGGGAGCTGCGGCGATCTGGGGCGAAGGCCCCGCGGCTCCGGCTAGGAAACTCACGCTGGGTTTACCTACTAGCACTGCGTGCCTGATGTCCTACTGGGTTTATATCATGTTCATAATCAGAATAATCTGAAATGTTGTGTCTCGTCGTAACAACAAAACTATAAACAAACAATTTTGGAATTGATTTACTTTTCTATCGTAAAGCTCGGAGTTGAAAATCAAAGAACTTTAGTTTCCAATATTTACTACTAGCTGCGCCCCGCGGTTTCACCCGCGTGGTGATGAAAATCGGTGATGATGATGATGATGAAAAGTAGCCTATGTTTTAATCCAGGACATAAGCTATCTCAATTCTAAATTTCATCCAAATCCGTTCAGCGGTTTAGGCGTGAAAAGGTAACAGACAGACAGATAGACAGACAGAGTTACTTTCGCATTTATAATATTATAGTAGGGATAGGTACCTATACTACGCTGGTGCAGCGACCTAAAGTGGACCTCCGATCTTAAATAACGAAGTTAATGTTATAATATATTAATAAATATAAATTCGTAATATTAGGTTTACTTTAATCAGTAATGAGCAGGAACGTTCGCTCCCGCGCTATCCGGCGGCGGCCGGCGCAGTACGAGGTGCGACAGTAATCACTACCAGCCGAGACTCCGGCGTTCGTTAGCTTTTGTGAAGAATCTGGGTCTCGATGAGTGCTCCCGCTCCCGGCGAGCGGCCGCCGCACTGCTTGCATGTGTACCGCACTACCAGGGACCTACTTACAACACTTGCGGAATGTTCACTTAGGTATATTAATTACCAGACCCTGCCCTGTGACAACGTAGCGTCATATAACGCTTTCCTATTCGTAAATACCACCGTCAATAAACGCATTCCCTCGTTACAACTTATTTTCTGTTCACATACCTACGACTGACGAGAGATAATGTGTTCGTAAATAAGAAACTCAGACATAGCAACTTTACTCTGTCCTTGAATATATCTCGATATGACGGCAGTAGGTAGTACCCATATGAAAAAAATCACTTCAGTTGTAGGTATAATATAATTATGACGTAGGTACTCGGATGACTGATGGAGTGGAGTAGGTACCTAGTGTAACGTACAGAACTACTACGTGTACTAGACAGCTGCTGCAGAGGCGCAATTCTGCAAATTGTCGTGGGATCTCACGTCGCTTTACAGCGCTTTAACAATGCAGGACTAGCGTGTCCCGCGACGCCGCCCGCCCCGCCCCGCCGCCAACATTAACCTCGTTGTTTCGAATGTTACAGACATACTACGCCGCTGATGTTGTGTGTTGGCACTAGACAGGTGTGAACATAATCATTATAGAATCCCGCGAGAAGTGTTATCTCGTACAGATAACATCACCGAATCTTTTTCTAATCTATAGCACATTGAATGTCCTTCATTAGTTAGTGGTGGTATTTGACCGGTAGGTAGTAGGTAAACAGCTTGGTCTATATTCTACGTCCATCACGTTTGTTCACGTACACAATTCAAATGACTTTATTGTAGCGACAGCATACTGCGTCATGCGCCAGTATGTAATGTACATTTTACTAAAACTACTTATTTGTTTCCCGGGTTTCCGTATGTAGTCTTCGAATAAATCCACGTTTGTCCACCAATTCGTCTGTTGGTAAACGACGATGTGGTCGAAGATGAAGCACGCAGACTCAGTTAGGTGTCATATATTTGACTGAGATCCACGAGCACGAGTTGTTAGGTTAGTAAATAAAGTACATAAATATCAGCAAAATACTGTTTCAAACTATCACGGTTGTTCGCTACAGTTATATGATTATTTACGGGATATGTACCGTGGTAAGGTTGTGTTGTGACCAACCATCCGCATTCTTCAGTCTTCCCATGAACATGGTGCATGTAACTGCGCCGAAATATCGGGAGCTCCTTCCACAACCTTACCACGGTAAATATCCAGTAAATAATTATAATACTGTAATCAGCAAAATGTAAAGAACACTTGAAACCTTTCAATAGGTATGTGGACAGGTGTCGAGATGAGAGTACCGACTCGTAGTGAAGTGATGACTTGGTGCGCGGTTCAGTCCCGGAACACGAACATAGTTACCAATCGGAGCAGTGATGTCCTGTCGCAGACACGCCCCGCATGATTGCGTGATTAGCATGCTCGCTCCGGCGCGCGGCGCCGCCTGCAGCCGCCGTCGGCCGGCGCTGAACGGCTCGCGTCCGTTTCCGGTCGCGCCGGCCGGTAATTTGCCGTCTGTCTGTTTTGATGCCTATTCGTAGCTGCGGAGCTGGTCACTCATTAATCATGGATCTGTTCCATTGCTATAGGTGTTTTAGTTCGCCAGATGTAAACTAACTACCTATTTATTAGATATATATCGTTAGCAAATAGCATCAAGTACGGGTACTAACTATATTCCTACAGAAATTGAAAAAGGTTAACATTACTACTATCTAGCCCAGTTGGTAGTGAACCTGCTGCCTTCTGCGCTTCCGAATATTTATTTACCTTCAGCAACTAGGTACCAACGATAGTTTGATTCGTTCCCTACATTAGATTTATAGAATATAAATCGATTGCTACGGAACTCATTTGTCTGAAGTAAAATTAACGTTCCTTTAATTACTTAGTGCGCAGTAAATCACAAGAGCCAGGTTATATCGCATCGGTCCCGCACGGCACACGGCACACAGCGCCACCGGGCGGCGCGGCGGCGTCACGTCGGCCGGTGTGCTGTCACGCCGGGCTACTCTTCGGAATGCGAATATCTACCGAACGTTACATTCCGTGGAATTCGTTTTATGGCTCACGTTTTAACCCGGCAAGCATGAGCCAGGGTATCGTACACCCTGGTAATTTTTTTAAGTTGTGTATTTTTTTAAACCTTCGTCTGACAACACTAGCTCGCTCAGTAGCTGGAGCCTGGTAGCTGGAGGGGCGTGCGGGAGAGGATAGTGGCGTGATCGCAGTGTGGCATGGGACATTGTACGGGATATTCATGGGCAAACCTGTTTCGGGTATGTTATACCCTGCCTCATTTTTGACGGCTTTTTTTAATGTAATTTTTCCGATTATTAATTTTAACTGTTTTATTAGTTTTTTTTTGTATTATTTATTGTTCTTTTTTTATGATTTACTATATCGGTTGTCTTTCGTTCCTTTAGTTGAGTTTTTTGTTATATTATTTTAAGATTTTGCTCAAAATGGATATTGAAAAACAAGAAAAGCGAATCCGTGCCATGTTAGAGGAAGAACTAAGTGATTATTCTGATGAATCCAGTTCAGAAGGTGAAACCGATCACTGTAGTGAGCACGAAGTGAATTATGACAGAAGAGCCCCGTTGTAGAAAAACAAAGCATTCCTACAATGCTTGAGCCAAGCCCATATGTATACATCATACATCATCAGCCAATTAACGTCCACTGTTGGACAAGGCCTCCCTCATAGAGAGGGGTGTTCCCATAATCCCCACTTGGCAGGCGGCTTGGGGATCGCAGTACGTTCACCGTGTACTATTAGGACGCTGCTGCCCATCCTCCGGTGGTTCTGGTCGCAGTTTTAGGACAACATAATTATGTATGGAGCACGCAAAATTTGTTTGCGAAAATTGTGCTGATCTCGACAGTAGTCTTTAGTCTCGTTTTTAGTAAAAAAAAAATACAAATAAGTTTATTAACGAAAATAACCTCAATATCTTTCGGTTTTAAGTTGATTTACATTCCAATGATTAATATTTTTGCTAAATTGTTGATTTTTGTAAACCTCTACACTTTTGTTCCTATAATTATAGATTATAAGAACAACATTAATAAATAATAATGATTTCATAATTAAAAACTTGTTTCATTGAATTCTATAAAATAATTTATTATTATACAAAATGAGATCAACACAATTAAGAAAATAATAATAAGAACTGTATTATGGTACATCAAATTATGGGTATGTCGTACCCTGCCACATTCTTGATGTAACTTTTTTTCACCTCATGCTCGCCGGGTTAAGTCTGAAAAGAAAGAAATCAGCATGTGGTTATATGGTGTAGATACCTACTTGTAGTTACTGCGTTTTGGTATTTCAAAGATGTTGCTATTATAAGTTTTGATCTTAACTGTTTCTGCATAGAGTAGGTAAGTTAAGTTTTGGATGTAGATACGAAAGTAGTTATTTTCCCATAACTAAGTGTGTAACTTATGTAATGGTATTTATAAAAAGGTCAAACGGTTTTGAGGCTTAAAACTGTAATTAGGGAAAGTTGCAATAAACAAGTCCGCGGAGACATTAGAATGCCGATGGAGCATCTCGCCGCGGGAACTGGCACAAACAGATAACGAGATTCGGCAAATTGGCCGCAACTCCTTTGTACGGCCGCTTTGTTTGTGCTTTTGTATAAAACTTTGCGTAACGACAGATTTATTAGGGAAACGAAAGTTTAAGGTGTAAGCGGAACGCATTTGTAATCACCCAAACGATCTAAGGACATGAAATTAGACAAACATGTTAGCGCCTAAAGAGAGACGTCTACATCCAGCTTCATTGCACGTGTCTATCATTTATTAATTCGTAGAACGTATTTAGTTTAGTACAAATATTTTATACTATAGGTACTAGATACATATAAAATCTTTGGTTTAATAGATCCGTCCTACTTATAAAGCTAGACTTATTTCGTATTCAGTTTGAGTTGTGCTAGATGACCACACCGACGTGGCGACGCGGTGGGCCGCAAGCGGCCTGCGCGTCGCTGCGGGCCGGGCCGCTCGGGCCGCTCGCCGCCGACCAAACATCGCTCGCATCGTCGAGTTACAGACCATTACCCGCAGCTTTCACAACTGCTACCGACAACTCCGAGAACTTTTGTTTGAGAACGTTCTGAAAACTAGCAAATAACGTGTTTTCCTCATTTTCTGTCTGATATAAAATAAACGAAACCTCCGATAAGTTCTGTGATTTCGCAATTTTGTTGATAGTAAACTTTCCCGTCACAACCCTGAATATTCTTGAGCGAATACAATTAAAAGACTTATGCCTTTTACACCCTTACTGAGTTGCCGCGAGCACCTCGAGAACGCAATGAATTAACCAGATATTGCGTGCGAAACACCTCTCCAGGGCGGGCGGGGCCTGGCCGGGCGGTGCCGCCGTGTATGCAAACTGCTTTAGATAAATCTCCCGGTTAATATAGCTGAGTGTGCACGGATCTTTAGTCCTGCGGAATCAGATTCCTCCATAAGATTATGGTAGTTATAAACTTTGCTAAAGTAGGCACATGTTATGTTAGGATACTCGACCAATTTGCGGAGTAACAGTTTATTAAAGAATTATTTACTCGTATAAATGAGTTGAAGAGTTCACGAGTGAATATTGGGGACAATAGTTCGAGCCCGGTTATTAGACAAATGCGGGATGCGTTCTGCAAAACTGCAACAAAACAAAAAGTTGAAGCCAATTATTTATGGTCGCTAATGGCGCGGTCTCGCATGCCACGGCCCGAAGCGCGAATGCTAATTGATGTTGCTTAATGAAGCCGCTACGTGCAGGGTGCTCCGCCCGCCGCGTGCGATACATACAGGTTGATGTCTGAGTGAGGGGGCTTGTCAAATATTCAAGTGCTAGTGCTCTCTAATAAATTACATTATTCAGTGAACTTAATTGAATATTTCCTTTGAATGACAGTTTCCAGAGTATCTGCATGAGTACATCTAACTCACGACATCCACACAGATATTACAGTGTACGCAGCATTATATAATGTAAACAGTACTGTTCATGTGGAGTGTACAGGCCCGAGTGCTGCCTCGGTATGTCTACCCTCTTACTCTGCTTTGTCATCCGTAGATGGACTAGCGCAATCTAAATATTACTCATCTCTGTCTCCAGCACGTCACTAGCTCGGCGCGCAATAAAAACGAGATTCTATCTACTCGTGACGTGAGCTCGAGTAGTGTCTTGTCTACTCGTGGACTTCACTTGTAGTTGAACGCAACGAAATGTCTCTTAGCACAAACATACAAAAATACGGATCGAACTGAAAACTTTCCTCTTTCATGAAGTCGGTTATAAAGAGCAAAAAGACATTTAAACTATCTTTATTAGACCTGCGTTGTCTTTCAGTAGGTACTAAATAACGCCCAAACTTATATGTTAAATAAAGTGAGCAAGTAAGTAGGTAGTAGTGTGTAGCGAGACTCTTGACCTGTGTTAGAATGCTCTGATTAATTCTTTATGCATATTTGGTAAACATCATCATTTGTTGCGTCCTCGACGCTACCACGGGGGTAGTACCGTCGAGTGGCGGCGCGCTCAGGCAGCGCGGAGAGCCGCTGAGCACCCTCGACTAGCGCCAGCCGCCACTCACACTTACATCCCCACTCGAGGAATATTTATTTCACAACCATTACCTGAGCGACTCACGAAGCACTCCCAAGATTTAATCAAAGTCATAAAACTGTTCAGAACGAGGCCTTCGATAGTAATGGCGTGTGTGCGACATCGCTCCGCGGTCGAGAAACATTACCCGACCGCTACTACGTACTAAACTTGTATAAAAATTGAGCACGACTGTTGTCTTCAGAAACATGCAACTGTGTCCAGGTGACAGGAGGGAACCGTGCGGTCCGGGAGACCGGCACCGGCGCGGCGCTGGCGGGCCGGCGGCGCGCTACTGGCGGAAGGTTGAACCGATCGCGGGTTCAAACTCGGCGCCAGTTTCCGTAGCTATGTGTCTAACCGAGCCCTCGCCGCGGCTTCGCGAAATTGTATCGTCGTCAATCCACTTAACCTTTGTGTTTTCACACAGAACCTGTTTCAAAACGTGGAAAAAAGGAAATATATCGTTTAACAACGCAAATTCAATTCTTTGGGAATTTCGCGTTTCCGGTTGAACGCTTATGGGTATTAAAGCACCAGGTGAGAGATTTATGGTGTAGAGGGTTGCGGGACCGGGGCGGGACGGGCGCGGGACGGTGCGGCGACGGGACTCCGTGTCTCGCGCCCGGAGCGGGCAATGTGCGTGATTTACGAGCAGGCTCGCCCGTGACGGGTTTATTTTATGCCGTTTACTGCGCTGATGATGAATGCGCCATGTTCGCGCGGTGTCCGCCCGCTTCTTCAATCTGACTCAATGAATTAATTCATATTATGATATTTTTTATTTAAATTAAAGTAATAAAATTTTAAACCTAAATAATGGTTTATACTTAGTATATTTTACGAACTGAATCGTACCTGTTTTATTTGAGCTAAACAAAAAATCAATGCATAAATTAAATACCTACCACCGTGTACTACGTAAGCATTCCTAAATTACGACCGAGGAAATCCGTGGAGCTTAAACAAACTAATTAAATTTGCACCTTTAATGGCCGTTACCTTTTGCAAACATTCCGTATCGGAAAACACCATTTACCTTCCACCGGCTACACAGTGCAACTACTCCCGGCGCGGGGGAGGGCGCCAGCGCCAGCACTGACCCTGGCTCCTGCAGCCGCGAGGCTCTGAGAATCATCCGCTCCCTTCCTTTATTGGAGCCAGGCGTCAATGAAACCGACACATTCACTACAGGAAAAGTCATTCTGAAACAAACATACATAAATAAATACGGCGGAGAGGGACGGCGAATAATAGGGGATGTTTTCGCTCTCGTTTGGGCGGGCGGCGTAGACAGTGCGAGTTGGGCGGGCGCGGCGGGAGCACGCCGGCACGTAGCGCCGTCTCCGCAGCGCCGGGAACGCACGTGTCACAGTATTGTGAGTGTCGGCTGGTGCCGGTGTCGGTGCCGGTGCTGGTGCTGGTGCAGTGTCGTGATGTGGTAGAGTGCGCGCAGGCAGCCGGAGCCGCTCCTGTACAGGTATTATATCGATGCGTTACTGTAACGGTACACATACACAGTGCGCGCTGGTTTGTTTGTATGTATATAATATAGTAAACACGGAGCGTGTCGCGGCTTCTTGCCGGTACGAGGTTTGATTAGTTCAGAACACGCCACTTTCAGTTTCACGAGCATTAACATGTTGAGTGGGGCCGGTGCGGTGTAACGACGCGCCGCGGCGACGTACCTACTTGTTCGAGTTGGTGTCCGTTTGCGACTGGTTTTGTTAAAGTTGATAGTATCTTTGTGATAAGAAAGCGAAACAAACTAATTAATAAAGTAACAAAGTTTCTTATAAATATCAACATGAGAGAGAAACACTTGCACTGTTCCAAATATAATGAGTGAATCCTGTAAGCTGGTACGAGTACATACAGACGCTGCGCAGACACTATGTTGCATTCTGTGTCTGCGTGCAGGATGGACGATACTCACCTATACTGGCCTACGCGGAAAGGGTGCAATAAGTCGAAAGGAGTCCATAGTATCCATCATTATAAACAAGTTTTACTATGGGAACAACTCTGAAATCGTGAAAAAATAAAATCAGCTGTTCCATAGACAAGGGTCAGTAAACGTCAGCGGCGCGGGCGCGGGCACTCGGCTGCGGGCCCCGGCACAGCCCCGCCTGCCGTGCTCGCGGGGCGCACTCCCCTGCCTGTCTATTATCTTATTATTTATCGTCATCTCGTGCTCCCCTCGCCGGTTATTAGATTCGCAGAATAAGTAACGGAACCTTATTATAAGGTTATAAAATTTAATGGATTTTGTTTCGTTTGACACGCGGCGGGTTTGTTGCTAACCCCCCGCACCCCGCGAATCCACACCGCATCGAGCGTTAAAAATAAATTTAAATAAATTTTCCGCCGTGCGTTCGCCGCAAATGAATGAAGATTAATTGATTGGTTCATCTCGTTGTTTTGATGAACTGCCGACTATATATCCGCCCCCTACTTTGTGCGTCGCGCCCTCGTTTTACCCCATTTTTGTATGTTGAATATTGAAGTAGATTGGAGTGGTTGTATGTTGTGTGCGTTCAGTTCCGGCGCCACAGTGTTTGCAGTTAGTTCTATATAATGATTCAGCTTCGCAGGGTAATTTACCCTGACAACGCGCCCCCGAGCGGCACACACCGTCGCGCCTGCGCCGGCGCCGCCCGCGGTGAGATGTACCTATGGAGTACAGATACGACTACACCATTGCACAGATTCATCAAATCAATTATATATTTTGTCCGTTTTCTTTTAAAGAACATAAAATTAATTACGAAGCTTTTAATTCTATAAATAAGTTATTATCATTGGCCACAGTTTGTTTCGATTAAAAAAAAATCTCTTGTTAGTGGTATCAATGCAGATTGTAATGTTTCCCAAAGCTACTGATAGAAGACGCGAGGAAATCAAATACAAGAGCGATACATTGCGCAGTAGGTATTTATATTAGTCTCCGGTGGAGTCGCAGCGAGTAATGGATTGCTTTAGTTCACATCCCAGCACAGAGTGTACCGGTGTGTGTGTGTTTGTGCGAGTGAGTGTCACAAAGCGTTGCATTCTGTTTGTCTGCGACACGCTGAAGCGACACGTGACACGTGACGTCGGTATCCCGTGTGTCATTACTATGGGTTGGACACGTGGGCGTGTTTCTGTCACGTGTCGCGTCGTGTCGGTTATATGTTCCTAGTTCTCTTCAACCACCGTTTCCTCTCTTGTTATGGTTTAATAGTCACGCGCGAGTTTTATTGAAGTGTATTCTTTGAGCCATGGAGAAAACTTTTTAGAAAAAAGTTTCTCATTTGTGTAGAATGATCTGAAATATGGTGGAGTGTCGAGGTCGAGGTAATCTGTCTGGTAGAGCAAGTACAATGAGTAACATTAGTAGATTCGTTTGTAAAAAGGATACCCACAGTTTTGGTAAATCAAAGATGTACCACATGTAGGTAGCTTGTACCCTAGATTACACCCAAACACATACATTTCCCTCACACACATACATAACATTTTTTTCCTCTCACATTTTTTTCACAAAAAGCAACACATAAAAAAAACGCGTTTTGATTGTGTCAAATGGAAAGATCTATAGAAAATTCAATTCGTGGAAAAATTAAATATGTATTTTTCATTGAAAATCACGGATTCAAATTTTGGAAAAACTTAACATATTATATCAACTATATTACCTCCAATTTACAAAAGTTATTTTTCGAAAAACTCTGAAGGAAAGTTTGAGAGTGGATTTCGTTCAAATGTAATGTAATGGTTTACTTGTTTTATATTCGTTTTGATAATTACGGCTTTATTTTATCATTTAATGTCCGACGTAAAATTAAATGATTGCATTTTGTAATATGGCTCCTAATACTTATCCTACTTGTATTCCGGAAAATGTTCGATTCCTGTTCGGTAACCGATAAACCCGCGGGGTGTAGCTAGTCTAGTGCTATAGACACAGGACCTTCGCTATACCTAGTATGTGTACGTTGATAATACTTACCTAAATGTATAATATTTGAAACAGGTTTAGTTTGAAGCCCCTTCAAAGGTAAATAAAGCCTTTGTACGCGCGTATTCTGAATATGCCAATCAGTTTTGTACGCGCGTATTCTGAATATGCCAATCAGTTTTGTACGCGCGTATTCTGAATATGCCAATCAGTTTTGTACGCGCGTATTCTGAATATGCCAATCAGTTTTGTACGCGCGTATTCTGAATATGCCAATCAGTTTTGTATTCATAGCTAATACACAGAAATAGGATTACATACTTACCGCCAAACTAAATTATTATCCAGAAGCAGATTTCGGGGTGAAACGTTTTTTTGAAGAACTATACGTTTTGTTGCCTATATAAGTACTTACGATTTTCTTTTTCGGCTCGTCGTAATAAAAAACACAAGTAGGCTACCTGCCTATTTGTGTTCAAAGCCAATTGAGGTATATAAGGATACCTTGTAGAAGTCGTCAGCAATTTTCTGTTTTGTCAGTAATTTTGGTGCACTTCAGCAAGTTCAATAATGTCTAGCTTAGTTATATAGATTCAATAAAACAAGTTAACAGTGAAAAAAGTTCTTGTTACTCGTAAATACCACTCTGCTGCGCCACTCATTTTTGACATCTATTCGAGAGAGCATAGAACAGAAAATGTTTTTTATTATAAATTTACACTCATAAAAAAATCACAAATATAAAATACTACGAAAGTTTATATATAGACTCTGTAAAAAAAAAAAAAAAAAAAAAATGTACCTAAATACTAATTATGATTATTCTGTCCAAGAAACAACAACATCAATAAGATTATAAGTGTCCTTTACTACTAAACTAAGTGCTTCCATGTTCCAGTGGCAGATAAAACTCTACCATCGTAGCGTAGCTCCCAAACGGCTGAACCGATTTGGATTTAAATTTATTTTAGTTTTGTTTTTTTGACTTGATCCAAAGAGTTCTTAGTTATGATTCAAGAAAAACTGTCAACTGTTTGAAGATCATCAGTTCTTTTATCGGCAGTTTAATAAAAGGGAATCACGTCTACGGAAGCGCAGTATTCTGACACTTTCATTAGCTATGAGTCGGTTATTTCCTTATGAAAAGGACATATCGTCTGCTCTTTATCTCTTATGTAGCGCTACGTAGTTATGTAGCGCTACGTAGTTATGTAGCGCTACGTAGTTATGTAGCGCTACGTAGTTATGTAGCGCTACGTAGTTATGTGTTCCTATGTTATACCGCAGTTCAGATTATAATAAATATTGTGTATATAGCAGAACTGTGTTTCTGTCTTTTTGCAAATTTTTGTGACAAAATGTCTGAACCATTTATGATTAAAACTAGTGTGTATGAAAGAGAAAAAAAAAATATATGAAAAACACTGAATAATCCTAGAAGTATTGAAAAATTAAAAAATCGCGGGCAAAATCATGGCGTGGTGCTGGTTATATTTCAACAACTTAGTTTACTAATTTTGGTAAATTGTCGTTTGTTTCACCAGAACCCTTTGTCCAAGTTACCCGCAACGGACTTTATATAAAAACTTTACCTAAAATCTGAGCTTAAAATTACTTCAAAACTTTTTAATATGCTACAGTCGACAGTATCGCTCGCAGAAAAAAAAAAACCTTTTGGCCGCCTCTTATACTATCGGATATATTCATTGATAATTGATATACATTTTAATTTGTATTTGTGTAATAATGATAATTTAATTGTGGTTTTCCTAGATGTTGTAACGTTTTGATTAATTGTAGGCCTCGTTGGAGGCCGCGCTGCCTACAGTTTAGGTGAAGTCAATAAAACAATTCTTCAGGTGAATACATGGGTCGCACTGCTTCCGTCTTTATTTGCATAAACACTTCTTCCTCTCAGATAATCACTTCAGTTTTTAACTTGTTATGTCTTACAAACTAGCCTTACACTAGTACAAAGTTGGGCGCCTTAGTTTCTAATTACCGACATAACAATGCACCGGACAGGGTGTGAGTTCTCTAGCCTACATGGAAACTATTCCTGCTTTGCAACCAGAGTTACAGTAAACTCTTTTAAAGTTATATTAGTATAAAGACAACACAAAAGTAATTTACGCTGCGGGCAACAGAAGGTTGCCTACGTAGAGTACCGGTGTAGGTGTAGGTGTGGTGTGGTGGGAAGCTGTCTGCCAGAACAGGCAGACCGAGTCGACGGAGCAGGACCGGCGATACCGCCGATCGCAGAGGCGGTGCAGCGGACGCAGGCGTCCGTCTAGGACCTGCCTGAGGGGCGGCTCAACCGAACTGACAGGACCGGCAATACCCAACACGCAGGCGGTGAAGTGGGTAGCGGCGTCAGTCAGCGAACCGTCCTCGCAGGACCGAAGGTCTCCTATCCGTAAGAACCCTGTGAGAAGCACAGGTTCGAGTTAATAACCTAATCTTTATGATGTCAGATGGTAGTTTTTATATTAAATAATTTACATACCCGTAGAGATGGGGTTCTCAGAATTTGGGCGCGTGCTGTTTAATAGCACGTGCTCCAAGTAGGCACGCGACGCCGGAAAGTATCTAAGAACGACGACGCGTGCAATGGATGTATGGATCCTGAAATAAAAGACTAGTTGTTGTACAATACGGACTTAAATCCACTATCAGCACATGTGCGTTCGAGACGACATTTTCACCTACCTATTAATTTATCTCCCAAAATGCCGCGGCTGCGCTGACAGGGCTACTCCGCGTCTTGTATGGTCTTCTGTTTTGGCAGGATCCCAATCCACAACTTTAAATATTAAATGCTTTAATTTCCTCCCGTCTTGGCTCGAGTCGTCAAAGAAAAGACCCGTGGCATTTTCGCTCTGACAATATATATATATATATATAAGATGGATGGCTTCTAAAGGCCACTGCATATTTCTTAAGTAAAATGGTCTGCCTGGCCAAAATTAAGGGTTACAATGTTTCTCCTTGTTTCATGAATAGGTACTAATTAAGTACCTGAATCATAAATACCTAAATTGAGTAATTCCGAGGTGTTGTGATATGTGATCCTTGAGCATTCATCTGAACACCACCTACTACTGCTTCTCACGGTGAAACACTACCTACTACTGCTTCTCACGGTGAAACACTACCTACTACTGCTTCTCACGGTGAAACACTACCTACTACTGCTTCTCACGGTGAAACACTACCTACTACTGCTTCTCACGGTGAAACACTACCTACTACTGCTTCTCACGGTGAACAAGTTAAATAATATCTCGTTTTTTTACATTTATAAGTACCTAAATATCTTACTAAAAGTACATGGAGTCAATACGAGTCACTTTATAATTCTGCCCCAAATATCTGTAATAAAACTCGTGTAAAAGCGAGATCCTGAAAGCTTTCTCCTCAGGCAAGTGAAAGTAAAGCCCGTACGAGACGAGACGAGGGCTCATATCGGACACAGAGTACAAACTATACAGAGGAACAACTTTAGATACTACTGAACGTGATACTGTAGCCCCGGCCATACCTGCGAGTAGTAGAGTGCTTCACGGGCGCGAGGAAGATGGCGACAGTATCTCAGTATTGTCAGTGCTAAGAGCATTCAGTGCAGCTGTTTGTCTGTCACATGCCTACTCCGTGTCTCGGATACCTATCAAATATCAGTGTTTGGAGGTGTGCGCTCGCCTCCTGAATTTTACTCATAAAAACGGAATAAAACCCGACCTTTCTCGAAATAATACCTTCCTTCCTTCCATCACGTTCTATTTCCAGCCTGCGTACACTCGGAACTTTTTGGACCAACCATATAACAGGTCGAGCTATTTTGTAGTTAAATAGTCAATTAGAAGATAATTACGTAAATTTGCATGAGCATAGAAAAAAATCAGCGTTTTGAGTCACAAACTGACGGACTTGTAATATGACATCGGTTAGATAATGCACCAGATTTGAGCTAAATAAAAACACATCCATCCTCACCTCATGTTTTTTTTAATTTCGAATAATTGCCAATAATGTATTTTACAACTAACTAAATCTTCTACATAACAGCTAGTAAGTATGCGCTGGCCCTCAGCTCAGCAAGATGAAGGATAAAGAAGCGCCTGTTTCATTACATATACAAACATAATAAATAAATAAATAGTGTTTTGATGGCAGCAGAATACATACACTTATTACAATGTTTGATAATAAGTGTAAGAATACCGGTATAAGTATCTGAGTACTTAGTATTCTTTTGTTAGACGACATCACTATTTAAGACGTTTTATGTCTTAATCCGAAAGTTCGCTACTTTCATTTAAATATAGAAAAAAAAATACCTTACGACTTCGTCGTTCTTACTCTTATTTATATTTTGCCGTCACCTAAGAAATATTCTGCGGCAATATTTGGTCCGAGCCTCGGAGGTCTCCAAGATACAAAAGTTGGCGGTACAACATTACCACACGTGTGTCTGACATTATTTGTATTTATTTCACGTTAAGATAGAATACTTACAAAGCAATTTTTACGGAGCCCGGAAGAGATACATGGCAACTTTTATGAATAAGAAATCCATGGTTCCGTAGAATTAAAACCGCACACCGATACAGCTAATTCTCAAGCAATCCTATCTCTTTTTTAAATAAGTCCATTGCTAGTTTATTCAACTGTAGTCATATTGCAAGTTGCGTACACAGAGTCACACACCAAAGAGAGTAAATAATGTAATTGACCTTTAAACTGAATTAGTATACCTTTGTTAGAAAGGGCAGACCGCCGCGCCGCACGCCGCACGCCGCCTGCTTCAATAGGTTTTTCGTCTTAAATTAACCTTTTTAATAGTTGTATCTATGTACGTAGTGACTTGTTAACCTTCTAAAGTGATCCGAAGTAAGTTTGTACAGACTAGCAGTCCTCGTGTTATAGTTAGAAGTATCGGAGATGGCTTAAGCGTGTATTCTTCGTAGTTTCAATAATGAATGACCGTACGAGTCCAAAATATAAGGTCGGGGAAAAAGTTTCTTCGTATTTTTTAAACAAATTCAAGACATTTTTTTTTCAAGTTTAATTACATTTAATTATAATATATATGTGCCATTTTGTTCGATAACTTGTTGCCATCTTGTAGGTAGTGACATGATCCCGTTGCTGTAGAATTTTTGGGACTTCTGATCAAAAAAATGCAACAAGTAGTTTTGACAGTCCTCTCTTGATGTTAATCTAACACTACCCAAAGAATTCTGAAGAGATCGAAACAGGTGGAAATCTGAGGGTGCAAGGTCAGGGCTATATGGTGGATGCATTAACACTTCCCAACCAAGCTCTCTAAATTTTTGCTGAGTGGCCAAAGATGTGTGCGGTCTGGCGTTATCATGATGAAAGACCACACTCTTTCTGTTGATCAATTCCGGCCGTTTTTTCTCAATTTCTTGTTTGAGTCTCATCTGCTGTTGGCAGTAGAGATCCGAATCGATGGTTTTGCCCGGTGGTAAAAGCTCATAATGAACGATGCCCTGCCAATCCCACCATACACACAGCATCACCTTATTACGTGTTAATCCGGGTTTCGCTACAGTCTGTGGTGCTTCACTGCCCTTTGACCATGATCGTTTGCGCACATTCTTGTCGTAGGTGATGCATTTTTCATCACCAGTGATCAATCTTTTCAAAAACGGTTCGGTTTCGTTACGTTTCAATAGAGAGTCGCAAATGAGTACACGATTCATTTGGTTTCTTTCAGTGAGCTTGTGTGGCACCCAAATATCGAGTTTTTTTGTATACCCAGTTTTTTTCAAATGGGTCAAAACTGTTTTGTGGTCAATCCCCAGTTCTTCAGCTACGTCGTAACTACTAATATGCCGATCTTGGTCCACTTTTTCAGAAATAGCATCTACTTTATCCGTAACAGGGCGACCAGAGCGAGCTGCATCTTTGACATCAAAATTCCCGGACTGAAAACGCTTGAACCAACATTGTGCTACTCTTGATGACACTGCATTAGGTCCATAAACGTCACAAATTTTATTCGCGGCTTGTGTCGCATTTTTCCCTTTTTTGTAATAAAATTTCACAATATATCGAATTTCTTCGTTAGATTCACTCATTTTATCAAACAAAAAAACAATTGAAAAATGGCGGGAAATTGCTTTTTACTTTTTGTATTCCTTTTTTAAAATATCATATTTTTAATGGTATCAAAACCAGCCAGATACAAACAGTACAACCGATGAGATTTTTACTACAACTTTATACATACAAAATACGAAAAGACTTTTTCCCCGACCTATTATGACGTAAAATTCTAGATTAGTAGCCTGTGTGACTGTGTGTCGGTTCAGTGCATAAACCTATATCTTCTAAATTTCATTGTCATCCGTCCAGCCGTTGCGGAGTTGAGTTAGAACAAACAAACACACAACTTTGTAATGTAATGTTAATGTAATGATTGTGGTTGAAGATGGTAGCACTCCTATCCTCCATAATTCCATCCAGGTAGCAGCAGTGGGGTTGCTGCCCCCGTCCGCAATAACCGGAAATACCTTCATCCGTTAGTCCGCGAACAGTTACCGAAAGACGTTTGCGTTATCTACGACGAACCCTCGCGTACAGGGAAATACCGACAGTAACATAACTTGAGCGATTCGAGACGTGTTCATCTGAGAGTAGTTACAGGACACTCCATCCCAGGCTCAGAGAACTATAAGGTCAGAATAAAACGATTCAACTGGTAGTATCTGACAGATACTAGCCTGTTAGAAGCGGGAAAGTGTATATTCAAAATCGCCGGAACGTAAATTATTCGGTAAATAGAAAATTTGACTAAGTGAAGCACTGTTTGTTTACTGACACGGGATAGAAATAGTTGCCGTGTCCAGTACCGGCAGCTGCCTGTTTCGTAGAAGGCACATATTTCCTAAGAGCAGCCCATTCTCCCGAAGCTCGTGAACTGTCCGCAGCGATGTACGCGGAGAGCGGGCGGCCTCGAACCAGCTACCCGTAAAACTAATTTATGAGCTGATACTCCTTAATGGGCTCGTGACGTCACACGGATATTTGTGGGGTTGTTGGCAGGTGCAAGGCAGCGTGCTGCTACCTTATTGTGCTGCTGAAGCTTCATATAGAGTAACTGTAGAGGTTCTCAAACTTATAGCTCTACGTACCCTTATTTAATTTCCCAAACGACTGCGAACCTCATCAAAAAGAGATCTATTTTAAAACTGTAATTGTGTAAAGTATCATGCCCTTACATTAATACCTTTACAAGTTAGAATGTTATAAAGAACGGACGGACGGACACGACACGGACAAAACGATCTTAAGAGTTCCTTGTAGTACAACGGAATAAAAAATTTGATGAATTTAAAACTTCATGGACTATTTGTGTTAATCAAAAATTCACCGAAATATTTTTAGATTTGAATGTTGTAGCCGTTGGCATCGGAACCCTTTCCACCCGGACGCCACACTCGCGACACCGGCAACGGCCGCAAATGTTTTATTCAAATCTGTTCGAACAAAAGCTTTTGTATCTCAAATTCTGCTGCGAAATCTCGAAAACGTTATCTTGTCTCCATTTATAAAAAGTAATATTCCGCATGTCGCTAAACATCGGAATTTTAATATAACATTATTTATATGGAATAGCGTTTACCCTTTTACTTAATTTATGAATATTTATGGAGAGGCTGCCTACAGTGATCGCTCCACAGTGACTGCTCCACAGTGACCGCTCCAATCGCGCCCTGGATAAAACGCGAACTTACAATTAAATTACAGTTATCAGTTTGCAACAATCACTTCGCAAAACGCGGCCGAATTATTGTTCTATTGAATAGAGCTCTCAGAGAATTAATTAAATTCCTCCGAGGAAGGTTAAACGTCTCGCCGTCGCTACAAACTGCTTCGTTTGCGTTCTAGTATTTTATTGCCGGGACCTAGACTACATGTAGCTCTATCCTGACTCTAACTTACTTTAGGATTCGCACCGAAATTAGTTTGATGAGAGTTCTGGTAATGAATGACTTACGCGTAGGAATTTCTTGTTTAAAGAGGGACGGACGTTTCGAGAATAGAAATGGGCTTTTAAGTAAGTAGGTCTGGTTGGCAGGCCAAGTTCTATGTTGTGAAGAGTTTGATCGCTGTATGAGTCAGTGTACTCAGTATTCTACAGACGCCCGCAGACGAAACTTCATGCGGCTTAAGGGATCTATCTTTCAAGATACGAACGAAACGTGGATCCTTTATAACTTTTACAAGTCAACTTTTCGAGAAAACATATAAAAAGCATAACATATAAAACATATAGATCAAAGGTGGAGTGCAAACAAAAATACGCATGTTATAAATAATGATAACTTTATTCATAATAATAATTACATGTCAACAGTTAAAAATAATCATAACAAATATTAATATTCAAAAAATAATAATATTCAAAAACAATAATATAAAAATGTCATTCTAATAATTTTATCATAATAGGCATTAGTTATTTACTCCAGTTTTAGAATGAATTCTTCTACGCTATACGGTGCCATATCGGTCAGAAATAATTTAAGTTTATTTTTGAATAAATAAAGGCGAGTACCTATTAATAAGGGCGATGTGCGATTCTGGAGCAACATGCTTTGATACCGTTACATTTGTCTAATTCACTCTCATTGACATTCGTAGGGGGAAGGGAACAGAACAGAACAATGTTGGTTATCTGAGAATGATCCCGCAGAGTTGTGTTCTAACGTAGGTAGTAGGTAGTAGTGGGAGAGAGCGACACTCCAACCAATACCGAGCCGCAGGCCTATTCTGCAAGCTAAGTGAACGCGCAAGTGAGGTGGTAAGCTAAGTGAACGTGTATTTTTCTTGTCGATTACTATAGGTAAATGTCAAAATATCGAGTGATCACCCTTGACTGTAGTCCCTTACCCTTATAATTCGATATTATGATATTTATCTGCACAAATAGGCAAGAAAAAAACCACATTCATATAGCTTATCACTTCACTTGCGCTCTCACTTAGCTTTCAGAATAGACCGGCCGAACTTCCATCGGCGATGCCGGGTATAAGTATTCCAACATTCATTTATCAGAACCGCGTTGTTTTTATTTAAATTGCTGTTTACTCTGAAAGGGAAGCAGTTTTAAACGGTTTGAAGGTCAGTACAGACAGATGGGAATTTACATAATTTAGCTACGTAAATAAAACTCTGTGGAAAAGATTCCCCGTTTTAGATTTCCTAACGTTAGTACTTCTCTTAGCAGTAGGTAAGTATATATTTGAGGTTTTTTTTTTAATACAAGAAGTAGGCTCAATAAGATGGAACAATAAGGCGGCTCATATGATTCGATAAGTCTTCAGGACTATACGAATCAGTATCGTGTTCAACCCTCACTCACTCCTCACTAGTTCCGAAACTTGTTCCTAAAACCTCAAATGTTTTGTTGAAATAATTTGCCCTCATCAGTTTATAGTAAAGTTGTAACGTTTCATAAATTCACATCGACGCGCGAAGCACACTACTGACCTACGATTGTTCCCCGCCGTAGCTAAGTTGGGTCCCCGGTGGGCCCCGCGATATGTCCCCGTCCCCGGCTGTCCCGCGAGCTGTCTCGGCTACCTGCCTGCGATAACGGATAGTCCCCGGGAGATCTAACTGTTACTTGTTATAACTATTCGAGCTTTCTAGGGCACTTTGTAACGTTCAGTTGTTATATAGGAACGTGGAGTGACACACAACATTAGATCAAGTTTTATACGTAAGTTCTGAATCAATGTTCAACTATTCAAGGTAGTGTAAAGAAGGTAAGATGGTAGGCTTGTACAACAAACTCGACAAACACAACACATAAGCTTTTTATAATCCCGGAATATTATGTTTCTTGTACGAGATAAAATCGCGGGGCACAGCTAGTGTCTTATTGCATGTCGTGTTACTTTTTGACTAACAATTGACTTGGCAACTTCCATATCTGTTCATATAATTGATGACAGTTAGTTAAATATGAATGAGAACCAGTTGACAGGTCTACTGTAGAATATAACGACGGAGGAGTCGTTCTCTACTACATGTTGCTCGGCACAGCTCGGTAACACAGCTCGGCTCTGTCACACTCGAAACAAATCCTAATAACGAAGTCTTAAAACATCAAAACCGTATTATTCATATAGAAGGTAAAATAAAAGGTGATAAAAACATAGCGGCCCGAAATGCGGGTTTGACGTTAATAAGGGACGCAAGGACTTTGTAAAAGATTTTTGTGATAGCCGCGTCGTGTACTACTTAGAATTTTACAACATTATGGCTATCAACCAAAATAAGGACATAATGATATTAGATTCTAGCAAAAATATAACGTATTTTTTTATATAAAACGACCGTTCTCCTTCTGCAACGTGCAAATCACATCGTGCAATCATTATGGAAATAGTGACAAAACAACCTTCGTCGACAAAAGTGTTGAGATCTAGCAAGATGACAAGCCCTTTAGTATTTTCTTAAATGATAGCTGTAGTAATATCAATGGTCTTAAGTAGCTTTCATTAAAAATGCTTTGTTTCTTAGTAGTAACTAAATAATATAGAATATTGACTAAAGTACCACGTGGTAGTAGCGTGGCACTTTATCTTAGACATCTATTCAGATTGCTACTTTGAAAAACACCCATATTTATAAACGTTACAAAGAACCTAGAATCCTTACGTTGAGCGCATACTTTGTTAAAGGTTCCATTTAATGATCATCCAAACCTTTCCTCAAGTTTGACATCGTAGTTATTCAAACTTCAAACGTACCTACTTGTAGTAAGTACATAGAACGAAAGAGGAACTGAGTGACGCGGCGAGTTGACCATGATTCATGATTCTTTATGACGATACAGTCATGTGATATCATAGAGGGACTCGACCATCACATTTTATTATTCAAATATGTTTTTCATCAAAATATGTAAAACGTATCATGCTACATGTTCTATGACTTGTTCTGACTTTATATCCAAATATTTTTTATGAAAACTACGTAGAACTGTACATTAGAACTACAAGGTACGTCATATCCTATGCAATGTTGCTGTTACCTACTATCCAGGTCGTTGACAGCCGAGCAAACAATAAACACTAGTAGAGGCCCCCCCGGCGCGGGCGCGGGGTACCACCGCGCCGGGAGGGTGCCGGTTCGACTCCGGCGAGGACGCGCCGGAGCTATACTCCTGATGGGGTTACATTACCACACACATACACAAGGTCTACAACTCTAGATACTTTTTAACCAACTCGTAAACGAGTAAGTTTTCATTTCGGTTGTTTTTTTAATTGATAAACAAGAAAAGTTCTTCTATTATACGTAAATACGACACTTTACTTGAATCACGCAAACGGCATTTTTTTGCAAGTTAAACAGATATCAGGTATTGCTTCTAGTAGTTAGAAGTCATGTGTGACGGTGTTTGATCTACACATTTATAATATGTAGGGATAGTCTTGCGCTCGACCGTTTTCTCGTCTGGTTATGCGATGATGCAGTCTATGATGGAGCAGACTTGCTCAGAAGAAATCGATTCCCTCGCGACTTAAAAACACACCGATTGTAACTATCGGGGAACACCCATTCAGGCAGCGCATTCTACAGACTATTCATAACATATTTTTATTTGCCAGTTTATGGGTCACCTTGATCTTATATTAGGATTATACAGCCAAAACAACCTTAAATCAGGCATGCAAATTAATAATCAATTATATAATATAATAAGTGCATACATATAAAATGTCACAATTAATTCCTTAAAATAATAATAATTGATATGAACATCCTTAGCGATAGAGATAGCGGCTAGCGGTTTGCTCATTAAAATTGTATTCAAAGCGCTTCGTACGGGTTTTCTGAATATCAACTATGAAACGGTGTCACACTTCCGTGTCCGCCCTGCATGCTGCATCACCGTCCAATATAACAATGATCAGGAGGGAATGAGGACATGCAGATACGATGTACTCTCCGAAATGAATACATTAAAGAACCGAAACACTAACAACTAGGTTGTATAAGGTGTACGATGTATTTTGAACGTATGTTTTATCTTTGCTTGCTAACAACTTACTAAGTTTCGTGTTAAATATTCGTGTTCTGCGATACCTGCTATTGTTTAATGATTTGTTTGATAGATAGGATGGTACCCTCGATACAGTTTGTATATATTCATGAATGATATGTATCTTTCGAGTAGAGTTCCCGATTGCAGTCCCCTCGTACACGACTGCGCGTCTATGAAATTATATTTTATTAGTTTCTACAAATAACGGGAAATACACCTGTAGCGGCAGCGGTCAGATCCGCAGGTTGATTTAAAGCTTAACACTGATAACTCACATATAAATAGCCAGTATCAAGACAAGTAATGCGCTCTATATCTCGCCCTGGGGCGGGCGGCGGCGGGAGGCGGGCGGGGCGGGGGGCTGCCCTTGAAACGCGGGAATATGAGAGGAATTACAAGTGGCCGACCCTGACGTTGAGATATTACGGTGCGATAAACTTAACTCCACAGCTGAATGGGGGCGCCACTATTATATATCTGAACAAAACTGACAACTATCCGTACAAAACTTTTTGTTTCGTTATTTGGCCAACTGTGAAGATAAGTGGGTTTATGACATTGTACCCGCAACCTGCGTCTGTAGCTCACAGCTGAGACACGGCTAACGGATTCGGAACAGCTATTCGGAAACACGCTCGTTATAACGGCGCATTACTTCATTCGTAGTTGAACTAACATTCCGTATTTCTTAAAATGAATGAACTTACTGCAGCTTGTTTATGTTCCCTGTATTACTAGTAGGTATATAAGTATCACTCTCCGAGGATATTCTATCGATACGTGATATTAAATTGAAAAATATACTCGTAAAGCTGGCGGCACACCTGCGCCTGAAGTACGACACTTTAATTGAAAGTTAGGCGCAGAACACACCGGGGGCGGTGCCTTGGGTATTAACGGTTTTAATATCAGCTGGTCTGCCTCACTCAAAGTGGTCATTATGCGATAAATATCATTATTAGAGAATTGTCAACGAGTCTTGTAAAGCCTTGAAATTCAAAGCTTTTCAACATGAAAATAGCCAAAATGTAACAGCCTAGGAAAAATACACCTTATGCCCTGACACCAGGCTTTGTCTCGTGAAACGTCTCAAATATAACTGAACATATGTGAATGGGAGCTTATTTCAAAACCTTACCACGGTAAATATCCTGTAAATAATCATATAACTATAGTGAACAACCGTGATAGTTAAAACAGAGTTTTATAACTATACGCTTCTAATCTGTCTATGTGTAGATGGATTAAGGAAATGCGACATATACATCACAGTCCAGTATAGTTAATTTCTAAGGACTTGAATTTTATGTAAATGTAGCCTAAATATCTTAATTGTTTTCAGTACTTTTTAAAAAAACCTTTCAGAGTTACTGCCAAAAATAAACGTGTCCAACGTTCGAATTAAAAGAGTATCTATACCAGTCCCTGTTTGCTGCACTTTTCTTCTATTTCCAACTTCAGTCGCTCGACCTATTGTGACTTAATGTTATATCGTAAAAAATATAATAAATATTAGTCATATTACAATCGGTAAAGATTGCACACGACTGGTACAGCTGGAAGTAATATTCACTGAGTCAAAATATTTTAAACTGACATTGACGCCTGCCTTTAATTTTTCTACGATCCCAACGTTACATTGAGTGTAAAAATATGAAAGAGTTAATATCACTGGCTCACGTTAATACCTCAGCTCACCCCACCCTGCCAAACTGCCACCCCTCCCCCTCTCCCTGGCCGAATTACCAGGTCCACTACGACTGAACTGAGCATAGAGGCAATCGTGCGGAGTGGAAAGCGAACGTTCTGACTGTTATTTAAGGTGTGGTGGTGGCCGTGAGTCGCCGATCTACCGTTGATCTGCACGGATTATATCGCCGTGTTCGTAACATGAAGCGTTTAGATGCGTTCCCTACTTTTCTTGAAAGAATAAATTTGCGAAAACATTTCTTTGTATAATGCATATTGCATTTGCTAAATTCATAGCGCTTATGACATCTATGATATTATGGAGGTAGCAAAAGCGCATTCTTCATAATTGATATTATCTTGTATGACAAAAAATACTAAATCCACGTGTTTTTCAGTAAATTATAACTAGCTAGCAGTATTCCGTGGTTTTCCCCGACTATACTACAAAAACTATTAATTTCCGGGATAAAAAGTAGCCTATGTGTAAATCCAGGGGTGAAATCTTCACACCAAATTTCATCGAAATCCTTTCAGCTGTTATGGATATGAGTACGGAAACAGTTACACACAAACTTTCGCATTTATAATATGTGTGTGATGTGATGTTATATAACGCAAAGTAGCCAAACCTACCAAAGATGTCTAAATATTTTATTAGTATATGAACTCGCTCGGCGCTCCCGCCTGAATTCATTGTCAATCAGTAGCAAATATGGGTCGCGGTGAGCTAACACGTGATCCGCGACCGTCGCGACTCGTGCATCCGTCGAGCGCAATAGTATGCGTTAAGCCTTATGCACTCTCTGTCAAAATTTTATAAGGCTTAGCCTATACGATGACGCTGTTATAAGGACCTTTATTAGGATATAATTATCTAAATCAAAACAAATTAGGTATTCATGGTACGCTGTATACACGTTAATACCACACTGATGTACAAATTTGGAAGTATGGAACTTATGCCCAAAATTACATAAACTATTTTACTAATTGCTACTCGCCACTTTGTATGCGTAGACATTCATATAAACTTTCAATTTCCTTTTGCCTTCCTTCATTTGGCCTTTTCGCAAAATCCTTTCTTAGCGGAGCTCTTCACCTCATTAACAATCTATCTGCCTAATTTTAGCGTCGTAGGTCAAGTAGTTTTCGTGATAACGTGATGAATCAATAACTGAGTGAATAGTATTTCGTTTTAATATAGGTATACCTTTAGATAGTATGTTTTGTCTACAAACATTGTACGAATGTCTGTAAGATACGCGCAGCTAGAGTTATATAAATGGAACGAGTCGCAACACCTACCTTTCTCTGATGATGAAACAATTAAGTCAAGAGTGACAGAGAACGTCTCAATTCACCATCTCTGTGAGTGATGAAGGATCTGTCGGAGGTTTCCACCTGCCTCCAGAATAATATATTCAACTATTTGGAGTCCACATGAGATAAAATACATACAGATGGTTGAAAAAATTCAAAAAAGTTTATTCGGTGGCTCTACCAGAAGCAATATGGGTATTATGTAGGATATCCGTATCTATATCCAAGCGAGTTTCTACTTGGTACAACGGGCTACAATACTTTAGAAGTGAGGCGTACTGTATCACTGATGGAGTATGTGTTGCGCATTGTTGTCGGGCTTCTCAGTAACCCATCAGTGCTGGAGCAAATACTTATTGCCGTTCCGAGCAGCAACAATGTTAGAGCTTGTCGGCACAAGCTGTTCATGGTGCCGGGTTGTAGGACCGAATTTGGAAGACAGGCCCCGCTACAAAGGGCGTTACGCCTTCTCAATGCTGTGCTTGACCGGAATCGAGATCTGGATTTGTTCCTTAGTTCCCATGACGAGTTTCACAGAGCGGCAATGGAATTAGTTATTACCAGTCCAAAGCTGGCGTACATATAAAGTTTTATCTTATAGTTTTATTGTTTAGATTATAGGGTTAAATGTTACAGTTGTTTCTCTATTATTGTTAGTATTTATTATTATAATTTTTCCAAGGATTGTGTTCGATGTTTTAGTTAAGATCTGTTATTTATTAGTTTAGTTTAGGAACCTTGAAGGGGTGAATTGGGAAACTGTAATGCTTCTTCAAGGTATGTGTTTTCATAAATAAATAAATATCAATGACATACCGTTTAAACATCGTCAGAATAATCTCACGGAATTCATCAAACAAACGGTTGTCCATTTTTCTTTTAGTAAAGCTTCTTGTGGGTGTTTTCATTTGCTCTACAGATTACAACATTTTCAGAAGATTATGCTTATTTGTAGTTAAATAAAAAACTTTACTTGAATGAATATGAAAATATTTTGTACTCTTGCAGCTTTCTCAGCTCAGATATTGTTCTGTGCAGCTTGTTTTTTTATTTTTTTATCGGTAGGTATCTGCAGGTAGTCATAGATATTGTTACAAGTCTAGACTCTATCCCCTCAGTCCCGGCTTATCACCGAGCAGTTCTTTCTCATAGTCTTCTGGGAATCCCTTTGGGAGGGAAGAGGGCTCATTTGTTCCACGCTTGTTATATACATTCGTTTGCTCGATAATTGAAGCTGAGGGGTGATGAGTGTGACAAGTTTTGATAAAGACAATAATATACTCAAGTAGGCTTATTACTTACCTACTACCCTATTTCACTAGCAAAGTGTATATCAGTCAGTCAGTAGTCATATTTGGAGCAAGTCATTGATCGATGCATACATTCTCATACACCTCCATACAATAGATTCAAATTTGGGGAAAAACTATTTAAGATACTTCATGCATTTAATATAAATACAACTGGCGACATATTTGTACAGAGTTGGAATGGAACATGATCCTGATTAGTTAAATTTTGTATTTTTAACAAGGCTTTCAAACACCTTTTTGTTTTTTTTGAGCTGTAATTTTAAATCCTGTCCTGCCCCTAACTGACAGGGGGAGAGGGGGAAGTTTGTGGAGAATTTCGCTTAAACATATTTTTAATTGCGAGTGTCGGGTTATAAGAGATTTGAAAAGGAAAATTGTTGTTTTGGGATGAATACAAATAAATGAATGTATGTGCAAGTATATTTTTGTTTAAGGTACTCGGTGACATTATATTATTGAAATGGGTGCATTTAAGTATAAAGTCAATATGAACTTGGCATTTATTTTATAGATTCAAACACATGATTCGATACCTACAGTTAAAATAGTCGCGTCCCAGATACACTCCCACCAGTAGGGCGCGAACAAAGCGGACAAATATCACGGCATTTCCTACTCCTCGACCTTTACAACTATATTATGTTAACTTGTGTTGTGTTTACTAATACCCGCACTTTACTGTAGTCTCTGAACCTGTCATAAAGAGCATCTATAACTTACCTCTGCTGACGCTACAATGTAGACGTCGCATCGCAACACATGCTGTGATCATGTACGGAGCAGACACTCTACTAATTCAATTCTACTTACACTAAATCTATCCAGTGAGCAAATCTGTCGTATGTCAACCCTTGTTCAGTTCATTACTTGAGGCGGAACAAATTATAATGAAACCGTTATCCACATGTCCTCAAACAAGGTGCAAATGAGGCCATCGCGTCATGACTACAGAATTAATATATTTGCAGAACGCGCGAAACCCCGCGGCGGAGGCTAGTGTGGCGCGCGGTGACGTCACGTCACCCCTCCCTCCCCGCCCCCATTCACAGATTAGAGAAGAATAGACACTCAACCAAATGAACTTTTTTATGTTAATATTTGAATAGTAGGCTTGCGCTTGCTGTTTGGGTTTATATATGGAGTAAGGTTTCCGTTCTGACGGTAGGTTAGTACAATATTATCATCATCATGCTGCTCTAACTAGAGATTAAAAAAATGTAGCCAACTGCAAATAAACCGTGCCGTGTCCTAAGGCCCTGCAAATCCCGCACGTCAAACTCGAATAAATTCACTATCACTAGGTATAAGTAGGTATAGTACAACTGGCTACGCCCTTGCTTAGGAATAATGAACGTATTTTCATGTGCTAGAAGCAAAATTACTATTAGCTTTTGACAAAATGCGCTCTTTTTCTTCTGTTTTTGCTGCCATCACCGAGTTGTCTCTCTGTTTATTCCGTGGTGTATGTGATCGCGCTGTGGCGAGGAGATAGGTGTATCACCGGCCTAATGAAGGATTGAGCTCGCTCACCACTTTATGTCTCTATTAGGTTGAGGCGACACTGTTTGTGTTTATCTTTACCTATATATCACACAACTGGCTCGTGCGCAAGTGCGGTCTCAGTCGAGTCACCCTGTCTCAATCACAGTTATTGCTGGCTCGTGCGCAACTGCGGTCTCAGTCGAGTCACCCTGTCTCAATCACAGTTATTGCTGGCTCGTGCGCAACTGCGGTCTCAGTCGAGTCACCCTGTCTCAATCACAGTTATTGCTGGCTCGTGCGCAACTGCGGTCTCAGTCGAGTCACCCTGTCTCAATCACAGTTATTGCTGGCTCGTGCGCAACTGCGGTGTCAGTCGAGTCACCCTGTCTCAATCACAGTTATTGCTGGCTCGTGCGCAACTGCGGTCTCAGTCGAGTCACCCTGTCTCAATCACAGTTATTGTCTCACGAGAATTAGGCTACCCATTAAATCATTTAACCTATTTACTCAACGCGAAAAATAAAACTTAAAATAGAGTTGAATTTGTAACACTTGAGTCACGAGATTAAGATATAAAGCGTCTAGTCAAATAAATACAGACAGGGGTAGGTATTAGGTAAGTACGTGTATTCAAATCACATTAACGATAAATATACTTTATTAGCACAAAACACGAGTCAATTGGACACACATTACAAAACGCATGCGCAATAGATTGGTCAACATATTAGTCACTTTATACCTAACATGTTTTGCCAAGTTATAGGCGTGCAAATCTAGAGAGATGGCATAAAAATACAGTAAATATTATTATAATATTTGGCTTTTTCCAATAAACAGAACGATCTCTCTAAACTTAGCGGTCTGGTAACTAATCTTATCACTTTTTCCGCTATGAAATTCATCACAAATATCTAATTATTACGTGCTCCCCTTTTAACACGCTTTTATTAGCTTGGTATGTAACGGAATATTTGAACGTGATTTTCACCCCTTTCAAAACGACGGCGACGGATTGATTTGTATCTTGGCACACTTTGAAACTTAGAAAAGTCACAAATTTAAGTTTAACTGACGAAGTAATTAAGAAAAGAAAATATGAAGGTAGGTAGTTTAACCACCACCACCTCTGCACGAAGATATTAATGATCTTCGAAGTACGCTATATAACAACTAGTTATTAGAAGTTCAGTAATGGAAGTTTCAAACTATTACTGAAGTTCCTGGTTCATTCGCTAACGTCACCTGCGGGGCTAGCAGAGGGAGTCACCTGCGGGGCTAGCAGAGGGAGTCACCTGCGGAGCTAGCAGAGGGAGTCACCTGCGGGGCTAGCAGAAGGAGTCACCTGCGGGGCTAGCAGAGGGAGTCACCTGCGGGGCTAGCAGAGAGAGGCACCTGCGGGGCTAGCAGAGAGAGTCACCTGCGGGACTAGCAGAGGGAGTCACCTGCGGGGCTAGCAGAGGGAGTCTCTGGAAGGTTTATTTCGAATCGTATTACAATGATACGGTGCCGGCGGGTTCTGTAGCCGTGGTTACGACAAATAGCACTGTTTCCTTTCTTTTGGCATACATTTTCTTTTAGAACCCTATTTTTACGCCGAGTATTGAAATTATATTCTATTTCCTAGGAATGAAGGTATGATTTGGAGCGTTTCATGAAGTCCCCCTACTTTGTCATTCGGAAGTAGGGACGTGACTGGAAATACGAATTGGAAGCGCTTGACGCAGGCTCGAGTCGGTGTCGCGGTGACGAGCGCGAGATTTACTATTTCAAGCTCAGATTTCGTGTAAATATACATATCGAATACTGCTGATATAATGTACAAAAATGTGTTAATTGATTGAATCAACGTTACTTTGCTCAAGTTCATCTTCAAAACTGTTTGTTCGAAGCGAGTTATGTTGACAAATATCTGTAAAGTAAAAAATAAGTAATTGATTCCATATCGATACTACATATTTATGATTTCATACTACATTAAAAGGGAAATAATTAGAAATTCGTCTTCTTAAGAAGCGGCTACGTTACATGCTCGAAGTAACATTTATTAACACCAAACGTTTCCTTCTCTTCCTAATTAGAACATCAAGACAATGTAACGCCTCGTCTCTGTGTGTGTGTTGCCGCAGAATTACTATCTTGGAGCTAATACGTTATTACTAGGCAAATGTGCTCCATCTTCGACCGCATCATCACTTTCAATCAGATAAGATTGCGATGTAAAAATAACGTAGTAAAAGAGAGGATGTGTGTTTGTATGTTTGTTCATCTTACACGCAGCAACAGAACAATGGTTCGACGTGATTTATTGCATTGAGATTATTTTAGTTTGTAGCACGGAAACATGTACCTACCTACCTACGGTTCCTGACGGAATGTTCACTCGGGTGAAGCAGCAGGGCGCGGCTAGTTTAACATATTATTCCGGTGTACCTTATTAGATATCTAAGCCCAAGTAGTTTGGAAAAAGTATTTTGGAAAGTACATACTTTTAAGGTAGGTAGGTGCTTATTATCAGGTAAAGTGACCTACTTGTTCTATTACTCAAAATGGTACATTTTAATCAATATAAAAATAATTAAAATTTACTCGTAATACAAATGATAGAGTCTGAAATTAGTTACAATGAAATAGTTAAACATTAGTACAGTACAACATGTGAGTAAACTGCATCATAAGTTACAAATAAATGCAAGCCTATTTGTGGTTAAAGTACATTATCTAAGTACACAACTTTATTAAAGTGTTAGTGAACTATTTACATAAACGCAAGCATCCACAAACAGTCCACATCCTCCAAGTCACGACGCGCTGCCGCGGGTCACTTTGACCGCCATTAAACATAACCGTTTAACGATGACCCCGGTTAAATACAGTTCACGATGACCCCTGGTTAAACACGGCCGGTTAACGCTGACTTAATCCGCCCATTATAGCGGATTAACAGTAGATTGAGGTGATATGTACGTACATAATAGCCCGGGGGGTGTTTGCTCCAGCCATTAGTTGTTACTATACATACTAGGGAACTTGCCGCATGAACTTCAGGTTATGGTGTTGTCATAACGAGCACGTTGGAGACATGCGAGTGACTTACAGCTGTGACATTAGACCTGTCTGTTCAACCTGTACGATACTACACCAAGAACGAATGACAATAGATGGCATCGTAGAGCATCCTTACTTGCAGGCATCACTGTCCACTTTATACCAATAACTCTGCCTGTTGTTTTTGTGTGAACAGTAAAGGGTGTATCTGTGTACAATACATTATATATTTCGTTGGAATGTTATTTAAGTTACTGAAATAAAAATATCTTTTTCAAAAACTTATCTCTAGTGTATTCCCGTAACGTCGCGTCGTATCAAGAATAATATAGTATTGAGGATCAATTATTTAGGTATTTTTTACTTTTCAGAAATTCGTTAATGACGCTAAATCAGCCTAACCAGAGGCATACATAACTGAAACTAATTGGTGTAAACTTATAATTTAATTGTATTGTAATTTTTTGTTTTTGTAATGAATTTGTGTGTAAATATGAACTTTCGCAAAGTAACGCCTGATTATCTCAACTAGCATTCGTGCCCCCCCCCCCTTGACGCGTTGTAGTTCTATTGTAGCTACTACAGCTATATCAAGAGTACGTTGAAACAGTTCCTTTCACAGCATCTACACAGACAGCTGCTCGTAACTCCCCGAGTTTGTTATTACATCCCAGAATAATCTCTCTAATTAACACCCGTTTCAAATCGTCCACAATCTCGCCGAGGCTTCTCGACCTTTATCATGCTCCTTGTAATTAACCACGAACTCAATTATTTTCACTGTTCCTAGTCTTAAATCTGGGATTACGACTCCGCCCGGGCACATATCATATTCCATGGACATTTTGCTGAGATCCAAGCTGGGTTATGCATAAAGATCGCTCGCTTTTAAGTAGAACACATGCGAGTGGCAACATTATTCTAAAATCAGTCACCGATAGTCAGTCGAAGCAGACGTCGATCCGTTGCTCCCATGACAAGAAAATATGTTTTTGGGACGATGGACATACGATACGGAGAGTATCACATTTTCAGTGAAACATTCATATTCATAAGTGGAAGGTACTGTCACCTGCACTACTAAGATTTAATGCAATTGCAGGCTTTACTTGTTTCTAAAAGAACACAACTCGTTGTCGATCCCGTTAATCAGTAGTTTAATTCGTCCCATGAGTGGGACAAGCCCGCTAACCGTCTCTAATCGGCCGCCGTCCGTCCCGGGATCTCGGGATCCCGATAACCAGCTTTAGGGATAGATGAACAATAGCCGATAAGTTGTTTTGATATGTTACTATGTATATAATGCTCTAAACGTATTTATGTAATTGAATTTTGACGTAATAAATAAAACAAACGCGCACGAATCGACTAACCTAAGTCCATCAGTGGACTTGTTTGGACAGTTTAATGGCGGTCTCAAAACTCTCATTAGATTGGCAGTTTTGACACCCAACAACGGGGTCTCAAGTGTCCAATATTCTGGCTATAGACTGCATTAATTGAGTGTTTCTGGCATGTCAAATGAAAAACATCAATACCCACTTCTCTAGTCTAGACTCTACTCTCGACCATTGTCACGACAAATATCTTCTCTATTGATCACTTATCACTACAAAACTTAGGCCAAGCACTGTTCAGTAGTCTTAAAGCTCTTAATGCATTCCTGTGTTAATGCCGGCGGCAGATTCTGCAGCACGATGCTTAAACATTCCCTCCGAGTCCCGCGAGACTGAGCTCCGAGTTCCGCGAGACTGAGGTCACGGAGGTCATGAAGTCTCGATAATAATTATAATCAAAGTAGAAAAGCGTTCAGAAGTTAATCAAGACGCTAATTTAATGAAAAGAGTTTGAACTGAGGATGGTTAATGGAGTGTCAGATGTTATAAAATGATTGAGTGTCTGAAATTCTGATTTGAATATAGTTACTTTAAAGAATTTCCTGGCGTTCGATATTTAGAGGTCTCGATGGACCAATATATTACTAAATAATTGAAAACAACCTTTTTTATTATATTCCTTTATTCAAAAATTAAAATACAGGCTGACAGTCTTTTAACTTTCAGCATTAATGCCGAGATGAACCCATTCAACACTCGTCGTAAGATTCAGATTTTGTTAGTTATAAGTTTTTTTGAAGTAATGACGAAAAAAAAAAAATTTTTTTTCGTTCTACAGGATCTGTTCCCAAAAATACACAGGACGATCGCAGTTTGATACAACCCCTCTACAGATCCATTCCTCTCATATAAATATAAGTACTGATAAACACAAAACTAATTCTAAACAAAATAAAAGAAAAGAAAAAAAAAACATAATGGTGTCATAAAAACTAACATGAAACCATTCATAATACTTGTGATAGAAGAATAAACGTTAAAAAGTGTCACCATGTTGTTACATAGTGATACTTTTTTCCCGTATTGGAAGAATTCTGTGACGTACAAGTATCAAAATCTTATAAAAACGCTGAGTAACCTTGAGCTCATGTTTTAATGTTTATTGGGACTCATCAGCTCGTGGCCACGGCTATTGTAACAAACATGGTCGAAACGTCGAGCGGAAGGTATCTATTTTTACCTATACTTACATAATATTGCGCGATAAGTCCCATAAACATAAAATGATTTTTTTTAATGTTACCGAGTGACGACACGAGCGAAGTAGCTCGCCTAATGGCTCTTCATGCTTGCCCATAACAGCTCAACGCCACTCAGAATTTTGAACTTCAACAGTTCAAAACCCTGGATGGCAATACACTGCGCTCGTCACCCCGAGATATAAGATTTCATATCTCTGTATGCGCTGTAATTTTGCTGGAAACATTGCCCTTCAATCCGGAACACAGTAGTGTTTCCACACTACTGCTTGGCGGTTGAATAACTGGCAAAGGTGTGGTACTTCCCCAGGCGGACCCCTACAAAAGAGTCCTACCACTACAGAAATGACATGTGTTCAAATCGCGGAAATTTAAAATTACTAGCCGTGAGCTATCCCATCATGTCCGTTGCCATGGTACTTACCTTTTTTCGGTTTTTCTGTTAGATTAGGTACTCAGATCCATAAAATAATGTTACCAAGACTAGAATAAGATAATTCTGAAGACAGCGGCTCAACCGAGAACTTGCGGCGGATTACCGCGCCCACAAAGCCTTACCCTTTCCTGTAAGCCTGTGTGCATAAATAGGTATAACACCTGATAGGTACCTATATATAGGGCGCGTGTGTGCGTCGAAGTGCGTATTCCATCGCAGTGGTTCGAGCTCGGTTCATTTCACACCGAGCCATTGTTCCTGGCGGGTGTCGCTGCTGGTGCCGCTGTCGAGGTTTATATTATTACTTACATGTAATCTTGTAAATTATTTGCTTACATAAATCCTGTCAAACAACTCAAATGGAAACCAAAATAAAATAGTCCTCCGAAGAAATCACAGTGCAAACCATTTAGATTGACAGCGACCGACGTATGAAGAGGTACTGTAATTGCAAATTAGAAAACCTTATAACATAGCTGCAACAATATGAAAACTTAGTTTAGTCGAATGAAGCCAACATAAGAAACACACTGTTACAGGAAAATGTAACCTTTATGTCAAAAAGGAAGAACGTGGAGGAGTCCACGTGGAGGAGGAGGGTAAAGAGCTATGATATTGTTTTATACAGGTTCTTTTATAGGTTAAAATGAATAAAATACATACAGGATGCTTCATATCGTGCCTGACTCGACTTACGTAGTAGAAGTGGCGACAATTTGCATAACAAGTGTCTCGTCAGAGGCTGGCGATGTATTGACAGGTTCGCTTTCATAAATTGCATTATTAGATAAAGTGCATAATGTAGGTACAAGATCCGCAGTTTACATAATTTATTCACAGAAAGTATTATTACTCGTAGTGTCAAGATAAAGAGCTTCGTTCTATGACTTCATTTTAGACTTTACTCCAACTTTATTTGCAAACATTGTTGAAGGTTTATTTTACCCTCGAGATGAATTTTAATCCAAGCTAAGTGTACAATATTTCTGGATATTATTATCAACTAGACTTGTGAGAATAATATCATTTTAATATAATTTCACTAGAATAAAGATGCTTAATGGTATTATTATAGAAACCAGAGTCTTAGTGGTTAGTGCTTCATATATTGTAGAATGAAAAGTTTAGAAGTGTAGATAATTAAATAGGAAACACAAAGAAACGTCCGGTTAAATCCATCAGCCCGCTGTCGGTATCGTGTTAGCGAACTGTAATTAGCTTAACTCTACATTATAAGACTTCTACAGACTATTCATTATTTACAGATAATGCTTCACTGTAGGGTTGTTTCGGAACTAAAAAAACTTTAAAATTGGCCAGCCAGTTCTATCATCATGCTTACTCCACTTTGATAAAAAAATATTTGATCACGGACATTACACATTAGAATTTTCAACAAAAGTTATTGTGAATTAAAAGATGTTATATGCCGAGTCTCTAAAACTCTACGATTATAATGTTCAATACCTATTAAATTCCTATCATTAGTGTAATTCGTGTTTGTACGGTAATAAATGAAATAAATAAATAAAACGAAATACCGGAAACACTGTATGGATCCCAGGATGTACAGGTTGTTCGCATATAGCTGATGGTAACCGTATTTAAAAGATTGGAAAATATAACAAAGTAAGTAATCTGATTCCGGGCAAAGTTTACCGCTCCCTGGTTTCTACTTTAGACCAATTTAAATAGATTGCCTTCGGTGAAAATTAAACTCTCGCGTTTTGTGTTCCCCGTATCTAGAGTCTGGTCCGGAAACTTCATTAAACTGTCCGGAGTTGGGAGTCCCGGACGCGCTCGAGGAGCTAACGCCGGACTCGCTCCGTGTTCGGACGACATCATGTTTTAAATAGTCCCCCAAGTCTCACGGATAATAGGATTAAAAAGTTTGTAAGCTAATAAATTAAGATAAACCGAAGTTTCAAGGAGTTTGGTAAAATGTATCGCATACTAACTGTGACAAAAACGTTATGTATCGGAAATAAAGTCGTTAAGATTTCAGTCGCCCGGACTAGTGATGCATTATATTATGGCCAAAACAAACATTAAAAGGACCAAAAGATTAAAACATGATTATGCTTTATGCAGTAGGACGCGACTCTAGACTGCTCGATATGACTTATTTTTCGATATAAAGATTTTCAGATATTCGCGTCGCTACGTTATGTGAGGTCAGCCTTAAAAATGTTCAGAACTTTTAAATAATTCCTTTTAACATCAATGTCCCAAACTTTTATTCGATATTCGACAAAACTCTGGCAACAAGTTAGTGGAGCAAACTCTGTCAAGAGCGGGTCGGTGACTCGGGTTGATCGAGTTCCGCACTCACTCCGTCGAGTTAAGATGCAAATCAGCTCAAAACAAACTGCCAAATAAAATCGTTTTGCTTGAAATATAATAAAGTTTGGACTTTCCAATTAATTTTTAAAACATAAATTCTCTTTTTATTTACAAAAACTTTCTTTACAGTAGGTATTTCAAGGGATAATGGTCTATATAGAAACACAGATTAGTATTGAAGATAGAAAAAAAAACATGACGACGGTATGTCAGCGGCGCGGCGCCCGCCCGCGCCGGTCGACCGTTGGATGCGGGTTCGCTTCTTGTCGCGTCGCACGCGCTGAATTCGATGTCGCAACAAACGCATATTTCGACAATTTCGTAACTATTTGACCGAGCTCAGCTTGTGCTTATTTATTTAATTCGTCGATCGATTTTTGTATAAATTTGACATTGTGACGAATGTATGGATAACATGAGCTCTACGTTTATTTCACGCTTGCTTTCAGTAATTTGCTTGACTTACACTCAATGAGATTGTCTGTAACATAGTGGAGTACGATGTTTAACCGGAGATGGATTAACAAATTGCCTGCAAATTGTCAGCTTCATGTGAGGCCCGAAGTCTATTTAAAGTTTGCGATTTGGATATGTTTAGAGACTAATCACCAATTAATATTGTTTAGAAAAATACTTCTCGGTCAACGTTTCACAAGATGCATGCAATATGGTTGCAAACGTCGAGCGATAGTATTTTTTCTCTATAATTTGCCTGAAAAACTACATTACCTATAGGTACATGTTTGAACGAAGATAGATAGGTAAACTCCAAACCAAGAGCACACAAAGAGAAAAGCTACAACTCACACATGCACACACCTCTCATCAGTCTGTATTCGTCCCAGCATGGATCATTTTGTTCTGTTTTGTTGATGATATGAATGGTTGTGTTGTGTGCGGCGTTGTTGTAGAATAGTGTGATGATTGTAACAGTTGCGTGTTGTTGTTGCAGAGTGGAGCGTGCGTGTGTGTGGGCGCCGCCGCTCGTCGCAGCAGACGCCGGCCGCGCTGCTGGCGCACTTCGACACCAGCGTGCAGCAGGTACTGTACTGTACTTACATCATTACAAACGAAACGATCACCGCCAGGAGCTTGCTCGTCGTGTAGGCGGATAGCTTCTCTTAGTGTCGGAGGTCGTCCACAGGTCTCCGACATGGCCGTCTGCATCGTCAGCCGGGTACCTACAGTACCTAACAGATTAGTACTATGTATAATAAAGTACTTAGGTACGTACTTCACGATCCTCGACATTACTGCTGCTATTGACCTGATAACCGATGACAAATGAACAAAACTAATGGTGTTTTCTAAATAATTTTCCTAATAAATTTCCCAACGTATAAAAACAGTCTATGACATAGATTCAACCACCTGCTCCGTTCGTCCGACAGTCTACGTTCGCGTGAAACTCCCCGCGGTTACTCCGCTCGCAGGTTGTGGTCTCCACACCCCGCGGTTACTCCGCTCGCAGGTTGTGGTCTCCACACCCCGCGGTTACTCCGCTCGCAGGTTGTGGTCTCCACACCCCACGGTTACTCCGCTCGCAGGTTGTGGTCTCCACACCCCGCGGTTACTCCGCTCGCAGGTTGTGGTCTCCACACCCCGCGGTTACTCCGCTCGCAGGTTGTGGTCTCCACACCCCGCGGTTACTCCGCTCGCAGGTTGTGGTCTCCACACCCCGCGGTTACTCCGCTCGCAGGTTGTGGTCTCCACACCCCGCGGTTACTCCGCTCGCAGGTTGTGGTCTCCACACCCCGCGGTTACTCCGCTCGCAGGTTGTGGTCTCCACACCCCGCGGTTACTCCGCTCGCAGGTTGTGGTCTCCACACCCCGCGGTTACTCCGCTCGCAGGTTGTGGTCTCCACACCCCGCGGTTACTCCGCTCGCAGGTTGTGGTCTCCACACCCCGCGGTTACTCCGCTCGCAGGTTGTGGTCTCCACACCCCGCGGTTACTCCGCTCGCAGGTTGTGGTCTCCACACCCCGCGGTTACTCCGCTCGCAGGTTGTGGTCTCCACACCCCGCGGTTACTCCGCTCGCAGGTTGTGGTCTCCACACCCCGCGGTTACTCCGCTCGCAGGTTGTGGTCTCCACACCCCGCGGTTACTCCGCTCGCAGGTTGTGGTCTCCACACCCCGCGGTTACTCCGCTCGCAGGTTGTGGTCTCCACACCCCGCGGTTACTCCGCTCGCAGGTTGTGGTCTCCACACCCCGCGGTTACTCCGCTCGCAGGTTGTGGTCTCCACACCCTGCGGTTACTCCGCTCGCAGGTTGTGGTCTCCACACCCCGCGGTTACTCCGCTCGCAGGTTGTGGTCTCCACACCCCGCGGTTACTCCGCTCGCAGGTTGTGGTCTCCACACCCCGCGGTTACTCCGCTCGCAGGTTGTGGTCTCCACACCCCGCGGTTACTCCGCTCGCAGGTTGTGGTCTCCACACCCTGCGGTTACTCCGCTCGCAGGTTGTGGTCTCCACACCCCGCGGTTACTCCGCTCGCAGGTTGTGGTCTCCACACCCCGCGGTTACTCCGCTCGCAGGTTGTGGTCTCCACACCCTGCGGTTACTCCGCTCGCAGGTTGTGGTCTCCACACCCTGCGGTTACTCCGCTCGCAGGTTGTGGTCTCCACACCCTGCGGTTACTCCGCTCGCAGGTTGTGGTCTCCACAACCCGCGGTTACTCCGCTCGCAGGTTGTGGTCTCCACACTCTGCGGTTACTCCGCTCGCAGGTTGTGGTCTCCACACCCCGCGGTTACTCCGCTCGCAGGTTGTGGTCTCCACACCCCGCGGCGGCAGTTTTTATTTTTGTTTCTTATTATACAGAACAGAAATTACAATCATTAGAAATCCTTATAATTATCTTCTATTATACATTTATATCTGGATTGTAATTTAAAAATATGTGTACCTACAGAGAAAATCAAAATTAATAGACGGGAATGAAATTAGTGGTATATGTGAATATATATGCGTTGACTAGAGAACCTCCTCATTTTTTTCTTCAGTTTATAATAAATTACAATTGTTCTAAACTAGATCGGTTGACTCTACAATTTAATGGTAATTCCGTAGAGTAGGGTTCCGTACCCAAACGGTAAAACGTACAAGTATCAATTATGATTATAGTACAAATTTTAAAGTATAACAGCAAAAAATGGCCCAGTAGTGTCAGTGACAAATATCTGTTCACCACCGGTTCTCGTACGATCACCGAAGTTAAGCAACGTCGGGCGCGGTCGGTACTTGGATGGGTGACCGTCTGGGCGTTGATGGGATGTTGTCTTGCACAACTTTTTTGTACTTACAAATTATGTGATAGAACGGAACACTCAGTACGCGAGCCCGACCCGCATTTGGCCAGTTTATTTTAATGTTTTTGATGATAATTAAATATGTCATAGAGTTATAGAGAGACAACTCAAATAAACATTTTTATGCGTCAAAACTGACACAAAATCCATATCGCCATTGTTTGATCGCAGCTCATTTTGTTATTTGTGGCCGAATAATTAGGTTCTCGACAAATTAGGTCGCTGCGTTTGACGGAAATTAGTTTATTTTGGCCGAGGTTTGGAGTAAATGAGCGGACGACATCCACCACCAGGGAAACTGGCATACAAATAACAGATTATTCCTTATGTATATATCACCATGTTTATATTTACAATGTTCAAACGTACTCAACGATTACTAAAATAACAAAATTCGAACACACAATACAATTTCCTAAATAAACGAAAAAAAAAAACAACAATATTTCATAAATAAATCATCTATGGAAGTTATTTAAAAAGTTAATTAAGAAGCGACACAGGAAGCCCTCAATCAAGGAAAATGTCTGCCATTTTCCAAATATTAATTCATCAGCAATCTATAACACTTTCCTCGTCGAAATCACACAATGACACCCCACAATCGAAGCTTACGCAGTGTTGCCAGTTCAGCTCTGATTTTTTTAGACAATACAGATCCTTTTTTTTATGCTATGAAAAATAAGTAAAAATAACGTTTCTAGATTTATGACTTTTCTAGAACAAAAATGGAAGCTAAATTAGACTAAAATTAGAAGTAATTCATTTGACATATTTACACATATAGATACATACTATAATTATAATTTGCATCAGTGGTTCGCCTCAATATTTAGAACTCACGAACCCTACACTTTTGTTTAAAAGGCTATTAACAGGGAAATTTCTATCCTGGCAGCCTTTTCAGACGCACCGTGAAAACGTTCTGTGTTTATCTCTTCCAAGCAATTTGCTCCGTCCTTTTGAAACATGAAATTTTATTAGAGAAACGCGACGCGACGCGACGCGACGCGCGTGACATACCTAGACCAACTCATACTTTTATATTTTTGATGCTATTAAATTTTATTGTTATGGTTTTGGTAACAATGAGAAAGATCAGTAAGGGAGTTTTTTATAATTCTTTCCTCTTAAGATGATTTTGGCGTCGCACGTCTTTGTGCATTTATCAGTGTTAAGGATTAAGATTTTTCAAGTTTTATTTGAATCGTCAAGTAAATTACGGTCAAATTAAAGTCATGCGCTAGTAAAGTGGTGGAGGCTTTACTAGACTCTTCTATGAAGTTTTGGAAATAACATGAGAATACAGTTATGTATTTACCTACTGTTATTACTTTTCCACACACGAGTACGTCTACGAACACTTAATAAATAATAATCCACTATTTGTTTCACATGAACGCTTGAAAATACACAAGTTTAAGTACTTAAAGAAGTTATTTATTATAGAAATTAAATAATTGTGTTGGCACTGTAGCAGCGTTCTTTTAATTTTCATCGAATACCGACACCGGAATATTAGCATTCCAAACATACTATTTTCCGAAAATCTAAGATTTTTTCACAATACCCGAATATGACACCAATTAGTGTTTCTTTTTCATTCTTGCACAACACCAAACCAAATCTGAACAACAGATTTTGTAACGGTGATAACACAACAGGTCCACATTTCTGAACTCGTAAGGATTTAGGGATTTGCAAAATATGAGCATGGTGCTGCCACAGTGGTTTCAAATTTGTTCTTTGTGATAAACTTTTATTTACTGAGCATGATACGCTAAATCAATTAATCATTAGTTAGTATACCTACATACCATATATTTATATAGTACAACATAATAAGGATTTATTAAGCAAAAAGCAGGCAATAAATTATAGAAGTAAGTACCTTCCTACTAGTGAGAACTGAGCTAAAACAGATTTATAACCAGCTACGTAGAAGATATTTGTCAGGCTTCAGCCAGTGAGACCTGGACCCAGGAGCCACATCAGTTCGTAGCTCCATCACAACCAGGGTATTCTAATATCAGTGTTACGATATTCACTCTCTTGCTCTCTCCACAAGGAAGAGAACAGGAGAAATGACAGTTGTGAGCAGACAGATGAGATTGTCAAACTACATTAACGTTGAATTCGAAAAGTAATGGTAATTGATAACGTTTCCTATTCCATTCGCATTCCGTTAATGATGATTAGTCATTTCACGGGGCGATTCATTCTCCACCGACGCCTTCTATTAGGGGCCTTGTGACCGACGGACGAACGGAAAAACGACGGCTGGATGGATGTACGACAGACAGATGGAAAACACTTAATTACTTGACGATAACGGTGCTCAAAAAAGATTGTAGTAAACTTGTAAAATGTTGCCTGTTCTAAGAATTGGTCGACTCTACTGTTAAAGCAAAAAAATTAAGCATTTTATAATGTTTCAGATAAAACAATCGATTATAAGTTATTATAAAACTAAATCCATACTGCCCCACTGCTGCCTCCTCCATTAATGCCCCCTCCATTTACCTAGTTTTCTATAGTTATCTTCATATTACTGGAAATTGTTTAAACCTGGTGAAGTTTGATAGTTATTGAAGTGGTGACTGGTGACTCGAGATATTATACGAGGAAAATACCAAGTACGGAGAAAAATATTAAATACCTATTTGAAATTTGCGTTCGAGAGTAAAGAACTCCTCCATCATAGGTTCAATCAAAACCATTGTTTATTTCAAAGTATATCTTTAGTATACCTAATTTAAACCTTTTGATCTATAAAATAAAGTTACATTTGAGAAAAAAATAGGTATGATATTTTTTTCCGCTTGAACCCTAACTATGAAAGAAAGTATCTCGGGAAATTGCTCAATATCTCATCGCTAGATTTGTTTCAATCTCGCTGTGAGCCGCGTTCAACGACTTCTATTCAACAAATTACTTCTATTCAAGGGAACGCTTCTTTGACCCCAGCCGAGCTTACAACTAGACTTTTTGGAAATATAGGGTACGGTGTTCCGGAAGAGAGGGAGGGGCGTTTTCCCGGAAAAAATGCGGTTTTCGCTATCAAAAACTACTTATTGACATGTTAACTGTGGGAAAACAGACGTAAGAGCTTTTCCACCTACAAGTAGAGGCAGGTCATTGCAACCATGAATAATCCAAAGTTTTAAGCTGCAATTATTTTGATAAAACACTGTTTTAAACTATTACGCTTGTTCACTACAGTTATTATGATATTAATATAACTGTAAATATTTTTATTGATGTATGTTTTAAATAACGTAGATCTCACTGTATAGTAAACCTACCCAGCACACAACCACACCATACAGCACACCATCACAAAACAAAAACATATCGTTATATCTACAGTCGAGAGTTGCAACACCAAGGCACTTACAACACCGCAATTTGGCTTCCACACACTCATACCTGACGAACTGGATCCACGTAAAGTACACACATACACAAACGCAGGTCATGTTATAAAATCACATTGCTGCTTGTATATAAGTTAGTGAGAATATAATGCGTTTCTTATCTAAAAGGTGGTTGATGAAAGTTAACACATCACTTATGCGCTATCGATGACATTTTCAGCATAATTTCAACTTAACATAATTTTAATTTTCGAGCGTGAGAAAATTGTGTGAATGATATGAGATTTGAGTCTCCAATCACAAGCGTCATTTGATATCCCCTCTCCCCTCCTCGCGACCAACGTGGCTTCCTGACTTCATGCGCGATCAAGTTAGATTTGAAAGCGTTCCTGTCTCTAATCTAAAAATTCTGGATTAAAATTACAAAGACTCGTTTTAAAAGTTTCTTTTTCAGGACGTTTAAAGTAAGGTTAAAACAAAACAACAAAAATACAAAACCATGCCGGAGAATGTTCTCACAACAACATGGCTAACGAGTGTTACCGCAACATACAAGATGGCCGCTTATTGAAAACACATTTACTGGCAACCCCGGTACCGTTACACCATGCAGTCTCTGAACCGAAGCGTTCCTGTATGTAAAAGACACTCGTGTTTTCCACATTAAGGGCAGGAATGCCTGCAGATCAGTATTCCTCGGGGTTACGTCCCTTCGGAATTGCGGTCACAGATGACCCGGCCGGGCCAATCCCGCATAGATCGGTTCTATTGAAAGATGGATAAAAAATGCTAGTGTTCAACGGGAGGATGGGATTGTTCCATATATACATATACCTATAGAGCAAGACTGCTCAACCAATTTTCGAGACGGGCCTTAATTTTGATTCCCTTGTCAGCTGGCAGGCTATCTCACAAATATGTTGATATGAATGAAATACGTCGTTGTGACTTTTTCAGTAATTTTTGAGCTGAGAACGTCAATTTGCTCTTGTTCGAGAAGAAATTCTGAAGAAGGTTTTGAAGGTAAAATTTATTTTACCGTGAACCGATGTTTGTAGACCAATTGAAATACGTTGACTACTTTGTGAGCCTGAGATAAAACACTTTGACTAACAAAGCGGGCCTGGTAGTAGGCAGCCATGCGGGAATGGAATGGTTTCCGTGAGGTTGATCGGTTTCCGATGATGGCGGTGACATTTGTGTGTTTTATTGCGTCAGTGGGCCGTAATACGCACATTCTGCACCCGGCGACGAGGAGCTGAGCCGGCAGGTCGCGGGCTCCTCCTAGTAGTAGGAGATCGGCATCACAATCATATCGGGATCACATTTATTGAAGAAAAAAAAACTTTAAGTCTCTGTTTATCAACACATTTGGGTTCCATGTGGAAAAAAAGATGTTTCAATTCTATATTATTTAAACTAACGCCTAATTTAGTAGGGTCTAATTTTACTAAATTAGGTTGAGAAGACGTAGACGTGTGCTTGTTTGCCACCTATGCCATAAAAAATATATAAAAAAACGTGGCGGAGGACCAAGATTTATGGAAGGAATTAGGGGAGACTTTTGCCCAACAGTGGGACAGTATAAGTTAAAAAAAGGATGTTTGGACGCCTAAGTAATTTGTATCACTTAAATAATATTATCTAAATCCATTTATCACCACAATAGCATCTTCGAATAAAAATAAAAATGTAGAGGCCCTTGGACAGAGAGGTAGGTACTCGGGAAGATTGGGTACCTTCGTACACGGGGAACATACGTACAGTAGCTATATCTAGACAACTATACATGTTAGCGTATTCATCGCTGAGGGCATGCCCCGCGCCCTTATGCACACCTCTCTCGCGGAGCGAGGCAGCAGTGCAGCCGCTGATCACGGGGAAACCGAATGACGCGGGTATAGCAGCGCGTAAGTAAAAATTTTACGTCACTTTAGTATTGTTTTTCTATTGTAATTTTTATTACCATTGAGTAGATGTTTTATGTAGATAGTTAAAATATTGGTATAATCATGTTATGTGCATTAAATTTAATGTTTTCGTTTACATTTTGAACAAAAATATTAATTATGATATTGGTATACATTGGGGAACATTCATACATATAGGTATGGGGTAGATTCGTACTGTACGAAAGTACCCCAAACATGGGGTAGATTCGAACAGTTATTGAATATCAGAATTATTTTATTTCAGAATCATGCGTAATAACATAAAGTAAGGGGCCAGAAACCAAGAAATCGATGAAGAGGCGATGACAAATGCTATCAAAGAAGTTTTGGACAAAAAATTGTCATTTAGGAAAGCCGCAGAAAAATACGACGTTAAACCATCAACGCTAGAATCTCGCATTGCAAAACCTACTCCAGGCCTACCTCCCATGCAAGCAGATCAGCCAGACCCTAGTGTGAATCCAGGTGATAATAGTGACCCGATCATTGCTAACAAAACTCGCCATCCACCACTGATTTCACCTCCCAGGTCACCCTCTATCACTAGCTGACGGCAACAATCATGCAGCATAGACGTCGACACCTGTAGGATTACTAACACCTGAAATGATATGGCTATTCCCTAAGATAAACAGAAGTACGATCACTGAACAAAAAAAAGACGTGAGCTGGGTAAACCAAGAATTTATATTGACACCCCTGAAAAAAATTAGACTAGAAGAAATATACAACATTAAAACAATTGAGAAAGAGGAGCAAGAACGAAAGAAATAGAGCAAAAGAAATGAAACGAGCTTTATATTTGATATCACAGGAAGATATAACAGATGAAGATCAAAACATGTAACAGATGAACAGAAAAAGATCAGTAAAGCATTACGTCGGACAAGTTATTGAAAGATACAGAGTACAAAGTCTAATTTTTGAGAAAAAAGGCAGGAACTTGGAATTTCGTATTTCCAAATACTACAGATGAAGGGACTGTTTATACATCGGACATCGTTTTAATTCTACCATCTTGAGCTTCTAAAAAGACTTTTCCGCTTACAATGTCCAGTAGACGATGATTGATTCGTACGTTGTCTTTAAGGTTGTGTAGAAGCATATTAGTATTTAAGTTTTAATTTTTTAACGAAAAAGTGTTACTTTTATTTCACGACTGATTATTGTTGTAATTTAATTTAAGATACAATACTAAGACCGTCATGTATAAATACAATAAAACTAAACTCTTCACAAGATATAGGCTATTTTTATGCAGCTGTACGGAGGTTCCCCAGTATGTATGTAGGTACCCCTCACTTAGTACGAAGGTGCCCCACTCGTGGGGCCATTTCGTACGTTTCCCAGTTTTTTGAAAACTTGATATAACTTGAATATGCAAAGAGATACAAGCATTAAATTATATTAAAATTAAAGCCTAAAATATGAGCTATAGAACAGTATTAAATGTAGTTTGAATAAACAAATACTTTTTTATTTATTTGGTAAAGAGTAAAAACTGTACGAAGGTTCCCAATCTTCCCCTACATATTTTGAAGCTGGCAAGTTTACATGTTTATGCAAACTTGCCAGCCAGCTCTGCCGCTGACTCCGTCGTTAACTACTTGGTATGTATGTAGGTACATAAAGTAAGGCCGTCTCCCGCCGGAACAAGTCCCGCTCCGACCAGATAACAAACTTTCCTCGTGTATATTTGATGCACTCTAATAGACGTAGACAAATTTAGATATACAGTGTGGTGATGATATTCCTGCGGTTGTCAGTGACCGTTCTGATGCAGGCTGATGATGAAGCGCTAAGTGTGTGATCGTATTGTTTCAGATCCGTGACTGGTTGTCGCTGGAAGCCGGCATGCTCCGCGCGCCGCCGGTCGCCGTCGGCGACGTCGAAGACATCCTGCATCAGATCGACAAACAGAAGGTCAGTACCGCTAATTAAACTTTCCTTTCCTGAAGAATTGAGTCTACTGTACGTACATACTTGGACATGGACGGGCCACACCAGCGAAGTTGGATAAACTATTCGTAGGGCCACACTGAATAAACTAGAAGGCAGTTTGACGCATTACTTCGAGTCGCTGCTGAACTTGGAGCCCCTAGCACCCAGTAGTGGCACACACGGTACATAAATGCAGAAAAAATCCGTCTCATGCACGTGTGTATATGTAATGTACGTGCTCGTTTGCTAATGGTTGTAATTTAACTGCAGTTAACACCCCGTCCGCAGGGCTATAAATATAATCTGGGAAAATGCGGTTTTTTTCGAGACGATAAGTATTTCACATTTGTTCTAGATACTTGCGTACTTTAAAAAAATATCTGGTTCATTTGGTTTATTGGTAAATTTCAGTAATATCGGGTTTATTCGACATGACGTGCTTGTAACAACCAGATAGACGGAGGAAATAGGAACAACGGGTTCAGTAGACCAATGCACAAGTGGATCACATTAAAAGCCGACTTCAAAAATATATTATGATAAACGTAATAAGTGCCTATAAAATTCGAGAGTTGCCCTCGATTTAACTAGGATTCCATCATTAGATCCTGACTTGACAATGGGACCAAATTGGAAGTATACCCTACCGAAAAAATGCTTTTTTTTTTATAACATTGCAGTTGGCAGAGTAATGAGTGAACATACATATAAATATATAGAGTGGAACATAGAACCGTCCGCCGTGCATCATGTCATCTGATCTCATGAGATCGGTACGAGCGGGTTCAGCAAGAACTTACTTTCAACATTTATATAAGATGGTACAAACAAAACAACAAAAACACCTCTAATTATAATAACGTGTCTATAATAACGTGTCTATAATAATTATATAAACCTTCGAGGTTCCATTGTAGTCCGCAGGACGGACCCGACCCAACACATTACTTGAACGGGTACAATAAACTAACAACATGCATTTCATAATATGGAAATTGAATTTATTACTAATAATAACTGCTTCAGAAAAATTAACTGTTAGTGTTAACTTTAGGGTTGGTTTTTGGTAAAACGTGACTTGTTATTTTAAAGTAATTATTGTTTAGGTAAAATGTGTTCTGTAGGTTAAAACTTAGGGTTGGTTTTAGTGAATCGTGTAGTGTTTATTCGCTCAGTATAAGTTAACGAAGATGTTGAATCGAGGGATGGAGCTAGAATGTGTTTGAAGCGTGCGGAGTGTCAACAATAGTTTGTAGGCGGGGAGTCTGCCTCTATTTATATTTTCTTCAATTCAAGTAAAAATGGCAATAAAATGTCTTAACATACGTAATACGTGATAACCTGCGTAAAAGAGAATTACTGCCGACCGAGCTCAGTGGATTAGGAGAGGCCTATGTCCAATATGCCCATCTGTGGACAATAAAAGGCTGATGGTGATGATATTTTAAAATGGAAACTTGTAAGTACTCATCGTTATCATCATATAAACATATTAAGCCGCTTATTTACTAACATTCGGTTAGTGCCTACTACCTCTAGTACCATCCATCCTTGCTACTAGTAAATCAGTGACAAAGCAAAAAGGAGATAAATCTATTTTAGCAAAAACAAACATTTGACGCGTCTGAAAAATACATATTTACTATTAGAAAATTGTGTCTGTTTTATTTCTTAATTCGATAAACAAAATCAAATCATCGAAATGCTTAAAACGAACCTCGTTCGTCACACAAGATAATAATTATAATTTGATTATAATTTAATTTGAATTTGAATCATTATCCATAATTAATGAAAAATAATACGTACGTCTCAAAAACCATCCAAATAAAACTGACGATGAGATTTTCGTTCTCCTTTTCGCCTTTTTAATAACCTCACAAAAATACGACTATCATTTAGACTTGAGGGCGTAATTTCCACATAACATTTTATGGCCATTCGACACATTCTTATTTACGATTTTCGCAACGCTGTCTCTTGTACTATAAATGTGCTGCGAGCGAACAAAAACTCTATTGTTATACAATAAAGTTATTTTTGGTAAATTAGAAAGGTACGGTATATGTATAGACCGTATTCACTAAGAGTAAGGCCTATTTTTGAATGGCTTATATTAGTATGCCAGTCTCGTAGGGCTGCCTTCAATTAGTATCCGCGTCGGGTACAATGAGGAATTCTATGAGCAGCCGAAAATAGGGATATATGAGAGTAATAGATATTAATGATATTGGAATCCGGGAACTTCCGGGAACGAGGATATCTACTAAATAAAATAATTCTCCATCAGATTTATGAAATGAAACATTTACTAATAGCATTTAATGCCTTTACAACGATATTTAGTGAGCGGAATAAAGTTATTTAGAAATTGAATAAATTATTGGGCTTCTAACCTTCGACCAAAATAAAATGAATGGACGACCATTGAACTTGATCATTAAAAACGAGTCAAAACCGTCGGACATAATTATACCTCAACACTAAATTATAAAAATGTACAGTAGGTATATTTGTTACAAAAAATAGATATCGGTTTCATTTGTATATTTACACTTCGGTAAAGCATACTAATTCATAATTTTGTCAGATGTTTCGTTATCGCGTAACAATAGACTCGTGTTTCACTTCCTACGGCTAGAGATCGACTGAAACGAAGTGAGCGCTGGCGCTCATTTTGTAATCTTCAAAAATGCGCTTGTACTGGGCCCGTCCGATCATTTTATTTTGGTCGAAGCTTCTAACATTTAGCGGTCACGTTGAGCGACTCATTTTATAATATCATAATTATTAATAAAGATATTTATTAATTAAGTTTGTTTCTCTTTCACGCACGAACAGAGTAAATTTAATTGATGTTTTTATATAGACATAGTTGGAAAGACAGATAATGATATAAGTAAAGGATACTATTTATCTCGGGAAAATAATCTGTTTCTGAGTTGAAACCGGTGGGGACTGCCAGTTCAATTATTTTTTTACAAAATTGCTCGCAATATGTCGGCAGTCTTCACGTACATACATACATACATACTTAACAAACAAATTGGTTTCCATTAAAATATATAGTTTAGAAGAGAACGGCTCAAACTGTATTGTGGATTTAATAATGATTTATTACGTGTCGAGATAATTAGTTAAATAATAATAATATAATATTTATTTCAAGTAAATTAACTCTTATTTTACAGTTTAAATTATTAGTCACATTACATAAAATTACAATTAGTTACAATTAAAATACTAACACTACTTTTAATTCATTAAAATATCAAAATAATAATCATTATAAATAAAAACTAATCAATTTTAAAATATATTTACATAAAATGTCAAACATGTACTTAATTTAGTAATTAAAATGGCACCCTATAAGATCTATGTGTAACGTGCAATCCGCAGCAGTGAGCAATGTAAGGGCAGTCAAGCCTGCCCGCGAGCGCGGCCAGCATGCTGTTAGTACTCCCCCGCACCCGCCGCACCAGCGAGCCGCATCTCTTTCGCATTGTTGCGTAGAAGCAATCAACGTGCGCTTCCGCAAACATTGTAGATGCGCTGCAATAGCGGGGGAGTCCCACCAGCATCCTGAACGCGTTGTTGAACTGGACACGGAGGGCGTCGTACGATTTTTGCGTATAGCTAGTCCACAGGCTGCACGTGTAGAATGTAGTGCAGTAAGCCCTGAAGAGCGTTATTTTAACGTCAGTAGAACATCGTGCAAACCTGCGGATTACCATATTGGCTCTAACCGCTAACGCCCTCCTCTCCCGTTCAATATCAGTGTCATCCTTCAGGGAAGGAGTGACCAAATGGCCCAAGTATTTGAAAACTTCCACTCTTTCTAACTGTGACCCGTTTAATTTAATAGGTGGCATTTCCGTTACCTTTCTCGTCCCACCCTGAAAAAACCATACACTGACTTTTTTTCACATTATACAGCAGACCATGGTCCACAGCATAACCCTCACAAATACTCAGCAGCTTTCTCAGTCCACAGACCATGTCATCCGCGTAGCTTATGTTATTAAAACATACGCCGTCTATGTAACAACCGACATGCTGCCCGCTGAGCGCCTCGATCAGTCCGTTAACATACAGGTTAAAAATTGCAGGGGAACTTAACCCCCCCAAAGACTGGCGCTGTTCTCGATAGATCTGCCGATAGTATTATGTAATTGTGTTGGACACAAAGTTTTTATAAAACTAGAAGCTACAGGTATACGAGTAAGTATACAGCACACTGTAATATAATTGTTGGAGTCATCTGGAAATACACTGTGGCCTTAGTACGAGCACTTGCGAAAAACTTATCGTTACGTATACGATACCAAAATGCATGAAAAATTGAACAGAGCCTCTATCGGATGTGAAAGGAAACTTAATTTTTCATACATTTTGCTATTGTTTACGTAACGATAACTTTTTCGCAAGTGCTCGTACTAAGGCTACTGATGATACAGCTTCTATCGAATCAACCTCATCTCTGTCGATGTACCGTCCTCACGGCGCGGCGCGTGCGGCGCGTGCGTCGCGTGCAGCGCGTGCCGCGCGGGTGGCGTGACTCCCCCTTCAGTTTGTCAGCAGCTCGAGTAGGTAATGAGACGAAGCATCATTAATTCACGAGTCCAATAACCTTGGTAGAGAGCAAGGGCAAGGTCTGGTGACGTATACATGATAACGTCACCAGACCTTGGCCTTGCTCTCTACCTAACTGTACATCGAGTAACAACATGGCAAGTTCACGGTGGGATGTTGTTATCTTTGATTCTGGATTACTCTTCTCAAAGTACTTTGGTAACACGATGCTAGAAACTATAGCTACCCTATTGTAACCATATTAAGATGGTTTTAGTACCTAGATAGTTTACCAAGGGATGAAAGACATATATTTAACACGACATGTGGTTGTCAATCGATTGTGAAATAGATGGTTCTCTGGTTTTATATCGAAAACTGAAAAAAATTAATTTTAATGCAACCGGCAAAATACATTAATCATGCGGGACCAAAGATAAAAACAAAATAGAAACCGCACAAACAAGGAAACAAATTATTTTAATTGTACATTATCAAAGTGTTAAGTTAGAGATTTTGGCGGTGATATGAAAAACTTGTCACTTTTGAGAAATGAAAATAATATTTGATTTCCGTGACACAGTGATCGCTAAATATTTAGTCAAATAGGGAAGAAAAAAATCAATATAATTTATTCTGTTTCATAACACTAATAATTGTACCTATGTCGCTGTGATGTCGACTCGTCGTACGTCGCCACAAACGCGTAAATGCTGCATTTGACAGCGCGGCTCCAGTTAAATAACTGCGACTGGACGTTGTGTGCGCATGCGTAGTTTTAGTGAAGATACAATGTCGATAGATTAAAATATATTTTTTTGTCATGAAGTTTGTTTATTTTTTTTCATTTCTCAGAATGTGTTTCCAGTGTAAACATGGTCGAAAATTCGAGCGTAATGACATATTTTTGCCTAAATAAAATAATGCGCGATAAGTCCCGAGAAACATTTAAAACATATTGTGTTGCCAGCCATGTTACAGTTTAAAACTACAATAATTCACATTTTTTTTATATTATTATTAACTACCAGCTGTTACCCGCTATTTCGTACATGTAAAGTTCAGATTCAGACTTTATTCTGAACCACCACAACTTTATCAGAACAAAGTTGTTGATATTGGATCATTGTCAACTTGTACCTGGCTCCTTATTCAGATTTTTCGTAGGTAACGAAGTTTTGAAAAGAAATGTTGACCAACTATGTGTAGCAAATCAGTAATTTGAACAAAACTCCTTTATATTGTTATTTGTTTTGTTTTAAATTACTTACCTTGGGCAAGTCTTTTTTTTTCAATCGTATCGTTTTTGATATGTAACGGACTTAACTACAAATGTATACCTCAGATTTAACCTTTTTAATACGCCTCTTTCATAAAAACCTAAAATATGCATACAATTATTTAAAAAAAGTTAAAAGTGCTTTAAAGTCGTGAGTTTTATTATCACTTTTATCGATAACAATGTTCTATCGATATCAGTCTGTCGATATGTACAACATCCTTACTCCCTCTCCCCTTATACAGGGGTGTGTAGTTGCTAGGCAACAGAAGCCGGTACGCTGCCACGTGGCCTTGAACGAACACACCGGCCGGCTGCCACCGGGCCCACCGGCACTACCGGCAGTAGCCCGGTGGCGGCCGAGGGCGAAGGTCGTGTTAATGGGTAATAAAGAACATTGTTAATATTTTTACAAAAAAAATACTTTATTACTTAACAACCATGACAGAGGATTTAATATAACATAAAATATACTAGAGACAGTATTAAATTTATATTTCCCAATTTATAGACAATGTTAAGGAAGAGCTATCTGTAAAAATTACTTTAATTGATCAAACCTGTCTTGGTCCAGCCATAAATTGAATACATCTGTCATATTGTTTTAAATGTTTATCGGAACTTAATTGCGCATTATTCTATTAAGATAAAAATTGGAACCTTTCGTATAAAAAAATCCTGTCTGTCATTTTACCCATAGTAAATAAAAATATACACTCAATTAGAACTATTTGGATCCCACAACTTCACATTATCACCAAGTGTTCCTAAAAAGTATGTGAAGTGAGGGACGCATAAGATCAAGTTATGTTAGTTAGAGTACCTGTTTAAGAATAATAAACCAGTAAAAAGAGACTGTCTGACTCAGAAAATAGGATAAAGTTTTCCTCAACAGCCGAGAAAGGTAAGTAAAAAGGAGGACGAAGAGGATCTAGTTACAGTGGTCGAGGGTGGCGGGATCGATATTGGGGGAAAAGGGTGTTGCGACGCTACTATTTTAGTTGGGGTAGTAATGACATGTCGATAAAATTAGAAACGATTGAATTTTATTGTTGAATTAGGCGATCTATACCATGGCTGTGAATAACGATTTTAATGGCAGTTTTAACTAAACGTTTTTTATTATTTAAACTTGATACAGCTCTGACACCTGCAATAACATTGTTAAATCTGAATAAAAACATTTTCTTTTAATAGTTCACTTAAGTATATCGGTTACCTGCTAACTCTTATGTTCAAAAACCTAGCGAAAGTGATCAGTATGTGTGGTTTTCATTCGGTTTTTTACAATGTTACTGGAGCTGCTTAAACATAGTTTACGTACGTATCATTTCTTTGTTGATGACTATTACAGGTCAATGATTATCTGTACATAGTATAAAATAAAGTCGCATTCCGCTTCTGTCTGTATGTATATCGGCTAACTCCTCTCAAACCACGCAACTAATTTTGATGTGGTTTTCACTCTCATTTAGATCATTGTTCACGGAAGGTTTATAAATAAAATAATAAAACCCTGAGCAAAGCCGGGGCGGGTCGCACAAAAATATTTGTTGTTATGATTTAATTGTAGGCAATGTTTGTCACAAACATTCTAAATCAAAGCATCGATATTTCTATCGATGGGTTTCCGCCGCATCCCATCCCTAACATCATTCCCTGTGCAGCCGCGGTGCGAGGCGGACGTCTCGTGCCGTCGTCCTGTTCGAGTTTAATTGGACGGTTATAAGTAAGCTGAAGTTACACCGTCATTATTATTTATTCGAGGGCGAGGGATGATCATTTTGCTGATTTGGATTGAATTTGCGGCGATGAATGCTTCATTTGTCGGCTTAATTGGAGCCGTGTCAGGTTTTGAGCTCTCTTGAAGTTGCATTTATTAACCGACTTCAATAAAGGAGGATGGTTTTATGTTCCACTATATATATATTTAACATATGTATGTTCACCGATTTCTCCGCCAACTACGGACCAATTAAAAAAAACTTTGTCCTGTAGGGTACACTTTCAATTTGGTCCCATTGTCACCAACTCAGGATCTGATGATGGGAGCCCAGGGACATCGAGGGCAACCTTCAAATTTTACAGATACTTATTACGTTGTTCATATATTTAAGTCTGTTTTTATTGTGATCCACTGTGTGTATGTATTAGTGTAAGTAATTATTTCTTCTTTATCTTATATGAATTTATAGAAACAAAGTAACTTGTACTGAATTATTATTTTAAGTTGAGTGAAAGGTTATATTTTACTTATGTAATGTAGCAACATTTTGCGGCGCACTGTTTAAATAGCCTGTGCTGTCATTCATTTAAAAATAAAATGTATACAGGCTAGGAAAATGTTAATGAACATGCAGACTCGCAGACTAATATCTAAGAGAACATTTAAGTTATTTCCGTTTAGTTTCACAAGAATAAGTTAGACGATATCGTTCAAGTTCCAAACATAGATCAACGTTTATGTTAATAACTTTAACTTGAAGTTGTCGGGTTCCGGCTACACGTCACGTGACAGCGACTGCTACGCACACTGTGGGACGAGTTGGGAACTTCCTGTGTGGGACCACTATGTATGATGTATGCTGACGTGTCTGATATGTATGAATGTGAACATAGAAGAAAATACTTTCTAAGAGAGCAATAAGAATGTCTATTAAATTCTGTGCATAGAGTCGGTAGGCTGTATGAAAATAAGAAAAATTATATGTCTCAAAACTTTTTGTCTGAGCACACGTCTTCTCAGTTGCGTATTAGGAAGAAACTAAGAAGATCTGTGGTCTTCTGTGTGGTGTGGTCGGTTTTATTGGTGATATTTCTCCCACTTTTACTGTCGTATTTTAGAACGAAAAATATTTTTAGTACCCTCCATACATCCATTTTTATGATGCCATACTGCCTTGTACTCCTACTAATGTAAGTCGGCTTAAACTAATCATACAAAATTCATTATTACTCATTGAATTTTTATGTATAAAATAACACTTACGATCGACAGTATTCTGTGTCGCTGGACGTCTTATTCTTATAGCATACTAGCAGCGCTCTGCAGTTTCACCGGCTGTCCCACAAGAACAGTTCATTTGTTCGGGATATAAAATATAATAAATGAATAATCCAGGATATAAGACATCCTTAAACCAAACTTCATTTAAATCCGTTCAATTGTTACTGAGTTGAGTACAACACACACATGCAAACATACACGGACACACAAACATTCAAGTTTTTAATATTGGTATAGGGGCCGTCTCTCTTGATTGGAAACTTCCGTTCTTATGTTAAAAAAACATTATCTCTGTTTTGTCCCATTCTCATTTAAAGAAAGAAATTCTTGTCGTTTCATCCAGCCAGGCCCTTCTGAAAACATAATTCTCAAATTCCCTCGGCGAGTGTTCTCGACACTTCTCTCTACGAGAGTGCAGATAAGAGGCGAGATGCCAACTTGCTATCTTAATGAATGTTTCGCTAACGACTCGTTATGTTAACGGTGCGGCCGCGGCGGACACTCACGCTCCATCTGCAAACTGTATCTAAATATAGTTCAAGAATCTATCTAGTACCTACCTACCTACTATGTACAAAGTCAGAACTATACTGCGTATACACAGAGGTGCTTGTAACGTGAACGTTTCTATTCAAAAACGTAAAAGCTCGTTTAGTGAATATGTAGTTTGTCTCGTTGCGCGTGAGTCGTGACACTCTCCGTGAGGTAGACGGTTGACAGAACACTTTAACATAGGATTCATCAAAAATATGGAAAGTATGTGATTAAGTTTATGCATACTAGGCGGCGATTCACGGATTTACCTGTATTTTTTTGCAATTTTCTGTATTAAAAGTCATTTTATGTCCGACGTTATTTATGCATTTTGCTCCTTGACAAATTTTCTAAATATTGGTTAAGCTAAGCAGTCGAAGCAGCCGAGGTCGTGGAAAAGTACATAATAATATCATAACGATACAGACATTGGTTTTATGAGATCCGATCCAATGCACAGACAGGTAGAGAGGCCGACTTGTATTGGTAGCTTTAACCCGCAGTTACTTTGACGTAGCCAATAAGGTAGAGACACTAGCATGGCTTAGCTCTACTCAACCAAATAAACGACGCGGAAATATTATTATTTATATATAGATTAGACTAGTAAAGATACTCCTCGTTGTACCTGTTCAGTGTGATGAACAGACACAAGTACGGCGCTGCACATGATGTCAGTACTCAGTGAGCCGAGCGGGCGGCGGCGGCGGCGGCGGGTTGTACCGAGCCATGCTCGCGTTCAATCAACATGATTGATTTACGACACTGATGTCAATGAAGCGAGTCCAATTCAATATGTGCTCCTTACGTAGCAGTAATCATACCTTACCCGTTCGTCAGTCGCTGCGAGCAGACGTGTGTCAGTTTTTGCTATAAAATTCATAAATCAGTGACGTTCAAATTAAAACTATACGAGCTTAGACAATTGAGTCCTAATTTGTGAAAATAGTGCCTACATATTTGATAAATTACGCTCCTTTACATTATCTACATGCTGTGTCGCCTGCTGCGCTAGTGATCCGCCTTCGCCCCCGCGAGAACAGGTCGGTTGCTATTTTTTGCTCGCTCACACCTGCAACACCTTGGGCCTGCATCGTGCCCTGTATACAGTGCTGCAGTAAAGTTTGCCACCAGACCAGAGCACGCCTACAGTGTGTTACAGTTAAACTTGCGCGGAGTACTGTTCATAGTATAACACAATATACAAAACTATGAATGTCCAGAGATCGCCAACCCGCACGATTTGCACAACAACAGGTGCCGGCGGATCTCAACCGGACTTGTCAAAAATAAGTAATTTTAATGTAGACCCGCACATTACTCAGCGCATTAAACGTAAATTGCCGAAAGAATGCGAATGCTCTAACGATTTAACGGAAATGCGATCAGAGATGACACGTATTAGTTCCTTATTAGAAAAGTATGTCGGTTCGAACGAACAAATTATGCAAAACATGCAAGACAGCATTGCTGGTATAAAAACCCAAATTACTGATTTAAAGACTTCTAATGAGCAGACAATTAATATCATAAGAGACAAGGTGGATGGAGTTATGACTCAGATCAATGACATCAAATCAACAACTTCTAACGTGTTATCAGAACAGAAGGATATAAAAAGCCACGTAGAAAGACTAGAAAAGTCAATCAACCTTGGTGAAAATAAAATTAAGACACTGGAGTCTGACCTTGACTCCATAAAGAATTCATCCCAAACCACTTCGATTAAGTTGGAGAACCAATTAGCCCTAGGCGAACAAATTATCCAAGAGGCGCAAAATCGTAGCAATAGAGAGAAAAACCTTATTATTGTGGGTCTACCTGAACCGACTTGTTCTAGAGTGGAAGAGAGAATGTCAGAAGACGAAGCCTCTGTATCGAATATAATTTCTTTGCTGAGCACGGATAATCTGAGACCAACTAAAGTTTTTAGAATTGGCAAACACAACTCGGGCAAAAATCGCAGTATTAAGTCAGTCTCGCCGCTGGTTCAAGTGCGACGCACGCGTCTCGATGGCGACGGTGCGATCTCCTCCCGGTACGCGTATTGTTAACGATGTGACATCGCAATGTTCGCAGTGCAAAGTGATAATCAACGAGATCTTAGCATTTATATGCAACAAGGTCGATACCCTTCCAGAGACTGGCATCATACAAATATGCCTTAGTGCCTACACGTTCGAAGAAATCGAAAATGCTAGAACAATCGCTTATAAAATACTCGCCCCTACGAAGAAGTTCTTGAGGAGAAAAGAAGGCTCCGAACAGAAGTGCATACAGGAAATTATTAAGTTCATTAAGGAATATGAACCCGACTGCTTACCGACGTTCGTGGCAAAAAATCTTAATAAACTACCCGCTGTCTCATTTGACTATATCGACATTACCACATTTTTGAAGGAAATGACCTTACTCAAGAACGACGTTGCCTGTATCAAATCAAAATCGCCTATGGTCAGCGACAATGCCACATCTAACTCGGATATAAATTTAATAAAGAAAGAAATAGATGATATCAAAAGCTTGATAAAAGAATTACGAGAGGCTCGAACTACCAGCTGCGGACATCCAGACGATCTGTTTCCTGGGCCTTACCACTGCGATAAGGATACAGGAAATAAGCCGAACATATTATCACCTAGCCCGATTAATTCTGTAGCGGGTACGATCGAGCCTCGCAGCGAAACGTTCGGCATGATTTCGGAGGTAAATGCGGTGAGAGGGCGCGGACCGCGGGGAGGGGCGCTCGCGCACTCCCAAGTATCGAGTGCAAGCGCACTGCCGCTTACGCCTCCTGCCGCTTCTGCGCCTGCGCCGCGCACTCCTGCCCGCACCCCCGCCGCCTCTTGCCAACAGCTGACGGCGGACACTGACGCAAAGGCAAATTATTTGAGCAAGCCTACCTATAGAGATATCGTAAGCGCGGCAAAAGCTAAGGATGACGATGGGTTTTCAATAATAACTCGGAAGAAATCAATACCATATAGGTACAGAAATACGAGAGGAACGTTACAAAACACTACTAAACTGCAAGCCGCCGAGTCGTACGCGTACATTTACCTCTCTCGTACACAGAAAAGTATTAAAGAGGAAGACATTATGGAGTATATTCGAGATATGAAAGAACAATGCTTAGAAGTTGAAAAATTAAATCAGACAAGGGAGACTAACTTTAATTCGTTTAAAATAAAAATATTGACTACAAAACTAAACATATTTCTGAAAAACGACTTCTGGCCTGAAGGTTTAGTATTTCGACGGTATAGACAGCAGCGTTCCCTCGGGAACGATACCGCTACATTAAATAACTAACTATGGATATACAACAACATAAAAGTCTAAGATTTGTTTCGTTTAATTGTCACTCGATTAAAAACTGTATTCCAGACGTGCGAAATATATGCAAGAATGCTGATGTGGTTTGTTTACAGGAGCACTGGCTGATGCCACATGATTTAGGAATTATCAATACACTGGATAAGGAGTTTAGCTGCTGTACTAAGTCCTCTATGCGTCCGGATCAGAGGGTGATAAGAGGGAGACCTTACGGAGGAACGGCAGTTCTGGTCCGATCCAACTTGTTTACTAAAATTGATAACCTGCAGTGTGATAGTGATCGCGTCATAGCCGTGCGCTTGGAACAAGGCAATCGTAGCCTATTAGTGTTTTGTGTCTATATGCCTGTCAACGACGAAGATAACCTTCCGGAGTTCACTCATTGTCTTTCGCTTATCAGTGCTGTGATCGAAAACTCTGATACGGAGTGTGTTTTGATAATGGGTGACTTCAACGCCCATCCAGGTACTCTGTTTGGAAGGGAGTTGGTGAATTATTGTAGTGAGCAATCGTTACGTTGTATAGACCTAGATATGCTCGATTCGGGTGCATTTACGTATGTGAGCGATGCGCACGGATCGTGTCGCTGGCTCGACCACTGCCTCGTCACTGAGGCGGCGGTCGAGTTGGTGACGAACCTGCAGGTCAATTACGAAGTTACTGCGTCGGATCACTTTCCACTAGTCATAGATTGTAATTGTAGTTTTATAAGGCCAAAATTGTTATGTAAAAACCCAAATAGTGAGCGTAGTAGTATTAATAAACATTTATGGGGTAACAGACAAAGGGATCAACAATTAGTTTACACTGAATTTTGCGATAAAAAACTGTTAGAATTAATTGACAAATACGATAAAATGCAAATTAATATGGAATGTACGAATGGAGATATTTTATGTAAAAATGAATTGCATTATAAATTTATTGACGAATTTTATTCTGATATTGTCGGGACGTTGCAGTCAGCAGCAGTGCACAGTTCTGAATTAAAAATAAACAGGAAGTGGAGTAAAATAGTAGGTTGGAACTATCATGTCAGGTGCGCTCACGTCAGAGCAAGAGAAATGTTCTCCCTATGGGTTCTGTATGGTAGGCCCCGCTCGGGATATCACTATGAAAATATGTCTAATTCGCGTAGAGACTACAAGGCTGCGATAAAGTATGTATTACGAAACCAAGACAAAATTAAAATGGAAGTGCTCGCTCGGCATCGTGCTGACGGCAATTTTACCAAGTTCTGGAAAGAAACGAAAAAATTGGATTGCAGAAATAGTATACCGCTAAGTGTTGAAGGAGAAAAAGACAAGAAAAATATAGCGAATCTATTCCGTAGTCACTTTGAGGTTAAAGTTCAGGCCAGTATAGCCGAGCCGAGGGTAAGTCGAGGCTCGGAAACTCACCACGTGACAATAAAACCTGAACAAATCGAGGCAATTTTAAGAAATATGAAACGTGGTAAGTCTCCGGGCCACGACGGCCTTAGTATTGAACATTTACTCTTTGCGGGTGGACACATTTGTCACGTGCTGTCGCGGTTTTTTGATTTATGCATGAGGCATTGCTATCTCCCAGAGGAACTTATACGAACGTTAGTAGTGCCTATTACTAAAAATAAAACGGGTGATATCTCGAGCGTGGCAAACTATAGGCCTATTTCGCTAGCGACGATTGTGGCCAAGGTGCTTGAACGAGTCATTTACTCCCACACCAGCTCAATGAGTATTGATGACGGACAATTCGGCTTTCGCCCACAAGTCTCTACGGACATGGCAATATTTTCACTTAAAGAAATTGTCAAGTACTATACTAAGCATGACACTACAGTATACGCATGCTTTCTTGATATAAGTCGCGCATTTGACACAATTAATCATGAGCTGCTGTGGGAGAAAGTGCACGACGCAGGAGTCCCACCGGAGGTTGTTGGTCTTCTGACGTATTGGTACGGCAATCAGACCAACAGCGTTCGATGGGACTCCGTGATGTCGGATAGCTACCGACTGTCATGCGGTGTGAGGCAGGGGGGGGTCACCTCTCCCGACCTATTTAACCTCTACATAAATGATTTGATCGTGGAGCTGAGCAGCACCCCGGTCGGACTCAGGTTGGACGGTAGATACGTCAACAACTTGAGTTATGCTGATGACATGGTGCTGCTTAGCCCCTCGATTAAAGGCTTGCGGAAATTGATGACCATCTGTGAAACATATGCTCGTAGTCATGACCTCACGTACAATGCGAAGAAGACAGAGATGGTGGTATTTAGGTCGGGAAAGGGACCATATAACGTACCAGAAGTTTACCTTAACGGACAGCCTGTTAAAACGGTGGACAGCTTCAAGTACCTTGGCCACATCGTGACTTCAAAATTAAAAGATGACAGCGACATCGAGCGTCAGAGACGCAGTCTCTGTGTTGTGGGGAACATGATAGCTAGAAAGTTTTTCAAGGCAGCGTCTGATGTGAAAATTACGTTGTTTAAGTCTTATTGCCAGTCTTTCTATACGTGTCAACTCTGGACATTATACACGAAAAAATCCTTTGACAACATTCGCGTGGCCTATAATAACATCTTCAGGCACCTGATGGGTCTGAGGTGGTGTTGTAGCGCCTCCGAAATGTTCACCGAAGCTCGAGTAGCATCATTTCACGCTATACAGCGACAAAGAATAGCATCGTTCATGTCCAGAGTTGACACGTGTAGAAATTCGATTATAAAGAGCCTGGCCGACAGGCTGCTGCTGACTGATACGTATAGACGATGGGTGAAAATTGCCACTTAATGTTATTTAATTTAATTTAGTTATATATATATTTTTATTTATTTTTTATTTCCACTATTTACTGTGCTTTAATTAATTGATTTATTTGATTGTAATATGGACCTAGTGTCTGAAATAAAGTTTTTTATTATTATTATTATTATTATTATTAAGGTATGCTTCGACGCTCTAGGATCTGCTAAGCAACTGCTCCGAAATAAAGGCAAGCTTCCAGGTGGCATAAATATGTACTCGGATCAAACACCGGCACAGCAAAAGTTTCTTAAAAATCTGAAAGATGAGCTAAAACGCCGAGAAAACAACAGCGAGAGTGGTCTCACTATTAAATATATCAACGGAACGCCAGCAATAGTAAAAGCTGCTCCAAAAAACTACGGGCAATGAATTCAACTGCTCCAGTCAATACCACAAAAACGAATACTTACGAAGTATTGAACAGCTACCAAAACTTTCCAGCCAACAAATCTTGCCTTACATTTCTCTACCTTAATGCTCGAAGTATACGCAAAAAAGGAAAATTTGATGAACTAAAGTGCATAATACTGGCCATACCAAATACCGTACATGTTATTTTATTAACTGAAACATGGATTCGAACAGAAACACAAGCATTACAATTTCAACTTCCAAATTATACACACTACTACAACTACAGAACTGATTCCATTGGAGGCGGAGTATCTGCATATGTCCACGATAATTTAAAACATAGTTTGTCTGAGTCTATTTACACTGGAGGTAATAATTATCTATGGATACATCTACAAAAATATGCACTCGACGTGGGAGTTGTATACAACCCTGGACACACAGATTTTGGCGATTTCCTTGAAGTATACGAATCACAATTGGAGCACAGACGCAGAGCAATGGTTTTTGGAGATTTTAATATAGATCTATTAACCAAAGATAAAAAAACCAAACAGTACAAACAACTTATAGAGGGATCTGGACACAAAATTATTAATAAAATTGACAAAAAACATTATACCAGAGCTGGATCAACAAAAAACTCCATACTAGACCATGTTAGCACTAATATGAAAAACGACACTTTCCATATGGTAACAGTCAATTCTTCATTGTCAGACCACAAACAGATTTATTTAGAAATAAAAAGAATTAAACCACCAGCGAATACATATGCTCAATTTGAAGCCATAGATTACAATAATCTATTTGAGTCGGTAGAAAAAATAGTACCACAAAATATTGACGACTACGCAGTATTAGAAGAGCTGATCAAACGTTGTACAGAAAACAGCAAAGTAACAAAAATAAAAATCTTAAATCAACCACAAAAAGACTGGATAAATAAAAACGTAATTACAGAAATTAATGAGAGAAACATATTATGGGCAGAACTTAAGAAAAATCCAAACGATGACCAACTGAAAGAAGAATTTCACATAAAGAGGAACCAAGTAGCCAGACTTATTCAAGACACAAAAAATTCATACCATTATAAAGAATTTACCAAGTGCAGCAACAAACCCAAGAAAATGTGGAACCTAGTTAATACTCTAGCGAATAATAAAATTAAACAAAGTTGTGCTCCTTCAAAACTGATAGTAGATTCTCAAGAAGTAACAGACCCAAATCACATCTGCCAAATATTTAATAAATATTTTTCAAGTATAGGACCTCTATTAGCAGATGAAATACCAAGACAATTCCATGACCATTACAACCATGCTTTACCACAATCCACCTCTCTAAACTCTACAATCTCGACATTTGAACCATGTACTGAAAAAGAAATCAAAAACATTATTAGCAATCTTGATTCTAACTGCAGTGTTGGTTTGGACGGAATAAGCACCAAAGTTATAAAATGCATAAAAAACTTGATATCAGACAAATTGGCAAATTGCTTTAACAAATTACTAAAGAATGGGATATTTCCAGATGCATTAAAAGTAGCGAAAGTTACCCCTATCTACAAATCAGGACCAAAAACAGATCCAGGTAACTACCGGCCTATCTCTGTATTGCCAGTGTTGTCAAAAATACTCGAAAAAGTTATACATAATAGATTAGAAAAATACTTATATTCCATTAATTTAATCTCCGATCGGCAATACGGTTTTATGCCCAAAAGAAATACACTAACAGCTACTATTGATCTTGTTACTAAAATAAAACACAACATTGATAAAAAGAATATAGTTCTAGGTGTTTTTATAGATTTGAAAAAAGCATTTGACACGGTTAGTCACAACCTACTTTTAAAAAAAATGAAATTTATTGGTATTACTGGAAAAGCGTTACAAATTTTTGAATCCTATCTTACAAAAAGATCACAAATAGTAAAGGTTGACCACAACAGCCAAAGCAACGCGCTACCCATAGCGTGTGGAGTTCCCCAAGGCTCAATTGTGGGCCCTTTGTTGTTTGTGTTCTATATTAATAATATACACGACTTAGGTCTAAATGGCCACATTACTCTCTACGCGGACGACACATGTTTATTCTACTTTGGTTCATCCATCCATGATTTAGTTTCACAAGCCCAAGACGACCTCAATACTCTATATGATTGGTTCCAGTACAACTTGTTAACTATTAATATCTCCAAAACGTGCTACATTCTATTTAAAGCGAAAAATAAACCAATACCTCCGCACCCTCATCTAACAATTAATAATATACCCCTACAACAGAAAACTAATGAAAAATATCTTGGTTTGTATATGGACTCCCACTTAACTTGGAATACCCACTTGGAACATTTAAAAACTAAATTAGTTTCACTCCGTGGCGCACTACGTAACATTGTTCGATGCATTCCGCGAAAATTACGATATACAATTTATAATGCTTTAGTTAAACCGCATCTTTTATACTTGATCGAAATTTGGGGATGTGCTGCAAAAACAAGATTAGATAAACTTCAAAGATTACAAAATAAAATAATTAAAATGCTCTTTAACTATCACTACCTAACACCAACTAAAAAAAATTACGATGAAACAAAAATTATGAATATCAAAAGACTATATAAATATAACATATGCGTTTTTATTCGAAAAACCTTAAATAAAAACATCCACACTAACTTAACATTCTTGAAACGCAAAAATGTTGTTGACCGCCGAACTCGACGAGCTAGCTTCCTCGTCATACCGAAGCATCGTACAAATTACGGTAAAACAATGCTCACTATTGAAGGAGCGCAACTATACAACCACATACCCTCAAAAATAAAAAATGTAAACTCACTTCACGCATTTAAAAAACAATTAGCTGATCATATTATCTTAGATAAATCATTGTAACACCAAAATGCGTGAAGTGGGTCTGTTGTTTTATGTTTTATTTTTTACTTTATACATAGATACTGTTTTTATGCGTAGGTACTTTACGTAACATGCGACGACGAACTTTATATTTTTATTAAAATATGTTATCACATAAGTGACAAATATGTCTTAGTGATAATAAAATTCTTTAAACCTTACTGCTCGGTTAACTCGGTAAACTATGCGAAGGTAGCTTAAGGAGCTAACTTGGTTAAGAGTCAGTTGTGTCTCGTCAATTTCACTTAAACTCGTAGAATGCTTTACAAAATTATATACAATTATCCTCGTTAACGCAAATTGAAATAGTGCACGCCAAGTTTCATTAAAAACGGACAACTAGTTTCCCAGTTACTGAATTGACTTGTACATCTAGTACGAAACTACTGATATCATTTGTACTACTCCGGGGCTGTTCTTTTTTATGCAACTGAGTGATGCCCTTACCCATCAGTTCAGATTGAGTTAATTTTGTATTTCCTTGTATTTTCTGTATTATTTAAAATTCTAATATTTAAAGGAAGAACTACGAGTGTTAAGGTGGACTTACATCATAGAGAGCTTACACTTATACGAGCAGGTGTGAGTGTGTGGTAAAAAATCCTAAAACCATTACGAATACTAAGAAAAACGTAATTAAAATTGTACTCCCACGCAATGCCATGTACAAATGTACGGATCCAACGAACGAACACTGCCGAATGCAAGCGAACGAGTTGGTGTAGACTGTGGAGGTATCAGCGCACGCGCAGGAACGATTCGCTCGCATGCACCAGTGCTTGCTGAATGTTTGTACGTAGCGAGTGAGCAGACGATCGGCTCACGGTCATGTGTAGACATGACGACAGCGATGGCGAACGAACGACCAATGTTCAGTGGCAGGTGCGCTTACGTTTGTCCGTATGAGTTCGCTCGCGTTCGTTGACTAAGTCTGAACACGGCATTACCAACTTAGAATTTACCTAATTTGACTCCCGCATCGTGAAATCAGCTAGTACTTTTTCTTGGCATTACCGCCCAGAGATTATATTCATCATCATCATCATTTCAGGACGTCCACTGCTGGACATAGGTCTCCCCCATAGATCCCCAAAAGGGCCAGTAGAATATTTTATTATCGAATGAAAAAAACTGGCCAAGAGCGTGTCGAGACTAAATCGACTTGAATTCATTTAAGTACGTAGGTATTTGAAAGTTGGGCGTCATAGATACAGATGTTCCATAGCTATGTATCAAGAATATTATTCCGGTCTTAATTCATATGTTAGGTACATAATGAACTGCTACTTAACTGACTTGCCTGTCATGTCCATAATATAGCTGATATTCATTATTTGAATAAATATTTAGGTAAAAAAAAAAACAATCTGGTAAAGCATGTTTACTCCCAGAGAGACCTCATTAGCAACCAATTATGGGGAGTTTTTATTTTGGGAGAAGGGAGGTATGAGAGCATACTCCCCTTCTTCCTTCATACCCCTTGTCATATTTAAACAAGCGACAAAAAAGTTTAGGAGCCGCGCTTACTTTGGTATTTACTATTAGTAGGTATAAATAAGTATAAAAGTTGCTGTTTTTTTATTCCATTTTAAAGTTGGTGTTGCGAGAAAATGTTTTTGATTTGTTTTGTAATTAATGAACCCCCCTGGATTTCATTTGGTGTTTAAATAAATCTATGGAAAATGCATGGCAATGAAAATAAAATACATGCCAAAGGTAAAGTCAAACAAAGATAGTAGACTTAATACAACAAAAATAAAAACACGCAAACTTTATTTTTATGTAAATAAATCGTATTTGTATAGAACATTGTAGTCCGTAGTCCAGTTTGTGTCGAGGTGTCCCCGTGTCGGGTAGGGCCCCCGTGAATCACTCACATACATAATTCTACGCCATGATTATTGTATGAATCGGAAAGGTCGTTCCGAGCACATCGGGTCGTGTCGGGCAAGTCGGATCGAGAGCACAGTGACGACAACGACTTCCAACATAAGAGTGATAAAGACACCCTACGACCTCTGGCCGTTTATTTTCTTTTTATTTGTTCAAGTATACGGTGCATGAGTATATTACAAATAATAAGCTTAGCGATGGATATAGTTTAAATACATTACACATACTGAAAAAAAATTTTGAATTGGCTGATACATTCAGAATGATACATTTCTGAGATATAAAACTAAATTTTTTGGTGGAGATAAAAAGCGGATGCGCTGTCCCCCTCCCACAAAGCGTGTGTTAGTAGGTATAGCAAGCCGTGCGTGCACCATACACATTTTGTATGGTGCACGCACGGCTTTTTTTTTTTTTTTTTTTTTTTATATCCCTTTTTTTAAAGCAATCTGTCTTTTGAAGACAATAATCTTTATTTTGAACTGTTGTCTTAAGTGACGCGTCTTGTGTGGAATACGCCCATTGACGCATCCATCCTCATAATTTTTCTTATTTTGTTAGGTCTTGGGGTATCTTCCTTTTAAGTCTCCTTGGAGGCCTTCTTGATATCAACATCTTTGCTAGTTCATTTGGATGATTTTGAAGTCGTTTTTGATAAGTTAGGGCGTTATTTCTTATTTCTTCTTCCACTGTGGGCATTTCCAGGTCCTTGTGTAGCGTCTCATTTGTGACATACCAGGGAGCGTTGGTTATCATCCGTAGCACTTTTGACTGAAAACGTTGTAGAATGCTTAGGTTGGTTTTTGAAGCCGTTCCCCAGAGCTCGATTCTATAAGTCCACACAGGTTTTAGGATAGTTTTGTATATAAGTAGCTTGTTCTCTAAACATAGTTTTGATTGTTTTCCAAGCATCCACTGGTGTTTACGTAGCTTCAGACTAAGTTGCTTTCTTTTTGAGAAAATATGTTTTTGCCAGGTGAGTCTTCTATCTAGATGTATGCCAAGATATTTTGTTTCATCTACTTGTGGGATTTGACTTCCATTCATTTCAACTGGTGGACATGTATTACGCCGTAAAGTAAATGTGACATGGGCTGACTTAGTCTCATTGACCTTGATGCGCCATACCTTTAACCAATTCATCACGGAATTTAAGTCAGTTTGCAGTAGCTGCGATGCTGTATTTGGATCTGTATGAGAGGTTAGGATAGCAGTGTCATCTGCATATGTGGCTACCGTTGAAGTTTTGTTTATTGGTAGATCGGAGGTAAATAACGTATAAAGTACGGGCCCCACCACACTGCCCTGTGGTACGCCTGACTTGATGATGTAGAGTTTGGTTGTTTCTTCTCCCTGTCTGACTGTGAAATGTCTATCAGTGAGGTATGCTTTGATGACGGTGTAGAAACTGGTTGGTAGTGTAGTTTTAATCTTGTACAGCAGGCCATCGTGCCACACTCTGTCGAAGGCCTGAGTTACGTCCAGAAATACAGCAGAACAGTACTTTTTGCAATCCATATCATCGCGGATCTTTTCAACCAATCTGTGAACTTGCTCAATAGTGGAATGGCTTTGTCGGAACCCAAATTGGTGTGAAGGTATAAGTTGTCTTTCGACTATTACGGGCAGCAGACGTTTTAGGAAGAGCTTCTCAAATAGTTTCGAAGTTATAGGCAGGAGGCTTATTGGCCTGTATGAGGACGTTTCTTGTGGTGATTTTCCAGGTTTATTCAGCATTATAATGGTGGCTACTTTCCATTGGGGGGGAAAGAAACTAAATCTTAGTATAGCATTAAAAACCTGTGTTAAAAACTTTATACCATTTTTTGGCAGTTCGTTTAAGCATTTCGCAGTGATGAGGTCATATCCTGGCGTCTTCTTAAGCTGTAGCAACTTGATCATATTTGCTACCTCTCCTTTTGTGAAAGATTTAATGGGCAAGTCCTGTTGGTTGGGAGCAGCCAGCTCTTCATTAATAAATTTTTCCTCTTCTTCAGTGATTTCTCTACTGTTTGGCGTAAATATTTTACTAAGATGTTCTGCAAAAGTCTCGGCCTTTTCCTTATTACTCCTTGCCCAGCTCCCAGAGCTAGTTCTTATAGGAGGATTATTTTGTACTGTCTTATTAATAGTCGATGTTGCTTTCCAGAGAGAGTAGTCTGTGGCAGATGTGGCATCGAGATTCCGTAGATGTTCTTGTGTGATATAATTATCATGTTCTTTAAGTGCATTCTTGAGTATACCGATTGCCTTATTCAATATTCTTTTGTGTTCCGGAGATCTAAGTGTTTGCCAGTTTTTGCGAGCAATTCTCTTTCTTTTTATCAGCTCTCTAATTGACTGGGGTATGCTGTTATTTATATTATTATTATTTTTACCGTTTGGAGAAGGAGTTGAGTTCCATGATGCGTTTTGAATGCACGAGTTAAATTGTTCCACAGCTAGTATAATGTCATCTTCAGTTTTCAAGTTTATGTCAGTTTTCAAGGTGCACTTTATTTCGTCCCGATACATATTCCAGTTTGTTCTTTTGTTGTGCAGAGTGCAGCGAGTGGCTTTTGGCACTACATTGTTTGATATAGTAACCAAGACTGGTGAATGGTCCGAGGACAAATCTGTTAGAGATGTAGCTGTTATTTTAGTTTTTGGTATCCCTTTATGTACTGCAAAGTCTATTAAGTCTGGTATTCTGCATATGTCTGTAGGCCAGTAAGTTGGTCTGCCTGATGAGGCAGTGCTAAGACTCAATGTCTGTATGGCTTTATTGAGTTCTCTCCCTTTAGTTGTGATGAGTCTTGAGCCCCAGTTTGTATGTTTTGCATTATAGTCACCACCAGCTATGAATCTATTTCCTAGGCTGTTGAAATAATGCTCATATTGATATTTTTTGAGTGCATGCCTCGGTGGACAATATATTGCTGATACTGTGAGTTGACCCATCATATCATACAAAACAATATTGGTCGCTTGTATATAATCTGTGCAGTAATTGTTTGTCTCATAGTGTTTAATTGTTTTCTTTATGATGATAGCGCTACCTGCATGTGCCTTTCCATCTGGGTGATTAGTGTAATATATTGTATAGTTAGGTATTGACATGTAGCTTTTTGCTGTAAAGTGAGTTTCTGTTACTAACATAACATCTATTTTTTGGCTAGCAAGAAATGCTTTTATTTCTAGATCATGTCTAGATAGCCCATCGGCATTCCATATTACTAATTTGATTTGTTTGTCCACTGTGAGACGATTGCTGACAAAAGATTGAGCATTACCCCCATCTTGTCCATTAAGTCCTTCTTCATTTGTTTGAGCTCCTGTATGTCGCTCGATTGGGAGTTGGCGTTTGGGTGGTTTGGTGTCTGTTCTGTAGCAGGGCTTCTTAATTTCCCTTTAAGTGTATTTGCGTATGTCCTTTCCGTGGTGTTTGATGAAGTAGTAGTTGTGGCCCTAGGCTGTTCTGGTGGTTTTGCTGTGGATTGTCGCTGCTCAGTGGCTTCTCTCTGTCGTGTAGTTTGATGCTGGTTTGTGGTTTCTTGCTGCGCTCTCAAATTATTTTTGTTAGTAGGCTTAGTCTTTCTCAGTGAGGGAAAAGATATTTTTGAAGCTCTTTGTAGATAGAGCATCCTTTGTAATTTGCTGGATGATTCCCATCGCACAGTACACACTTGACGTCATTTGATCGTTCTTTACGAGGGCACTGGTCAGTAGTGTGGGAGGCAGCACATTTCACACAGCGTGGCTTGTGGTGACAGAAGCCTTTCGTATGACCGTATCTTTGGCAGTTAGAACACTGAGGTATTTCACGTTTGAAATGCGGCGGCTCAATTTTCACTCGGCAGTGGAGAAGTGTCTGTATTTTATAGATTTCAGCATTATTGGATGTTGGCTTTAGTTCTATGGTGAACATTGGCATAGGTTTTTTAGTTATTTTGTGTTTTACATTCCATATATTAGTACGCACGGCTTGATATCATAACGTGATATAGTGCGTTCTCTGTCTAACGTGAAATTAAAATGCAAAATAATAACTTTAATTTTTGCACTAATTTAATTTTTATGATCAGCTCTTTTTCGAAGTTATAAAAAAATGAGGACAAGCTTATTCTGTGAATTCACTTGTATGTTGATTGGTAGCACGTCTCGTGTCCTTGGAACCAGATGTGGTCACTGACGACAAATGTCGACGATGATAAAACTTGAATCCAGCTTGATGCGTTGACTAGCGTTGTCGCGTGTCGTGTCGTACCGCTGTTTGTCGCGTCGGATATCGCAGTTTCCAGTCGTAGTCTTGTCGTCAACTGTAAATCAGGCTAAGTCCCGGACAGGGCCCGGGCCTTTTAGCCCGGTCGTTTTGCTCTTTTGTATTTTTGTAGCAAAAGGTCACATTAGAAATAAATCACGATGTGACGTAATAAAAAGCTGCGACTTACAATATCCGAGGTTGGCTTCATTTATATTTTATTACTAGGCGAACTGGTGTTACTTATGTACCTAATACTTGTAATTACAATAATGTGATGAGAAATGTTTAATGTGATGTCATTTGTATAACTGAAAACGCGTCAACTATATTAGTAACAAAGCTCAGCACTGACACAGACACAGGCTGGCTGGGGTAAACTAGTGCTACCGTATTTCAGATGGATATTTTATTGTTTGAATTCTCTACACAAAACAACACTTTGTCGACAACACAAGACGTCATTAAGACTGTATTTAAATACAAACTTAATTTATACTTTGACGTACTCTTCGTCTTGATGAAATACGTACTTGTGATCACGTGATTAAAGCCACAAACTTATTACGTTAGCTCTCAATTGCAATCGCTATCGCACCAAGCGCGTAATGCAGGTGGCAGTTGGCACGATTCTCTATAGCGATAGGCGGATGTTAAAAATGAAAGTAGGCTGCTCGCGAAAATGAGAATAACGTAACTAGTTAATATCTCATCTTCTTCTTCCAGGGTGTGCTCCGCGAGCTGGAGCAAAAGAAGCCTCAGCTGGACGAGCTGCTGCACACTGCTGAGAGCCTCAAGGGCACCGAGAATCGGCAACAGCTCCACGGAAAAGGTACGTGATAAACACTTTTATTATAAGGAGATAAGAGCGGCATAAGATATCAATGGTCTTATAAATCAACATCGTGTTACATGAAATGTTGAACGTGGAAAGAAAGCAAGTATTGTCAGTCGCGACGGTCGCGACTAAAGTTGCATATGCTACCCTAGTTCGAAATCTGTCCAGTTGAATCATATTGGATTGAAAAATGACCCCATTTGAAAATCCACTTTATTTTTAGGTGTTATGGAAGATATTCGTGTGTGTATATAGAATCCAATTCAATTAAAATTTGATACCGTTTGTAATCGAGTTCCTGAGCCCTCTACTTCGAGCTGCTTGTACGACGCAACGTTCTCTAACTATCCGTGATTCTGGGAAACAACAACCACAACCTACTTTACAAGACGTTACGAGCAAGCACTTCAAATAATAGCAGAGCCACGTTCCCGCAAGCCACTGTAACACATGTACCAACACTCGGTGGAAACTATTATTTACTTATTAATTTACAGAAAACAAACAGCTTTTAATACATAAAACATAAGAAAAAGAAAAAAAAAAAAAACACTAATAGAAAAAGGATACAGTCCAGTATTATCGAATTAATACAGTATAACTAAAAATTTCAAATAAAGATCAAAAGTTGAAAAAGGAAGCGACAAGCCATATCAATTTATCAATAAATAAATAAAAAACACGTAATATAAAATACTAACTGCGCCGCGCAGTTTTACCCGCGTTACATACCTCCTTGAAGCAACCTCTTTGGTAGCGGTACGGTAGCAACCTTCTGTGACTTAGATGTTTTTTTTTCTATTATGTAATTGTCAACGTATAGCTATCCATTTTTGTTCTTTTTTGTAGGGAAAATATTAAAACATCAATGAATTTTACGTAGTACATCTATATCACTTTAAAACACCAAAAAAAAAAAAAAAAAACTGTTTAACTGATCGTTACCAAACTTCACAGGGTCACTCGCTGGGTTAATCAGAAGATTGTCTGAAAATTTCATCAAAATCGGTCTTCCCATTTCGGAGTCCATACATACATATAGGGACACGCATCGCCTTATATATTATGATATATTTGCTCAGACTTAGCAATTATATGAAACTGAATAAGATGCTTCTGTAAAGTTAAATAAATCGCGTGGAAATTACACTAAATGTTATTATCAATCTTTTCTCTGTAACAATAAGGGTTCATTAATGGACAACACTCAACGGGTTCAACGAGCTTTTCAAAACGGCGTCGCGGCAGGGTTGCCACCTAGCGGAGCCTTACTTCCTTTTCTACAAGTTTACCTTCATAAGAGTACCAATATTTTATTTCAGTAGACTCCTATGCGCTCCCCAATGTCACTGACATTGTAAAGAAATGTTGACATTAGAATGATAGTTTCATTAATAAAAGTTACTAAATTGTTTCCTATAGGATCCTGTTGCAAAATGTTCAACGTTGTCTAAGTTTTTTTTCACATAAGAAATCTAAAAAACTCTCACTATAGTTGCATTTTAACCTTAATGAACTGACAGTATGGTCGGGCTGCAGATTTCTGATTATAGTTATGTCTGTGTAAGTAAAAAGTAAAATTATCTAAATTATATATATGGGACCTTATTTTTTATATCTATGTTTTAATGGCTACCAGTCTAGGCAAATGATTACACATTTGTTTATTGTTTCTATTTCTGTTTGTAATAAAAGACACACTCAAGCACTTTTTAAATATTCCACGTCGTAAACAGCAAGTTTCCGATTCCTTTAAAACACCCGAACTGTTCAGTAATTAAAGCGCAAACAGGCAAAAACAATACACATGGCAACCCTGTTCCACACAATAGAAAAAAGCGAGTCGATAACGCGCGGAAAATGTAAAATTGAGAATAATTTATAAGTCGATTTGTCGAGATAAATGAAGGAGATAGCGACGATCGGCGACGACGTCGAACGACTACATCGGGCAGCTGGTTGTCAGACAGATTTATCTTTTCCGATAAGAAAACAATTGTTTTAAACGTTTTTTGTTGACTTTCGGCGACATCAGGTCCATGTCTACGGAAATTTAAAGCTTTTAAAACACAAGATATATTTACAAGGTTTTCTAATTTAGCTTAGCTTAGTGTTTTTGTGTAAATAGTGTCTACAGACACTATCTATATCTAGCTATCGACATCAATTATAAATTCAAATTTTTAAAACCAATGTAGGTACTTACATAAAATGCCTAAATATGAATAGAAGAACAATAAAGCCCTGCGGCTTTCCACTCATACTGCATGATATGAAGGATCACAGGCTTGTTGTACACAGCGTTACACGGAACGGTAATATTAAGTCATTATTATAAACAACTTTACCTACCGGCGCAAACCTGAAATAACTGAATAAAATTATCATGTAAAATGTAGTTCACACTCAACGAAATGTACAGAACACCTGAATTTTTTTTCGTGATTTGAGTGTAGTAAAATTACCCCTTTCGGCTTAGTACCACCGTTTCGTATAGTCCTGCTTATAAAGAAATGTTCATTACCTCCTCAATTTATTTTTACATTCTCACAAAAGTCTACTTTCCATTTCCTTCTAAACATTTACCTTCTTGTAAGACAATAAAGATTGTTATATGATCTGTTGGTCTTCCTATGAAGTAAATAAATGAATTAAATATGCCCTCAAATTTTACTAACATTATAAAGAAATGCTAACATAAATGTAATAAGGTATTGAACAACAAATAGCTTTCGAAGATATGAAAACAAAGCTAGCAGTCTAAGCTCTACTATTAAGTAGAGCTTAGACTAGCAAGAAATTTTCACAATTTTCATGTGTAACTTGCAGAAAGTTTTTTAAATCCATGAACAGCTTGCGTTTGACCACATCGTGCTTAATGTCATGCCAAGAGCACGGGTTCACGGAGCAGGATGGCGCACGCGCGTTCAATAAACATTTTACAACACCGTTATTGTTCAACTATCGAAACTGCAAGCTCGCAGCGACGCTTGCAGAGTTAGTCGTAGTCACACATATAAAAAAAATTGACATCCTAAATCTATGGTCGCATTTCACTTGCCTACACACTTCACCCAATTCTAAGCTTTTCTACGAAAGTATAATTATGATTAAACTATTTTATTTAAGCTCAGTTTTTATTGCGACAAACATTTTAAAATCTTTGCATAAAAATTACTTTGTAATTTTCAACCGCATGTTTGTTTGTTCACTCAGGAGCAATAGTTAGTTGATTGTTATATGATTTGTCGACTATTAGTACCTGGCTACTCCGTCCGGTCGGCTCTACGTCTGCAGTGACCTTAAGTTAAGTCATTCAGTCTACAAACACCGCTACCATACACACACAATCTCCCTCTAATCTCATTATCACTCCCTCCCGCGTCCCTCTCCCCCCCACTCCGTAACATTAAGTCCTCAGCCGACACTTTAGCTTGTGAAGTATTTCTACAGTGCCTTTATGAACTTGTTTAGGTACTTGGTAACTTGGTGACGTCACGTTCCCATACTAATGTTCATATCACATCACATAACCAGCCAGTTAACGTCTGCTGCTGAACAAAGGCCTCCCTCTTAGAGAGGGGTGTTGCCATAATCTCCACGCTTGGCAGGCAGCTTGTGGATTGCAGTACGTTCACCGTGTACTAACAGGACTCTGATGTCCATCCTCCGGTGGTTCTAGTCGCAGTTTTAGAACATACCCCCGGGTCGTATATATACGGATACGAGACATACTAATATTGATTTTGTTCAACTCAACTAGTCCCGTGAACTGTTAAGAACTAATATTTGAAACATCTCTTTATTCCATTCGATATACTTGTAAAGTGCAGCTGCCGCGTCCCGCTGCAACGTCGCAAGCACGAGATCAGTGAATTTTGACAAGATTTACCGTACTATTGTTCTAGACTACGTTTTTTGATAACCCAAAAACGTAAAGAAAGCGCAGGCAGAATAGTTATGTTTCGAGAATCAACTACAATATGGACGTAAAAATATCTTCCGTACACCACCGTAGAACAAAAGATCGAACTTTTGCTTACTTTTACAAAGCGACCAAAGCGTTAAAAACATTTTGTTTTTAAGTAACCTTTCGTAGGATTTAACATACAATGACAATTCTAAGAATTAAGGTAATTAGATTAAATTATCACCATCTTGTAGAGTAGAAACGTAATTTCCATTAATGTTGTAGTGAAATGCTCCAACATTCTGAGAAAATCAACAAAAACAACCGAGAAAATTGTGCGTACAGAATGAATGGTACTGAGATTCCTCTGCATTCATAATTTCTCTTCTCTGCGTTAAATTGATTCATATTCCCTTTAGAGCAGGCGAGGCTGTTAAGTATTATTTCCATTAAATTTAAAGCGCACCATATACAACCTTAACTTTGTAAAAATAAGATTGAAATCTCAATGAGACTCGTCGGAGATTTTATCTCAATTTCTTGTTATAGAAAATTGAATCGTAATTCAGTATGTTTAGGACCAAAATTGCATGTTTTGAATAGATAGTTACAAGGAAATGCATTCTTGATGTTAGCAACACTGCGAGCTATTTATGTTGATGGCAACATTGGCAATATTCAATTTAACGCGGAAGGGCTGAGTCGGAAATGCTTTGTTGTTGCTCCGTATCGCGGTTTGCGTTTGTTGATATTGCTTGACCGTTTGTGATTTAATTAATTATAGAGAACTGTGTGTAAGAAAGGCGCACAATTTAAAACAATCGAGCTGAGAACTTGCTTTTTTAAAGTCTGGTGAGAATATACTTATAAATAGAAAAACTTTTGTAAAACCCGACATAGTAAAAGTTCATTAGTTCCCAATTGCTTTTTTTATGCTATAGGTGGCAAATAAGCAGACGGGCCGCCTGATGGTAAACGATCACCGTCGCCTAGTAGCTCATTCCACATTTTGGATTGCACTCAACATTATAATTACGTTTTTCATATATTTTTGAAGTCAGTTTTTAATGTGATCCTCTTATTAATATTTGATTTCGTAAAACCCATCACTTCATCACTATTAGTAATTGTGTCGTATACTTCAGTAATTTAAGTAACGGTTTTTTTTTAATTGAAAATCAATATTAAAAAAAATTGCATCCTGCCATCTCCCCGCTATCCAGCAGTTTGCTGGCGCGGCAGCGGAGGCAGCCGCCAGAGGCAAATGCCTCAAATACGCCTGCTTGGGGACAGCATATGATTTTGTCCCGTTTGCCGTCGAGACGGTGAGGCCGTGGTGTGCTGAAGCACGGAAGTTTGTGTGGGACCTGGGGCGCCGCATGAGGGAGAGGAGGCTCGATCTACGATCGGGTTGGTTCCTGGCCCAGCGGATTTCCCTCGCAACTCAGCGGGGGAACGCGGCCAGTGTATTAGGGACTTTCGGTCAGGGCTCGGTCCGCGGAGGACTTTTTGAGTAATTATTTTAATTATTGATTGACTATTATAATGTATTATTATAATTTGACGTTTACTATTACATATACATATTACTTTACTCTGTATAAGAAAACGAGAAAATAAAAGAAGAGTTAGTACTAATAAATTGGGCTGGTAACTTTAAACCAAGTTATACTGTTGACGAAACAGTAGACATATTCTATGACCAGATTATTCCAATTATTACAAAACACACCCCGACTAGGCACATAGGTAACAATCAGTATCCAGTCTGGTTTAGTCGAGTTTTAATTAAAACACTTAAAGAAAAAGCCAAGTTTCATCGTCGTTTCAAAAAATACTCAAACCCCAGAGATTTACTAACTTATCAGATGTTACGTGATCGTTGCGATAAAATGATACATGAATGTCTGACCAAACTAAAAACTGACGCCAAAGATCACATCAAAAAAAGTCCAAAATTCTTCTGGACATTCATTAAATCACTGAGATCGAACAGCAATGAAATTCCAGACGAAATGTATTTAAACACCCAGAACGTCCAGGGTGGGCAGAATATTAGCGACCTGTTTTCAGAATACTTTCAATCTGTATATAGCAATGTACACCCAACAGCTGTCCAGGACCAATGCGAATCAGCTGATTGTAACGGAACCCTTGGTTCAGTTTACCTGTCTGAATCAGATATTTTAAAATCACTTCAGCTAATTGATATTACCAAAGGTCCTAGACCTGATTGTATCCCTCCTATATTTTTAAAAAATTGCTCTGCTCAACTAGTCAAACCACTGTATTACATCTTCAATAAATCTCTTGCCTGCGGAATCTTCCCCACAAAATGGAAACTTGCCTTTATAACTCCAATCCACAAAAAAGGAGACCAAGGCGACATTGCAAACTACAGGCCCATTTCAATCTTATCGTCTCTGGGTAAACTGCTGGAGTCCATGATTCAAAAAAGAATTTACTACCACCTCAAACCACAACTTGATGCTTACCAACATGGCTTTCTTCCGGGTAGGTCAACCACATCAAATCTCCTCGGATACGTTAGTGACATATATGATGCATTCGAAGCCAAGTTCGAAGTGCACGCCATCTACACCGACTTCTCAAAGGCGTTTGATGTTGTCAACCACAGCCTTCTTACCCGGAAGTTAGGCCATGCAGGAATTTGTGGTTCTTTATTGCGTTGGTGTGAATCCTACCTTCGTAACCGTTCCCAGCTCGTCAAGCTCAGAGGTTTTAAATCCGCAACAAAGATGGTCCCATCTGGAGTTCCGTAGGGTTCACACCTAGGTCCTCTCTTTTTCTTAGTTTTTGTGAGTGACTTGTGCAAAACTATTACGTCAAAATACCAAATGTTTGCAGACGATCTCAAATTGTATAGAGTTATTCGTGATGAGTGTGACGTATTGGCTTTGCAGAATGACATTAACATGGTCAGTGAATGGTGTTCCGTTAATGGAATGACTATCAACACATCAAAATGTTTCCACATAAAGTTTATAAGAAAAAGGAACACAACCCCTGCTAACTACTATATTAACAACTCTCTGATTAGTGAAGTCACTAGCATGCGTGACTTGGGCGTGATAGTGGATACTAAGCTTGACTTTCGTGATCACATAGATGCCATAAGCAGGAAGGGATCTAGACTGGCTGGTTTCGTGATTAGACAGACGAAATTTTTTAGGGACCCAGAAATTCCAATCTTGTTATTTAAATGCTACGTAAGATCACTCTTAGAATATTCCAGTCCAATCTGGAGCCCATCATACGCAGTGCATATTAACCGTTTAGAAAGACTCCAAAAACAATTTCTCTACCACCTTTCGTTTGCGAACAATCTCTGCCGAAAACTACCATCTTACAAGTCTAGACTAGCCCATTTTAACATGTCTCCTCTTGAGCACAGACGGAACATAGCTGATATCGTGTTTCTGCACAAAATAATAACCGGAAAAATAGATAGTCCTGATTTACTCGCAAAATGTAATTTGCAAGTTCCACGCTCTAGCAGTCGCCTTGTCAATAGAAAAACATTCAGCCTCTCATCCTGTCGAACAAATTACTACCAACATTCACCAATGTATCGAATGTCTTCCTCTTATAATAACATTTGTAAAAATTTAGATATTTTCAATACTACATCAAGCAAAATCAAAAACATTATAATTCCTATCTTTAATTTAAGTTTAGTGTATTATAGGTATTATTAGTATTATATTCATTCTCGTGCATGCAGTGTTCACTTCTAGGAGGTCGTGCATTGCCATATTTAAATGTACCTACTTAAGAAAATGTATCTGAAGATGTTAAGGCCAGTTTAGTGAACCAATTATATAAAAAAAAAAAAAAAAAAAAACAATATAAAAAACCGAATTCAAAATTAGTAAGAGCTTTAGTAAAATAATTGATATTTTGAAATCAACAGGCGCTCGAACATATTATTAGAGCTGGTTAAAAACTACTATAACCGATGAGGTAGACGAGTTCTGGAGTGGAGACCACTAGTATAGGACACCTTGCTGCCAGGTGGAGCATAAAATGGCGGGTAAAAACTGGATGCAGAGAACTGCTGACCGAGCTCAGTGGCGTGCATTACGAGAGGCCTATTTCTAGCAGTGGACTGTTAAAGTGAATCACATGTTTGTAAGACCACCCCTAGAACCTCCCTCCTCCTGAACCCGAAGTCAGCTAAAATACATAATGATTTACAATTTAAAAACAAAATAAATGTTTTTTTTTTTTTTTGTATTTAGTTATCACAAAGAAAATAAACTGTTTATACATATTCATATTAAGCAAAAATAAAATAAGAATAATTTCCAAATATGAAGCAGTACCTATGTTTGTTTTATTCCCACGTATAGTATAAAATGTCCGCAAGAGGCGGTGACTGTGTAACAATACTCTTATTAATAATGCTCATTAAACCTTCCGTGACACTCGTCCTTGCTCGTGCTGAGCCTTAGGCGCCATCTACGCGGGCGCGCATAAAACTTGATTAGCACAGGCCTTGTTCGAGACCGGAGAGACCTTGCCACTGAAATGTGAGCCATATTATCTTGTTGCGTACTACATTTTCCAATTATACATTATAATATATGCACGGCGGCTGTTATCTTTTGTTTAGCAAGGACTACGTGCATCAGTCATTCATTGAAGATTTTGCTATACGTGATATCGTATAGAGGTTATATTGCATTGCCAGGACCTGTTAGGATTTTGGGTTTAGTTACTGTAAACTCATATCAGAGAAAAAACCTAAAATTTTACATTTTCTATTACTTTTTAGTACTACATAGTATATCGCTCGTGTAGAGGGTACCGTAGCTTTCTAGAGGGGGCTACGAGCCGTGTAGAGGGTCTACGAGGTTTGTAGAGGCTACGTACGCGCTATGGAGGGTCGTAGATCTAAACGCCGCGAGGGTCGTACGCGTCTACCAGCCGGCTGTCTTAAAGGGATGAGATATTTATTGTACTTATTGATATCGATAACAATACATAGTTAATTTATCGACATTATTTAATTACTATTTGATTTTTATGTGTGACGTTACGTGTGATTTACAACGTTACATAATTTTTATATGTGTATTTTAAGTCAGTAAAATCACAGACTTTCGAAAAGTTACTACTCACTTACTCCACTGGCGCAGCGACCCGAAGTGGGTCTTGGCCTCCTAAACAAGCAAACGCTGTCGATTCAAGTCTCGCGCTATCTCTCGCCAGTCGGCGACATTCGCTCGCGCAAGTCCGACTCTACGGCATATTTCCAGCGATATCTAGGTTGGCCGACGGGTCCGTACTCCAAGATACTCGCCTTCTTGACATTGCGATCTTCCCCCATTCTCAGCAGGTAGCTTATCGAGCGGAGTCTCTGGGCTTTAAGTTTCTCCTATGATATTTGAGTCGGCACAAACGTTGCTTTTGTAATCTGCATTACTCTTGAAACAATATTTTCAGAGTAACTGAGAAATCTAAATATTTGAATCAACCCAATCTCACAAAAGCGTAAAAAGTGATATTCAATTGAATACGTTTTTAGAGCAATCACCGAAGTATCGCATCCAGTGCTGCGGCCCGCTGCACAAATAAATGGCAATCCGACGGCGCATGTTGTATTCATCGGCAGTTGATCCATCGGTCGAGCAACGTTTCAAACTTTGTAAATCATTTGTATTGGTGAAATAAAGGTTTAAATACTGGGTTTCTCTGTTTTTGAATGCAATTAGTGGAAATTTGACGTGCTTATTTAAAACTGATTTTTAGACAATAAATATAAGGAAACAATTTTTTTTAACTCTAATATGAATAATAAATAATTTAAATTATATTTTTTTGGGAAATTTTCGTTAAAATTTGAAGTACATTTGTTTGAAGAACGATAAATATAAAATATCTTATATTGGTATATAACCCAATTGTCGTAATCGTGCGCTCGATATCCGCGTCCCATCCCTAGCGGCCGGCCGCGTCGCTCGGCGGTCGACGGTAACAACTACCGTTTTCCATCATCCACCGTTTGTGACTAGTTTCATCCGACGCTACTCAAATAGATTCCACCCCACAGCTGGTTAGTTTAGTAGAGTCGGTAAATAAGAGGTTTTATGTACTGGAAAAGTTTTTTTGTAAGGTCTTCTTTAGGTTACTAGAGTCTTAAAATGTCAGGGAAAAAACAAGAGCAAACAATTAAGTAAAGGTGTTTTAAAATATATATTTTTTGTTTTAGTAGCATATGTTAGTGAAACGAAAGAAAAAGTGAATTATATCAAAATTATATGAGTGATACTTCTTAAAGTGATATTTGTTGGATAGCTCTATCTGAAGGACTGAACAAGAGAGACACTTAAATTCATTTAAAGTGATTAGCGAGAAAAGCGCGGAGACTCTCCTTTCTTTGATATGAGCACGTGAAGTGTCACGAAGCACACACTAATTAATAAGATAATGAGGTTTCCTGCGACTCCAGCGTCAGCTCACACTCTGCCTCCTACTGAAACAACTCTACAGTTAGTTCTCTTACTCTAACAACACAGAATACGCTACCGGGCTCAGATTTTTATCTTCTCATATATAAAAGGCGATGTGTGTTCCTTATTAAAACTGGATAGAATTGAACTTTTAATTTCAATTTTGAATTGAAGTTTAGTTGAAGTTTAAACTTCAATTCTATCCAGTTGTAATAAGGTCCTGTAGTAAATAAAGTCTTTTGTATTTATTGTAACGTCTGGTGAGATTTTTACTCTAGAAATGCCGATTTGAAGTTTTATATGACTGCTATCAATAGACTAGCGGTCAGGTTATTGATTGATTAAAATAACTATGGCTTCTAGGGTTTTTTAAAATAATTATGACCTGTTCCAACTGTCTGCCCTTTATTTTCGGATTTCAAGAAGGCAAAAATAAAGAAAAAAAACCGTACCCCTGACGTTTAGGTGGAACTTTCATTACAAAAAAATATACTATCCCGCATCTTCCCACTGTAGGGTAAAGGCCTCCCTTCCTTCCCTCCATTCCTCTTTGTTGTGGGCAATTTGAGTCTAGTCCATATAATTCCATATAATTTGTTGTAAATTTTCTTTATTGAAAATAATGGATGGAGTGATAAATAATAATAAAACTAATCTTTAGGCGTACTCATTGTAATGAAAATGTTATTTCTTCTAAAAATAGCTTTTTTAATTTCGTTCAAATTATTTTAAGTGCGTAATGAAACTCTCACCTGGCTCGATAAGATCCGATTCAATTACAACTTTCGGTTACATTTTTAACGCGCGCCTTAACCTTGCCGTTACAAATCAAGCGGCGCGTTATCGCTACAAGGAAGCGTGATCGTTAACCTATATCGCCCGCCCGCCCTACGGCAGTCGCCGCCCGCCCTGGCGCAGTCCGCACGCGTCCGCCGCCCACGCCCGCCGCCCGACGCGCCGCCGGCTCCGGCCGTATCACGAGGCCTACAACAAACATATCATTATGTAGTTTAGTGTATAAGGTGTGTGTGTATCTGTACTGAACCGGACACGAACATCCCGTCAGAACAGTGAGTGGTCTTCGACTAGGCGCCTGGATCAGCTCTGTGACCCTATTTTCTACTTATTGTTCATTTCTCTGGAGGTGTCGGCTCATTTTCCTTCTGGGTGACGAAGGCTCGCGTAATGAAGCTCAGGTTTAAAGGACAAAACAAATACTTGTTGCTCTTACGAGTACATATCTGGGTAACTGTTTGTGTTAAACATTTCAATAACTTGTTTAGTTTCTCGTTAACGATATGAAAAGGCAATTGTTTAACGCAAATTACATTAATTTAAACAATAGGATTTAAACTGAAACGACGCCGTATTTCTCATCGTCACAGTTTTGTACAGCGTTTGAGAGGTTTAAAATTGTCACTATAGGGCGATCAAAAGAGTTGTTTAAACATTTACAAAGAATAGAAAGAGGGAGAGAAATTAATTTACGTAGAAACAACCACAGACTACGTAGAGATACTACGACTATATTACTGTTTTCAAATGGTCAGCTTGTTAGAAACGTCGAGCAAACAGAGTTGTTAAGGGTAATAAACTGAATAAATTAAACATCTTAAGACAACTACTTTTGAAATGCAATTTTAGTTGTTAAAAGTAAATTTCGGTATTGAATTTTGGTTCCATCTGAAACTATCTGTCTGTAGATCGCAGCGCCGCGGCGGCGACCGGCGCGAGTCCCTCGCAGTAGTAAACCGATGTTCATTATTTACTCGCCGGTTGATAAATATTGGCAAATGAACGGCATAATTACAGCAACAGCGGAAATCATAAAATAAATCGTAACATTCTGGCGAGATGGGAGCGGGTAGCCGTGGCAGACTCGACTCGTGTCCACTAGCTGCCATTGTAGCGCTCTATTTAATGACAGTTCGGTACAGTTTTTAATTGTTTGTTAAAAACACATTTAAATTAGATAAGTTATTCCCAAAAAAGTAGCTTCGATAGCCTCTATTACGGTGTCATTTTGAAAAACTTCATGTTGCATCTTGGACATCGTATCAGATTCTTGTCAAATTTCGTTACAAAATTGAGTTTCTTCATCAGTCTAAATTTTATTATGATTATTGATTAAATTTGTTTTATTAGTTTTTAGTTTATTAGTGATTATGAGCAATAATCAATTGTAGTTTCTAGTTTATAAACTACTTGTCATAAAAATAATTATTATGTTATAGAGAAAATATATTAAAAACAAGAATAAATAGGAAAATGGAAATAGGAATTCCAATGGAAATAGTATTTTGAAAAAAAAAAACATGTAAAGATTACTTTCTAAGTCTACGTGCTTCATCTTCCACCAAATCGTCGCTTATCAACTGATGAGTTGGTGGTCAAACATGCAAAAAATATATTGAAAACAAGTATGTTAGGATGCAACATAAGATTTATTATTTCCGACGGAAACATATTTATACAAACATGTTAAATAAAAATAAACGATTATTTAGAAAAAACCCTAAGCAATTAGCTCTGAGCTGGACTACACACACACTACTCTGGACAAGCACACACTGCTGATTTACCAAATTATTTTTGTTTTCCCGCTTTTTTCTGGATATAAAGTATTTTATAATCTTCCTCAAGACGCATCTTCCTTGCTAGATTACATTAACATCAAAATCTGTTTTCTAAAATCTAAAGAATGTTACAAAACAGACAGAGAGACAGTGTTTCAGTGTTCTCTCCATTGATAATGACAATGCGACAAGAATAATCTCTAGAAAACTTCTGGAGATTCTTAAGAATTCTTTAAGAAGGGTCTAAGTCTATTACAAAAGACCGATGTATTACAACGTATTTATTATCCTGGGACATTTGTCATCAGTTGCTGGCAATGTGACTCTGCTTTGCACTTTGAACTTGCTAGTAAAAAGCGCAAACTATTTAATGGTTGATATTCCGAAAACCCGTACTAATCGCTTTGGTTCCACTTTTATTGTGCGAACCGCTGTGACTGTGGAAACCGTATCTTGGCGCGTTAAGGTTCACTTTCAAATATTATCCCACCGTTGTCTAACTAGAATCGCGTGAAAGATGCAGTACATAAATGATTAACGTCTTCATACCTTCTACCTTTTTTATTACTGAAAGATAGGCTTGCGCTTGACCACCGCCTCACCTGATGTTAAGTAATGATGCGGTCTACGATGGAGCACGCTTGCCTAGAAGAACTCGCAACTTGAACTTACAACGCCATGTATTTTACTTAGTTTAGACTTAGTTGGTGGTCTACTTACAATTTTGTTGAGATTCTAAAAAAAAACCGGTCATAATTAAAGCATATAAATCATAAATAAGTCATGTGGGTATATTGTGTAAATGTCCTAATCAAACAAGGTAGGTGATTCAGCTGGTTTCCTTTTCTGCCACTTGGCAGCCATTTACTGTACCTTCCGGGAAACAATTTAATATTATGAAATACCCTCGTTGTGCCTCGTGGGGTAATTAATTAGTGTATCCACAGACGCGGTCTGTGGTTAAGAGTGTGTGAGTGCTATCTGTGTATGTGTACTATAACATAGTTATTTATGAAATGAAATTAAAAATTAAATGAAATAGTTTAATGTCCAGATTTGCATCCATAGCTTATTAAAATTAAAATACGAAAATTATAATACACATTAAAATTAAAATTAAAATGAACATTAAAATCTATGCTCGTTTTTTTATATAAAAATAATTTCCTAAAATCTACTGTATCTTCGCAATATTTTTCCGTTTATCCGTATTTAACCTGATTATATATGGTATATGTATACTTATATGGGTGATCCCATTTAAATTTAAAGAAAATTAAGGGATTATTCCCTTTTTGAACTTTACTCACTTTCCGTAAAGTCGCTTTATATGACTAGAGAATTCTTAATAATAAAAAAATACATATTCATTTAATACATATCTCCGTTAATTCAAGACACAAGTACTCTTATAACGGTTTCTCCACACCATCATTATCTGCTCAACTGTTACATTGTAGAATCAGAGGAAGTGATCAACTGATTTTTTAGTTGTTTGTTAACTTATTGGATGAACATATTAATTGAACGAACGGAAGGAACGAGAATCAACTTCCCAGTACCTAGTACCATCCATCCTTCCCAGTACTCATTTAATGATTGTTCATTAGGAACTGGGAGTATAATTTAAAGTAGGCACTAATTGTGATACATATTACGAAGCTATATTTCAAAGACCCTTCACGGAACATCAACAATGAAAGTAGTTGAATTAGGTAACAGGATAAGTTTCCATTAAAATTGTTTTCTCGACAAAAGTATTTATCTTCGATCCGATCCACAGAAGGTCAAACAATACATGATGTTTGACTTTCATTTTGATCTGTTTTGAGGACCTTCAATATGATAAGGCAACATCTCTCCTATGAATAAAAACATGACCTCTCCCGACAGACGTCGAGTGGTTCTTATAAAACGCGGCATGTCCGAATCATACATATTTATTGACCCGACTTCGCCTGGACCGCTTCCAACTTTGTACGATATTACGGGGGGATGTAGTCATTAGTCTCGAGATTACACGATTATAATAATGATAATAATTAGCGTTGTGCCTTCATGAACTGTTCTTGATACTGTAGCAAAGTTACGTGATGACAGAAAGATATGTTCCGTCGTTCAGTGGGCGGCCAGTTGACCGTGTGGTGGATGTCAGATTAACACAGTTTTGTGTATTGAAATGTCCAAACATTAATATACAAATAAATAAATAAATTTACATATAGGTAGCACAAAATGCTGCGTTAGCGTCAGTGAAAGCTGTGTTAATCATCATCATCATCAACTTTGAGTAACCCACTGCTGGGCATAGACCTCTCATTGTTGATTGACTATCTATGGTGTCACGCCTGAGCTGTGTTAGTTTAGTTAGAAGTGTTTTTATCAGTTCCATAACGACTCCAAGCTCGACAATACTTACCCTCGGTTAGTACTTACCCTTGAACATTAACCCTAACACGCGTAATCTCGTTAAGAACACAGGACGGGACCCGGACAGTCCCGGCGAGGACATCTCTCAGATTAGCTCCAGCCGGCTCAGTGGCCGGCCGAGGGCCACTAGTGAACCCTCGAGCTTTGAGATTGGATATGAGAATCTTATTATGCCGGTCAGAGCATTTAATTACCAGTACAAATGTCAAGGTCAATATGTACAAATATCCACTTCATCAGAGTGAAGTTTGAGTTTGTTTATTTCAAAATGTTCGTTTTGAAATAATTCAAATACAACATAAAACCAAACGATAAAAGCGTTGACGTTAATCAGAGCTCGTGTAACCCGGGCACTCTTACTTGCATTATACACAACACAGACACTTACTGCGACTGTGTAAAAATTAGTTCGTATATTTAATATCGCTGCAAACTCTCAGCTCACCAGGACGGAGGTGTCTGTGTCGGAGGTGCCCTGGAACTCACACAAAGACACAGACAACTAACGCTTCATTTATACATCTGCCGGCCAGGAATCGAACTTGGAACCTCGTGAGATATTCGCACTACCGTTGCGCTTGGGAAGTTTCGTTTTGGGCCATTTTGGCTGTTATAGTCCGAGTATTAATGGCTTTAGAATAAACTCGTTTATTTCCAACGGCCCTAAAGAGCTTTTACGAGAGTTAAATTATGTCCTAAATCGCCATTTCAGAGTTTATGTAATAGATTTGTGGCCGAAAATCAAACGACTGCCTACGTTACAAAATAAGTTTGTTTCCAATTCATCGCTTCAACTGGACAAATGCATAAAAACGGTGAGCGCATACGCAAAGAAACGGTCAGCGCATACGCAAACACAAGGGTGAGAAATTAACTTTCAAGTTTAATATATTAAGCCTAGTTAGTCTATCCTCTAACTAAAAGTATGTCAGGCAGAACGTCGAACTATCGTAGTTGGTCGTAATCTCCATCGTATCGATATCGATAGATGGCATCACTAGCGAACATCGGAAGAATATAATATCTGTGAAAGTTTCTGCCGGCGACAAGGGCTGTCTGGTATAAACTTTGATTTTTACCTCTATTGAATTTTTTATGTCCCCATTCCAACGTTTTATTGTGAAAAGAGGAAGGTTGTATAAACTGGTTTTCTTTTATGCAGGACGATCTATTTCCTTTGTGTTATCTTTTCTGTGATAGACTTTTTGTCTTCTTTTTGTTAAGAATTATTTGCCTTGTTTGAGTACATTTGTTAAGGGTTTGTGAATTGTTAAGTCAGAAAGTAAGGGAACCATGATTACAAAACACTTGAACAACAAACGAAGAGGAAGAAACTGACGTTCGTTCACTCTCGCTCGCGCGTCCAATTAAAATTTAATGATATAAAATCTGTTGAGCTATTCTGAATAATGTACGTGCACTTTTTTGTACAACATTTAGAATGTCCAAAAATAATAATAATTCAACATTGTTTCAACATTCACTTCAATTACTCAACATATACATACTTGTAATATTGTAGAACAAGGCATGATGTAGCGATTCGTAGACAACAGTGGCGCGACAATACCTCGCGCCACACCAACACAAACGAGATGACATCGATCATATCGACACAGACAACGAACACTAACTTACATTTATTAACAACAATATTATAATACCCCATTCACATTAAAACCAAGTCTTGAATTTCAGTTCCAGTCAGTTCAAAGTTATTTATTCCGTGAGATAAATTTTTAAGTAGATCAAACTAAGTTGTACTAGTTTAACTACATAGTACTATGTATCACAATTATCATTGTTAGTTCAAATTTGAAACTATTTTTTCAAACCAATTTCTGTTATCAATAGGGCACGATATAAGCTATAACTAACATTACAAAAACAGCCAGACCGCCTATACACCGTTGAAGGTCTAAAGACAATCCAAATGTTCGCGCCCACTACCAGTTGGCAGCGTACCCAGCATGCTGGCGGCATTACCACGCTGAATGGCAATGCTTATGCATGAGCCAGAAACACGCCAGCGACGCGTGACTACAATGGTTACGCGTCACATTAACCAGGCGCTTTGAAAGATTTTCGAAAATAAGCTCCCGGCTCCTGGTCCCCAAGGGCCCAATGTCTCCACCCCAAAACGCCTCCAATATTTAACCACTGCCGAGATTAGCATATTTGCGCCGCTTGTGCTGCTCTGCCGAATTGTCCGCTGCACAAGCCCTACCTTGTGTCTCAGGAAGATGTGACGGTGCTAAAGTATCGAAACAAGTCGCGTCCCATACTAGGGGCCGCCCCAACTGCCAGGGAGGGAACAAGTGACATAAATCAAATAATTTCAATCCGTCAGGCCTCCTTCTATCGTCACCGAAGTGGTGACCGAGCTGGTCAACTGCAGTACGACACTGACAGCGGTGAGCCTCACAGCATCTTGCACCCAAGCGTTTAAGCTGACAGCTAGACGACATGCGGTGGGGTCTAAAAGGCTACCTGTATTAAAAGAGAGCATGGCTTGCAACCAAAGTCCCGATTCCCAAACGTAGACTGCAAGAATACGAGCGCGAATATTTATTTATATACTTAATTAAACTTTCGACTCAACTTAGCAAGTTCAACACGAGGCCTCATATATAAATTTCACAGCAACAATCATGAACCGTTATCAGTTACCTGAGGACGATCCACAGAGCATTCACTACACGTGAAATACAAGAGCTAGCCAGTTAGCATAAAAGAAAGAACAATCCCATCAAAAATGAACTTTTTTTCTAATGTAGCTTGTTCGTCTCCTATTAATAGTTGTAATGAATTAATAAATAAATATTGTGAACACAACTCGTGTCTACCGCACATCTGCGTCTCGTTCTAATGTGCATTTTCTTGCTTCTGTTCGCCGAAAACCCTTCTTAATTTTACCAAATATCCTTTTTAGTTCATTTACGCTAAAACCAACCTTAATTCAACGCCGTACAGCCTATATTCAAAGTCCTTAACATCTCTCGTTTACATAAAGTTATGGCGTTTCGAGCGAAGTTAAAATATTTCAGGAATTACTTAAATTTTGTTAGCGAAATATACTGTTTAAGTGACAGTATCTTTGAGGATGGGACGTTTGGATAAACGGTTACAGTTGTTTGAGAAATTGTGTAATTTTTGATGGTGGAACCTGCTGTTGAAGTGACATTATGATTTAAAAGCTTTTTGAACTAAATAAGTCTTAAATTTTCGAGTGCGATAACTTTTTGTTTAACGAGCATTGTCATTGTTGGGACGTATTTAAAATTATTTTAAACATTGTAACACATAGATCAGAGAAGTTTAACAACGTTCAGACCGGTCGGTGCTGGGATAGGTAACTGTGTACGGCACTTATAATATTTATAATCCTACCGTGTTTCGGAAGGCACGTCTAAACGTCTATCTGTAGCCGCGAGCACTTTGTTTGTTCTAGAACTATTGACCTCATTTATTAGGCTATAGATATCTATATATATATATATAAATATAAAAATATGTTGCTGTTCGTTAGTCTCACTAAAACTCAATAAAGGTTTTACCGATTTTCAGACAAGAACTTTTTTTACTTCTTTTTTCTGTGGTTGGTCCCGTCAGCTAGTCTGTTACACATTTATGTCACTTGTCACTCGTAGAGATGAACTTGGGATTTGTGGGAGGCAGAAACTGTATCAACTGTTTAAGGATCGGACTTTATTACTTAAAAGTGGTCAGTAGAAGGTAGAAAGAGACCGTCGTAATCTTCATACCATTACAATAACAGTAGATACCGCAGGCGAGCAGGTCAGCCCGCCGGCGCCGGCGCTGGACAGCTCGTAAGTTCCTGCGGTGGAGATATCTGGCTGGTCGCCAGTAATGCAGCCATTGTGCTGTAATACGACTGCTCTATCGACGTGCACTGATCTATTACGTCACATATGAAGTTATTATCGAGCTCCAGTCACTCACACCTATACTGTGGCTCGGGTAAATATACACCACTGTTTGAGAGTGAAGTAAAAATACTTGTCTCGTACTACAAGTTCTGTAAACATTGGAAACATCTGTTGGATTGAGATTAAAGAATAATTGTACAAACAATTATTTCACCACGTGGGATTTTTTTCCTCATCTGTATCGGCCTCTGAACCGGAGTTGCGGCCAATCACACGTTATATTAACTCTCTGCATGTAGATGTAATGATGATGATGTTTTTACTGGACATAAAAATTGCTCTCTCATTATTTGTGGAAGATTTTTTTTCTGCGGCCTGTGGGTACAAACTATATTTAAATAAAGTAACTTTTAATTCATAAAATATCATAAGTACCTATTTATAATAAAAAATATAAATAAATCGTCATCATCAGCCAGTAAACGTCCACTGCTGAACAAAGGCCTCTCTCTTAAGTTTACTTAATTGAGCAAATATAACTTGTAAAGCTATGATTTAGTATCTGGAGGTACTCAAAGCGTATATGTATTGTTCTCCACGGATTTGTGTACCCAAAACTTATGAAACGTTACACAAAATGTTATATTTGTGTGCAGTCGGCAACTCGATTTAATTTTGTAGGATGTTGTGATGTTTTTAACAACTTTAATTGGCTTCTATCAAATAATTCTAGGTAAGTTGATAATGTAATTTTAGTATTTATTCACAAAAATGAAACAAAGTTTTCTTTATTCAATTACGGAAAATAGATAGCCTCTTGAGAAATTTCGAATTACGAATATTATCCAAAATCACAAAGTTGCCGGCAATCGAAAAGTTGGCAAGTTAGCAATCGAGAAGTTGCCGAAAGTTGCCTGCGATCGGGTGTGGCGGCAGATGAAGCGATAATCTGGCAATTTATGAGCCTGGCCACGACGCCAGCGGATTTATGGGGAAACTTGGGAACATCAGGCGTATTGGTTGTATGATCGGGGAACCTTGTTCTTATGGAAATGTTAGGTGTTTTCTAGAAATTATAATCTGTTTGATCTGAAGGCAACAGGCGCGCTAATCAACCAGCCATTTGGTACAGAGCATGTACATTCTTCTAATTGTCGCATTGATTTCAAACCTTGCAAGTATATGTAATCCGGATGGCAATACAACAATTTGGTACCTTCGAACTGATCTGAAGATGAAACAAGGATCCAGGTTCCACTATCCACTAGAACTCTTCAATGGCTCCTAGTATATTTTTGAAGAAAGGTTTTGTCCAACGGTCTTTCCCTCTTAGTTTTTACTTTGGAAAGTAGTTTCAAGTTATTTATCAGGTGATATATATATAATTTTTGTCACTCCTAAGGACCTGGGAGGAGTCCCCTTCAAGGAATGTATTTACTTAATGTACTAGTGTCCCACCCTGGTTTGTATACAGCCCATACTAAATACGACGTGTTGTCGGAAGATATACAAAGGCTACATCGAGTATTTATGTATATAATGTATATTTTAGCACAGGACGCTCAAATAAAGCTGGCATTAAAGTAATCCGATTAGAGCGTTGTTTGGGTTTCGCACAAATCTTCAGAGAACGCTCGAGTTCACCTCGTTCACTGAATATTTGTTACACAGTTACAAACTGAAGGGAATTCAATATAAATATTAAGAGTACCTGGTTAGTGCGACGCGTTCACAAAATGATGGCGTGTTTCTGACTCAACACATAAGCATTGCCATTCAGCGTGGTAATGCTACCGGCATGCTGGGTACGCTGCCAACTGATAGTGGGCTTGAGCATTTGAATTGTTTGTCGACCTTTACCAATCTGTAGGTAGTCTTAATTAACTGTTTTGTAGTGTTACTGTGTTAGTGTTATCTTGTATAATTGTTTAGTTAATTAAAAAAATGGGCCATAAAACGATGAGATAAAACGACTATCGTCATTTAAAAAAAACGTTATCTGCTTTTTCGTTTTTTCTCTCCCTAAATTTGTATACTCTACAATTTATAGCCTAAAATGACAAAAACGCGTTTATTTATTGTTGAAACACAAGAGGTTCCTAATTATGTTTCATTATGTACGCGCGCCTGAATGATCATCGATTCCATCCGAGTGAGCAGATAAACCGATTCTCTCCACTCAGCAGTATTGTTTGAAGCTCGCAGGTATTCATGCGAACTTGTAATCCTGACATACAGCACTAGTTTCATTTCATTTTAATAAACAGCTCGAATTAGTTACTATGATTGATTTAGATAGGTATAGATAGTTATATTGAGCTGATCGTTTCTTGTGCGAACTCATTTTCTGTACATCTCAAACAAAGAAATGAGGATCAATACACAATAAACAATTCGTAATTGAAACTACTGAAGTGAGAATTTGTTCGTGGTCGAAACCAAACCAATAAATTGTAATATATGTGTTACTTTCTAAAAGTTTTTCCTCTTGTTTTGCTACTTTTTCTTATTTTCTAAAATGTGTTCAAGATAAGCAATTGTTTAAGTTAGTATTAGCTCAGCCATCATGGTGATTAAACATCTTTAATATTACATTAATTTATTAATAATTGAATACTACCCTCCCGGCCTGTCACAGTCAGCTGCCCGCCGCAACTTGTCGCCGGTTGTTTAAACTAACTTATTGATATTGAACAACAATTACAAAGCGTTAAAATATTGATTTGAATTAGATATTTTTAGTTACCGAACCTCTCTTTCTAGTTGCTACGATTGCAAGGTGGAGAATTCAATATTTAATTTGCGGTTTTGCGTTATATCTGGGACATGAAAAGTAATCTCGTTTCAAAGTTTCTACTCATGATGGACCTTTTGTGTTTTATAAAACATCAGGACCAGTTCAGTAGTTTTATAAAACATCAGGACCAGTTCAGTAGTTTTATAAAACATCAGGACCAGTTCAGTAGTTTTATAAAACATCAGGACCAGTTCAGTAGTTTACACTTAAATTGGTATCAAACGACAGATAGAGGGGCAAAACGAAACTCACGAAAATTTGTAAATTGTGACGTATACGCGATATAAAAAAAAACTTTTCGTTGAAAAAAATTTGTATCAGTGTTAGGATCCTAAGACTGATCTTAACGAAATTTGGCAGGAAGATAGTGATCGTGCCTATGTCCGTTCGCATGATTTTCATCACGGTATTTTCCTCCCAAAAAATTGTAATATCACCAGGTAGCACCACTACATTCAACTTGTATACTATTATTCTTATTTGTCACAGAGATAACAATTTTGTGTCACAAATGTTTCTGAACATAACGTTCCAAGTATGACACGGACACGTGTGCATCTGACATTTATTTGTAAAATAATTTGATTTCAATCGAAACAATAAATGTTGATCTCCATCCCGCGTGTGTATGCGCATCAATTTCCGTTTTATGTCGATGGAAATAAACATCAGTAGATACGTACGTACTAGCTGCTGCACGTGACTGCACGTGTGTATCTTTGTGTGTGTTTTTTAAACTTCACAACCACGACTCGGAACAGACAGCAGGAGCTGACGTACGGTTTGATAACAAACAAGTACCTTAATAACAAAAGCTTTTATTGTTTTAGGTAATATTGTATTTGTTGGGAGTTTGAATTAGATTTTCGTATTAAATTGTAGTCTCAAGTAGGATTTACTATTTAAATATTGTAGACAATCCAATTATATTGATTGCAAAAAGACAGTTCAAGAATCTAGACTACTGCAAGTTTTTTTTACTATTTAGCACTTTTCAATGCTCTATAAATATCAAAATATTGGCCAATTAAACAAATAAAATAGATTTAAGTTATTTGATCTCCATTGGCCAGTTCGGTTGGAAAGTTCAGATCAAAGAGAGCAACAAGTTTTGTTACAGCAAATACGACTTTCTGTCGACAAACATGAACAAATGGAACTTCGGTGATATAAAGAGTTGCGATTTAGTTTAGAACGAGTTTTGATAGAGGATTTGAACTGATTAGATTTTTTAAATTGGCGTAAGAATGTCAGGGATAATATCCACTAAGCAATGAGTGCACGCTGTACAGTGCTAACTTGATGTCATGGAAATTTCTATTTTAACACGCTTTTATTAGCTTGGTATGTATCTATGTAACGGAATCTTTGAACGTAATTTTCACCCCTTTCAAAACTATGGATTGATTTGAAATTTTGCACACTTATCAAGCACTGATGACGATTTAATAATTTGAATACAAACTGCTATCCTTACCAGTATCATCAGAATTAGCGATTTAAAAACGTGTTTTTTAAACTGCGAGATTTATTTATGGATCAACATAACTTTGCAGGACATCGGCCACTAAATGGTACTTTAGGTTCTGCTCATACTCAGAATACATAATAAAACAATTTTACTTACTTATCTAACTATTTATTACGTCTTTGATGCTATTAGAACTAAGTACAGAGTTACAAAAAAGTACACGTTCTCGTTTAATTTTACTCAAGATGCTTGAAACAATGATAATTAGATAAGTTGCCAGCTATTTCACTGGAACATAGATTTTTCGTTTCTTAAAGCAAGTTGAAAAAGAAAACCTTGTTTATAAGGTAATTAAAGTTAGGTCTGATCTTATCTAACACTATACGGGTGCAAGGATCTTGTAACTACTGTTAAAAAAGTTAGTAAAAAAACACCGACCACTCACTGTTCTAACTGATCCGGAGGAAGCGTGTGAATGTTCTTACCAAATTATAATCTTAAAGGTTTTAGGTGAAGTATTCGGTTGTGATCATAATCCTACTCCTGATATGCTGAATTTATAAACGTATACCAACTTATTACCTTTTAAAAGTTTGATATAACTATTGCGTAGTTTTTAGAAGTGTTTATAATTAGAACAATGTCGCAAGCGCCACAAGGATTTGTGCCAGAAAAGGTCCAAGAATTTAACAGACGGGCGTCGCAAGACGTTACTGATTCTCCTTCAAAAATATCAAAGAAGGAGACGCAAAATGTCATAGAAAAGCCAGATAAACTGAAAGAGGAAAAGCCGAAAGAAGCTACTTTTATCTCGAGGCAAAATCAAGAAAGTAAGAATCCTTTCTCGCCTCATTTTTACCGAAGCAGACCAGCGCACGGGCACTTCGAGATGGGTCCGCGTGGTTTGGACTACTCGCCTCATCGCATGGACTTCTCGAATCGTCTACGAGACTACGGTCCTCAACGCTCCACTTCCATTCACGGACACGAGCTGACCGACGGTCCCGTGCCCATGAAGCCTGAGTATCTGGGGCACAGGAGTCACTACGGCAGCCAGATCGTCCCCGGGGGCATGAACCACCCCGACGTAGTGTTTCGGCAGGAGTACTATGGCCAGATGGGTTTCTCCCCGCCCCGGGCGAGTCGGTTCTCGTCGCAGGAGTACTTGAACAATCCTGCGCAGTTTGGGCGCTGGCAGGACTACCGCGCGGAGTACCGGCAGCGGAGGCGCTCGCAGCAGGACCTACACTCCCTTGAACATGGCCCGGAGTCAGGTATGATCTTGTTTATTTTCTAACCTTGATCAGTATGGCTGTGGTAGTGCGTCTGCCTTCTGAACAATAGGTCCTGGGTGCTATACCCAGCCGGATTTGAAGGATACATTTATCTGGATATTAATTATATGCATGTACTTAGAATATCTTAATATAAATCATGGTAATGTGTTTCTCGTAAATTTCATTCTGGATAAAGAGACAGCGTTGGGAGTTCTATTTAAATATTATAAAAAAAAGTTTTTTTTAATCTATCATCTCCACACTTATTTAAAAATATATAAAATAATAGACACAAACTGACCTAGGAAACTCTGAATACTACTACATAATCAGAAATTAATTGCGGATGATTCCCAAACACTGAGTAAATGGGTGTTTTTCTGTACACCAACATAAGTACAGTCACGGGAATCGAATCCGCTACTCGTCACTTTATAAACCACATCGAGGGATTATCTTCAAACAAACAACATTATTGTTTTGATAATAGGTACCTTACAAAATCCTTCTCCGAAACAAAGGGTTCCGCACAAAAACAAAACTCTAATTTCCGGCCAATCATGGATCCCTTCCGACGCTAATGCATGAAGTTTGCTCGTTACTCGTTATTCCGTTACCGTTACAACGCCGTTAAGCGATCAATCCGTAATCGTTGTAAGTAATCCTACACTGATCAGTTTTATTCAGAGTTTGATACGATCTGAAACTTTTGTATTCATTATCCGTAATTTATTATTATTTTGTATACATACACCGATTACTCGGACATTTGTGAACCAATTTACTTGCTTTTTTTTTTGTGGAAAGAAATTATTTTCATACACAAATACAATATATAATTTGTTTTTTAATAGAACTTCACAAAAAACAATGCAGTAATAATCAAACTGTATGTAATCACCCGTATCTTGATGTTAAGCTTCCCTTACATGGCAAATAATTTTAAGTACAGTATAATTATTACATCGTAGACCGCATCATCGCTTAACAACAAGCGAGGTGTCGGTCAAACGCAAGCCACACAATAAATAAAATAAACTTGCCAAGTGCGAGTCGGGCTTGTGCGCTGAGGGTTCCGTGCCACCACAAAACACAAAAAGTAGATCAAAAAGTTAACATCACGCCCAAGCGGTCACCTATTCAAGTAACGTCCGCGCCCGAAGTTGATTAACTTTGGTGAACAAAAATTTGTCACCGACTCGCAATTGGCCAATTTTATTATTTGTTGTTTTACTTTAGAATGTGTAGGTACTATAATCTTACCAAGTTTGACGTTTGTACGTATTTCTGTTTTTACATTAGAGCAAAATATAAATATACGATTAAAAGAAACGTTCGTTGTATGGGTGTAACGGCCTTACTCATAAACGTTACTTAAGTAAAGCAATACTTAAAATTGCTCTGTCTCGTATTCATGTCTGCCAATATCCGTCAGAGAGAAGTTAACAGAGCAATTTTAAGTATTGCTTAACTTAAGTAACGTTTATGAGTACGGCCGTTAGTTAATCCGCCGTAACATTACTAATTCTGTTAACATTACGTTACGGAGTTGAGTGGGAACAAACAAACAAACACAAACTTTATAATTGATATCAATACGTTTGTTCGTGTAAGTGTAAGTGTAAGTAAACAGCCGTGCAGAGTACTACTTGTGTCTAGACTACCGAGCAGCCGCTTTCATTAGTTTCGTAGAAGTCAGTGAGATAATTAATAATCTGAAGCCAAATAGTGCACCAGGACTAGACGGATGCTCGTCATCACTCATAAAATCAATAAAACACTTAATAATTCAACCTTTGACTCACATTTTTAACCTAAGTTTATCAGCTGGAGTCTTCCCTGAATGTTGGAAATCCGCTGTTGTTATACTTATTCATAAGGACGGAGATAGGAAAGTACCTAGTAACTACCGACCCATCTCGCTTTTATCTATATTTTCTAAGATTCTTGAGAAACTTGTAAACAAAAGATTAATTAAATTCCTTGATAAGCATCATATAATTCCGGACCAGCAATACGGTTTTCGGCATGGTAAATCAACAGAAGATGCAATGCTGCACCTGACTAACACTATATCATCTGCCTTGGATCAGGGTCGACGCTGTATAGGTGTGTTCCTCGACTTGGCCAAGGCGTTTGATTCAGTGTCAATCCCAATCCTACTTAGAAAAATGCAAACTTTAGGAATTAGGGGCGTATCCTACAACTGGTTTCACAGTTACCTTACAGACAGACTGCAGTGCGTCAAGGTCTCTCAATCTCTCAGTGATACACTCCCAATAGACTTTGGTGTCCCTCAGGGTAGCGTGTTAGGGCCCTCTCTATTTTTATTATATTTAAGTGACCTAGCAGACGCTCCCCTCGAAAATGCTGAGGTTATTTGCTACGCAGACGATACTGTAATCCTGTTCCAGGGCGAAAAATGGAAAGATGTTTTCAAAACTACTGAAAATGGCCTTGGACTGGTTGCAGATTGGCTTGACAGAAATCTTTTGACGCTTAACGTAAAAAAGACAAAATGGATTTCCTTTTACAAAACGCAGGCCTCCGCACCCCGTAACCTTGCCCCTCTTAAACTTCACTCTCATAGCTGTTTGCTAACGGCACCTTCTAATCATGCTACTGACTCGAGCCGTCAATGCAATTGCCAAACAATTGAGCGAATCGATAAAGTTAAATATTTAGGTGTGCTATTTGACCAAACACTTGGGTTCGGACCACACATTTCGGCATTGTCGGGGCGTATAAGAAGAACCATTTGCATAATGAAATCCTTGAGACATTCAGCGGATAGAGAAACACTGTTCTTGGTATACAAAAGTCTTTGTCAGTCGCTACTTTTGTACTGCATCAAGATCTGGGGAGGCGCTGCAAAGACAAAAATTATCGCTCTCGAACGAGCTCAACGGGCCGTACTGAAGGTTATGCTAAAAAAGCCCTTTCGTTTCCCTACAAATAGCTTATACAGGGAATGTGGAGTCTTGCGTGTTCGCCAACTCTTTATACTAAGATCTATAACCGCAATGCACAAAACTGTACTGGTCTCTCCTGACTACGATCTCCTACTGAAAAGAAGAGTAGCAAAAATTAAGGTACCACAGGTTCGCACTTCTTTCGCAAAACGCTTTCCCCAATATTTACTGGCCTACCTCTACAATTCTGTCTGTAGAAACTTGCGACAATTGATAAGTAGCTCAACCAAAGAAGTTAAAATAATTGTAGAAAAATGGCTTCTCAGTCTTGACTACACACAAACAGAAAACATCTTACCAAATTCACTTACTTGATAGCACAAGCACGCATGCAAATTCGTTCACGCACTCACGTACACACATCAACACACACACTCACACACACACACACACCCGCATATACTCTCACTCACTTACGCACACACAACACTCTTTTCACAAAACAAGCGTTGTGACCTAGGTAACTTCCAATTACGTAATAAATGTATTTATTTTTCTCTTTCATAAGTCTACTTAGATTATAATCCTACTAAATTAGTATTGTATAGACTGCATTGATTTGTTTTAGTATCTGCTTAATAGACAATGTTTGTCAGCCCATGAAACCTAAATTGTTAACTTGTTGTTGGTTCCTGCGATACAAGCTCTCGCTTAGTGCAGGGGCCGCTGCTACTTAATATGTATTTTGCATTATAGTAAATAAAGATTATTATTATTATTATTTCTTTTTATTTCACGAAATTCTCGGGTCTAGCCCGGACATTTGGTGGGCATTGGTGGAGCCGAAGCCAACACCAAGAGGCCCTTTTGAATATAAAATACATGCAACTATGAAATTTGTATAAAAAGGAATATGAAACTATTGTACAGTATAGGATTAAAAAAGACTGGGCTATTGAGGTGAACAACTTGTGGATGGAATAACAGATCTATAGAATGAGAAACGGCACCTGCCTTATCCTGTCTCATCTCAAAATATATTTAGGCAGGTGATGACTTGCCACCCACTGAATGGGCCCCCCATAAAGGCTGCCGTATCTTGGCACCGGAGGGGCAACATCGGCGTGGGTGGCTTAGGGTGTAGAGAGGTGTGCTGCACTTATTATTATTATTATTATGACACTTTATTTAATTACATTCTCGGGTCTAGCCCGGACATTTGGTAGGCATTGGTGGAGCCGAAGCCAACACCAAGAGGCCCTGTTGAATATAAAAAATACAATTATGGAATATGTATAAAAAGGAATATGAAACTATTGTACAGTATAGGATTAAAAAAGTCTGGGCTATTGAGGTGAACAACTTGTGGATAGAATAACAGATCTATAGAATGAGAAACGGCACCTGCCTTATCCTGTCTCATCTCAAAATATATTTAGGCAGGTGATGACTTGCCACCCACTGAATGGGCCCCCCATAAAGGCTGCCGTATCTTGGCACCGGAGGGGCAACATCGGCGTGGGTGGCTTAGGGTGTAGAGAGGTGTGCTGCACTTTCACTAAGAGCTACTCGCGGCGTTATGCCCTTTAACACTTCCACCCTGGAGCTTAGGTTCTTAGCTCTTGCGGTTTCCACCCCTGGACGGCCGGTTAAGGCAAGCCAGGGGTCAGGGGTCTCATTTAGCCCCATGGAATCGGGGTACGCGGTGTCGCCACTCACCGACGGCTCGCCATAAAGCCGCCCCTGCGTTTATTTATTATTATTATTCACACATTTATTTCTCTTCTTAAATTTAAGTTTTTTTACAATATCTATATAAAAACAAAATATTCTAAAAAAACTTAAGCCTAGGGTGCCGCCGGCAGCGGGGCAGGGCCCAAGCTACCGGTGGTTAGGGCTGCAGAGTGAGGAACCTCCTGACAATGCGTGCCGTGTCAAGAATTACTGCCTTCTGCATCTGACCCTTGACCCAACCGTCTAGCGAGAGCCTCTTAAGGTGGTGGTCGAGGCTCTTCGCTATAAGGCCGTTCACCGATACGACTATCGGGATAATGATCGTCGAGTCAACATCCCACATGGCGGTAACCTCATGAGCCAAGTCAAGGTACTTGCTGAGTTTGTCCTTCTCAGCCTTCACGAGGTTCTCGTCATGCGGGATGGTGATGTCGACGAGCACTGCCCGGCGCTGGGACCGGTCGACCATCACGATATCAGGCTTATTGGCGACAATAGTCCTGTCCGTGATGATAGACCGGTCCCAGTAGAGCAAAGCACGACCATTCTCGAGAACTGGTGCTGGTGCGTACTTATAGTACGGCACCTCAGACTCGACAAGGCCGTATCGAAGGGCAAGTTGCTGGTGGATGATCCTGGCTACTTGGTTGTGCCTGTGCAAGTACTCGCCGTTAGCAAGATGCGAACAACCGGAGATGATATGTCGGAGAGACTCTCCAGGACGGTGGCATGCCCGACAGATGTCGACCGTACCGTCCTTCATGATATATTTCCGGTAGTTGTTGGTCTTGATAACTTCATCCGCAATCGCACAGGCAAACCCCTCGGTTTCCCCAAAGAGGTCCCCGAAACGTAACCAGTTCACCGACGCAAGCAGATTCACATCGGGCCCTGTTAAGACCCGATAGAACCGCCCGTGCAGCTCCTTGCCTTTCCATACGTCCTTGCGATCCTCGATGCTTAGCACCGATGGTTTGCGCCAGTTCTCGTTTGCCAAGGAGAGTGGCGTGAGGCCCCTGTCAACAGCCACAACATCGCGATGCATCCCACTTTCACTGTCACGGAAAAAATCCCTGAGACTGCACACCTCACGGTTGTGTAGGTTCTTGGCATTTAAAAAGCCTCGACCCCCCCACTTCCGTGGAATGTACAGTCTCATAACAGACGAGCGTGGGTGAAGCATGCGATGTGAAGTGAGCTGTTGACGGACCCTTCTGTCCAGGGCGTCCAGCTCAGTTTGAGTCCACCTCAATATGCCAAAAGAGTATATCAGTAAAGGCATCACCCAACCGTTGAAGGCACGCACCCTGTTGCCACCAGACAAAAGACTATTAAGTACTTTGGTCAGGCGACAAAAGAAGCGCTCCTTCACCGATTTCTTGATGTCCTCTACCGATACACCCAACGACTCTGACATACCGAGGTACTTGTAGGTCTCTGCCTCAGAGAGAGACCTGAGAGTCATCCCCTCAGAAAGCTGTAAATTCGGGGAATCTACAACTTTCCCCCGTTGCACATGCATGACCGCACACTTATCTACACCGAATTCCATCCTGATGGCGCTGCTAAAAACCTCTGTGATTTTTAGCAGCTCCACCAAGTCTTGGCGTTTCGGTGTAAACAGCTTGAGATCGTCCATGTACAACAGGTGGGAGATGACTTGACCATCTCTTCGAAGCCGATAGCCTAGTCCAGAATCCCTCAGCAAAGTGCTGAGAGGGTTCAGAGCTAGGCAAAACCACAATGGACTAAAACTGTCACCCTGAAAGATGCCTCGCTCAATCCTTATTAAGTCCTGCGGGACAGAGGAGCCATCTCCCCCGCCTGGTTGACGAAGAACTGTGGTCCACTGCCCCATACATGCGCCTAAGAATGATTTTAGAGTTGTATCAATTTTATACAACTCTAAAACCCTCTCTAGCCATGAATGAGGCACCGAATCATAGGCCTTCTTATAGTCAATCCAGGCAGCGGAGAGGGCTCCTCTGTTTCGCCGGACTTGTTGGCTAATGGCCGTGTCGATGAGGAGGAGCTCCTTAGTACCACGGGACCCAACCCTACATCCATTTTGAGCGTGGGCCAAAACGTTGTTCGCGACAATGTGCGCATTAATTTTATTTCTCAAAATGGATGTAAGGAGCTTGTAGATGGTAGGCAAGCACGTGATGGGTCTGTAGTTCTTAGGTTCCGTGGTACTACCGGACTTGTGGAGCAGGAAGGTGACACCGGTGGTAAGGAAGCTAGGAAGGGTGCCGAGCTCAAGGGCTTCTTGAAATTGGGTCGCCAAGCGGTCATGTGAGCATCGAATCCACTTTATCCAGAAGTTGTGCAACCCGTCCGGCCCAGGACTTTTCCAGTTCTGTGCCGTACGGATCGCACAACTAATGTCTACGGAGTCTATTAAAATAGACCCCATGGGTTCGATGGACTCACATTCGCGCTCGACAACACGCATCCAATCACCCTCCGTGTGCTCGACAGGCACCGACCAGATGCTGCGCCAGAAATTAATCATAGCGCTTGCATCCGGTAGCTGCCCATCGCTCACACGTTGCTCAGTTCCTTCCCAGCCTCGGTACACCTTCCTCTGGTCACTTTGGAAGAGGCGATTTTGCCAATATCTATCTACACGTTCTCTGTAGCGGCGAATACGGTTTGCCCATGCATAGACTTTCTGCTTCAGATAGTCAATACGTTCCGTGACTTTGGCTGGGTAGTCGTGGGGCCTAATACCGGTCCCAGCGAATGCCTGTGTCACGAAACGCATGACTCGGGGGCGATTATTCCCCCGGCTGAAGCAGATTAGCTTTGCAATGAGAGTCCTGAACGAGGTGATACGCCGCTCGATCCGCACTTGCCATGCGGGCACCCCCCCGGCGGTTCGCGATGCACGGTTAGTGTCCGGAAACTTAACACGTGCAACGCGACACGCCGCGATGGCCCCGCAGTACATGATCGAGTGGGTATCAACTAAATCTTCACTAGCCCGCAAATATGGAGCTAGCAAAGCATTCAGGGCTCCCATTAAAGCCAAATTGCGTCTATGGGTGGGCAAACGTGGTAGTCGCGGCCTAGAGTCGGGTGCAAACCGATACTGGGAGATCGCGTCTTCCAAAGCCCCCCTCAGTTGCTCTCTCACCTGGTCGGAGACACTATCACTCGCCAAATCTCCCACGTCGACTACGGGATCAGCCGGTGTCGCTAGTGTCGCCACCGACGCCGGCACTGACGCCAATGTCAGGGCAGACGACGCGATGGGCGGGTTCCGCGCCGAGGCAGGAGTCGGACGAGTGCGCAGTTCCTCCAGGCGGAGCCGATCAAGCACAGAGTCATCCAGCATTTTACATCGCTGGATAGCCCGCACTTGATCCGATAGTCGCTGGGCGGAAACGGCGATGGTCGGTTGAAGGGCCTGAAACAAAGGCAGCATCCTAGCACAACACGCACTCAGGTTGGTTCCTCCCTCTGTAGCCCTGTAATAGGCGCGCATGCAATCCTCGTTCATATTTTGAGACCATCGCATGCGACGCACTACACCACCGGTAGCGGGGGCCGGGCGTGAGGCAGAATGCCCCACAGGCCCCAAGCGTGCTGGCAGCGGGGGACGTCCTCGTCGCGCAGGTGGACGTGGCGGCGGGTTCCCGGGCCCGCTCGCGTCGCTCGACGAGCCGCTGGTCTCGCGGGTGGTGTGGAAATCATCCTCACCCGACGAGGTGCTCGGAGACGACGACGAGGCGGGCGGTGCTGGAGGGTGTGCGCTAGTATCCGCTGTGTTCTTTTTTCTTTGAGCCCGTGTGATCATTTTCTATATTATTTAAACATTTTCCCATATTCTATTATTGTAGATTGTGACAGATGTCATGGCAACGTAATATGTTCTTCGTAGTTTTTTCATTTTGGTTTATTTTGTTTGATTTTTTGGTGTACAATTAACTATTATGTGTATTTTCTTTATGTAAAGGAATATTTTGTTGATTGTGCTCGTAATTTATGGAGAAAATAATTTAAAAATCACAACTATGAAAAAATGAACTTATGTTGACAGCGGTCATTTTTTTTATTCTTATTATTATTATACATGAAGCGATAGCCTCCGCGGGACAGACTGTACCTATCTACCTACCATGGACACGAAAACCAATACTACGACTGTACGTGTTTTTTTTTATATTCGAGACTAACTGCGTCCCGCGTTTTCATCCGCGTTCTTTGTCAGCGTCAGCTTCCTTTGACTTAGGTGACATGTTCTTTTTTTCCATGGTTAAATCGAAACCAAAATATGAGACATGATGCTCTACTTTTTAAACTATTATTATTTTAAATATTGCAAATCCGTCAAATTGACAAATTTGTTAATTACATCGTTAACATTGACCTAATAAGAGCCGCTACTCCTGTACAGTTGTTGTGAGAGGGGTGAACGACCTCCCCAACCCTCTATCGATCCCATTCATGCGTGAGACACCTCGCGGCGAGTACCACGGCGCGCGGCGCGCCCGGTGGACTTGAATTAATTTTTTAGATCACTTGGGTTAACATTTAAGAGTAAAAAATAGGGTTATGAGTGATGCTTATTAAAGATTTAAAAAAAAAACTATACTCTGACACTGGCCGTCCGGTTGCTTTACTTCTTGGATATTATGTAGTTTTTATATCTGGCTGGCTTTATGCGCGTTCGATATTGTTTCTATCTCTTTCTCAGGTCCTGACGGGTGAGATGAAATAAATAATATCTATTATCCCAAAATAGCCCGCAACCAAATAGAGCGACGTATTTGAATACATACATATATCACGGTGAAAACTGTCTACTGAGTGGCAACTGGAGCTCTACACTAGTATTAAACATTAATTTTACTTGCTTGCTATCCAAAATTATATACATGAATAACTTCTTTGCAAATTGTTAGAGTTAACGGTTACGCGAGTATTGCGTGACTAAATCAATGAACTAACACGTGTCTGTACTAACTCAGGAGTGCTTCGTACTGAACATGTGAAGTCGATTCTAGCTCCGCGTTAATTAACCTCAATTAATTCTTGATCGTATCCGAGTAACAGTTGAAAAAGCCTGCTCGTACACCAGTAGCGTAGCTATTGGAGGGCTAGGTGCCGTGCACCGGGGCCCCTAAGCTCAGGGGGCCCTGATCAGCAAACCTCAAACTGCACTTGCAAAATTTTTGCCCTTCATAAACATACATGTAGTAAGTAGCTTTGAGCACAATAAAAAGCTGATGATAAAGTAGCTTTGTACCTTTAAATTATTTATATTTTTACTTGATAAATCCTAACCCAGTTTAGATAGGGCCCCATTTTTTTGCACCAGGGCCTTTGGTTACCTAGCTACGCCACTGCGTTCAACCTCGAAACTGTAAGGCCAGCTTGTCAAACTGATCCCTCGGGAAACTTGTCCTAATCTGGCCTGATTTGTAAAAGGACACTATCAGTTATATTAATTTTAATTTAATTTTATCTACTGATGGTTTTTTTAGTGGTGCCCAAGCCGGCTCCCAGTTATGCGTTTTTGCGCTAGAAAAGGCAGAGAACCTGGCGCTGGTCTGCCTCTTATCAGTGTCAACGGGAAAATGGCGGTGCCATTCAAGAGTTTAAAGCTGTTTAATGGTGAACTTACTGGCCACAAATTTCAAAAAAATAAAATAAACTATTTTAGAGATGAGACATTAAAATTTGTCGTGATTATTATTTGACAAGCGTATTACATTATGGCAACTATCTAAAACTCAAATAAATGTAACAATTATCGTTAATTTTGAACAAACCTAAATCAGAAATAACACCGTTGTCAGTTCACATCGCGGAATGAATGGTAACACGGCTTGATTCCTTCATTCCTAGCTTCATTTGTATACCTCATGTCAAACAACACAACTCTGTGCTACATACAAACTACATACGTTACATTACATGTACCAAGCCGACACACACATGAACTCAGAATAGTGGCGCGCACAACTTTGTCATATAATTATAGCTAAATACTGAAAAAGAATGACTCATTACAGAAACATTCTCTAAACCTCCGACGATACTAAGTCCTACTTTGAGTGTAAAATGTCAAAGAAATGGCCACTGAATTCAACTACAAAGATAAATAAAATCTTGCAACAGTTGTAGTGAATAGAAACTAGCGTTTGAAAGTCGATGCGATGCGCCATGCATCGACTTTCTAACTCAAAAACTTGTAAGTACACAATCCATGCAAGTTGCGCCGAACTGCAGCCAACTCCATGCGAGGGGTGTTATCAGAACTCCGAACTGTCGGGATCACGCGACGTTCAGAATTCAAATTTCAACTTCAAAGCATTGAACCGGGTTCCGTTATTGTTATATTTTGTGGTTTTTATGAGGGTACTATGATTTTATTTTTTATTTTACTAGTTTGTGCATCAAATTATAACCAGTGTTTTGGAGGATCAATACTTTATGAAGGGAAGATACTACATAAAAGTTTGATAAGATTTTTTTTCTATTAATATTTTGAAATTATATAAAACCACGGGTCATTCATGGGAATATTTGTATTTATTCAGTTAGAACGGTTAAACACCAATTACACTAACGATAGACAATAATAATACATAATTATACAATTTAAATACCTACCAGATTAACTAATTACATGTCCAAGCGTACTTACATTTTATGTCAAAATATATAATAACAATACAATTGGTGATTTTGTGCAATCGTTTTATGGCGCTTAGTTTCCGGAGAGTGTTCAATCTGATCATTGTGCTGCTGTCCTATTCTGCAAACTAAGTGAACACACAAGTGAAGTGATAAGCTAAGTGAATGTGATTTTTTCATGCCTATTTCTGCAGATAAATGTCAAAACATCGGATTATAAGGTTAAGGGAATACATTTTGACATTTCTCTATAGACATTCACTTAGCTTATCACCTCACTTGCGCGTTCACTTACTCGTAGCTTGCAGAATATACCGGCTGTTTGACCTCTAGAGCTGATTGCGCGATGCGTATCATGAATATCTGGCTTTCGAGACATGTTCTGTTATACAGAACTTTATATTTTACATTTTGGAGACGTGAAGCTAATTCGACTAAAACATAATCTACGCAGTTTAAGTTTCGAGGGTTCAGATATTTACTAAAGCTAGACACTGGAAGACATCGTTAACCTTTGCCTTCCCAGGCACGGCAATATCTCCCAATGTCACAAACAGATAATCAGATCGTGGCTTGCTTCCTGCTAGCCAAGTGTCACAGTATTTAGAGACAACCAGAAGGCTAACATGATATTGTTTAGTTAAACATTACGGTATTGCTACGTAATTTCATAAAACTGTGTAATTAAGCCATTGAAATCTCATTTGACTGATTAAATATTATTATTATACCTACAAGCTACTCACAACATCCTCTCCAACATGCTTGAGCCGACGGTAATCCACACTCAGGGGCTAAAACACCAGAAAGTATGCAAATGACTAAAATTCATTTACATACAAACAATCCCAAAAATGTAAATACATGCACATACTATTACAAGGTTGGTGGCGCCACGGTGCGGCGTATGATGGAAACAGTGTACAAAAACTTTTACTATTTTTGACCACGAATTAGGTAATAACTTGTATGTTAACGTGTATTGTATTTCTCATATCGCAAAGTATTCACTTATATTGTAATATGGTTCAGATATTAGCAAGTCTCATAAATTCGCCTTAAAAAAATTGTCAGTAGGCGATAAATAAAAGTATTTACATTATATTTCTTACATACTCAAAAGCTCGGTCTGTCGTATACAGACTGCAAATGAACTCGAGTGAATTAGTCGATAGTTGGAGGACGTATCAGCGAAATCGAGTGCACATGAAGGAAGGATTCCATCACGAGCGTCAATACTTGCATTACTTGCTGACTGTCGGTACGTAAACGAGTAAGAAGAAAAGGAAGGAAGGAGGGTTCCGTGCTCTCGTCCTGTAATCAGATCGACATGGTGGCGTTTCTATACAAACACTTCAGCACTTCGATATACCTATAGTCGATATGACAACGCTGGAGGGACTACAATACTACCCAGGTCTCGATTGAATCGACAGCTTTTTCATAGTCCACAAACGCTAGACATAATGGCCGATTATACTCCTCAGTCTTCTGTATAATCTGGCGGAGCGTGTGTATGTGGTCTATGGTGCTCCAGCCTTTACGGAAACCGGCTTGTTCGGGAGGCTGGAAGTCATCAAACCTGTTTTCGAGACGGTTCGTAATGACTCTGGAGAACAACTTGTACACATGGCTCAGGAGTGAGATGGGCCTATAATTCTTCAACGAGGTGTTATCACCTTTTTTGAAGAAGAGCTCCACCACACTCCTATTCCATGCTTCAGGTGTAGTACCTTCGAGTATGACGGAATTAAATAACTTCAGGAGGACCAAAAGTACCGGTTTTCCACCAGCTCTCAGAAGTTGTCATAATCCCCACGCTTGGCGGCTTGGGGATCGCAGAACGTTCACCATGAAATTTCGAGGATGCTGTTGCCCATCCTCTGGTGGTTTTTCTCGCAGTTTTAGGACATACCCGGGTCCATCGTCGAACGCGCCATCGCTTTAGATCTGTGACGATCAAGCGTAAGTCTGTCATTAAATAAAAAAAAGATATGATGGTTAATTAGGTGTATTATTTGTTGTTTCTCTTTAACACTAAAAATCTAATGAAAGGAACTTTGGTTCCATTTTTCACCACGTTTATTTGAATTCTTGTCAGAATATGCACAGCTCCATGTCGACAAGTTTTATTTTAATAGGAGCTTTTCTAAAAGGAAATAAAAAATAGTTCATAAAATTGCGATAGATGGCGGTGACGAGACATGGATATGAAGATTTTGCAAACCACAAACGAAGAAAGGTCCATAAAAAAAAACTTGCTTATTCTCATAGACAGACAATATATATTTGTCTGACACTAATGACATGCTTGTTTTTGTGTTATTTTATTTTGTAGTATAGTATTTTGTAGTTATTGTTTCCTAACAAAGTGCTTGATTTTCCACAACACAACACAAATTAGTAGGTACATAAGTGTACCTTGCCTAGCTACGATATGTTATAAAATGTCTGCTCTACCTTGTACTCGTATTGTAGGTTTCATTGAACAAATTCGAAATAAATTAAAACATATTGTCAGCGCCATCTATCGATGGTTGCAGAACTATGTTCCTAGAGCTGTCAGAAAACCTCCCATTGGTACTGAAACTGTAGTTGACAAACAGAAACCAATGCAAAATGTATCGATTTTGCTTAAAACTATACAGAATTATGTCTTACAGTGTTCACTGTTGGATACATTGTAGTTACGCCATTTGGGACTAACCAAAATAATTTTTGAAATTAATGTACACAGAAGTACAAAGGTTTTAATGTTTTGTTAAGGTTTTTGTTAATTTGAAATTAAACAAAAAATACTCAATTTCGACAGACCAGTATCATAAAATACCATTACATTTTTCCCCTCTGGTTCCTATGTTAGACTGGGACAGTAATAAATAAATAAATATCTGGGACATTATTGCACACATGGTCATCTGACCCCAAACTAAGCAAAGCTTGTAATATGGCTACCAGAGACTGATATACATACATATTATATATTTTTTAATACATACTTAAATAGATATTAACACCCAGACATAGAACAAACATCAATCATGTTCATCACACAAATGTTTGTCCTAGATGGGAATCGAACCCACGCCCCCAAGCACAGAAGTTAGGTTCACTACCAATTGACTGATTGTAAACTTAAAAAGAGAACAGTGTAAGATCACCCTTCACCAAAAAGCTTCTGAATTTATTGGGAATATCGAACATCGATTTGTACTGGAGAGCCACAGAATAAATAAATAATAGTTACTATGAACTAAAGTCTCGTTTTCATCCTCACCAGGATATCCTGAGTCGTCGCAGTAGGTAATCAAACTGTCGTAATGCGCGAAGGCTGGCGTGAATTATACTGGTTTTTGCGTTCCATTACGTGCTGTACGCGTGATGCGAATTTTATTACCTGTACATGGAAAGGAATGTGTATTTGAATAAGTAAAAAAATAGCAAAAAAAAGTAAACTGCCTAAATGATGATTCCTAGGAACTATTTGTAGAAAAAACTCAGTCAATAATTTTTGTGTTAAATTTTTTTTGTCGTAAAAACACGATTGTCAAATATTTTGATGGCTTCATAATTCTTATATATTTTTGACAGAAGGCTATAACATCGATAAAGCGACCGCATCTAACTTTAAACACAATTTAATATGTCCAAAGTACAATTTGCTGAGTTTCAAAATGAACAAACCACAAGCCTTTGTGTGCACGACTGTACAAATTATATTTACCACACGGTGCCGCTGCTGCATACTGTACCCACACATGCGACAACATCATATATTATATTATAGATACGAAACCTTGTGTATGTATTTGTTTGTCATTCATTCGGACCAAAAGGGAGCAAGGTTTCGATGTGGTTTTTAAACAGAAATTTTAAGAGGCTGGAAAAGAACAGATTATTTTCATCTCGTAAAACCATCTAATGAATCTTTGCATGGTTATAAACCTTACACTGGATACACAAGCTCAGGCACACAATAATTTCATGTACACGAAACATATGATCCCAGAATAATACGAGTGTCCGTATTTAGAATGATTGTCCGCGTAAGTGCAGCCGTGTGTAGTAGCTAGTGTAACACAGCCTGTCGTCCGAGCTGGTGAATTACCAGCGGCGCGACGACACATTTTAAACTTGTTTGTTGGGTGTTTTCTGAAAATGCTAAATGAATTTATTCTTCACGCGGTCACTCTGTGACAGATTTCCAATCCAATGAACATTTAGGTGAAACTGGTGGTGTGCAGCATCATACTGTGCCGAGCAACCACGTGACCTGTACGTGTACGAGCTGCAAACTTATTTACTCCACTGGCGCAGCTACCTAACAAGGGGCTTGGTTACTGATACAAGACTACGCCATCGGTCGATGGCGTAGTCCCGTGTTGTCTCTCGCCAATCGGCGACTTGGAGCTCGCGCAGCTTCGAGTCTGCGGCATTTGTCTAACGATATCTTGGCGTACGTCTGCTTGTTATTGGCATCCTCCCTCATCATCAGCAGGTAGCCTGTCCAGCGATGCGCGGAATCTCTGGGCTTTGGTATCCTCCATGATGTTTGAATCGGCGATAAGCTTGTCAATCTACGTTTTTGCAGACTCTTCAGCTTTCGTTTTCCTTTTAGACTAGAGCCAGAATCTTGTGCATATTTTTTCACTGCTAGTAAGAGCATCGAACCGGAAGACGCAGCGTAGACGGTCCTCCCGCTAGATGGACCGATGACATTGTGAGAGTCGCGGGCATCCAGTGGATGCAGATGGCAGGATGTCGTTCAGTGTGGAGGTTAAAGGGGGAGGCCTATGTTCAGCAGTGGACGTCTTCTGGCTGAAGATGATGATGATGAGTAAGATCAAACTCTCTGCAAACGTTTTAGTATTTTGATGTAGATTAGATTCCCGCTACCATCTAGTTGCGAATTGAACTAATATATTCAAAAATCACAGCACGAGCCATCAAAACGCACACATACGAAGCTGAGTGGCTCCGCAGCACCTGGACGTGCCTCGTAAACCGTGCGCGCGCCGGTTTATTGCATTTTTCGTTTAACAGCGAACTGAATCAGATTTAGAACCGATGTTGATGTATTGCTGCACACATTCACGACAGGTTGGAATGGAAATAGGCAAAACAATGTTTATTACTCAATCGTAGTGTAGCAGCAGCAGGATGGATTGATAGATGAGATAAGTAAGACGGGGTCAGAATCATCATCTTCATATTGGAGTTCGGAGGTCAAAGGGAGGAGGAGGTTCGTTAAGATCCCTCGCTGCGATCTACAGATGTTGATAACTCAATCCAAGTTACTTCTTAATGACATCCAGCTATTTATATCTGAGTTCTAGGCTTCTCTGCTCCGGACTTCTTTCCTCGAGGATCAACCGAGAGAACTCATAGACTTTAATGGGAATACAACATACAAGCAAAACGACTTAGGTAGCTATATACCAGTAAAATGTCATAATCGTGTCTGAAACGCCAGTTTGATGAGTCGTCGTATTTCGGCGCATGTCTTGGCAAGCCGATCCCGGCAGGAAGCAAGCCTTGCGTGAAATTGGCTGATCTTTCAACATTTCTCGCTTATAAGCCGCACTGGATTGGCAACTGTTTAGAGAACTGCCAATATCGCTCAACAGGATCTTGGAAAATCTTATGTTAGTAAAGAATAGGGGTCAATATAAGTATAAGCTCGTATAAGTTTAATTTTAGTAAAAATATTATTCAAATGTGTTTATTCCCTCATTCTGAGTACCTATGTGTGTGTTGTGTCAGGCTCGAATACTTTTAAAATGTTTTGTTTAGAAATACCTACTTAGTTCTGGTTCTGAAGCCTTTTTTTGTAACATTAACTATTTAGTCGCTTAGTAGTAGTTCGCTTACTCAATAGTAGGCTATTTTGTGCATCTAGTCAATTTCTTTACTTACTCATTTCATTTTCATCTACCCTTATAATACTATTGTTACTATTTTCTTGAACCAATACATACGAGTACTTAGCTTTGTTTCACAACTGTTTGAAATCTAAAGCATTTTATTTAAGGTAATGATGTATTTTCTCCTTTATGAGAATTATTATTATTTTTTGAAAAAATAAAAACTTTTATCAGTACACGTGTAATGGGTTTGTTGAGAATTAATGGAACTGATATAATGCCGATTAAATTAAGAACCTTCGCGTGTACTTAAATTCTCAAGCGCGGCGCAAAACTGCAAGACATTTGGACACCATGAGCTGCGTACTAGGGAACATTTTGACTAAAAATTATTGGCGGTACTTGTAACCACAGAAAAGACAAGTAACTAGAACGGAAATGAGAAGAAAAATCTGTCGCCAGGCATTATGACAGAACTTTGATTGAACATTCTTATTTAGATCAACGTGTCGAACTCCGCGTCACAGTTGCTAACTGATTTCGAATGACTATCGTTTCGTTTATGTGGGTGCAACTGGCTACAACAAATTTCTTACAAAAATGCCTTGACAGCCGTTCTTAAAAAACAAAAAAAACTATGTTTGTAAGTAATTTCATAAAATTTCTATACATCCGTCTTCTAGTCTACCTGTGACCACGTAAACTGAAAATGCTCGAAACGTCAGAAATTAAAATAATGTAAAATACATGCAATAAAATCCGTTGAAAGTGTTTAATTTAGAAGTTTAATAATCGCTGTTGGTTACTTGGTAATCAGCCCTGTGTCCTATTTTCAGTACAATTATGTACAAGAAGAAGACACAGGGCATCTCTAACATTTTACTATCAAATACACGGTCACCGGTCACCTGAAAATATCGCTTTCAGGGATAAGCTTTACCAAACTCACGATGTCTTTTATTATAATTATTTACACGTTTCTTGTATTTTCCTATACAGATCTTCTTTCTTAAGTAAACAGTATTTTCCTGTTTGATTCTGCCTCATGGTTGCCGTAGGTACCTATGATTGCAAATCATACGAACAGGGCTGTCAATCTGTCTGTCTGTCCGCAGTTGATATTTCGTTCTATATTCTGACGTTTCACTCGGCGTGAATATGACGAGATGTTACAATATCGACACTTTCTCACCACATTCTTATATATTAGGTTATTACTCACACACAATTATGTTGTGATGTTTCCAATATTTTGATCATTTATCCATAGAGCTAAATATTAAGATGGTGATTCGAACATTGCGTCTTGGTATGTTTAGTACTTGAAAAATGTACGTAGTCTGTCGAAATCTCAACTACGTCGCATCGTAGCGTACCTTCACTTGTTTATGTAATACAAATCTGCCTATATATATTTATGTTTGTTTTTAATAATAACATGACGTGCAACGACTGTGCACTGACGAAGTCGGCGTGCGTCTGAATTCACACCAGTGCGCAGCATGCTAATTAGCACCACTGAGTTGGTATCATTGGGATAGTACATTCGCCCTGCTCTTACTATATAAGTCATCACACTCATCTCCATGCACAGTCGACAACTCCGACAACTAGGTATATCATACTTTGTTACAACATAATTTTCTATTTAAAACTCAAGAAAAAAAAACCACCCAAACAACAGCAGCTGCTATTCTCTTTAGAATTACTCAATCTTCTTTATCTTCGTATTGACACCGTTGTCTCTCATCGTTATTAGATTTATAGCGGGAACGCGAACGCGTTGTTCTCGTTATATTACGAGAGTTGTAACGGGCGTTCTAACGGCCGTTATTTTATTGCCAGTGTGTTGTTGCCTAATATTGCTTTCAACCCTTGTGAAAAACAGAGTGTGAATGTGGTAAGTACGTGTCGCCAGAAACTTATTAAATACGGATATATAATATATTTCTCGGAAGATGTAGACTCGGTATCAGATTCATAACTATGATTTAACGACAAAATCAATGAAAATATCACCGCTTTTTATTCATAAATCTGTTTTCTAACCGACTTTTAAAAAGGCGGAGGTTCTGTTTCACTGTTTATATTTATTTTTTATGTATGTTCACTGATATCTCAGCCAACTGTTGGCTGATTTAAAAAAAAAAACTTTTGTTCGGTAGGGTATACTTCCAATTTGGTCCCATTGTCACGCAAGTCAGGATCTGATGATGGGATCTCAGGGGAATCGAGGGCAACCCTCAAATTGTATAGGTACTGTTTCATATATTTTCTAAAACGGTTCAAGAATTTGCGTCTGATAATCGTTATCTCATATGAATGAGCTGATGATGAAGGGTACAACTTCTCAACGTTTAGGAGTAGAAATAATAATTATAAATAATAATAATAATAATTTATTGAGCATACACAAACATCATTTTATCACCATATAAAGCATGCAATAAATAATATATGTCCTAAAAATAAAATAATCCAATAAACTAAATGTCCTAATTGACAATCCTGGTAGGATGACCTTGGTACCCAAACTAGGTATAACCTGTGTAATGGCATACCAGGGCCCTCCGCCGGTGCCAAACAAATAACAATGGTAATATAACATATTGGTAAGTCTTAGGCAAAAATACAAACTTAATCATATAAGCTAAATTTGGAGAAAAGAAAAAAACTAAATGAAAAAGAATTTATCATATTTAACAAAACAATTACAATTTGAGGGCTGATATATCATAATTATACAATTATAAACAAAAAAAAATTAAAAAGAAAGAAAATTCTTGCAAAATTATACGTACATATGGACCGATAGTTGAATTTTTTCAGGCTATTAGAATCTACTTCAAAAAAGACGAAGGTTCTATGTTAATTCGGGTTTTAATGTGATCCACTTGTGTGTATGTTTTGTTAAATTTCATAGTTTACTATGCAATTTAACAAAACATTGAACAAAACATACACACAATAATTTTTTCCAAATTTTTTAACTTATACTTTTTTATCGTCTATGTCAAATAGGACTAGATGGCGGGTCATAATAAAAAATTGCCAGACAAATAATAATATGACCGGCGTATAAAAGTGTGGTCGTATTTCAAACTAGTTGGCCCAACTATTAGCCTCTTTCATCAAGGTCTATCTGGCCACAGTCTGGCTGAACTGATTCTAAATAATTATGACCACAGTTTTTTTCGCTGGTCATATTTTTCTTACCGTTTTTAGGTAGCGACTCTCCATCTAGTCTTATATTACATCAAACTATAGGTTTGGTTCACTTGTAACTAGCTGTAGAACTAGAAGTAAGTAGGGTTGTTTGTAATAAGTGATAAAACTAACAGATTATTGGCATTAAGCGCCACGTCTGCCTGTAAAAGTTATGGAGAAAAAAAAACGATTTACCCACCATGAACAACATAAAAAAATTTAACATACTCGTAGAGTAAATACTACAATAGCGCGACCGAAATATTACACTTAATAATAACTTAATAAACTTAATTTGTATTCGTCGCGTTTGAAGCTGTTGGAAGTTTCTGTGCTACTCACAGAGGTCATATCGTTCTTCAACAGCTGTTCAGTGCTAGGGTTATAAAGTATTACAACACTTACACTCCAGCTCATTGTCGGGTAAACACGTGAACTATAGATAGTCATGTTTGTTTGTCTGTACGAATTCTTTGCGTACTGTTTGTTTTTCGATAGTCTGCGAGCGCTGCGGGCAGAATGGAATGTGGCTCCATAATATTGTGAGAACGGGGTTATTTTATTATGACTAATTACCTATGTATCTATGTACAGTAGTTTTGTCCAATATTGTAGTTTTAAATAATCTCTTTGTTTATTATATGTAGATGACGTAAATAATATTGACAGAGGCAATTACAAGGCTTTGCAAAATAACATACCGCCGTAACTGTGCTGATTACATCATCTCCAGCAATTATCCCGACGATTACTGCTACTAACTGTATGATAAAAGCTATTTTGTTGCAAAATTCAGGGTTCCAGTACAATGCAAAAATCTCATATCACATTTTTCTTATTACCAAAGTAATCGTTAAATAACCGCTTTATATTAATTCTATACCACGTCCCTTCTCCTGCCCGCCGCAGAGAGGGATATATTCCGAGGCGTCAGATTGAATTGAATCCGCGTCGACAAGCTAACTCGCTGAATCTGTCGACATGATGACAGCTACCTCTTTCATGTCTTCCATGTTTCATCCAGATTCCTGATGCGAGGTTTCTATGATTTTAATATGATGTACTTGTCATGTTGGGTTGCGCTTTCGACTCCCAACTGGCAGCAGGACGACAGTGAAAGTAGTCGGGTGTTGGCAATAGTAGTGCGGGGATCCGATATGTTATGTACGGAAACTTTTTCGATGGTAAACAGTGGGAGAACGGCTGGATGACTGCACACATATGAAGTATTTTACCGCTCTCGATACTACCTCGCCGTTGCTGTCGTTCTGCGTCCCGCTAAAGTCTAAAGAGCGGCCTTAGATACGAGTGAAATAGTGAATAAACCAAAATATATAATTTGTATTTGGTATTAAAAAGGAAGCGAAAATGAAATATGATCAAAGGCTTCTGTTAGGTTTTAGATTCAAAGCAATTTATTAAAATTTATTAACTTTCAAATGTGTGTCCATTACATTATATTAAGCATTTCGTTATCTTGTTGCAGGTAAATGATCAGATTATATCATTCACCGTCCTCGAGCAGTTCCTCCTTTAATAGTAAGTGATGACTCTATTAACTGGTTGTATAATGTGGTAGTGTTGTGTCCTGCTGGTATCTTTACTGAGACCAACTGAGCTGTTTGTGTTTCGGCACAATATATTTTATTGTTACCATTTACTGACATCGTAAAGACAGGGCGAATGATCTTTTCCAACCGTACCAAGATAGTGGTGCTAACAAGTATAATGCGCACCAGTGTGATGTCAGTCGCTCGCCGATGCACAACAAGTTGGTGCTTTACACATTTAAATATTTAACGCACGTACAATTTAATCAGAGGAGACCAAAATTGGCCATCAATTACTGTAGCAACGATCGAGGCAACTACAGTTATAGTAGAAGTGCCTACATTAATATATAAACACAGTTAATGGTTACTATGTCTGAGATAAATATACAAACACATATAGTTATGCTACGATGTGAAGTAGTTACTTAAAATTTTGACAAGCGGCGCACATTGTTCAAGGACTAAAAATGATAGGGACTCGTGTGTAATATATTTGAAAATAGACCAGCAGTAGCAGTATTAGTTTGATCTATATACTGTCATGCAAGCGATCTATAACTTCATTTTCTTCATTTCAATCATTAACATTTTCTAATGTTTCCAGCCTACACTAAACAAACTAACCACACGACACAGAGTTGTCGAATTAGGCTTAGTTGAGACAACGGTTCGAAAATGGCCACCACTATCTTTTCATTATAGAAGAAACGTCTTCCATTTCGGAGAGCCAAGCATATTCCCCCAAACCACCGTCTCAGGAATTCACTTACAAAAGTCAGAAAAGCTCGGTCCTTTTCCCGGGCAAGCCGCTGTCCCAGGGAAACTGCCGGGAATACCCGCTCTAATTCAATCCGGGACAACGACCGTCTACCGGCCCGGCGGGGGGGACTGCGGTCACTGATAATATTATCGGGGTTTTTGGGTGGATTCTGAAGACAATGATGGGCCAAATAATAATTATATCTTTTAGTCATCTCCTTTTTGGATCTCATACTGTATTTAATCTTATGTTAATGTAAACAATGTGCCTAATTAGGTTCAATTGTAGTGATTATTAGCGGATTGTTAGGATTTATTTGTCTCATTTTGTAACTCGTAACGAGGTCAGATCTATCTTACTAATATTATAAAACACTGTTTTAAATTATCACGATTATTCACTACAGTTGACTACAGATGATTAAAAACACATCACACTTGAAACACGAGTTAAAAATGGTTGCCTTACTTCTAAGATAAACTCAGGCTTATGTTTAAATAATTTTGTTATTACCTCCCCTGTAAGGCGGGGAAGGGAGAAAAGCTTCCTCCTCCGTAGTTCGTCTGAAAGTTTCATTCCGTTTGTCGTGCCTTTGCCTTGATTGTTCGTGTTTCCCTCGCAGAGTGCAGACCTGTTACTGAATGGGAACTTGTGAAAGACAAAATGTCCATTATTTAACCTAATGTTATTTCTCACAATACGTTCTTTCTTGGTGTTATTTGGAGGTAACAAGATAAGGCGTTTACTGAAGTGACAACACGGACCGGAGTCTGGATGGACGTTTTCTATCCCGGACGTTTGTTCTTCAGTTTAATAATAAGAATCAACTCGGCATCGACATTTATCTCGACCACCAATGAATGTAAAATTATTTTCGCAATTTAAAAACCACGTTTTAAAGTCGCTTCTCTTGAAGATCCTGGTAACGATGATGAAATAAAGTATACAAATTATTGCATTGTCATAGGTCCTTGATAAGTGTGCAAAGTTTCAAATCAATCCGTCGAAAGGGTTTTGAAAGGGGTGAAAATCACGTTCAAAGATTCCGTTACAAAGTTAAATACCGAGTTAATAAAAGAGTGTTAAAAACCAGTCTAACCTTTATTAGTTTGTTACACAAGGGATGTAGGTGCTCTTTTTTAACACACGATATATTTTGGCTAAGAGTTTGAGGGTGTAAAAGATTACCTACTCACGTATGTAAATAATCACTTTTCATCACTAGTGTAAGGTAAGAAAAAATATATAGAAAATTTCTTTGTATTATATCAGTGAAAATTTAGTCCTATTTGAAAAGTTTGAAGGTTTGAACCACAGAGGTTTTACACATTTATTAACTTCTTTTCACAGAGTAAAAAGTTTCTGACGTAGATACGGAGTCGGACCTACGAGTACATGGTCGAAGAAAAGAAATAATAAGTTCAATGATATCTTTTGATATGGGACTCGTTCGAGTTCTAAATTACTTTACCTCCCTTGGGAGGCTAAGTAATATTTACCGTTATAGCGGGGGTGTAATATAAACTCTCTTTTCACTATCAAAAATACCGTTTAATAACGAATCAAAATGAAATCTGAAGGTACAGTACAAGCGAGTGAAAAAAGTAGGAAAACAAAGGTAAAAAGTGTCGTTCGTAGACGCACGAGCAGCGTGCGTTCGCGGGCGGAGCTACGCTCGCACGCGGCTCGAGCGACGAGTCGGGGGTCGCGGGAGACGGGGAGCGGGCTGCGGTACAAAGCCCCGTGTCGCTCTCTGCTATACCGTCTGCATTTTGAGTCATCAATGACCCAGTTACCAAACGCTAGTGATGAAAAATATTTTGCAGTATCCAAAATATCATTAAAAATCTTTTCACAAAAAAAAACAACCAACTTCACGGGAAGTTCAATAAAGGGATCCCTCGGAGGTATAATATATACTTCAAATTTAAATAAGATATAGTATATTCAATATAATAAAAAAAACATCGATCGTTTTTTTTGTAGGTAGTTGAATAACAGTCTCCTAAAAATATTTTTTCTTGATACTATCATATCATAAAATAAATATTAGATTTACAACACGCCGTTTATTTCTTTACAAAGGTGTCTTCTTCATCAAAATACTGAATACTTTAAACCTACCCTCGTTTCATCTTTGACTTCCATAATGGTAATATTGACAAAGTTCCTAATAGCGCCATTCAAAAAATTCGCGAGTCACCCTTCCGATGGATATACATACAGTTCTACCGTCATACCGTAGATCTACCGTCTGATCATCAGACAGTCTGCTAGCTCTGAAACTTAATAAACAATTATTTGGATACAATGTACAATTTAGTTATGATAGCGGGAGTCAGTACGCTTATGCCTACAACAGCAGTTTGGTGTGTTCGCGCGCTTCATTTTTGTACAATGAAGGTATTTGGATTTTAAAAAAAAACTGTACCGAGAACCAGTTGTCTGGATAAATCTAACATAAGTTTTAAGACAATTTACAACTCGAAATGTAACGTACTATGTGTTTTAATTAAATAAAAAAAAAAAAAAAAAAAGGAGTTGGTAATAGTTTAACTTATCAGTAAACTTATTTTTATTTTATTTTCTTAATAACAGGATATATTTCAGTAACATAAATAACAATTTATCTTCTCAATATTATAAATAATCATAATAAAAACGACAAATTAATAGGTAACTACTAAATTAATGTAGTAGTAAAGTATTGTAGAAATTGTTATCCGCGCGCACTCCGCGACTCCATCTGCTCTCTCCTTTGTAACAGATGGCCTCGTCAGTGGTGAAACGAGCCACACATATCACCCTCCTCTCTTCTCCTTTATTATAGTCCAGCCGACAGGGGGAGGCTGTACGTACTGCTAACTATTCTGTGAGTCGGGGTGTCCGGTGCGCGGTATCAAAAAGTTTAAAGATTATGAACAATACTAGCTGTACCCGCGACTTCCTCCGCAATTTCTTCAGAAAAAAATAGCCTATGTCCGTCCTCATGACACATAATGCAATATTACCTCGCAAAATTAAGCAGATCCGTTAAGCCGTTTAGCCGTGATTATGTAGCAAACAGACAGAGTTACTTTTGCATTTATAAAATTAGTGTGGATTACGTTCTTATCTTACCGCGAGTTGTTATCCTCCATTATTATTTGTTACGATGAGGTTTACTATAAACGCACACATATTGCAAAACGCCGGCTATGTAGTGACCAACGGACAACACATAGGTACTTTTAGTGCAAAAAAAAACTCTAAATGGTGCGTCAAAACAAAAGGTACACGCAAATTAAAAGCCAATCAAAGTTTCACCGGCTGTGCCTGTCGTCTGCCGCAAACTTGTAGAGACTTTTGTCGGGCAAAGTGTTTCGTGCGCGTTGGCTATAAAACTAATTTGATATAATAACGTCATTAGCCACCACATCACGACACGAGCCGATCCATTCTCCTAAACTTGTCGCCATAACTCACACCGCCCATATTCAACCCAGAGCCGCCACCGCCGCCGCCGCACGGCAGACCTGTAAATCTAGAGAACAATCTACCGCCCGACACAGATTATTCAATAATAACAACCTTAAGGCGTAGTCTAACCTTTAAGGCTTCTACAGACTATGCTACTATATCATAGTTTCATCTATAAAAAAGCTATAACATTTACAAAGGGAGTAGTAACCGTATTTCTCGGCCGCCTCAAGCACGCTGGCTAAATAAAGGCTAAATGAAATTCGTAAGAGAAAAATCTACTGGAGCTCACAATATGAGGTATCATCCAACGCACTGTACTGCTCTCCTGAAGGCTGACCATCGTTTAACTTCGGTGATCTCTTATATTATGATTACAATAAATTACGGCTATGTCAATAACTTTACGCGGTTTCAAACGTCAAGTGGCCTGGTGGCACGTCAAGTGCCCTGGTGGCACGTCCAGAGATTTGCACATACAAAATACACAGCTAAAACGCCATGGAATTTAAGTTATGTATCACGTAGGGAAGCAGATATAGGTTGTTAGTTAATTATTAATAGCTCTTTTTGACCATAATAGCGCAGTATGAAGAGGGCCCGTACTCTACATTCAGCGGTTTCACGCTGCATGTTAAACATTATAATGTAACTTGTTTATAGTTAACGGCAGTAATACCATCAACAGGCTTCACCGGGCTAGGCAGAAAGGGTATCCACTAAAATATCACTAGCCAAGAACACATTAAAAAGTTGCTAATGCGCATTCTACTCTGAGTGATCTCATTTCGAAAAACGTATTTTATACAAAAAATATATTAAATAAGGTAATTGAAGAACTCAGCCGAGATACTTAAGATTTATCGCATTTAACTAACTTTTAAAAAGGAGGTTTTTAATTGTACTCGTATTTTGTAATGAAATGTCTGGGTGTCTTCAAATAACGAGTGAATTGGTTTCTTCTAGGCAAGCGTGCTACATCGTAGACCGCATCATCGCTTACACATCAGGCGAGTTGGTGGCCAAACGCAAACCTATTACTGTTTTTTTACTGATAATTTTCCAACATTATCTTTGCAGCAATGACATACCCTGTATTCTATCATATTTAATAATTTTAAATAAGAAGTACTTCTTTTTGAGCATAATTTCAAAACGCTGAAAGTGAAAAGCACTACTTTCGTCTCTTCGTTACTAGGAGAAAATCTAAGTAAGTATTGTCTTTATAAACTAGGTATGTAGGTACCGGGCCGCCGCCGCCGCCGCCGCCGCCAGGGCGGAAAATCATTGTTTTGTCTCTAATTATCGAAATCCTCGCCCCGGTTAATTGGACGCCACCACCGGCGCGACCTCTCGCCCAGGATTACTTAATTAATTAGGTACAGAAGCGACTTACACAATTACGCATTTATAGCATTTTTAAGCGTCTTGTTTCGTACTATGTATTGTACGAATAAGCCTACTCTTATTTTGTATATATCTGATGAGGGAAAAGTACTTATAAATTGGTACAAGTATGTCTCTAAAGCACCGGAGCATAAATATTTTATCTAGAGCCATTCAAAAATATCTAAATAATATCCGACATAATGAAAAATCCCTATCTAGCTTGTAGGTAATCCTTCAATCGCTGTCGCATCTTCGTCACTTAATCTATGTCCGGCGCTACGCCGTTCTGTACTATGCCCTAACTCTACGCTACGCTGTAGATCTACTACGCCGTAGCAGCGTACGCCGTTAGTACGCGACGCCGCTATTTATCTGTGAGGAGATTACGCTGAACGTAGAGCATTGATTGCCTCCGTTATACCCGTAGAGTACAAGTAGAGCCGCTCTCCATTATTGATTGATATCGATGGACTAGCTTTATCGCCAGAGTTTAATTTGCGGTCGTATATTATCCATATCTACGAAAATTGAAAAGTACTACGAAAAGCTGGCTTTTATTGAGCGGGAAGTTTTGAAAAGGTAATATAACTTCATAATACGAAAGTTCATAAGTGTGTTTCTTTTTACGAGTATCTCCACACAACTCCGTGACAGTAGAAAATATTTGAATGTCATTCGGTGTGGAATTAGTTTATACACTTTGTTGTTTGTTCTATATTTACAATAGATCTGTGAATGCGTGTCGGAGGCTGCTAAGTAGCGTACAACTCTGATACTGATGTTTCTCCGTTATAACAAGTTACGTTTGAATCTGAAAGTTATGTTTGATAAGTTATTATATCCCAAAAGGCAGTTCGGATTTTGTAAGATAACATCACGAGACAAATAGTATAATCAGAATTTGTGGAAAAACAGTAAACTAACAACAGAAATTATTCATACCGGAAAAACATGAAATCTCTAATATTTTAGCATCAAAATAATAATTCATATTTTCAGACGAAATGTAATTAACAACTACCCCTAATTAAAAGTGTTAACCTCAAGTGTCTCGACGAAACATTTAACTTTTACCCCACTTTCCCCCCAACAGTAGGGGCCTGTCCTGAATTAAATAAGCTATACTAAGTTATAAACTAGCTGTGCTCTACGGTTTTACTTGTCGTTATCTTATTATCTGAGAAGTAATGCAATTTTTGCGATGAAAATGAACAAGCTTCTAAAATATTAGAAAAACGAGTTACATTTCAATGACCATCGTGGAAGACATAAACGTAATTTTTTTTTTTAAATATAATTTATATAACCGAATCATTTATTATGAGTTTAGGTAATATTCTAAAATCTTCGGTCTGTTGTATTAAACACAGCTATTAATACGAAAGTCTTTTAACCAATACGTTCCACTTATCATGACTTCTGGTGCCGAAACGTGGACATTTACACGGATGGTCCGCAACTACAGTTGCTCAGCGAGATATAATTATAAGCTTCGGCGTTTCTCCAAGAGATAGTATAGATGGGTCTCTGAGAGAAGCGCCGAGCATATCAAGAAGCAAATTACTTCATTCTCCAGAACGAAGTAATTCCTGAACCTGAGTCAATGACATAGCGTATTAGCAAGCTGAAGTGGCAGTGCATAGTCGCGTTACCAATATCTGTCGCGGAACCGATAACCGTGAATGAAGACCACGAATCGGCAAACGTAGCGTAGGACGCCCTGAGACTCGTAAGAGTGATGATATACGTAAAGTGGAGCGTGTCTTGCGGGAGGTATATGTCCAGCAGTGGACTAATATATACTGATAATGATGATAACTATGTTGCCCCTGGAAGATTATCATAGATAGAAAACCTTTTTTGTGTAGATCCCCTGGACAGTAGTAGGAATTATTTTACTGAGCTACTATAATATTAAAAAAAAAACAATAGTAGTACTTACATGTAAATATTAGTACCCACTGCTAAGCGTGTCGTCTCAGAACAGAGGTCACTTTGAGAAGGTCAGACAATCTGAGATAGCTTTATTTAAGCTTTAAATGTATAGAATAATCTTGATTTATCCCGTCGCTGGGGGCGGATAGGAGATAATATTTTACTTGGAGTGTATCTAAAAGTACAAACCAAATAGAGAACTTTCCTCCCTTTTTAAGTCGGTTAATACATTAAAGAGTAAAATAATTAATATTTTCTGTAAAAAAGGCGTAATTAACGTGATCTTCGTTTTTAGTTTCATTTTTATTGGACGAAAATTACTTACAAATTCTTAATCTGTATATTTCACAACGCTTTTTGTCACGTTTTGATTACTGCAGCTTGTTTGAGTATTGTTCTGTGCGGTACAAATTTTAAGATTGATTTTAAACTAACTTCCCAATGACTTAGAGACTTGAAACTTATAGTTAGACTTAATATAGTTTAGAACTGAATGCTAACGGAATATTTACGTTTTTGTGATTAATCTTCTCATATAAATAAAAATGAATCGCCGAAATGTATGTACGCGCATAACTTTCGAACGACTGCATCAAATTGGTTAATTCTGGTTTTTGAACTATACTACGCGACCGAAACCGCGAGCAAACAACTAGAGGTAATAAAAATTAAATAGGTAATGTTAAAAATAACATACAAAAAGGCATGTTTATCTTAGAATACATTCACTGCACTGCAGTGTACAGTGAACGCGGACTAGGCAGTAGGTAAACACGGTACCTAATGAGAATGCGTGTGTGAGCCGACACATTGTGCGAGCCACTGTTTGTACTGAGCTGTGTTACTGCTAGACCGTTTGTACTAAGTAGTGCAGTGCCAAGCTGCCTAACCGATTTGAATGAAGGTCGCTATTTCTATTTTATATTTGTCGATTAACCATGTAATTATTGATATCTTACTATCTAACAGTTATGGAAATATTTATAAATATAATAAATATAAATTTTAATCTTATGTTAATCGTATCCCATTTTGTCAAAACCGTAAAGATTCTGTCAAACCAACTAAAATAGTGGCGGGTCAGTTGGCAGGTCACTTTGCGACCCGCGGGCCTGGAGTTGGGCAGCCTTGGTGTATGTGTACCAGTGCACTGAGGACGAGACGTTTTGTCCAGTGTTTTCTAAAGCGGGCGGTTTTTACGCTTGCTTGTGATGTGCCTTGCAGTTATACGACCAGACATGTAGTCAATGTTTTACTGCTTACTAGAATAACTCTTCTGTGGAGAGCTCTTCTGTGTTCTGTGAAAATGTATCCAAGCAGCGAAGTCCGAGGCAGATGGCGGACAAACTATCCGCCATCCGCCATCTGATAAAGAAGGTTTTGGATGATGCTGACAAAGTAGTCAAAACTTTATATACACAGATAAAAATATACTAACAAGAGGGCTTATTATAATATCTACAAACAGGTACTTATTAGTGTAGTTTTTTTATCTACATAATTTCAATTTATCGTTTTACAATTAATCTTGGATTTGTATTGTAATAAGACAGATCAAGTAATACAGTAAGATCAGCGGAACTGATGACAATCAATGAGTTCTCTCCACCGGAAGAGACACAATTCAGTGCTAAAAATACTATTCGTTATAATATTTTTCTCCCTGTAAATCCGAGGATAATAATTTTCCCCTAAAATTGGGTAATTTCACGGTATTTGATGGCAAATCGCGATGGCGGCAGATAATGGTGTATGATGGATGGCGCGGCGTCGCAGAGTGATCAATTGTTGTATTTTTACCTCGCTCGGGGCGCAGCGGGGGCGCAGTGGGGGCGGGTGATCAATGATTTTTATATTGTTTCACTTACGCAAAACAGAGTTGGACCAGTACAGTACCTACTTTAACGGTAGTACATTACTGTCGATTATGAACTTCTGAGCATGTTTGAGAAAAAAAGAACTTATGAGTATGAGACGCAGGGCTTACTTATCTAGCACAATTTGTAAAAAAATATGTTGTTTGTTATGTTGGGTTTGTTATAATATTGTTTGTTGTTGTTATGTTACTTTGTTGTTTTGTGTTAATATTGATGTTGTTTTTAAATTTGTTAGAGTTAGGTGATTGGGTGAACGGTACAATTATGGACGTAACTGTCATAGTGTTCTACTATTCGTGATAAATACTCAATGATAGTTTTGATCGATGATAATTCATTTTCACGTACGATGATTGTACTTTTCACTGTACAATCAATTAAGTAGGTAATATTATGATATATTATATGAGGCCGGTTGCATTTCAAGCAGTTCAAAAGTAATTCGCTGTAGCCCTGGCTATGCGTGACCAACATGCTGGCGTGTTTCTGACTCAACGCGTAAGCATTTCCATTCAGCGTGCCACGACGCTGCCAACTGGCAGTGGACGCGAGCATTTGAATTGTCTCTAGACCTATTATAACGGTCTATGGCCAGACTGTTTTTTCATATAATAGAGTAAAGTGTTTAAGGGCGTAGTAGTTAGATATGTAGTGTATTAACTATACAAAATATTGTTCAGTTAATACAGTTGTTGTACGAGGTTAATCTGTCTGGTTACACATTAAAGGTCCGTCCGTATATGTAGTGATCACATACAACATAATAGTTACTACGTAAACTTTAATCTAACTTATCCAACTTCCAACCGGACATCTCCAGACATTTATTCCTTTTACAAAAAAAAAACTTGATTTAGATTCTCCAAATGAGTTTTCCTGCGCGCCGTCTTACATTCTGAGCACGTTCATGGGCGCTCTGAAACTATCTTCAGATCTAGATATGTTATACGGATCTCGTCTTATTATTTGTATTGTTGGTAACTATGACCTATATGTTGTTACATCGGCGAAGTACTGAGGCTGTAGTGAAGAAGTTCTAAACCTAACGACAGTTACGGCACCACCTGGGATAAAAAAAACTTAGACAATGTCATTATCAAAGTAGAAGGGATTTCGCAATGCGCGTAATTATTTTCGAAAGAGTTCGTAATTCATCTTTAATTAAAGGTAAAATTAAACGTATACTTATACCAGCCAATAAATATATTGACCCAAATGGTGTAAAAAACTGCACTTAAAAGTTATCTATTATAACCAACCTATCTGTGAGGAAAGTCTTGAGGTCTTTACGTTAACGTTTTCTTGAAAATCAGAACCTTCCTTTCAGCATTTTCACTTACTCTCAGGACAAAACTAAACATGAATAAACAAAACTCACCAGCAAGTATTAACAAGCGTACAAACTGTTCTAACTCCGAACCTGGCTTAGCAGACCAATTTAAACTTGGTACAAAGGCGTCCTCTGCATGTTATCACTCCGTTACATGAGCATGAGCTAAGTTGTAAGCTTTTTCACATGATCATTTATCTCGCGAGATAATAGGGCTTTTGACTTCGCCACTTTACTTTTGACTTGGTAATTTGACTTGATATTATGTAGTAGAGTGTTTGCTTTGTATTAGTACCTATATACTACTTTGAAGTTAGTGCGATGTATAGTTGGTTCATCATCTTTGCGCTTATCATTTTCAGTCTGATTTCAAACTAGTTTTACTGTTAAATGGTGAGTTGTTGATTAAACGTTGCTCTATTGTTTAAAAAAATGCAAGATCCATGACTTAAAAACTCGTATCCAAGCTAGAATGCGAATGTGAAATCGAATTTCGATCAGACAACGATCAGAGAGCTCTCTGTCTCATTCTTTCAGAAAATTGAAATAAATATTATCAAAACCTGACGTTGCTTGACAACGTGTCATCCATGTTGTCAAAAAGAGACGGAGTGCTCCCAAATTTGCTACCTAATTTGGACCAGTTCTCTCTCTGATGTATATTGATTGCTCTTTTATCTTTAACGTAGTTAAAATATGGTTCATTATAGAAGCCTATTTTTATGTGCACAACCTAATTGGATAATTATTGGGACGTTTCAAGATAAGAATAAACAGAATGCTTACCTAAAGAGTAGGCAATGCCCTGGCAATGGTTCTGTGCCCCGATTCTACTATACCAATTGTTTTTAAATTGTTAATGAATTGCCTCAAAAATTACCCTTTCGACACATTATACATAGATAAATATTTATCTATATATAATGTGTCAAAAGGGTAATTGTGTCAAATAAATATTTTTCTTTCTTTCTTTCTCTTTCTAATTTTTGAGGCAATTCATTAACAATTGAGAAACAGTTGGTTAGTAGAATCGGGACCCTGTTGTTTCAGTTATCCATAGACCACTTCGCATCGGGTATCTCACTCGCATTTTGCCTCACTGTCATAAAATGTGTTATTAAACATTTTTAATACTTCGTAATAATCACTGCAACTATAGCTTGAAAACAAATCAGGCAATGATATATAAAAATAATTGAGCCACGTTTCTGACTAAAACCTCCTGTAAACAATCTTAATACAACCGGCATTCAATGAATATAATTTAGAGTATTGCTCACAAAGGTCTGTAAAGTTTCGAGTGTCTCTCAAAAGGAAACGACAATTAAAAAACAATCTCAAGTTACGCAGAAATCTTGCTCGAATGACAATTACAACGGAAAGCTGGCTAACGACGTGTTCTTATATGCAAAGTTAAAAAATATATTTAAAAAAACAATGAAATTACTGCACAGCGAGCTCATTTACAGCCCAAATGGATTCTGTCACCTCTCGCTGTCGGTAAAGTAGGCATTGGAGTGACGGAGACAGAAATAATGGCCCAAGGACCAGATTGACCAAGCTAAAGAGCTATAAGAGAGTAGGGCTCGATAAATGTGTTAGCCATCATTGAATCAATAGCCAAGCGGTGTACCACATTGCTACTTCCCGCTCAGTTGTCCCGCTTTGTCCTAGTTTACTCGCAAAAAGCGGAAACCGCGCTGTTTTATTTTTATAGGACGCAGTCAAAGTTAGATGAGGAAAATAAAATACGGAACTTACTCGTTTTTACCATTTACGGCCAGATTCGAACTAAATAAAGTATTGGTGCCCTTGCATAACACGCTTAGGTTTCCACAGTTACCATATTTTGAAATCAGTTACGAACGAAGCACAATTATGTTTTGGTCGATACTAGTTCGAATCAAGTGTTATTTTTCCTCGCACGAAATCGCAATTTTTTCGTAAATATTTACTAGACTGCAATGAAAAAGACGGCGTCTTGCTAACTTTGTTTTATTTTTCACCGACTTCAAAAAAAGGAGGAGGTTCTTAATTCGACTGTATGTTTTTTTAATGAATTGATTTTGATGATATTTTTTTTGATTGGTAGGTCATACTTCTGAGGCGTCCCATATAAATATTATCGAAAATGATTCTGCGCTTTTTGAGGACTACTTATTTGTTGGAATGATTAGCAACTGTGCGTCGTGGGGTCGATTTAATTTTATCTAGTTTTTAGTTATATAATAATCAAAGTAGACAACTTTCAGAAGATTTCTCGTGGATCACTCTAATAAGAATTATATTATCATTCTTTGATAAGTTCATTTTATTATTCAGTTATTTCCATGTTCAATCTAAAATACATTAAAGTTTTATTATCTCACTAAAATATCACGTCCATTTATTGGATAATAAATTTTCAGGTAAACATTAAATTCCAAGAAGCTCTTACGTTAGCAAATAGCCGTTAATAATAGCAAGTAGGGTTCGCAGATAACTTTATAACGTATAGCACGCCAAGTTAAAACTTGGAGAAAATGGGGAAATGCAGTTAACTTAGAATGTAATGGGAACAGTAAAATGTCTTATGGCAGAAGTTAACGTCATGTTAGGAAGACTTATGTTTGAGAAACATCAAATAAACGTAGCTAGAACTTGTGTCAATAATTTTCAAAGTTATTTTCACTTTCTACTTTCTTTGCTTAGGCTATTTTGTAATTGAATATCGGTTTATAAAAAAAATGTACTTCAAACTTTTAAGATTAAGGATAAGTTGACACCTTACACAGACACACATTTTGTACCTAAATTGAACTCTATGCGAATACAATAAAAACTTTTCACCCCAACAGCATCGAGGTGACGCTCAATCAAAGCCGCACAATGCCGGCATCGTGCGCGTCACACCTCGACACCTCGACAATAGCTGTGATAACAGGAATTCTTTTCAAATAACCTTCCACGCCATTTGCCGGACTACGGGGGCGGCTGTGACGTCACAACATGTTTCCACTAAAATACTCGTTTTGGTTTTAAATTCAAGACACAAAGGAACACTTGTTTACAAATTTACAATCCTTTAAAATATTCAACTTTAATATATTTTAATAAAGTTGCAATTTTAAAGGCCAGTGTGTAAAGATTGAATTTAGTTTTTGCTAAATGTGATCTGAATAAAAACTAAATTCAATCTTACGACATAGTAATAGAGGTTCTATTAGTTTGTTTGTAAATGTGAAGGTAATAGGGTGTTATACATAGTTACGCATATTGTGAGGGCTCGTTGGAACGTAACAAAGCGTCTCCGGACAGATTGGCGTTGATTGTCGTTAGCGGTAATAGGACGCCAGGACGGAGTGAGGGAACACGTGACACGTACCTACGTAGTTAATGTACATTTTAACTTTCCCATCAGCAGAGACATTAACTTGTAATTTTTGCTCGATGGTCGGGCTGATTTAAGGTACGCGTTCGTCGTCTAGCTGCGCGTGAGTCGCTCATGTCGTCACCGTCGCGTGTAGAGCCTGGCCGCGATTAGCACAGGGTCGGAGCAGATCGCATAGCAGAAGAGACGTTTATACCCAGCAGTGAGATAATTAGTTTTGTTTGCTTTCATGTTTCAGGTTGTGAGAAGCTCAAATCTACACTAATAAATATAAAGAGATAAAAATAGTGACTTTGTTCGTTTGAAGGAGGCAATCTCTAGAATTATTGAACCGATAAGGAAAATTGTTTCATTTACAGAAAATGTAATTGTAGCGCGTGTTGCTGTATGTCTGTATGTAGCTATACCGTGTCCTTGTTAGAAAGTAATGTATCAGAAGGCGTTTTGTTTGCCGACGACATGCTCTAACACATTACTCGTGTTGTAATGTTGTCAACGTTTGTGACTTTTATATGGCGGCGAAGATGGATGAGAGTAGGTCGAGTGTTAGTTTGTGTTACATTAGATACAGTAGCATTGTGGTTACTTATACACATACTCTTCATTCATAACAATTAGTTAGGTACCACAGTGTATATTTTTTTAAACTGGCAAGTGCCTTTGTGTATTAACTAAAAAAAAAACAGTTAGACTGGTCATATACCGTTATAGGTCTAGAGACAATTCAAATGCTCGCGCTCACAGCTAGTTAGCAGCGTAGCGGCACGCTGAATGAACGCCTACGCGTTGAGTCAGAAACACGCCAGCATTTTAATTTTGTTGTCTTCAAATTGCGAAAGAATTGATTTCCATCGTAGAGTAGACCGCTTCATCGCTTAACATCAGGCGAGTTGGCAGGGAACCGCATGCCTATTATTTAAATAAGTAAATAATTACTGAAGTTATGGATAGGGTATGTAGCACTCTTAGCTCTAACAAGCTGGTCTCAATAGATCAGTGGCTAAACAATGAATGGTTCAGTCTGTTTTAGATTGGAAACCTTTAGTGGCAGGTTCATGGAACGTTAAACTGTGGCTCCTAGCTCCACCATGTCAAAAGCTTTGGAACAGCTTAAAAATGTTGACATTTGGTTAGATCATTCAACTAGCATTATTTATCTATCTAGTGTAGTAATCGCAATGTTTTCTGTCGAACAATATCACCTACTGTCTCCACGCTATACATCTCAGTAAGTACAAGCATACAATCCAATTTGTCAGCTGGAGTTTATCAGTTGCTGTGCGCTCAATGAACAGTGACAGCGTCTGGGAATGTACGTACAGAAGGAGCCGTCAATTGAAAGTTTTAAAGATATAACAATACGCAATGAATGATAAGCGTGCTCCATCGTAGACCCGCATCATCACTTAACATAAGGCCAGGTAGTATGTATAAACATATCCCTATCCCTACCATATTATAAATGTGTAGATCAAATACCTTCACACATGACTTCTAACTAAGTAGAAGCAATACCGGATATCGGTTTAACTTGCAAAAAAAATCCCGTTTGCGTGATTCAGGTAAAGTGTCGTATTTACCTATAATAGACGCACTTTTCATATTTGTGAAACTACGATCCATTTACATTCATTATTTTAGGAATTATTGAATACCTTATTACGTTTTTAATAATATTATTCGTAAAGTTTAAGCAAATTTACAATTTTTTCGCAAAACATCGTTTTAGTACGCAATCTATTTTCAAACTATGGAACTACAAATCTGACGGCTGTCAGTTTGTTTGTTTGTCCGCGAACATCTTTTAAACTACTAGAAGGATTTCAAAGCAGTTTCCATGAATATGCTTATAATCCCTACCATATTATAAATGTGTAGATCAAATACCTTCACACATGACTTCTAACTAAGTAGAAGCAATACCGGATATCGGTTTAACTTGCAAAAAAAATCCCGTTTGCGTGATTCAGGTAAAGTGTCGTATTTACCTATAATAGACGCACTTTTCATATTTGTGAAACTACGATCCATTTACATTCATTATTTTAGGAATTATTGAATACCTTATTACGTTTTTAATAATATTATTCGTAAAGTTTAAGCAAATTTACAATTTTTTCGCAAAACATCGTTTTAGTACGCAATCTATTTTCAAACTATGGAACTACAAATCTGACGGCTGTCAGTTTGTTTGTTTGTCCGCGAACATCTTTTAAACTACTAGAAGGATTTCAAAGCAGTTTCCATGAATATGCTTATAAAATACCTGATTGAAACATAGGCTATATTAATTTATGATAATAATTAGTAAAAAAAAATTTTTTTAATAATTATTTATAACGCCATCTAGCTTATTTTATAGTAATGTTGTCGTAATGACAGACTTCTACTCGCAGACATGGTAAGTAGGAAGACTGAAGCGGCTGTTGCCATATAATCTATACGTAAATAAAAATATAGATATTCGCCATAGAACCAGAGTCACCGACATAGCTATTAAAATCTGCAAGTTGAAGTGGCAATGGGCAGGCCACATCGCTCGAAGAACTGTTAACCGATGGGGAAGTAGGTAAGGTTCTTGAGTGGAGACCGCGAACCGGAAGACGCAGCGTAGGTAGGCCTCCCACTAGATGGACCGACGACATTGTGAGAGTCCCGGGCATCCAGTGGATGCAGATGGCAGGATGTCGTTCAGTGTGGAGGTTAAAGGGGGAGGCCTATGTTCAGCAGTGGACGTCTTCTGGCTGATGATGATGATGAAATAAAAACGAATCGCCGAAATGTATGTACCCGCATAACTTCCGATAGACTGCACCAAATAGTTTTTTTTGTGTTTGTTATTTTCAGGACAGCCAACTGCTTTTGAAGAGGTGTCTTCGCCGAGACACTGCGAGTTTCCGTTGTGAAAAGAAACCCGAGAATACTTGTGAACTGTTGTATTTCTTATATTTTGGATTGTTAGCACAGAGGTGTGTGGTTCCGAAAAGGTTGTTCGTTGAAGTCGTGAATGACGTGAAGTGATTTTATATAATAATAAAATGGTTAATAGAGGGTACATTATGTCGGTAGCCGTAAAAAGGGTTTGACATTTGATTTTCACTGCTTTGTTGATGAAGCGGTAATTTCAAGCCGCGACATATTCCGCCCCGTTGACAGACCATCGGTCTTCAACCTTGAATTTGTTGAATTTCTTCTGGCTTCGGGAGAGGGCACAATCGAACAAATGAGCGCCGAACGGTGCCTCTCGATGTGAGTACATCTGCGACTCGGCTTATGTTGTCAGGTCCCATGTATAGCTTCGTAACTCTCCCAAGTCTCCAACATAAAGGAGCCAGATTGTCTTCTTTGATTAGCACTAGATCGCCCACGTCTAGGTGTGCAGTCTCCTTGGTCCATTTTTGTCTTTGCTGGAGCTCCGATATGTATTCCTTCTGCCAGCGGAGCCAAAAGTGTTGGCGTATTTGTTCCAGTCTTTGATACCGTTGTAGCTTGTTCGGATTGACATCTTGTAGTGCAGGAGATGGGAACGTCGTCAACGGTCTTCCAATAAGAAAGTGTCCTGGAGTGAGGGGTAGAAGGTCGGAAGGATTGGAAGACATGGGACACAAGGGACGGCTGTTAAGTATTGCTTCCACTTGTGTGAATAAAGTTTGAATTTCCTCAAAGGTTAAATGGCTGTCGCCTATGGCTCTAGTTATGTGATGTTTAGCGGATTTAACCCCAGATTCCCACAGGCCTCCAAAATGAGGAGAAAAAACTGGGATGTTTGAGAACCTGATCCCTTCCTGTGCAGCAAAGTCAGAAAGAGAATCATGATTTGCCCTTAAAAAGGACCTTAATTCCTTGGCCGCCGCGGTGAAGTTTCGACCGTTGTCAGAGATTATCTCCGCTGGTTTACCGCGACGCGAAATGAATCTGCGAAGTGTCATTATGAAGTCTTGCATGGACAGACTGCTCACTGCCTCCAAATGTAGACACTTATAACGGGTATCTACAAATATACACAAATAGCATTTAATTAATCTAGCGCCACGTCCTTTACGATTTATTATGTAAAAGGGACCCGCAAAGTCTATGCCGACCGAGAGATAAGGAAAGTCTGGCGTGATGCGCTGAGCTGGTAGGTTTCCCATCTTCGGACAAAGTGTTTTGCCTTGAAAGCGTCTGCACTTTACGCAGTTGTGTACTGTATTGCGAGCTAAGCGTCGCCCGTTTATAGGCCAAATGGTTTCCCTGACAGTGGCCAATAACAGTTGAGGGCCAGCGTGCATTTGTCGGATGTGTTCACGAGCAAAATATATTTTTGTGAAGTGATGTGATGAGTCAAGAACTATGGGATGCTTTCTCGTGTATGAACAGTTGGAAGCGTCTATCCTGCCACCTACTCGTATTACATCGTTTTCTAGAAAAGGTGACAATGACAATAGCTTGGATTTCGCATTTAAAGGTGAGTTTTGTTTTAACATTTTGTATTCGTTAGGAAACGAATCTAGTTGAGCCATGAAACAAAGCTGATTGAATGAGTCTTGCAGCTCATTGGCAGTCAAAATACCAAATTGCTTGTTAGATGGATGCTTTAGATTGAATATGAATCTCTTTACATATGCAAATGATCTTTGTAATTTAATAAAACTTGAATAATTTTCGTATTTTATTACAGGTTCTGCGATGACAGCTGGACTGGATTGGATGATCTTCACTTCAGGTAAGTCATTTTGATTTTTATTTAGTTTGAGATATGGCCATTCACTTTCATCTTTGGCGAGAAAAGCTGGACCATGCCACCAGAGATCTGAACCTTGTAACTGACTAGGATTGATGCCTCTAGAGATCAGATCAGCTGGGTTTTGATTTGTGGAAGTGTACCGCCATGCTAATGGATTTGTAATATCAACGATTTCGCCAACACGATTAGCAACGAATGTCTTTAAATTTCTAGGTGGGCTGCGTATCCACGCGAGAACCACGCTGGAGTCGCACCAATAGACTACACGTGCAGGTTTGTATTTGATTGATTCGAGTACATATTTAGTCAACCTGGCTGAGAGTAGAGCGGCGCACAACTCCAACCTAGGAATTGTCGTGGGTTTCAGAGGCGAAACTTTTGATTTGGCGCACAGTAAGTTAATGGTAACTTCATTATTGTTATTTGTTGATTTCAGATACACACAGGCCCCATAGGCACCTTGTGCTGCATCGCTGAATGAATGAATTTCTATAGTCTTTGGATTATCGCAGATAACGTTTCTAGGTATCTTAAGATTAGAGAGATGATGCGTGTTGCTAGCAAATTCGTCCCAAGATTTTATAATGTCTCGGGGAACGGGTGTATTCCAGTCAATCTTCAGGAGCCATAATTTCTGAAGAATCATCTTTGGTTGAATAATGCACGCACTTAATAATCCCAAAGGATCATAAATCCTGAATGCGTTGGACATTATCGTTCGTTTAGTAACATTTTCAGTATGAATGTGTATAGGTTTGAATGGAAAGTGTAAGTAATCTTCGGTAGGGCTCCACCCCAATCCGAGAGTGCTCGAGGATTCGCTTATAATTAGCTTATCTTTATTTGATCGGTGCTCAATGTTTTCGACAAGATTAGGTGAATTGCTTTTATATTTACGCAGTGGAAGACATGCTGATTGCAATGCTTCAGATACTGACTTTTGTATATGACGTAGTTCTTCTTCACTATTCGCGCCTGTGATCAGATCATCAACATAAAAGTCGTTTTGAATTATTGATTTGATTTGACTGTCCCTACATTCCTCTCCGACTTGCCACAAACACCTAGTGCTCAAATATGCCGCGCTTGCTGTACCATAAGTGAGGACATCTAAGCATAAGGTTTGTATAGGGAGTGACTCATCGTCTCTCCACAAGATCAGCTGTAAATTCCTGTCGTCAGGATGTACTTGCGATTGTCGATATGACTTTTCAATATCTGCGCAAAGTAAAAATTTGTACTGCCTTGATCTAATCAAGATGGAAAAAAGTGAGTCTTGGACATTCGGGCCTACCATAAGAATGTCGTTGAGTGAAAACCCGGAGGAAGTAGGTGCTGAACCGTCGAAGACAACTCTGATTTTAGTTGATTCACTGTCTTCGCGGAACACGGCGTGATGACATAAAAAATATCCTGGAACAGGATGAGGATCTGCAGATACAGATAAATGGCCTAATTCGGCATATTCGCGAATAAATTCTGTATATTGCGATTTTAAATCAGGATTATTACGAAATCGTTTTTCTAGATTGAGTAGGCGTTTTTTAGCCATATTGTATGAATCACCTAAAGTATCAGGGCTGTGCTTCAATGGAAGCTTTACGCAAAATCTACCTGTGCTCAACCTAGTAGTGTTGTTGACGAAATGCTCTTCGCACAGTTTTTCTTCACTGCTTAGAATTGATTTTTGTGGGATTTCTTCAATTTCCCAGAATTTTGTTAGAATCTTGTCGATGTTTGCTTGTATGTTGTATAATTTATCATGAGACTGATCAATTGAATGGTTGTGAGATTGATTGTATGACTGGTTGTGCGATTGATCGTTTGACTGGTGGTACGATTTATCACTTGACTGATTATGTGTTGGATCGCTCGATTGGTTGTACGATTGATCGCTTGATTGCTTATGTGAAGAATTAGATGTATTTTCTTTATGTTTGTGTGCATGATCGCCTATATAATAGGGTGTATGATTATTTGTATGTGTTGTTGCATGTTTGCTTACACGTTTGCTTGTATGAACGTGATTATTAATTGTATGAATGTTTGTGTGTGTGGTAGCATGTTTGCTTACACGTTTGTTTGCATGAACGTGGTTGTTTGTATGATTGTTTACTTCATCGTGTGCTTGATTGTATGAATTGTTGAATGAATGATTGCATTGTATGTATTTTGCAGAGCTTACATGGATGGGACCAGCTATGAGCCAGCCTAGTTTAGAGTTGATAAGTTTAGGACTTTTAGGCCCTAATGATTGTGTTTCATGACGCAGAACGTCCCAGAATACGTCCGCTCCAAGTAGGACGTCGATTCGTGATGGTATGTTAAAGTTAGGATCAGCTAACTTTATGTTACTTGGTAACTTTAAGTTTTGTATGTTGATGGGAACCTTCGGCAGTTCACCTGTTAGCTCCTCGAGTACTAGACAAGATAAGGTAGCTTTGTATGGATGGTGTTTTGAATGTATTTGTATAGTAGAACTTTGAACTACTTTGTTGCATGAGTTGTTACCTATTCCAATGACCTTTATTGCATCTATTGATTGTGTACTTAACTGTAATTTCTGTTTTAAGTTTTCAGAGATGAACGAGGATTGGCTGCCACAGTCCAAAAGAGCGCGCACTGTCTCCGTCGCGTGAGTCACCGGATTGGAAACTTCTATGACTGCTGTTGACAAAATGACTTCGCTAGGAGCCTGCTCGGAAAAGTTTACAAATGACTCCGTATTAGTGGAGGGCGTTGGAGCCACAACACCTGGATGAATGATTGTGGCGTGTTTCAAATTGCAAATTCTGCAAGTTCCTGAACGACAATCTGAAGTCTGATGACCTTGTCTTAAACAGTTGCTGCATAAATTATATTTTTTTATGTCACTTAACTTCTCATTAGTGTTTTTATTCTTGAATATGGAACAGTGATAAATGCGGTGTGCATCCTTGCAAATGATGCACGACAGCTTCTTTTGTGATTGACTTGTACTTGTAAATGTTTTTACATACTGATTTCGGTCGTGTTTATTATTAAAGTTCTGATTACTGTGTGTGTTTGTGTTTTGTTTATAAAAACTGTGATTAGGTCGCGAAGTAGCGGGTGTCATTGTGTTTGATTTATTACGGCTTATAGCTTCAAGAACATCAGCGCGATCAGTCAAGAAGTGGTTGAACTGATCTAGGGTTGGAACATCGTCGAACGTGTTACGAAGTTCTTCCCATTTTATTAGAGTGTTGCTGTCTAGTTTGGACGATAACATGTAAATGAGTAGCGTGTCCCACTTGTCTGTGGGCTGACCTAAACTAGACAATGCGCGTAAGTTCTTCATTACGTGGTCAACGAGAAATCGTAAGGAACGTTCCGACTCGCGAGTGATCGATTGCATGTTAAAAATAGCATTAAGATGCTGACTGATAAGAACTCGTTTGTTATCGTACCTTGAGCAGAGCAGTGACCAGGCGTGAGCGTAATTTAATGATGACACTTCGAGATTGCATATGACACGAGCAGCATCCCCTTCGAGATAGCTGATAAGATAATGAAACTTGTGAATATTGGTTATATTAGCGTTGTCATCGACGAGAGCTAGAAATGCATCTCGAAATTGAGCCCAGCGGAAATAAGATCCGTCAAATTTCGCTATTTCAATTTTCGGTAATTTGAACCTTGAATTCTGATCATGATAACGAGAGTGATGGCAAGGAATTTCTCCCACCTCTGACTTGCGGCGGGTTGCTATTTGAATGTTTGCATCTTCGACCATTATCTTGGCTCTTGCAATGCATGTGATAATGTCTTGTTCAATGCTTTCCCTCTCCTCTATCTCAGAATCCAAAGAATCAGAATTTAAAACCTCAATTTCTGTTTGTAAATTATCAAAGTTACTGGCTAAAGACTCAAATTTGTTTAATCTTAGGTTAAGTTCGGCTAATTCTAAGCTATTTATGTCAGCTGATTCAAATAATGCAAGATAATTTATAAACTTTGTGATTTGGCCTTTAATTGAACTGCGTTTTGTATGTAAATCTTTTAGTTTATTACTAGATTTTGATGATTCCGTAGCCATGATTATAAATGATAAAATTGGGACTTAATTCTGTTGTAAACAGTTGCGTTTGTTTTAAGTTACATGAACCTGTGATAAGAGTGTAAACAAGCAATGGCTAAATTTACATTTACTGTGTGAAACTTATTTTGTAGTAATTCTCTTTGAATATTGATTTTTATATGTGAAAATCTTTTTGACTTAGCTGCAGTAGGGTAAGGTCTCACTCTCCCCGACGTGATGAAAAGATACTGCAGGGATCTGGGTTCCGGAGACGCCCGCCAGGTGAACGCGAACAGCTGATCGCTCGAATTTGTATTGTGACCGGGGCGTACCGGTTATATCTGAAATAGTCGGCAAATCGGGTGAATAGCGAGAAAAAACACTGTTTGTGTTGAATATTAGGACTATGACAAGGATTTACTTGCTATTGTTTTGTTTGTTATGGAAAATATGTGGAGATTGTGATAATAAGTAGGTCACTCACTATCACTGTAAGTAGGTAGGTCAAGCAAAATGTTTGTTGAAAAAGGTTGAAAATTGATTGATTATGGGATGAAATGAATTTCTAATCACATAATAACTAAGTACTTACTAGAATAGTTATGTATTATTGATAATTAAGCTATTTGTAGATTGTTTGTTATAATTTTTTGAACATGAACTTTAAATTTGTAGGTAGGTATAACCTCTGCGCGGTTTGAATGTGAATATGTTAATTTTGCACCTTAATTTACAAAATATCGCATGAAATGAATGTATATTGCCTTTGTGAACTGATTTGATGACTTAGACACACTGTGGAGGCAATAACAAGTGATTTTGATGTTAGGTTGGGTATGGCTGAACGACAAAGGAAGGACACTTATCTTTTGCGAGTGATTTTCCGTGATCCGTGTGAAGTCTTATCAATGTTGCTACACTGCCAGATGCTGCCGGTGCTTGTTGTTGAATCCTTCTTTGCTTCAGGTTACAGGATTGGTTTATTTCACGTGGATGCTTCGGTTGCAACGCCGTTGTCTTGATGCAACATGGCACGTCGACGAAGTCCGTGAAAAACGTCCTGTCACGGTCGCCAAAAAAAAAAAACTTATGTCTTCGCCGAGACACTGCGAGTTTCCGTTGTGAAAAGAAACCCGAGAATACTTGTGAACTGTTGTATTTCTTATATTTTGGATTGTTAGCACAGAGGTGTGTGGTTCCGAAAAGGTTGTTCGTTGAAGTCGTGAATGACGTGAAGTGATTTTATATAATAATAAAATGGTTAATAGAGGGTACATTATGTCGGTAGCCGTAAAAAGGGTTTGACATTTGATTTTCACTGCTTTGTTGATGAAGCGGTAATTTCAAGCCGCGACAAGAGGTTTTACAGTTTATTATGGCGTAATTTAAAGTACGTTTATTTTTGTATTGACTTCTGACGTGCTAATATACCAAGTCGACGGAGATTAAAATGAATACATTTTTTTGCCAGGATCAAACTTAAGACCAATAACAGACACGCAAAGTAGGTGAACTCGCGGCATCTAATCTGTTACTGATCTATGATTAGCAGCTATTTTGGATGTTATGGTGGTGAACGAAAGCGGTTTAGTTGTTGGAAGGGTCGAGGCGCAGAAGGCGGGCAAAAATTATTTAGACATCATTGATTGGCAGTCTTTACGCGGAGTAATGTTAAATAACAGCGATTAATTATATATACCGCTCCATGCTTCCTACTTACTATTTACTAATAATTCAATAATAACGTTTGTCATGCATGACATTTCGCTTGACTTATACCAATTTTTTTTCCTTATTGGCTCCAAGGCTCCACACTTCCAACGTATTTAACCAGTGAAAGTAATATATTATTTGATTGAAATATATTTGAAACTATGGACATGTCGGGATACCTGTATCGAGTCAGATTAAAACTAGACTAAAATCTTACTATGACGATAGTATGACAATCCGCATTAAAATGGAGAGCAATAAATCTACAATCATGTCATATGTGTAGGTATTATCTATAAAATATTCAGTATAAATAATCCGATGGATTTGTGCCTATTTAAAGTTCCGTTCGTGTTCGTTAGTGTAACATTTATATTTGGATATGTCAGTCTAATCGTCCACCCACTAATTACTTTGCGCTACGCGTACGAAGTCGCGGGCATTAGCTAGTTATTAAATAACTTTAAAAATTACGATGTTATGAATGTGAAGAATGAAAAGATGATAGCCCAGTGGTGTTGGTGGAGTATGGTCGGATGTTTTGGTAGCCCAGTGGTGTTGGTGTTGTATGGTCGGATGTTTTGATAGCCCAGTGGTGTTGGTGGTGCATGGTCGGATATTTTGATAGCCCAGTGGTGTTGGTGGTGTATGGTCGGATGTTTTGGTAGCCCAGTGGTTTTGGTGGTGTATGGTCGGATGTCTTGATAGCCCAGTGGTGTTGGTGGTGCATGGTCGGATGTTTTGATAGCCCAGTGGTGTTGGTGGTGCATGGTCGGATGTTTTGATAGCCCAGTGGTGTTGGTAGTGTATGGTCGGATGTTTTGATAGCCCAGTGGTGTTGTTGGTGTATGGTCGGATGTTTTGGTTGAGGGTACGGGCACAAATCCTAACAAATCTTCCAAGCTAAAACCATTTTATTTTTTTTATTAATTAGACTGCCTGGTGGCTGCTGTAGACATATTTTAAAGACGTCCCTATCAAGCTCCACATGACGTGGTTCTGCAAAAGTTCCAGCAAACTCGCTAGAAATATGCGCTAAACAATCTAAGCAGCCCAGCCCACTTCGCACTTCGCCTATAGCATGAATTGTAAACTGGTTCTCAACTGAGGCTCCCAAATAAACTTGAAACAGATTCTTAACTAGTGTTTTTATGGTAGCTAAACTGAAAGTTCATTATCATCATTTCAGCTTATCATTATCCCACTGCTGGAATAAGCCTTCTCTCAGAGAGAGGATGGGCCGTAATCCACCATGCTGGCCCAACGCATGTTGATGAATGCTATAATTATATGATATGTTTTTGAACTTTAGAATAGAATATCATGTGACAATGATTTCAATGTAGTAAATAATGTATTTTTTTTTTTTTTTTTTTTTTTTTTATATAATGATAATTTGTGAGATATTTATGTAATTGGTTTGACCGTGTTTTATCTCAATAAATAAATAAATAAATAAATATCATTTATTATCATATAGTCACATTTGCAATAATCTATCTATCTATATCTACGAGTATATCTATCCATTTATCTTCTATCTATCTATATATATAATAAAAACGTAGATTTAAAAAAAACTGTAATTACGAAATATATAAAAAAAAAACACACACAGGGCGTCTTCAAGCCATAACAGACGGACCAATGACTATTGGACCAATCTGAATATATATAATATCTATAGATGACGGAGTTCTGAAGTAAAAAACATTAAAAAAAAGATTGAAAACCCCTTCTTTTTTGAAGTCGATTAAAAATAAAACAGCTTATTCAATCAGCAAAATAATCTATTTCCATGTTGTTTCATTTTCCCCATTTCTTTCCAATACGTTGTTTCAAATTCAGAATAACAAGATTGCCAGCTGTTATTTATTGAACAACAGGGTAACACTGGTAGCAAACGTTGCTAGGGATGGGAAAACTAAACAAAATAACCCGTCAGATTAATACACCTCATTATATACAGGGTTAAGCATATAAACTGTACTAAGCTGAAAGGAGGTCAATATACACATTATTATGAACTACTTTAACCATGGGAACAAACCAGAAATCGCGAAAAACATATATATATTCACCTGTTACATAAAAAATGGTTATACATACCGAACGTAAGCTCGGCAAAATGTATGGAACAGCTGATTTATATTTCGCAACTTCAGGGTTGGTCCCGTAGTAAAAGTTATTCATAATGATGAGTACTGATCTTCTTTCGGCGTAGTAAAGTCTATACGCGTAACCCTGTAGAAAAAGTCATTTTATGGAAAATGGTTAGGCTACTATAAAATTTTACTAAACTTTACTAAATCATTTTAATGAGGTACTCTTGCCATTTAAAATTTTGTTTCTGTTAAAAATTTGAAACTCCAACTGTTGCCTTAAAAGCAGAATAATCAATTTAAATCAGTGAAATAGCTCTAAAACACTTCCAATAATGATTCGCTCTCAAATATTCATTAAAATAAGTCCCAATCTCACCTGCCGCTTCAAATATTATTCGAATTTAAAAGAAAGATTCCGAACTGAATAATGAAGCTTATCGACGTTCAATATTAATGGAACATCAAGCAAAACCGCTTGTTCCCGAAACAAACAAGAAAAATACAACGGAAAATCAATATACAACTTACAAAATGATCACAGTAACTACTACTTATACAAACGAACCTTTGTTATCTACGTCACTACTTACTTTACTGCAGCGAACAATCATGTAGCTCCGATTCTCCTTAATTTGTATGCAACTTGGTGACGAGACAAACAAGTCGCTCGTCTGATGGTAAGCGTCAAGCTTACCAAATACAGTTCAGTGCCACCTAGAATAAAGAACTTCAATGGTTCAAATTCAGGATTTATATTTTTATTGTCTTACAAAACATTGACCAATGACCATAAAATATAAAGCCAAATACAGAAAAGGAAATTAAAATGTGATAGAAATTAAGGAAAATTAAAAAATAACCATTTTAATGTCTTGCTAGACAGAGAACGCTCTATACTTACAGATGACTTAAAAGTGAGCGATACAAACTCCATACTGACATTCACTATGTGGGAAAGGGACAGAGCATCCGTCCCTAATCCATAAAAAAACTTTAAATGCTTATATCTCAGAACTGTATTAAATAATAAAAATAAAAAATATTTGGGACATTATTGCACACATGGTCATCTGACCCCAAACTAAGCAAAGCTTGTAATATTAGTTGTATTACATTATTTTTCACTAAGCCTGTTATTTCTAATGAATTAAAGACCTTTCTTCCTATATTCTATTATTCAGTACTACACAGCAATGCACTTTACTTAACCTGAGATTTATTCCATGTTGGATGTTTTTATGGGTATTGTGCTCGACCTGCCGACTGACTATTGATAGCTTACATCTAGACACCACGCAACTTTACTTACTGACTGAGTGACTGACATAAACTACATAAATATTAATTCACAAGTAGACGAATCTTACAAACAATTTACAACTCATTAGTAAACAAATCTCTTATAAATAAACTAAGATTATATGTAAGACACATGGATAATTTAGTGAGTGAGCCTCAAATCGAGCTTTACGAACGCCTTAGAACTCGAGTGTGAACTTATCTGAGACTGACTTATATTTCGAAAGCTTTGCCTAACAGTAAACTGTGCCCACGTTTCATCAAGAACAATGATCATTATATCATGCTAGAGGCCTTGAGATGCCTACACGCTTCTTGCCAAAAGGCGAGCCTTCAACCTACCTAACAAGTAATCAGTAAACACCACATTAAATAAATAAATAAATATCTGGGACATTATTGCACACATGGTCAGTGATCATCTGACCCCAAACTAAGCAAAGCTTATAATATGGCTGCCAGGGACTGATATACATACATATATATTTTTAAATACATACTTAAATAGATATTAACACCCAGACATAGAACAAACACAAATGTTCATCGCAAAAATGTTTGTCCTAGGTGGGAATCGAACCCACGCTCCCAAGCGCAGAAGGCAGGTTCACTACTAACTAAGCTAACGGGGCTGTCCACATTATGTCCAGATCCTAAACTCGAACTAAAGGTAAACACTAGCACGTGAGTTAACCTACTGTCTACTGTCACACAAGTGTCCGTCAGCCCGAGCCCTACTTCCGAGGAGACAGCGGAATTCAATTTACGATAAAATAATTCCTTTGCTCTTTTCCGTAGCAGTAACTGAACGTTGCCTTGTTTTTTAGCTTCTTGTAAGTATCAAGATTCGTTGCTAGAGGATCAAGATTGTTTGGTCGGCAGAAGTCAAGAGTGTTAGGTTAGGCTAAACGAAATTTTGATTTCAAATATTTTTTATTGCAAAATAACTAAATAATAAAAGCTCAGTTTCAAAACGAACTTATTAGCTTAGTTTTACAAAGTATTAGTAAGCTAGGCACTTGTTGCAATTCAGGCGTGCAATAAATTACTGAAATATTTTGCTAATCTATATTAATGACACACACACACAATAATATCGTTTATTTTATTGTGTTTGCTTTTACCACTATTCATTAACAAATCCTAACTAAACTTAACTGACCGTTTTTGTGACAATCAGGTTTTTAGGGTTCCGTAGCCCGACAAGGAACTCTTATAAATTCGTTCTGTCCGTCCGTCTGTCTGTCTGTCTGTCTGTCCGTCCGTCTGTCTGTCTGTCTGTCTGTCTGTCCGTCCGTCCGATTTTTTTAAAACCTTCTAACTTCTATAATTATTAAGATAATATAATAAAATTTTGCATAATAACAGTTATAATATAGAACTCAATTTTAAAAGTATAAAAAATATATTATATTGCATTTTAGGGGTGGCACTTGTACATGTGAAATGGAGATGAAATAATTTTTTTCACTCCACTTACTGGTTTGGGGTATCGTTGAAAAGGTCTTTTAAAATGAAAGTAAAGGTTTCTTACATATTTTTTTTATAAAGTCTATACTTTGCGAAATATGGCCCGCCAAAGTGGCAAAAAGTAGGTCCCCCCCCTGCATTTCTAAACTATAAGACATAGAAACTTGAGTCTTACAATATAGATAGGTCATATTTAAAACCTTCATTTAAAATTATTTTGAACATTATCTGATGATGACTTTTTGAGTAACAGCGATAAAACTGTAATAAATTCAAAGCTTTCTAGCTCAAAGGTCATTGACCTTTTTGTGAAATGGTCTTAACAAATAATGTTTCTCAATCAGTTTTCTCTATACTTTAAACCATAAAAAGTATATGCTATGTCGGGATGGTACATCTCTGAAATTTGAAATGAAAGTCCACAGAGCTTCGTTCGTTCGAATTTTTCTATAACTATCAATTTCTGAAGTATGACTACAATTATATGGCTTTAGTTAGAACTCTACCATATGCGTGTCTCGACACGCTCTTGGCCAATTATTTAAATTTATTTTCCATAAATATTTTTTTAAAGGAAACACTCGTTGTGGTACTTAGTGTGTATGCGCTTATGCTGTATGTGTATAAAATACGATACTATGAACATCGTAGACTAAGTACGTTGTAACTGAGATTATTTAAGTAATTATCAAGATTGAAAGGCGATCTAATTGATGAGTAAAGGCAACAAGAATATTTATCTCTGTATAGTATCAAGATTGGTTGGTCGATTACTCGTTGGGAGTTAAATGACAGGCGAAAGGAGGAGATTGGATACAATAATGATGTTTTTATGAGTTTAATTTACTACGGGCACTGAACACTTTATTTTCAATTTACTTTTACGTAATATACCTACGTTTTAAGAACCAAATCATCATCATGATCAACCATTTCCACCAACAGCTGGGTGTAGGTCTGTAGGTCTCCTGCACGCCAATTTTTCGGTACTGTGCTAGTCTTGTCCACTGCTTTCCTGCTGCTTTAGCGATGTCGTCCGGCTAGTGGGCTGGAGATCTGCCCAGTATAGTCGGTTTCTGTTCCGTGGCCACAATTCTGTGACTGCTTTGGTACACCATCTTCTGACCAAGTGTCCCGCCCATCTCCAGTTGAGTCTCGTGATCCGTTTAACCACGTCTTCGACCTTGGTTCTTCGTCGAATTTCCACGTTTGATATGCTGTCCAGGAGAGACATGCCTAACATGGCTCGTTCTATCGCCGGCTCCATGACTTTGTGCCACTTGGATCTTATGCGTGGTCTCTTTAATAAAGGTCCATGTTTCACCACCATATGTGAGGATAGGCAGGACACATTGGTCGTACACCTTGGTCTTAAGGCATTGCGGAATCTTTGATTTAAAGACGTCATCGTGTTTTCCAATAGCAGCTCATCCCAGCTGGATTCATCGTTCACCTGAGAGCCTCCTTGGTCAAAATTTAAACAGTGTCCGAGATACACATAGTCACTCATGATCTCTGTAGGACTATTAGTCCAGCCGGGATAGACGGGAATCGCTCCTCGTCTGTTTCTATTTCAGGCTAGTTTTATGTCTGCCCCGACTGGACTATATCACCTATTGTGATGTCATGTACGCGGATGTCGTGACTTGTTCATTTTAAGACAAACTTTCATGGAACTTGCGTCCTGTGACCATATTATGGAGGTCAGCAACGTTCTCAGATATAATGTTCAAGTCATCCGCGAAACGAAACGAAACAAAAGAATCAAATAAATAGTGGTATGTGGTTTATGAAGTAAAGTTTACCAAGAATCAACGTGCTGTGGTTTAACATATATTTCTTTAGTACAAATGTTAAATTTTGTTTTAATAATAATTAACTAACCAGATTCTCTTTTTTGTTCCAGGTAAATACAGTGGAAACTCATTCAACAACTGCTAAAAATACGGTTTCGATGAGTCTAAAATAAGTAACAGGTATGCTGCGATCGATATTGTAGAGGGTTTGAGTAGTTAACATTATTTCGCGACTGTTCGGTTTCTTCTAACAAGCGAGGTCCATCGTAGACCGCATCATCGCTTAACATCAGGCGAACTGGAGGTCAAGCGGAAGTTTATAAAAGTGAAAATGCACAATATCAGACTGGCTCAGTTATAAAAAGTACATTCAAATGTTACTCCATAAAGACCCCATAAAAGGCGAAAAAATAAAGTAAAAGCTTCACGTTCAGAATGTTCGTCAATCAATTGATCGTTGTTAATTAAATTCACAGGTGTCGATCTAAAGGGATCGCTTAATTATTGCCTAAAATGGATACACGCCATTTTATTTGAAATGAAATTACAATACTCGTGGGGTTCTGAAAACGCGTATGTTTTATTATCATTTCAGCCATAGGACGTCCACTGCTGAACATAGGCCTCCCCCGTCAATCTCCAAAACTGCCGGTTGGAAGTAACCTGCATCCAGCCTGTAGCGTTTTCCTTAGTTCGCTTTTGGTTGTCTGTCTATCTTGTGGGTGGACGTCCTTCACCGCGCTTACCGGTACATGGTTTCCATTCAGGACCCTTTCAGCCCCATCGCCAACTGTTTTGCGTGCTATGTGCCCTGCCACTTCAACTTGCTAACCCAATAGACTATGTCGGTAAATTTTGTTCTTCTACGGATCTCCTCATTTCTGATTCGATCTCGTAATAAACCCCGAGCATAGCCCTCTCCATAGCTCGTTGTGCGACTTTGAGCTTGCTAATGAAGCCCATAGTTCTTTCTTGACCACGTTTCTGTGCTGTATGTAATCATGCGCATATTATGTTTACCTAAAATGAATTAACGCTGACGGATATTTTGTAAAATCACTTGTATACTTAAGTAATTACGAGTGACATTTCCGGTGTTAAAAGTAACTCGTGTATTTGATTTTGTACTCTAAACCCTTATCCACAGAGTGCATAACTAACTCTGCGTCTCTGTATTGATGTGTGTGGTTTATTACCGTCTATTGTAACTAACAATGTAAATAAATGTTGGTCGTCGATTTTAACGTAGTCGTAAATGTCGCACACATTTGTAACTCTGCTAGTATAATTATGTAATCCATATGCAAATACAATAATGTGGTACCATGGAACTGATCTGATGATTGGACCAGGTGGTGAATACTCTTCAATGACTACTAGTAAACCCATCAAGTGTGGGATTTGGTTTGTTATAACGAGTCCCAAATTCGTGTTTTATATCTATGATAATAATTTATAACTAAATTGAACGGATCTATTATGCATAAAACGGTTATGAGATTTATCATTATTTTACTTTTATATAATTCTATGAGCATTTAAGGAAATTGGCGTGAAACACATAAAGTTGTAATTTGCGGGTATGATCATCATGTTATAGTCAGTAACAACAATCAGCAGTAATTGTTTGCATTGTGTTGAAACCGCTGACGGGTAATTATCGTTGGTTTTTTCATCGTTACTCTGTTATAATTCTATTGAATTTTTTTAAATTGTAAACAACCATTTACAATTATATCACAGATATCGGTAGAAGTAAATTCCGGGAAACGTCTAAATGGCAGTTATTTATAGATAATAACGCTTTGTTATCATAGGTCTTCTCCAGTTTTCTATATCTCGGAGATGCTATGGAACAAACCCTCAGACCCGTCAAAACGAAAACCGAGATCAGATATTTACTCAGACTCTTCATGATCGCCTATCTATTTTAGACACCCATCACAAATTCAGCTCAGTCTAGATAATCTAGCACGAAAATACCCAGTCTGTTCCCTTGATAATGCAGATTTAAAATCCGGCCGCGTTCGATTCTGCATATAAATTATTTTGCGCTGCACTGGCCTGGGTTGGGTTTGATGTGGCATAGAATAAATTATGAGCAGAACTGGAACTACGGACTTAACGAGTAAACTATCAACCAACAAAAATTCAAAATTAGCGTAACAGGATTATCTATATCTATACATATAATAAAAATGTAGAGATAAAAAAACCTGTAATTGCAAGATATAAAAAAAAAAAAACACAGGGCGTCTTAAAATAAGCAGCTGAACACGATAAGACAGTTTTTAGAATTTTGGCTGTTTGTTTGTTTGTCCAATTCCTAAACCACTGGACGGATTTAAATGCGGTTTTCACGAATATGCTTAGCTATGACTAGATTGAAGTATATGCTATGCAATTTTGCGCAAAAGCCGGATTAAGGGAGGAAAAAAGGGTTGAAAGTGTATATGAAAATCTACGCGTACTAAGTCCCGGGCAACTTTGTATAATAAAAGGCATCTCTCGTAATACGAGTATAACCGCTGTATTATTCTTCTCCTGGCGCAACCTGGACGTAGCTGTGCTGCTTGCAAATAACACAATCATTACATAATATATAAGAAAGTTTTATTTTTTTAATGCTGTTCATTGGTAAGCAACCACATCACTTGAGATCAGCAGGACTGATGTGGATAATGATTTTAAGCCGTTTGTAATAATTTATCATCTGTAATCACTTAATCATGAGATGAGTCATGAACAAGTATAAATTGATTTGACCTCCGATGAAAGAGCTGATAATTATCAAACGGAAGAATAGAATTTCGTAAATCATAGCTAAGAATACTATGGACAAACAAACCATAACTAAATCAACTTCGGTTCAGCCGTTTGGGAGCTACGATGCCACAGACAAACACACAGATAGAGTCTGTTCAAAAAGAGAGTGGACTTTTTTCATGATACTGAGTGACGAGACGTGCGAAGTCGCTTGCCTGATGGCTCTTCAAGCTTACCCATAATAGTTCAACGCCATTCTGAATTTTGAACGTCAACAGTTCAAAACCCTGGATGGCAATGCACTGCGCTCATCACCCCGAGATATAAGATGTCAAATCTCTGTGTGCCCTGTAATTTCACTGGAAACATTGCCCTTCAATCCGGAACACAGTAGTGGACACACAGTTTGGAATTGGCCAAAAGGAGATCTAGAACGAATTTTAAATCCGCCTCTACCATCTGAAAAATGACAAACTCAGCTATTATGAGCTGTCCTATCATCATGTTGTTTTGTTGAGTAAATTTGCGTGCTATTTATTGAGATATTTGTCCATTCAACTACAATGCAAGCCCACTCCTATTTTGAACAGACTCTACATAAGTTTAACTAATAACGGTCTTGTTTTTGCGTCGGGGGTTCGTTGCAGATTTCCGCTCCCAAATATAAATAAGTAGTTAGTCTGTGTATCGCGTGCACTGTGGTCGCTGTATCGCAGGCTCCTCAGCCAGGCTACACCCAGGGCCGGATTAACCCTATCGAGGCCCCTAGGCAATGCAATTCTCGGGGTCCTTTTTCGATAAGTTTCGATAGAATACTTCCACATTCAACCAAATACCGCTAAATGGCGCTTTTTACACCAAGTAAAATTATTTTTTTCATGGCAACATTACCGGGTGTAAATAATGGGGAAAGTCACGAATGAAACGTTTTTTTCTTGGTTGGTTGGTTGGTTGGGGCCTGCATCGACTAGGCCCCTGTGGGCCCCTAGTCGGTGCGGGCCACGTTATAGTTGCCTAATCCGCCTTATGGATAATCCGGCCCTGGCTACACCTACAACTAGTAGAGATAGTCAATGTACCTACTTGTCGCACCTCCGAGCTGTAACCACCTACTTTATTTCGCACGTGCGAGATTGAAGTGTCAGATTGGTTCCCATGTTGGATGTGGAATATGGAGATAAATAAACCTATATACGTCGTTCTTACAATGTAATGTACATCACGTGTTTACCCGACGACGCAATGTTAAAAGAATTACAGTTAGCGTGTATGTATGCTTGTATATTAGTGTAAATATCTCAACCCATTTTGATAAATAAAGTGTCGATGGATAGTGTAGGATCAGGGATGTTCACTGGGCAGGTGACGTCGTCCCACATATCGATTAGGTTTTAAAATGAATTTGATGTTCGATACATCATTCATATTAAGTATCAATATTAATTGCTTACATACATTACGAAGTGATACAATATTTAAATAAGGAAGTACGTAGTCTTTTCATAGTCTAAGTATTTTATTGTATCATTTGAAAAAAAACCTGTTCTCGGGTTTGAAATCTTTTAAAGAAAGTTACTCGTTTAACAGTTGCAGTTCAGTCAATCTTACCTCTATATTTGTAGAAGTTACCTAATCCTATCTTCACCCTTAAGGTTCCTTTGACTAGTTTTTGAAATTTTGGTCTTTAAAATAAGGTTATTAAGGTTACCTCAATAAAATATTTCTAGAGATCTAATGACGTATCCGTTGGTCTATTTCGTAATGTCTCACTTTCTCCTTATTTGTGGTGGGCTGAGGTATCGTAACCCTGAGAACAGACTTACAAAACAAATTTGACTTGAAAGACCAACAAACAATTAATAATAATAAACTTTATTGTTCAATCATAATAGGTACATTGACCAAATATACTTAATATTATTACAAATTTAGGAATCTCTCTTATTTAAACTAATGATGCAATTGAACATTGCGCTTCTTTATATAATTTAACACTTGTGCCAATAACAATAGTTGATGTAAATACCAAGTAGGTACTAATACATAATATACGTAATACGTAATACATGTGATAAAATATTTCATGGCTTACTAACTTAAACAACTTAAAATCGTGATTTTAATCTTTTGAAATTAAACCTTAAAAAAGAAAGAGGGTATATTTTTTGACAAAAGTTTGTAAAATTTTTAAAACATAATAGACGATGAGGTTGGTACATGGCTGAGCACTAACTCCTAACTAGGTTGCCCTGTATTTAGGATATCAGTCCCTTCCTGTCCACATATTAAAATAAAGTTATGATGGAGATCTGATCTGTGATCTGTGGCACAGAAACACCGAGACAAATTATAAATATAATATTAAAGTAATTATAACTGTTATATATATACATATGTTTAGTGAATATGATATGCCTAATATTAAATAGAATAGAAATAAAAATAAAACTCACATTAAAAACACGACAAAATCTCAAACTACCCTCAACTGCATTAAATTCGCTGCATTATGACCAGTCTCGACGACAAACAAAACACAGAAACTTGTTATGACACGGACTTAACTATATCAGAGCGCTTATTAATTATTTATATATTTATTATAGAGTTTTATTTTGCGTTTCCATCTCAGAATCTCTCACATCTCAAATTAGTATTATGTAAATGTTATATATGAGTTTTAGTGCCAACGTGGAAAAAAACATATGTCACCTAATTGTATTATTTTCTTTAACTTGAGTATTTTCGAGTGTTACTGTGTAATAACGGTGGATGATTACTTGTGACTGTGGGAAAGTGATATAACAAGTGAAACGTGTATTTTCATGATTTTTCCAAAAGTCTATAAAAGCCTCTAGTAAAGGCTCCACTAGGGCGACTTTGACTTGACAGTAACTATGACTTGTTTGACAATATCTGATAAAACTTGAACATATTTCAATAATTGACACTGGAAAATGCACAAGATGCGCGACGCCAAAATCCTCTTAAGGAAAGAATAAAAAAAAGTGTGACAATCCTGCTTTCAATTTCATTTACACCAAACAAAATGTATCGCATGGCCCCGGCCGGCGCAGCTATTACGCCAGCAACAGCGGACTCTAACCGAGCTGATTTAATTAAACCTCGGTGTGGTTACATTCGTTATTAATACTCCATCACAATTTAAATGTGTGTGTGGTGAAGGCTGCAATAAATATAAATCATCATTTTCAATTTACACCAGCTATTTGCCACAGTTTATACAAGTGGTGAACGTAATATGAGATCCCCTAGTTTTTAAAAGTCCTACAAGCAGAGCTAAATCAACTTCTATAGAACTTAGACTATAACCGTCTTACTACAAAAGATTTAAGAACCCTTTAGACATGTGATTAGAACTTAACTTTAGAATATAAGTCTAAGTTCTATCATAATTATACCTATATTCGCAATCATGGCAAAATTACTACTAAGTATCTAGGTGCGATTGGAAATGTTACGAGCAAGACGTTTTCGTGATAGTGAGCGCATCGCCTGCCAGGAATAATTTAATCATATTGATATTATAAAAGTGAAAGTATGTTTGTTTGTTCTTCTATCACGCAGGAACAGAGCAATGGATCGATGTGATTTTTTGTGTGGAGATAGTTGAAGGACCGGACAGCTAGTGACATAGGTGAATCTTTATCCCGGAAAAATGTACGGTTCCTGATTATTATCTATATATATATATAAAAATTTCATGTCACCGCTAGTGTTTTAGGTGTCTATATGCGGTGGTTTTGCTTACCATCAGGCGGAGCGCAGGCTTGTTTGACGCTCTTTTTATAAAAAAAATGTCACTGTGTTTGTGGTAGCACTCCTCCGAAACAGCTCAACCAATTTTTATGTAAATTCGATAGGTATGAGAATTGCTCGTAAAGTATTTTTCATCACCATCATCACAATTTTTCATCACCACCCTGTTGAAACCGCGGGGCGCAGCTAGTTATAGATGGAATGTCCAAGCGGGTGAAGGCGCGTGATGCAAATAGTCCAATGTAAGTTTCTTTGTCCAGTTTCGTTTCACATGCTTTTCGAAATTTTCTCGGCATACAATTTTTTTTTGAGCTCCGAAGTACGTGCTCTTTTCTTAACAAGTTTTAAATTCTCAAATAATGTATAAACCACAAATTACAAACAATACAATTACAAACCCTAATAATAATAATAATAATAAACAAATATAATTACAAACCCTATCATCTTAACTCTGCTAATCTCTGAACTTCCAACTCAATGTATTCTTCAGCGGGTATAGTTTGTTTCCGGTCGCCTAATTATGAATTCCTCTCGTGTAACAACCCTTGTATTAATACCCCTTCCTGCCCTTTCCTGAAAGGACCTGTAAAGTAATGGCCGCTCTATACACATAATTATACGTTCAGACGAAATTTCACCTTGGGGTTTCAAGGTTTATGGTAAAACACCATCTGACTTACTCGAAGTATGTATAAGTAACAGAAAAGACTCGTATATAAAACGTGGTTACTAAAGGTTAAAAACTTTTAATAAAGGATCAACTCTGAGTTCGCGATAGAAAATAAAGTGTTTCCATATATTTTGTCAAGTGTTAATGACCGTTTTCTATGGAACAGCTGTTTTTATTGCGATTTCAGGTTTGGTTCCATAGTAAAAGCTGTTCTTATCACGAATAATAATCACGAGTGAATCAGTTTCTTCTAGGCAAGCGTGCTCCATCGTAGACCAATGTGACATCAGGCGAGTAGGCGGTCAAACGGAGGGCTATAAAAATTATTTGATACAAACCAACAGAAATCAAACAAAAGAAAGGAAGAAAACATTCGTGTCAAAATGTCAGTATGAATTGGTTCGTGGTAGACAAACAGTAATTTTAATTTAAATTTCCGTAGGAGAGTCTTGTTGTACTCTATTTATATATTAGACTAGCCGCCCGTCCCGGCTTCGCACGGGTGTAAGCTCGGCATTTGGCCTCGCTACAAAATATAGCCTAAGTTACTCGGGGATAGTCTAGCTTCCCAACAGTGAAACAATTTTTAAAATCGGTTCAGTAGTTTTTGAGTTATTTCGTTACAAACATCCAAAAATACAAATCTTTTCTCCTTTTTTTTTATGATACTGAGTGACGAGACGAGCGAAGCCGCTGGCCTGATGGCTCTTCACGCTTGCCCATAACAGCTCAACGCCACTCAGAATTTTGAACTTCATCAGTAAAAAACCCTGGAAATGTACTGCGCTTGTCACCCCGAGGTATAAGATGTCAAATATCTGTGTACCTTGTAATTTCGCTGGAAACATTGCCCATTCTTTATAATATTAATAAAGATATAATTTAAAAACACAAAAAGAAACACTTAACTTCAGATAAACTTTGAGGAAACTCCTCTTGTCTGTTATAAATATGTATAATATGTTGCAGTTGTAAACACGCACGTCTGAGTACGTCTATATAACTACAAGCAGTATATCAACATGCTAGGCATTCGTCTGTCATAAAACATGCAGCACCGAGCGTTCACTTCACCTCACACCGGAGCCGGAGCCGGAGCCGGAGCCGGAGCCCCGACAGCGCCCCCTCTACACAAAAACACTCAAAACACTCTCCGGAGTAATTAACTCGTTCGTCACGGGCCCGTCTTTACCTACACTTTCTTTATACACTTTAATTAAATTACTGACAACGAGTCAAGTAGGGGACGTGAATGGCTCAAACGATTAGGGAAATAACTAGATATTTTCTTGGAAAATTACAGGTTAGGTTTTTTTATTATTTCTGTTTTACTTTTTTTACTAAGAAAACTACCCTAAACACAGCGAATTTGGATATCTAAACAGTACAAAATTGTTCAATATTACACGATTGTCAAAAATAAAAATAACATAAAATCATGCGTGACAACTGACGGTCGTCGCTGTCCTGAGTGGTCCAATATAATTTTCCCCAGTAATTATCCTGAAAATATTTACTCTTACCCGGTACACGTAATGTTTACATACTACTGCTTATTGAATGAAACTGTGGCAAAGGTCGACGTCTTACGTTACGTCTTACGAAGTTATATTCGACGTAAGATAGCGATCAAAAACAAACCTGTTTTTAACCGACATAAAAAAAAACAGTTTAGTAGTTGGGCTTTTAAATTATAATAACTGGAAAATTTACTTTGATCTCAATATTATCAAAGTAACCAAATATTTTAAGTGACAAGTCCTGGTAGCTTTATTCGTCAAGGAAAAGAAAAGATACTGCCACTTTAATTGTTTAACAGGGAAGTGACATTAAGGTAATGAGAATCACTCTTTTCGGACGTTGTTGTTTAAGGTGGGCTTAGTCGGAAACGTTTGTTGGGATTAAATGGGACAATGAAATTAACTTTATTTTAGGCTTGAGTTATAGTTATGGAAATCTGTTTCTCTCTCTCGTTCTTTCGGTTTAGTAGCCAGGAATAATGTTGAAGTTCAGCTGCTTTAAAACTTCTAAGAGATTTTATAAAACACTTTGTAACCTGAATTTTAATATGGACTCCCAAAATCACGACCACAAGTTTATTGGAGAAAGAGCTTGCAACTGTGTATATTTTTTTTACTTTCAACACCTAATTTGATCACCTGACTCATCACCATCAATGCAAATCTTCACTATGCACGAGTCGGGACTCCACATTATACGTGAATGATTAGCCTAAGTGATTCTTAACACAATCTGTCCATTCAATCTTACACTTTCTAAGATCACTGGAAGTACCATTTACATCTGGGGCCTTACGGTTACCTCTTAACGCGAGCTTGAACAGCGCAACAGTGCGGAAGTCACGCGAAAGTGAACTTTAACGCGTTAAAATACGGTTTGCTGTTTTTTTTTTAATTACAAAATAGGCTTGCGCTTGGCCTCCAACTCGCCTGATGTTAAGCGATGATCCGGTCTACGATGGATCACGCTTGCCTAGAAGAAACTGATTCACTCTTGACTTGAAGACACCCAGATTGTAACTATCGGGGAACACCCATTTAGGCAGCGGACTCCACGAAACTTTTCGCAATCACCTAAAGAAAATCGCTTAAAACTCGTGCCGTTAGGCTCTTGAGCTCTACCTTGGTTTGGCCTAGCTACACCCCCCAGTTTCACCCGCATTCCCTCTGGAACCTTAAATTTTCCGCTCCTGAATCCGTCCCGTATCCGTATCCCGTATCCTATGCCACTCTCTGGCCCTCCACCTATCTATAGTTGATCGGTTGCTCTGTTGGTGCGTTAAAGAGGAACAAACAGTCGCATTTATAATATTAGCACATGATGATGATTAGAAAGATAGTACTTTTAGGTTTCCGAGTGGTGTAGAAGTTCTGATGAGACTGGTTTACAACAAATAAAGTTCCACGTTCTTGAATTCCTTCGTAATGAGTCCTTCAAGATTTCATCGCCTCTTGTTTTACCATCGTCTAATATTTGAAGATTATTATAAGCCTTCTTTATACTTGCCTAATTAACAAAATTATTTAACAAACCGCTCGTGCCCTGAAGGGACGGCGTCAGGCCCTTCTCTGGCCTTTGATGTCCCTCGAAGGAACAATTTTTACTTTGTAAGTATAAAAACCATTCTGCTTGGCGGAATTGAGCCTTTTCACCGCGAAATTGTGATTCGGTTGTTATGGGATTTTGCGTTGAGGTTGGTTTTGAAGTCTTAATTATGTTATTATATTTTATTTGCGATGACTGTATTTTTGGGACAGTTAAGGAAAAATTGTGACCTCGTAGATTCAAAACTTTTTGGTGGGCTCATAGGGTTTATATAAAGACCTACTTTACGAATTGGTGCGATTAGCACCAACTCGTCGGTGCACAAACGCGTCATGTGCACCGGTGTGACGTCAGTCGCTGGTCGGATTCGATCGCGTGCAGCCGCGCAAGTGAGAAAAAACTTTCAAAAAGCAAAATGTGTAGTAAAACAATCATAGATACGTGCGTATATTATCTCAATGGGTGCAAGGCAAAAAACGGGACACTCAAACACTCAATAACAAACTGTCCGGTTTTATTATAAAGCAGTCTTAGTTTTTATTACTCTTCTTGTTGAACTCTTGAAAGGAGTAACACAGCTAAAACATATTTTGCACAAAATCAAGGTACTTACGCAAAAATTATCAAAATTTCGAACACTAGCTTTCACAAGAATGTTGAAAATCTGTCGACAAGCACCTGGCAATATGTCCCTGCTGCTATACATGTGCATACTTTGAACCTACGTCAGAAATATGCAAATTCTTCAAGTCACGTTAGAACAATTCACGGGTAAACTCTATATAATAGGTATCCATGGCAAATTGGGAACCGATACGATAGCTAATATTGAAGTTAATACAAAGTAAACAATCTCGCCGGAATATAAACTACCGGTAATGGTAAGATAACTTGACTCGTATTAATAAATATTAAATGAGTTTGTAGGCAGCAGTGTACATTCGGGAAGTTGCTGGATTCCTGGGATCCGACCGAGGTTATTTTCCGAGACAAGTGCATTTATTACTCGTAACTAAACAAATAGGTGGAATTCACTTACAATCAAAACTATTTAGCAAATCAAACAAACAAAAAATACGCTGATTCAATTTCACTTTGGCGCAGAATACATAATTTATTAATATATTTTTGTAAATAGTTATGGCTGACACTTTTATATCTTAGTTGATTAATTCAACATTTAGTAATTAACAGAAACAACATTTACATAGAGATAGAAAAAAAAAAAACTGAAAATTTTACTTAGTCGAACTATTAACATAAATATTTACAAATGAAATACGCCGTCCAAATCACCACCTTGCGCCACACCACACCGAGTGGCAGGGTCCCCAGAATGTTAACAGCATTACCTCGCTACTGGATCACAATCAACTTTTGAGCAAAATATGCACCAGGTCTGGGACCCCCCGAGTGTGAGAGCCAATCTGGTCGAAATATCATTGCAAAATTGTTTAGGGGATGACCATAGGCCCAGGATCTCTACAGCCAATTTGAGAAACACGGTACTTAATTTAAGCTCCATAATACATAATCAATATCTAAGTGTAAGCTAGTCTTACCGAACTATAATGATATGAAACTTCTTAAGTCAAACAAAACATACATGAGTGTGACCCCGACCCACGACCGACTACGAACTGAACACCAAAACAAGGTTCAATATGACCCGCGCTGATGGTACGGGTGCTTCGCCTTTATTGTCGGGGTTAAGGCGCTATAACCTTTTCACGTGGATTATACTAACTTCGAGATACGAGGACGCATAGGAAAAGTACTTAATAGTGGCCATTGCCACGGACTATATAAACACAATAGTTTAGGTAATAAACGTAGTACGTATACCGTGCACAATTTAGATGTTTAAAATTTCCGATGTAGGTATTATTCAAATATTGGAAATGTTGGTTTTTGAGCCGTGGAAAGTTGTGGCAGATACAATCTGGTGAAACATTTTCTATTCGTCTCTTCACTCGGTTGTATAGAAACAGTTCGTTGTCGGTCACTCGGTTGTTGGGTGGTTGGTTGTATAGCTTCAATTTTATTGTGTTGCAACCTTATGTAAAACAGAACAAAAGTAAGTTGAAATACCGTTACTACCACATTACCAAGGATCCATACACTAGATCGTTCTTGATATTACGTTTGCACGAAGACAGGATATATATTTTTTATCGGGAGCTCCTTCCACAACCTTACCACGGTAAATATCCCCTAAATAATCATATAACTTTAGTGAACAACCGTGATACTTTAAAACAGGATATTTTTTATATCTAAAATAAGTTATTAAATAAAAAATTCGCGGAAAACCCACAGGGCACAGCATGCCTTATTCTAAATTTTCCCATTTGTACCCATCTGTCCGTTTGTAACATATAGAAGGCAACCAATCACATACCAGCAGTTACCCGCGCACATTAGAGGCTGATCGATTGTAGCCACTTTGGGTTTGGCCCCGCTAATGGGGGGTAAGTAGCGTTTTTACCCCGGTTTTCGTGAATAGCGCTTTTAGGTACCTATATGGTATGGTTCTTCATTATTGATAGACGTATGAACTTTTTAACTGAATTAAAAAAAGGTTTGTTATCTCAGAACTACGTCATATATAAAGCGATTTTAAAAATTATTTTTTATTTGAAGGATACAATACAATAACTCTTTATTAAAAACCACAAAAACAAGGATAACATTATAAATTACTGTAATTATCTAGGCTAGGATATATTTTCATTAAACATTGGTTCAGTATTTGGGCTTGGTTCCACGATACAGCCGGTAACTGCCTCGACGTCCCATTTAACTTTTACTTACAACATAAGACAGACCCCACAAATATGTCTATCTACTACGAACAAAACTACTAGTGTTTTGTCATATTTCTATCAGTACTTATTTCTCCTTCCAGCTTCTAATTCGGGGTTCCCGGTGTCTCACACCAGTGCTCCGCTGTTGCACCTTAGAGCCCTCTTGAAAGGTTCGATATCATACTGAATTAACACAATAATAACTTGTAAATACAACTCGCTTGACGTTTGAAGGGTTCACGCTAAATAAAGGTTATTTTAATTTAAAAAATAACAACTAACGCTTTGAAACTGATATTTGAAAATACTTTGAAACTATTTTCAGTTATTTTAATTAAACCGTGTGTAAGTTTTGGTTGGTGTTTAAGCTTTTAATTAAATAATCGTAGCAAGATTTTTAATGTCCTGACTATCATCGTTCATGTTTAAAAACAACGATATGGTATTCACTAAAATACTAAATAGTACAATTTGAGAGATTTGTTGCTGTAAGTACTCATTATGGAGTATTTTAATTATTGCGTATTAAAATTAGTTTTACTTTTATGATGAAGTATTAAGTATACCAATATTCATCTAAATATCTGCCCAATGGATGTTTTAAAATATGTGTCTAGAATATAATGACATCCTAATAGACAATTATTCTATAATAAAAATGCCGTAATTATTAGGATAAGTTTAGCTTTACTTTATTAACTTTTACATCAACTTTACCGTAGTTATTGCACGGTTTACATCGATTTGGGACAAACTTCGTAATTAGCTGATAATTGGAAATTAAGTTTTAATGAGAGTTCTATTTACTTGTCAATAGGGTGGCAATTGAGAGCTGGTAGTTAATGACTTTTGTTTGTTGTTTCAGGCCAGTACCCCACCGTATATTTAACGTTAGCTTAGTTCCTTATATACTCTTTGCAATTAATAACACATTGCACTGTTCGTTTGATGGCTTGACGTGGCCTAACTCAGGCTTCATGCCTTTAGTCGAACTCACAGCGGACGACCTTTGACGCGCTTTTTTTGCTCGCTCGTGTGCGTTCAAAAAGAGCAAGTGAGCCGTATTTACAGTTTTTGCGTTGAGCGGTTTAGCGGTATGGTGAAAAAAAAAATGGAGATATTTGTATTGTACTAAGGCACATCTTCCTTCCTTGTCTGATCTATGCCACCCTTTCGATCTACCGGCTAGGTAAAGGACTTTTGTAAATTATTAGTATACTGGGCTACGAGGAAAGGTTGTAGTAAGCCGAAAGGCGTCCATTAATATGAACAATTTTTACTATAGGAACTCTGAAATCGAGAAAAAAATACCAGCTGTTCCATAGAAAACGGTCATTGACACTCGACGAAATGTAAAAAACAGCTGGGTTTTATCACGATTTCTGGGTTGATCACATAATAAAATTCATAATGCTGGCTACATGGACTCCTTTCGGCTTATTTCACCGTTTCCACATAAACCTGCACATGCGTAGATGGCTACACTGTATCACAAGTGAGTGGAGCTCATATACTTACATATAACAGTAACATCCGAGTGAAGTCATGTTACAAGTTATACTACTCCCAGGAACAGTGTAAACCACTATCATGCCACTCTACATCTGGCTCTCAGCACGACATGTGCATAGTTTACTGCACGCAACTGTACTCTGCACACTGTGTGTGTACGATGCATTAGTGTTAGTGTATTTACTCGTGGCGTACCTTAACTAACTGGTTCAATAGAAGGTCAGTTAAGCATTCCTCAATGGGTGACCGCGAATGTCGATAACAAACATTTTCTCGGCGCTATCGTCAGCGCTGGCCCTGGAATAGGGCGCTCTCGCTTTAGGCACCAGACAGCAAAGGGCGCCAAAATCGAAAAAAAAAAAACCGCAAAAAAATGTAGATGGCGCTTCGTGCCTCGGAGTGGGGGCGGCGCGGCAAGCGGCGGATCACAAATGTGTTGTTTGTAGAAAGCATAAAATTTAGATGTCAAAATAGTTTAATCAAGGATTAGCATATGGAATACTTTTTATTCCGGAATCGATTCTATGATTGTATTCATAAATGAAGCGCGCCGAAAGGCAATTTCGCTCTACCTTGCGCCGCCGCTGGCTATCGTGTTATCGTATCAAACTATTATTTTGAAAGATATATTCAAGGATTCAAATGTAACTACCTATAATGCCTGCCTATTTTATCTCCACAGATAAGTTCTCATTTGACCACCAACTCGCCTGTTGGTAAGAGACGATGTGGTCGAAGATGAAGCACGCAGACTTATAAGGACATTCCGACAGATGTTGATGACAGATTACTTATAAATAAATCTCTTTTCATATGCTGACGAAAAAGCGGGGTAGATATAAAATAGAGTTTCAAAGTCAAATTATATTTAGGTTTCACCCTTTTTTCTTGTCGAAGTGATTGATTCTCGATGTGATGCGTCTTCGCTCAAAGTAGGGGTAAAAAGGGTCGACAAAGAAACCTTCTTTATTCCCCCTTCACGGCTGTAAAATAACATGTTTCTGGAATATTCTCGTATTTACTCTATATCTACAGTTTACTCAGCGCAGATGTTTTTTTATTATGTTTACAGAGATGCGTATTACGTGAAGTGGTTTTATAGTTCGGCTGTATAAACAGACTAACTGCCTGTGGTTTCACCCGCGTGCTGATGAAAAATGGTAATGGTGACTATGATAAAACGTAGCCTATTATATTCCTTATAACATCACTGCCGGTTAAGATCCCGGCAAAATCGGTCCAGCCGTTTTGGAGTCCATACCATTGGGTATGGACACAAACACACATCGCCTTTTATAGATATAGATTTGCGAAATACTAGTAAAACTTGACAACTTAGCAGAACAGGCTCATGTCATTAAGATCTGGCTCACTTACATGAAGATTTTTCTCTTTAAAGTAAAAAAAAAAAAACTTCGCTCTGCTATTTTAATCGCAGTATTTCATATTATTTATTATAATTATCTGTTATTTTAGTGAAACACTATTCATTGCCATTTAGTCGAGACATGATATTATACAGAGGGTTAAGCAATAACACAGACATGAGGTAGTCAGATGGATGGAGTGTATGTAAGAAAGTATATACTTTCACAGTTATTGCATTACTGTGTGGCTTTTGTAGGCCTCCGTGCGTGGTCCTGTTTGAACAGTACATCAGTGTACATAAAGTTTCCCGCCGGCTGCCCCCCGGGGGGGGGGGGAGGTCTTGTTGACTGTGACCACGAGGAGGTCTGTTCTACACGCATCAACGACTGCGAGCTCTCAATTAACTGAGAATGATGAGTAACCGCAAGACGCAGCGTAGGTAGGTCTTCCACTAGATGGACCGACGACATTGTGAGAGTCGCGGGCATCCAGTGGATGCAGATGGTAGGACCTCGTTCAGTGTGGAGGTTAAAGGGGGAGGCCTATGTTCAGCAGTGGACACCCTCTGGCTGATGATGATGATGAGTAACAAGCGGTGTTCTGTTGCTTTGCTCGCGCGGACTACAGGACGCTTTGTAAACTCTATTCAACATTCCCAATAACATTTATACTCACCTTCTTGTATTTATTTGAATTTATTAGAATAAAGTTCTACTAATGAATTCTATTTTTGAACTTTTTTGAACTTATATCGCGTGTACCTACATTATTTTAATTCCGAACTATCAGAATCAGAATCAGAAAATATTTATTGTACGACTGATACATTATTAATATTATGCTAGATGTTAGTGCAACAATTGTATTTATCAGTCTACCCTCATCGGGCATTCAATATTTACATTTACAATATTAATATAATTTAATTTTAAACAATTTCTATTATAGGATGTCAAGTTAATTATATAATAATATGTCAACAGCGAATACAAAACGAAAAAATACAATAATAAGAATAATTGCGGAATCAGTCATGTCATTTGTATAAAATATTAGTCAAAATCGTTTATCGTTTATTAACAATGTCATTTCAGTGGAGTTACTTCTATTAATGAACTCATTTAAATTCATAAAATACATTATTTACCACCAGTTTTTTAGTTTATATTTAAACTGTATTGTATTTGGAATATCAGTAACAGTTTTTGGCAGCAAGTTATAGATTTTGATGGCGCTGATGAAGGTGCTCTTCTTAAAAATCGTACAATTCGAGCGTGGTTCAAACAGGTAATCATTGCCCCGCATAGCGGTATTTCTCATTCGCACCTCAGATTTTTTTTAATAATTGGTTGTTGTGCCTTACAAATAAGGATATTTCAAGAATGTAAATACTAGTTAGGGTTAATAATTGTTTTTCTCTAAATATTACTCTAAATGTGTCATCGCTGTTTTTACTATAGGTAATTTTCAGGCATCTTTTTTGGAGTGTAAATGTCTGCTTCACATTCACGGAATTCCCCCAAAAGATAACCCCATATGACAACAAAGGGTACATGTTCCCATAGTATGCGTTTAAGGCAACTTCAACAGACGCCACATCTATTAGTACGGACAAAGCATAACATTGAGTAGATATTCTATTATTAATATTTACTAGATGAGATTTCCAGTTAAGATTTGTGTCCAGAGATACTCCAAGGAATTCAGTCTGGCGAACTTCAGTAATAGAAGTGCCTGCAACGCTTATGTTTAAATCGATTGGAGTAGCCTTATAGTTGTGAAATTGCATTATATTAGTTTTAGAAATATTCGTCTCAAGATTAAGAGTGCTTAACCAGTTAATCAAAGTTTTTAGCGTATCAGTAATAGTTTCAGCGTAATTAGCTTTATCTTGTCCACTCTTTACAAATAGTATAATAATAAATAAATAATAAATATCTGGGACATTATTGCACACATGGTCATCTGACCCCAAACTAAGCAAAGCTTGTAATATGGCTGCCAGAGACTGATATACATACATATATATTTTTAAATACATACTTAAATAGATATTAACACCCAGACATAGAACAAACACAAATGTTCATCACACAAATGTTTGTCCTAGATGGGAATCGAACCCACGCCCCCAAGCACAGAAAGTAGGATCACTACCAACTGAGCCACCGAGTATGGTTGCATCATCGGCGTAGAGAACTGTGAGATGTTTTATAAAAAATGGTAACTCATTGATGTAATTTAAAAATAATGGTGGGCCCAGAATGATACCCTGTGGTACACCCAGATCGGATTTTCCCTTAGTTGATTGAGTGGTTTCTACTGCTTTTGTTTCTTTGTTGAAATTATTCAGAACCGTAGTTTGTGTTCTATTATTGAAATATGATTTAAAGAGTTCGTGGGCCGTACCACGGATTCCAATATGTTCCAACTGCTGTAGTAGGATCGTTGGCACAACACAATCAAATGCTCTAGACATATCTAGAAACAGGGCAGTGCAAGGTTTTTTGTTATCTAGTGATACACAAACTGAATTCAACATTTCATAAATTGCCAATGTAGTCGATCTGCCTCTCCGAAATCCAAATAGATTCGGACTAATAGTCTGGTTTTTCTCCTGAAAGCTCAATAACCTATTTTATATAGCAGTGCACTATAACACTGTGCAGTTCGTTTTACTTTGTGTTTTAATTAAAAATTCTTGGCGCTATAAATATCCGTCTTCTAGTCTAGCTGTGACCACGGACACTGCAGTGTTCGAAATGTCAGAAATTATTAAAATAATGTAAAGTACTCGCGATAAAATCCATTAAACACGTTATATGTAAAATTTACTTTGTTTCTCACATTAATATCAATTTGAAATCGTTTCACACAATACGCCGGCGCCGGATCAAACGAGAACATACGAGTACGAAGCTTGTTATAATTACAGCTGGATTTAAAACCAATACAATTACCACCTCCTATTATCACAACCCTCGCCTCTAACAACAGTCAAAACATTTTCGGCGGTTTCATAATTTACAATGTGTGAAATGAAAATTATATTATTCTTTTCATTTTTATTTCAATCTAGACTGTTGTTGACTGAATGTTGTGGTTTGTTAGGTCATATCGGCCTTTCTTAGAAACGTCAGTTAAGTTAAACAATGCCTTCTTACCGATGGAAATCGACACGCGAGAAAGTCTCCGCATCTTCCCAATTTTTTTTATTGATGTGTTATGGCTCGTCGCTTTCGTTTTTCAACTTTTGACCAGTTGGGGTTTTTTTTTTATTAATATTTTTAGTTATTCAACAATCACAGAACTGGACTGTATCCTTTTCCTATTTGTGAAAACTTTTAAAGCTTTTCTGTAATTTATTTTTCTTCTAGGTATTCTGTTTTTTAGAGCTGTTTACTTCTCTTAAATTAATACATTTCGTAATATCTTCAAAATTACTATTAAACTAAGAATAAAACATTTTATACATAATCATTTAAATTAAAAGACTGTTTTTTAATATTTGCATGTTTGTTTTCCAGTGACAGCGCTACGCGAGCACTGGGATGAGGCGAACGCGCGCGTCCTGCAGCGGAAGGCGCAGCTGGACGCGATGCTCGGAGACTCGCAGCGATATGAGGCGAGGCGACGCGAGGCGGACGCCTGGCTCACCAGGATGGAGGCGCGCCTGGCGGCCATGACTGCGCCTGGGCATACTGCTGACGTTCTTGAAGCGCAGCTTAGAGAACAGAAAGTAAGTGACATCATTCTTCTTATATTATTTCGTAAAATAATTCTCAATATAAAAAACAGACTTCATCAGAACGGAATCAAATTGAAATTGAACCAAGTGGGAAGCACCAGCTTTCAAATAAAACAAGAATGATCAAAATCAGTTCACCCAGTCAAAAGTTCTGAGTTAGGTAACAAACATAAAAAAAAACAGTTGAATTGATAACCTCCTCCTTTTTGGAAGTCGGTTAAAAAGATTTTAATAGTAATATAAGTATAATCTTTGATCATTTATATTGTTTGGATATCCCTTAAACTCGAGCTAGTACCGAAAAAAGTCTGCCAATAACTGAAGGGGGCGAGGTATTGCACACACTACAAACGCATACTTCAATATTGAGCGGCACACAACTGCGACCAAGGGTGTGGGGGGGAGGGGGGTGGGGGTATAAGTGCTAAAGTGGAAACTGTATGTATAGTAGCACTTTAATTTATTTTTTCTTAGGGTATTATTATGGTTTTGTTAGGAGTGAATCGGTTTCTTCTGGACAAGCGTGCTCCAGCGTAGACCGCAGCAGTCGAACGAAAGCCTATTTATTAAACATAAAAAATATAAAAACTTGGTGCACCCTATGGCTTCTCCCGTCTGGACATTCGTTCAGGAACCATTACATCTTTCCGGCAAAAAAAACATCCTGTCTCCGATCCTTCAACAACCTCTCAGCAAAAAATTACGTCGGTCTGTTGTTACGTGAAAGAGGAAAATTGCATGGATACCGTTGGAGGGCCGGAGAGAGTGAGGTCGGGAGTGAGTGACATTACTTGTTGAGAAAAATTTACAGTTCCTGAAAGACTATCCACGCGGGAAATCGCGGCGTGCAGCTTCACATCTCACGATAATTAGGACAAATTTTTGCATGTAATACAATGCAAACATTTGTCCTCTTGTGTGAATAATAATAGTAGTAAAAAAAATATGTACCAGTAAATTTTTATGGGCTGATCCCATTTCGATGAAAATTTGTATGAAGAATATACTTTTCATTTCAAAAAAATCCAAAAATAGGCTGTGGAATAAATGGCGCCGCGCCTTGTGGTCAACATAATTAGGTATTTAGATTTCTCTGTGTGTACATATTCGCTATATTCGGACTCCCACGAATATAATTTCCGTGCACTTGGCAGAACCATTTAATTTGCATAACAGCCGCAGTTTAAACATATTTCATTTTAAACTACTTTCGTAGTTGTACAAATTAAAACTCGAATGCAAATTATTAATATTGCTTCTTGTAAAGTTGTAAGTTTGTAAAGCGTTGTTATCAGGTACTTGCAGGACGAGTTGTGGGAAAAGTTGTTAGGCACAACTTTACCTACGTGTTTATTTGTCATTCATATATTTATTTTAACATCAAACTAATATTATAAATGTGGAAATTGTATTTGTTGATTTGTTTTTTTTTTTTTACGCCACAACAGAGTAACGAAACGACATTATTTTTTACATGGATATAATTTAAACGCTGGAGAGTGCATGTCACTCTCCAGCCTTTAAACTGTACCTATTTGGCATTAGGCTTACGGAAAAATTTACGGTTTCTGAAAGTACGCGAATCGGTCTCTTCCATCTTTCATCGTAGTCCGCAAAATCGCTTACCAACAGGCTAACACAAATGGATGCAGTCAAACAGTTTATAATAAAAATATATAAATATGTATAATGATTAAAATAAAACACCGGGCACTAGTATTACAAGTAATTATTAATCTTGTATGGTTGTGGTATTCGACATTGTTGAGAGGGGCCTCTCAACAATGTCGAATCGAATCGTGCACTAGTGGATCCTATGACAATCTATATCTATACACACAGGGCGTCTTAAAATAAGCAGCTGAACACGTTAAGACAATTTTTAGAATTTTGTTTGTTTGTCCACACACATCTCCTAAACCACTGAACGATCTTTAATGCGAATATGCTTAGCTATGACTAGATTGAAGTACAGCCTATGTTATTTTGCGCAAGGACCGGATTAAGGGAAGAAAAGGGGTTTAACATTTATATGAAAATCTACGTGTACGAACTCGCGGGCAACAACACTAGTGATAAATAAATGTTATGAGGTACACAATGAGGTATATTTATTTAGTTAATTTGTGTATACTAGTTATAGATAGCTATAGTTTGGTAATGGTAATGATAGGTATCCGTTGTTGTACAACATGGTTCCGAGCTCTATCCGTACACAGCAGCCCGAGCCCCACATTCGAGCCCAAACAAGTATCAAACAGGCGCTAAGTTAAAGTACCGAACAACTGCAGAGAAACAACTCAACTATAATATGTATTATATCAGAATGTAGTCTATCACATAATCAGATTACCTGATAATTAAGAAGAGCAACTAAAACTTACACACAAACTTTTGCTAATAATATTAGTGTGATATGATTTTTAACCAACTTCCAAAAAGGAGGAGGATTTCAATTAGACTGTTTTTTTTAATGTCTGTTAATTCAAAACTTTCGACTATGGGTGAACCGATTTTGATGATTCTTCTTTTATTTGAAAACTGGTGTTCTCCGTGTGGTCCCATTTCAATTTGGTCCAGTTCTGTCATTTACATGAAGTTGGTTTTTGTATTGATAATTATCTAAGATAAATTAAACGTTTCAACTCAGCCTAGTTCCACATGAACACAAATTCTCAATGCTTGGAGGACAGATGTACGTTTCATGCACGAATCGTTGCATGGAAGTGAACTTTTTAGATGTTTCTCTTTATGTTTTTGTACTCTGTAGTTGAACTAGTGAAACTTGCTCGGCGTGTATAAATCCGACTTAATTGGGCGCCGCCCGCCCTCGGCCGTGTGAGTGGTTGGGCGGCCTACGTTTTTAATAGTTTTGATACACGTTTTAATTAATTTATGTTTTATGTTTATGTATTGATTGTATTGTATATATTATAAACTTGTAGTAATTTTTAAACTTTCGCGATTTGAATACATGTTTTAATGTTCCGTCAGCTCGTGACCACGGACATTGTAACATGGTCGAAACGTCGACCGAAAACTATTTTTACCTTAATAAAATATTGCGCGTTAAGTCCCGACGAACATTAAAACTTGTAAGTACATAGTTGTTTTATTCCATACTAGCATTGTTCCGTAATTTTACTCGCTATCCTGCAAAATTCGTAAAAATGACTAGGATAAAAAATCTATGTGCTGATCCAGGATAGTTCAACTTGCACATTTCATTCAAAACAGTTCAGCCTTACAGCTTATTGTCATTCTATGTTGAACCACACTTGCATAATTTCTAATAACCTTTATGATGATATAAATTAATGACGCTGGTGTTTTATTTCACACGAGCCACGTGTGGACATTTTCTCTAGAACAGTACATTTTCCGGAATAAAAAGTATTCAATGTAACTACCTATCTATGTGCCAAAAATCAAGTAGATATGTCGCTCTGTCGCTGCGTGAAAGAGGAATAAACAAACAAACACTTTTATAATATTAGCATGATAATTGGTCGATGTTTCTCAACAAACACAGAATACATATACTTACAACATACATACATGTACAGAAGATTTACTCTGCAAAATCATTTAAATAAATAGCGACTCTTGCTACTACACAATAAAGTGCAATTTAGGACGTGCGAGCACTAACTACCTACTGCTATATTAACCTAGAAACTGCCTCTCTGTCTATCGCGTAACTCTTGTCGCGTTATCTCTGTCTATCGCGCGGCAGCGGGCACGGCAAGTCCGACAAGACGACTACTTGTAGCTTCATACCTAACGTGCGGAGTGCGTCAGGCCTGCTCAGTGAGGCCTGCTACAGATTCAATCTTAAATCATCGTTTCATCTCTTGTAATAAATGTGTATCTGTTATTCCAGTCGTTCCACGCCGAAGTGCATCAGTACAAGCACCAGATTGAGTTGTTCGGTCAGCTCACCCAGCGCCTGATCGCTGTCTACCGCAACGACGACACCACCCGCATCAAGCGATCCACTGAGGCCGTCAACCATCGCTACAATGAGCTTAATAACAGGTATACATAGGGTTCCAGTTTGATTGTGTAGAACTGTGATCAAAATACTGCTTGTTTACAAGAGCTAGTAAGACATTGTTTTAATAATATTACCTTAACTGGGGCCTTACGCCTAACTTTAACCGCAGGCTCGAATGCGCGCAGTTTACAAAATCACGCGAACGCGAACCTTAACGGGCCGTAATACGGTTTGCGGTTGCGCAACTTTTCGCAATCCCCTAAACTGAGTCGTTTATAAGAGATAGTCGTAAGGCCCCAGGCCTGCCCTAATACGCTCGTGAGGTGCCAAAACATTCATTATGCGTATCGCTTCACATACCATCTAAAAGTATCTACTACAAGAATAAATTCCGAAATTTTAATAACCTCCGACAAAAAAGCTGATGATCTTCCAACAGCTGAACAGGTTTTCTTGAATAAACTTTATAAAAATAAACTTTTCTGATATCTAAATTACAGCTAAGAACAATCACGATCAATTCACCATACAAACAAAAAAAAAACGCTTCAGTCGTTTGGGAGCTACAGACAGATCAAACCCACAGATAAACGTTAAACATTAAACACCACATGTCATGATCCATTCAGTAAAAGCTTACTTCTAACGCCATCTATGCAAACATGAAGATAACTTTTAAGCTCACCATCTCTTAGACTGGACTAAAACTACATTACAAAATGACATGCATGTGAAACCCAAACTGCCCTGAACTTGTTCCTTTAAAACATATTTCATACGATCAAACCTAAACAGAAACCTCACCCGTCCTAATTAACATCATGTTTATTAAATAAATCACCTTTGTTTTGTTATTTCAAACAGAAGGGCATTAAATATTCCTACGTTCATTCATATTCATCGTGCCCTAGCTTGGGCAATTAAAACAATTTTATGTAAAGCAGGCACGAAAATTGACTCCCCTTAAATTAAGGAAATAAGAATTTGAAATGGGGTTGTAACCCTTTGTTGTAAAACACGAACTGAAACAGACAGGTGGCAAATATACCTATAATATTACGTTCTCTGATTATTCTATTCACATCATTCTACCTGCTGCTTCAATTATATTAAATTCGTCGATAACATAACTATTGGAGCATTATTAGTTACTAAATTGTCTCTTAGTTGTATGAGTTTACTTGAATTACAGCTTTTCAGGGCGTCACGGATGACCCGATTTTGATTTAGTTTTTTTTGTTTGTTTGAAAGGTAATTTGATCAATAGGGTTCTTAGCTATGATTAAAGAAAATCTCTTCAGCCTTTCGAAGATTATCAGATCTTTTATTAAGGGCTTTTTAAAATGTTCAATTTAAACTTATTGTATGAATAATCACGATTAAGATACGCACCATAGAAAATACATCACACTATAACATCGGTAACCCCTCCGAAGCAGTGCAAGTACCGTTCTTTATCGATCGATAAATTTGACATTTGAAATCGACAAATTTGATAAAATGCGATTGCGTCGATCATAGCAAGTACGAATCAAATGTAATTTTATCAAATTATTCGATTTCAACTGTCAAATTTATCGATTGATAAGAACGGTATACAAAATAAAAAAGCATCACATAAAAAAATGCTTAATTTGTTCAACGATTTTCAACAAACATTAAATTTTTATGTACATAGATCATGATTTTATAGATTAAAGCAGGAACAATAAGACCACCCGTAGTACCACTTGGATTACCATATCATTCTAAATCTAACTATTCGTTATTTTTACAGCATTATTGGTCGCGGTAAAGCGCTGCACTCAGCTGTATCTTCGCTGCAGAACTTCGACCGGTCGCTGGAGAAGTTCGTCGCGTGGCTGTCCGAGGCGGAGTCGCTGCTGGACGCCGCAGAGCGCGATCCACAGCTGTTAAAGGTATGTTAAGCAGAACGTATAAGTCTTTTTCTTAAATAACAGGGATACTTATTAACAGGGATAATTATTATTATGTGCACCAGCGGGGCGAAAACAGCTCATTTATACGATTTGTTATATTCGAACTGTGTACAATTCGTGCTTTGCAATTCATGCGTGTGACAGTTTTCTATGGATTTTCGGAAATTACTAAATATGTACATACAAGCTGGGTGACTGAGCTGTAAAGCACTACCTAAACATAATGGTCCGGTTGTGCCTTAGCATTGTACTTATTGGTGTCAGCATTACAAAGCATAGCACCTAGCGGCTTACGTTAGAAGTTTATTTCACAACGTTGTTAGAACATAAATTATCGATGTATATAAGCGACATCTAGTAAAACGTTTTTAACTTGCTCAATTTCTGCCTGAAGAAGTAAAGAAACAATACAATCCTTAAAGCGACACCTGTGTGATGTTGAACACACTTAAATCTCGCATTGCTTTCACATCACTTTACATTTTACCAATGCGCCATCTGTACGATTATAGGTAAACTTTTTTCTTAAAGCTATATTATCTACATCAACCTCGTTTTTGTGTTCTTGTATGTTGCGCCATCTGTGGGGTGGTGGAAGAACTAGTTTCATTGGTAGTTGACTAAATGAGGTGTTGAGGAAACATGTTTTCTCGTTGGTACATAAACTGCTAGCTCCCAGAGGTCACTATTATTAATTTAGTAAAAAGTCATGCGAAATAATTAGGGGAAAAAAACATGCAGCTTGGCAAAATGTAGAAAATAACGGAAACGACACTTAGCAAATAATTAAAACAGCTTGTAAGTTTTAATTAACACTCTTTATTATATAATCCGTTATATCAGTCACTATATGACTGACTTTTGGAGGGATGTTCTTGATTGGTTCAGCTTTTTTAATTATTTTAATTTGTATGTATAGTGTTTATACACCGATTATTCCACCATTTGTGAACCAATTCATGTGATTCTTCTTTAAATTGTGTTGCTTTTTATATTGAGTAGAAGAAACTCTCGAGGTGGACTGATTAAAATTTCATTGACTTCGGCTAAACTGGCTTTTAACCAACAACAATAATACGAATAATTTATTTGAGAGCGACGTTGATTTCGCAATGTCAATACAATACGATATTTTACTAATAACTCCATGGTTACAAGTAAAAACAAAAACAATTACATTTATCAATTTTGTTCAAGCGCTCACTAATTTTATTGTCGTTTTTTTTATTTATAAATATAAGCAATCAAAACACAAAATACATTACAAATAGGTATTTATTGTCACATTTGATAGATAAAATGTTAGTTCCGAATCTTCACTCTATTGCCAAGCATTAAATAAATAGCCGTCTAAAAATTAAGAATTCATACATTCAAATAATTTAAATACAAAAAAAATATAAACTTTTTTCTTTCCTTTGTTTTTAACCGACTTCCAAAAAGAAGAAGGTTCTCAATTCGACTGTTTTTTATGTTTGTTATCTCAGAACTTTCGACTGGGTGAACCGAATTGAATGATTTTTTTTATTTGAAAGCTGGTGCTTCCCGTGTGGATTTCGATTTCAACTTGGCCCAGTTCTAACATTTTTATGAAGTCGGTTTTTTAAATTGATAAATATTAATAGATAGTTATTTCTATTTAACACTATCCAATATTATTCCAATACAATATTTAAAAAAAACATCATCATCGTCATCAGCTAGAAGACATCCACTGCTGAACATAGGCCTCCCCCTTTAACCTCCACACTGAACGACATCCTGCCATCTGTATCCACTGAATGCCCGCGACTCTCACAATGTCGTCGGTCCATCTAGTGGGAGGTTTACCTACGCAAAAAAAAAAAAAAAAAACACCTTGATATACAACTACCGTCGCGTCGGATTGAAAACGTCTTCCCTCAATTGTTTTTCGTCGGTATAAAATGTTGTAATACACATTAAATTCACCAAGTTCTACAACAACCCCACAGCGAGTCGGCGGCGGCGGCGGCGGCGGCGCGGCGTCGCGGTCGACCGCGACACAACAACTTTGCCCAAAGATGTGGCCAACTTTGCCTTAGACATGGGCAACTTTGCCCAAGATGTGGGGAACCTTTGATCTCTTTGGGTTGCGTTTTACATTTACAAAGTGGGTTTTAATTAAATTTTGAAATTGTTAAATTTAAATTAAGGAGATGGTGTCGTGGTTAAGTAATGTTATTTTTTTTATTTCGAGATGGAATCACTTAATTGTATAAGTTTAAATTTAATCTTCGACCACGCGGATGAGCATCTAGAGGTCAAACGCATCTATATAAAAATAACTCTCAATATTAAAAACATCATTTCATCAGAACTAGACCAAATTGAAATATTACCAGCTTTCAAATGAAAAAATAATCATCAAAATCGGTTCACTCAGTCAAAAGTTCTGCGTTCACAAACATAAAAAATAATTAAAATACAGTCGAATTGATAACCTCCCCCTTTTGGAAGTCGGTTTAAAAGTTACACGTATTTTGTTGTTTCAAAGTAAAAAGTAAAATTCATAATATTACTATAATATACTGACAATTAGCAAACACTTATCAAAAATATACAAAAGCGTAAAGAAATTAATAACGGCCGCTAAATGAAAAAAAGAAAATAAATATCTTCCGTCAGACAAGTAAAGGTCAGACAAGACTACACTAGAATACAGTGCGACGCGTAGCAGTCTCATTTCTCGGAAGCGATTTTAGTCAGCTGTCGCTGGGGCATTCGTCAGTAATTATCGACTCTTAAATTTTATTGTTACTGCGTGCCCGGCCAGTGAAGCTTAACAAATATAGTTGACAAAATATCAATAAATATTAAGCCTATAAGGTGCAGGTGCGAGTGAGTGCGCTATCGGCGCTCTAAGGTTTCACCTGCTATTTAACAGTAACAGTTTTTTTTTATAAAACGTACCTGTTTAATGACAGTTTCAGTATAACTAAGACTTATGTATAACTAAGGCGACAAATGTACTGTAAATTACTTAAAGACTTATGAGACTTTCTATAGTGTCGCGTTTCGCATCGCAGTACAGTGCAATTCCCCCTTAACTCGTGAGATATCGCTTCTCGTATATCCACCGGGTCGGCGCTGAGCCTTGTTTCCTCGGAGAGGAAGATTTTTGTAATGAAATTGCTGAGATCATCTCTTCTCAGATATTATGATTATTATTTACTTTGACTGGTTGTTTTTAATATTGTTCCTGCCTTTTGTATGATTCCTGAGGGTCGTTCGGTTTTTGTTCCTTAGCGTAATTTAGGAGAGCATTTTTTATTTATTGTAAGCTAACATTTTATTTTATTTTATTCGGAAAACGTACAGCGATTCATAACTAATTTACAAATAATTTGGATATCTTAGCACTATTAACACGTTTCCGCGTATAAAAGCATATATTCCGCATTTTTTGTGTTAAGTTTAGAGATTTCTGTGGGATTATTGTACATTTTTATAAAATTATAATTTTATTAAGTACTAGCTGCGCTGCATGGTTTCACCCGCGTGAATGGTATCACATAATTGCATGAACCATTAGGTAATTTTCCGGAACGTATCTTTCCATCCTAGATTCATGAAAAATATCACGAGAAACTGTTGTTGTTTTGCTGAGTGAAAACGCTTTTACATTGACGATATCTATGTATCTATCTAATCTGTATATAATAATATTCATCTATCTATATACTTTAAACGAGCAATTCTTGTATATATAAATATAAATTTATTTCGCATATCTCTAAAACGACTTTAACGTCTGGATCAAATTTGAGGTTTTGCTTTTTAAGTTTACCTATATAACTAAAAATACCGAGCGAAGTTCTTTCGCCCAGGTACATTTAATGTCATGATTATTATTAAGCTAATAGGAAAGTAGAGAATTAGAGGCGTAGGGGTTTAAGAGATTGCTGTAAATGCAATTAGTTGTCGTTAAACACGGACTAATTCGCGTTATTTTTAATTAAATAATAATTTTATTCATTGTGCTAATATAGAAAGTAATATATAATTCAAATATATTCACGACTGCATCATCTTAAAGGTTGCACTAAAACTATTTTCTTTCTAAAGTTTAACTATCAAACTTTTACCGATGAACAATCGAGTTTCATCAAAGTCTTAATAACCTTTTCAATATTTCGTTAGAACCGACGGCGCTACAGAAATGTCGGTGAAGTTATCAAAGTTGTTCGTTACCGATAACTTACCGCGGGTACTTTTAAATTGCGGGAAAATAGGTAAAGCAAGCTAAGCGATTATCTGAAACATATAAAATAATTCTATATGACAATTAACGACACCGTTTTAAACTATCACGGTGGTTCACTACAGTTAAATGATTATTTACGGGATATTTACCGTTTTTTTGTGTTTACCAAGTTCTAGGGTTCTCCTTCTCGAGTGAAAAGCAAGGATATCTTTGTCGTTTTGTCTGTCCATTGTAATGTCTGATTTTACATTATTAAAACTATACGATTAAACATATATTGATGAAATAAGACAGAAAAAGTGTAACATCCCGAAACGAACATCGAATATATGTTCTTCTGGAAAACTTACTAAGAAAATTTAATTGAAGTTTTCCTTTACAGTTTTCTTCGATCATGAGAACAACTGAAATAGCCTTTCTATTTTTCTAGTTAGGCTAATATTGGACTCTACGACGTAGGTAATTACTCCACCTGTTACGGCGATCTGTGCTCGCGGTAGATCTAGACCAGACAGTCTTTACTACTTAATATTAATATTTAATATTATTATTTACGGCATATTTACCGTGATAACGTTGAGGATGAAGCTCCCGATATTTCAGTGAATTTACATGCACCGTGTTTACCGGAAGACCATCCACAGCCGCTACCTCCACAAAGTTACAGCTACATTCACAACCTTATCACGGTAAATATCCCGGTAATTATTTTATAACTGTAACAATTTATTAGTTTTATATTTGTCTAGTGTCGCTTAGTGAATTATTTTTTAATATAGGGCTCAGTTTACACCAATTGAATCAAACAGATTTTTTTTTTACATAACTCCATTATTTTATTTAGGAAAGGAAGGATATTTATTCTTTGAATCACAAGTATTCGGGTTCTCTACTAAAACATGAAAAAGTTGACCAATTTTCCTTATTTCGATCCCTTCCAATGCGCCATATTGCTCGCTGGACCTCGCTATGTACTGCGCTCACTGCTCGGGGAAGGCTGTCGCCTCTGTAAAGCTAGTTTATGAGAAGAATACCGGTTCCCTGCAATATCACTTGCGTTCTTAGAGTTTTTCTGCATATTTTTGGGATAATAATATTCTTTACGTTCCCCATAATGCCCACTATTTCCTTGTCAAAAATCGTCGTAGTTCAGAAGTTAAGACGAATCAGACAGAGCCGAAGCCTGTGGCGAAAATAGATAGATAACTCTTTATTGTTCACACCAGAAATGACATACATAAGCCAAAAATAACTTAAAAGTAGTGAAAAAAATTGTCGGCCTTATCGCTATAAGCGATCTCATCCAGGCAACTTTAGCGAAGCGAAGGTATCACAGGTTACGGGAGTAAGTCAGCGTTTGTATAATTTGTTTGTGTATGAGTTTGGATTTGTTTAACAATAAATTGCGTACACTTGATCCAATTGTAGTAACATTATGTAGGTTGGTTAAATAGTTGTGTTTTTCATTCTATACAGCTTTTAAGTTCGAGCATCGAGCATCAATCCAGGGGCTGCAAAGATATAGTGGTCGTGACGTCCAGGTCAGGCCGGACAGCTTGTAATTATTTAGTTCAAGTAAATATGTGACGCATTTTGTCGATACTTTGGCACCGTCACATCTTCCTGAGACACAAGGTAGGGCTGGTGCAGCGGACAATTCGGCAGAGCAGCACAAGCGGCGCAAGTATGCTAACCTCGGCAGTGGTTACATATTTGAGGCGTTTGGGGTCGAGACTTTGGGCCCTTGGGGACCTCCCGGTCCCCAAGGGCCCAAAGTCTCGACCCCAATACTTCGATATATTTTTGTAAATGAGGTGTGCTCCCGCACACCTCATTTACAAAAATATATCGGAGTGCCTGGTTAATCGACGCGGATGCTGGCGTGTTTCTGAGTTGACGCATAAGCATTGCCATTCAGTGTGGTAATGCCGCCAGCATGCTGGGTACGCTGCCAAATGATAGTGGACTTGAGCATTTGGATTATGTTTAGAACTTTAACGGTGTATAGACAGTCTGTGTTTTTTTTTGTATTTTGTTTAGTTAAAAAAGGCACTTGTTTGTCATTGTGATAGAGTTGCCATACTATTTTAATAATATTTAATCTTCACTACAATTTTATTGATGAAATTCATAATTATTATACTAAACTGTGTTTGTGTTATTCTATTCTGTGCTATTTTTAGTGTCTCATATATAATTATTCTTTTGCAGGTAAGTTTGACATGCCTGTCTATAAAACTTGGTAAGTTCGACTCACTCACCAATATTTAAAATTGAGTAAATCGGTTATTAGAGAATGTCTCATATTTAGTACAAATTCGTAAACAGTCATTTGAAAATGTAGACCACTTACATATATACACAATAATTAGCAAAAAGTATACTTTTAAATAAAAATTGCTCACAAAGACAACGCATAAAAATATATTTATATATATATATATATACATAAACTCTTAAATAAATCTAAAAGTATAAATTATAAATTTTATAAAAAAACATTAGAGATGATAACTTTCAAACAGCTGAACAGAATTTTATGAACCATATCTAAGAACACTCCGATCAAGCTACCTTTCAAACAAACAAAAAAACTAAATCTAAATCGGTTCAGTCATTTTGGAAATAAATGGGAACATTCATTTTATGCACACACAAACGCACAATCTGTCACCCTAAACACATACCCCTTCTCAGTTTTGTCGTGGATAAAAATACACTTATAAATGAGGTCCTCATAAATTTAGTCATAGAGGTGAAGCTGGTACACATTTCCGTTAACGAGAGTTTAATGTCCTAACTTAGGTAACGACTGTCTGGTCTAGATCTACCGCGAGCACAGATCGCCGTAACAGGTGGAGTAATTACCTACGTCGTAGAGTCCAATATTAGCCTAACTAGAAAAATAGAAAGGCTATTTCAGTTGTTCTCATGATTGAAGAAAACTGTAAAGGAAAACTTCAATTCAATTTTCTTAGTAAGTTTTCCAGAAGAACATATATTCGATGTTCGTTTCGGGATGTTACACTTTTTCTGTGTTACTTCATCAATATATGTTTAATCGTATAGTTTTAATCATGTAAAATCAGACATTACAATGGACAGACAAAACGACAAAGATATCCTTGCTTTTCACTCGAGAAGGAGAAAAGAAAGTTGTAACTCTAGAACTTGGTAAACACAAACAAAATTAGGTATTTATTGATAAAAAAACAAAACTTAGAAACAATACGCAAACAATGGAACTTTAAACTGATATTCAAATCGAAACTCGGCAGAACGGTTTGCCGCAAGCTCGAAAAAGAAACGCAAAAGAGAAATCACTTGACACCAAAGTCGAAGGCACACAACCAGAGTTTTCGCGACTTTTCCGCATTTTGCGGCAGAAAACTTACAGAACACGTGTCTTTCTTGTTACCGGAAACGCTCGGAGGCAGTATTCTTCTAATAAATTGAAAGTCGGGAACTTTCTAGATGGTTCCAGTTCTTTTTGTACTTAACGGGAAATCGTAAAATATTAGATCGTTGGTGTGATCATGTTCCAGAGTTATTAGGTTTCATGGTTAAAAATACTTTATTTATTTTTACAAGCTTTTATTCAACTTCAGTACTATAATGTGAGCGTGTATTCTAGTGAGATTCCCTATAGTACTATTATTATTTAAATATTTCATAGAAGATACTCCCCTTTGTCAATTTGCATTATAACGAGGTAGGTTATTACTTTCGTATACATATATGATAAAGATGTATTATACGCCTATTAGACATTGTAAACGCGACACCAAGGTGCCGATAATGATAATTACATACACTTTAATAACTAAATAACCTTGTATTGAAAATAGACAGTTTTGGTTCTCGAATACCTTCAGTTTTCCTTTCATATTTGCCTTATTGTGTATAGTCGCGTGAGATGGTTTTGATGTCCATAAATTGATTTTTAAAAGCAGTATTCACGTACATAATGATGCTATGTTATCATAAATGACTATATTCAATCCTCAATAATTGATTGTATATTATGAGCATGTTGATGATAGGTATCACTAATAACACTAATTGTGTAATAAAGTGCTGAGCGGATAGATTTATTACATAATTAAATTATGTTCTAAATAATCGTTTAGGTTATAGTAACATTTATCAAGCAATATTACTTACGGTTTCTTTCATCATCTATATCTGAACAACAAAGACATGTGGCATCTACACTATTGCCACAGAGTGTGATACCAGAGTGTGATACCAGAGTGTGATACCATATCTGAGCCACGAAAATGCGTATACGTAGTAGGCTGTTAAAGCTGTGTCCAAGTTGGTAACTCGGCGTAGTTCTCTAAGTGCGTATGTGAAACATGACAATTTGGCTTTTTAGCTTTTACACACACTATAATTAACATTATATTTATAAGCGCTTCTTGATGATGTTTTTGGAGTGTCTCTAAGATGTTTTAGGATCCCGCGGAACCCTCCACCATCCGAATCTATCTATATGAGTTCAAAGCATGGAGATAGAGACGGTATGTTTGTTCAGGCATGCGTTTCACTACCATATCTTACGTAATTCAATTTAATAGGTAAGTACATACCTATCATACATGCCTCGTCCCGTGAATATGTATAGCTGTGGAATGTCCTCGCCCGAAGGTGTTCCCGCTGAGCTTCAACATCATCATCATCAGCCTTTCACGTTCTCACTGCTGGGGGACACCCCTTCTCTCAGAGAGTAGGAGGATAGGCCCTAATCAATCATGCTATATGTTAGTGAATGTCGTATGTATTTGAAGTTTTGAGGTTCTTAGACATATTGGTTTGACGATGTTTTCCTTCACCGTTTATGATCGAAATTCAACATGACTTTAATTGATTACCAATTTACCAAACCCTGATCGTAAGCAAATATGTTGTCAAAAAATCTAGATCTAAATACATATTTTCGTTACAACTTCAGTTTGGCCATGAGAGCCAGAACCAAGGAAAGGCCAGGAAATTATGAGCGATAATAATAACAGTTCAGGCCATTTGCCTTCATTTCTAGGCCTAAAGTAACCGTTCTTTTAGAGGCTCGTAAAATGCCTTTAAAATATAAGTCTCCGTTCAAAGAAAAGGCGTCAACGACAATTGGCAGTCAGTCACCGCTGCCATAACAAGGGTGACTTGTTTCAACCTGAGACTGAAACTTGTAAAGGATAATACGGTATGTTGAGGATACAAAAGAAATATAAATTGCATATTATATAATTTTCTTTAAATAAAATTTTAATCTAGATTTGACAATGATTTGACAAGTCCTTTTTTGAATACCGGTATTTTTTATTAATTAATCCTTCTTACAGTATAGAAAGAACTCAGAAGACTCATTTACCAAATTATTCAGAGGTCAATTAAATAATAAATAAGTATAGTCCTTTTCAAATATCATGGCACTTGACAACCATCACTAACAGACTAGTTTTCATAGGAGCCCTTAGCTTTATGTTTTTGAAATGGACTATAATTGGCAAAAATAATCAACATCGATCGACGTAAAATATATCGACGATGACGAATAACGGTTATTCTTTCTCTACAATCCAGCCTCCTTTATTTCAGTCCAGTCATTTGAAAAGCCTATAATTCGTTTCAGTTAAAGGACATTTTGGTGCGTTTCCGCGACGAAGAATAATTTCCCGTTTTTTAGAAAGCTTCTCTAATTTTATCTGATAATTTCGGAGCGCGAGGCGCTATTCCGGAGTGATTCAGGTCAACCTTGTTATGTTCGGAATAGGGTCAGATAATAAATTGCGGTTATTTTTCTGATGAGGGCATAATTTTGGAACGCAATTTATTTGTGATTAATTTTCAATGTGATGTTTGTTTACTATTACGAGTAAGTTCTTACACAGTTTCAGGTCTGGCAAATGGCTGAAAAAACAAATATAAACCTATTTGTAATGATAATGACAACGGGAAGGTAATGTATTACTCGCTCTAAGATTTTGATGTGAAAAGAATGAAGTACAATAGACCATCAAACAACACTTTCTGATATAAAATTCTAATTTTTTATTTACATTACGGGTTAACACATTTTACCTCTTATTATAAAGGCCAGCCTCCAATAAAACAATACGTCAGAGATATTATAAAGCCGGGGGTCCGCGCGCCACGTGTCGCGAACGGTCCGTTCATACATAATGCACACGGACCGAACGCACGATAATATGACACGGTATTTCATAAAATTGAAAGATACGTTACATTGAAGTTGAACGAACCTAGTATTTTATTATCATCAGCCAAACCGATAGAATAAAGTAGACAGCTCTTTATTAACACGACAAGACTTACTACTAGAATGTATTTTAATTGGCAAAAATTTGCAAATTCCCTGCGGATCCGTACATTGTACTGGGTCAAAAAGTGATAGATTATATAACACTAGTCGCCCGCCCCGGCTTCGCACGGGTGTAAGCTCGGCCTTCGGCCTCGCTACAAAATATATAGCCTATTTCACCCGGGGATAGTGTAGCTTCCCAACAGTGAAAGAATTTTTCATATCGGTTCAGTAGTTTCGGAGCCTATTCAATGCAAACAAACAATCAGATGTTTCCTTTCCTTTATATATTGGTATAGATATAGATAATAACACGTTTATGTGTATATAAAGGCCCTTCAATTATCTCTTTGCAAAAAGTCCCGTCGATCTGTTCCTCTGTTGTTACGTGGGTAACTGAGGCACAAACAAATACACTGTTTGTAATATTAGTTATGATGATATAATATACCAAAGCGATATCTCCTATGTAACTACGATGATAATCATCACATATATACCTATAGGCGTTTAATCGGGAAAGTATTTTTTCGAAACGAATAAATATTTTTGACTTCAAGCTAACTCCAACAGAAATGTCTTAGAGCACAGCTTACTTAATACTATATAGCAAATGTGCACCATCTTCTACCGCATCGTTGCTTTTCACTGCGTGAGATTACGGTGAAAAGTTGGCCAAGTCTGATGTGATAAAATTATAAAAACAAAAAATCTCTTCGAAGTTAAATTATCTTTTTGTCAAATATAGATGACACATCTTTCTCGTTTCCTGACGTCAGAGGTGCGGCGCGGCGGACGCACCTGCGTACCGGTTATGAGATATTACATTTTGTTGATATTTGCCGAAGCCGCCCAAAACTGAGCGCTTTTGTATATATTGTCATCTTGCCTTTGTTTTTGGACAGACATTTTTATACAATTTTGTTAGAAAATCTGCTGTGATCATTCCGCATGTAGGGAAACAAAATTGTTTTGAAACAGTGTATTAAAATGGTCTTTTGACAGTGAACCAAAATGTTCCTTTGACAATGAACCAATATGTTCCTTTGATTTTGAATCAAAATTATACTCTGGCAGTAAACCAATATAATCATTTGACAGTGAATCAAAATGGACCTCTGATAGTGAATAATAATTTTGTCTTTGGCAGTAAACCAAAATGGTCCTCTGACAGTGAATCAAAATGTTCCTCTGACAGTGAATCAAAATAGTCCTCTGACAGTGAATCAAAATGATCCTCTGACAGTGAATCAAAATGGTCCTCTGACAGTGAATCTTAATGGTCCTCTGGCAGTGAATCAAAATGGTCCCTTATCATTGAACTAAAACGAACCTTGGACAGAGAACCAAAAGGGATCTTTAAAATCAAGACATTGGTAAATAGCATCTTGACAAAGAGCCAGGATGGAATTTATCTTACAAATTACTATTTAGTATTGTATTTGAGTAATTCGAATTCGCCTAATATTGCCCACACTGTATCAGGTGCAGTACATTGAAATACGTGCGAACAAGTTCATCAGTAATGAACTCCTTGCACAGGATTAGCTACAAGGTCTTCAACAACACCGTTAAGTAACTGGTCTATCGTTCGCATAAACCCCGTATTCTTTTTATTGGTTTCTAAGTTTTCCTATGTTTCTACCGAAGTCAAAAATGGAGTGAGGTTTTTTAAATTGATCTACTTCCACAAATGATCAGTTCGACTGTATTTTTTATATTTTTGTTAGTTATCTCAGAACTTTTGACTGGGTGAACCGATTTTGATGATTCTTTTTTTATTTCAAAGCTGGTGCTTCCATTTGGTCCAGTTTGATGAAGTTAATTATGTCTTCGGTCATTCGTGTCTTTGTTTTTACTATAATCTGTTTATTAATTATTTTAACCATTATAATATAGAGAGAAATAAACTATTTAATTATTTTATTTTTATTTATTTTTATTGGAAAATAGGCTTGCGCTTGGCCGCCAACTCGCCTGATGTTAAGCGATGATGCGGCCTACGGTGGATCACGCTTGCCTAGAAGAAGCCGATTCACTCTTGACTTGAAGACACCCAGATTGGAACTAACGGGGAACACCCATTCAGGCAGTGCATTCCACAAAATAGCAGTTCGCACAATAAAAGAAAATATTTTAGAGTATACTAGGAAGAAAATTTACATACTCGTCAGTTTCCTCTGAAGTTTTCTTTCTCTGAATATTCTGAAGATAATATCTTCAGACAGAGAAAACCGACGAGCTACTGACAGAAGTGGCGACCTAGACCAGCCACATGAAAATAATTTATGTATCGTATCATTAGTACTAAGTGATTTAAAAAAGTAGGTAACATTTATCACACAAGTATAAATGTCCCGAGAGGCTCTCTTTCTTCTGAAAAAGGGGCCTCATAATAAATTAATGTAAATGTCATCCCATTACAAAGATTATTTAATTTATTAATTTGAATGGAATTATTTAAATTTTCGGAGAATTTTACCTTCTTTTTATTATCGTCGTTTTTTCTATCAGTCTACACTATATCTAGTTTTAGTCTACATCAGTGCTAGTATCAGTGTAATTTTTTTACTTCTTGCGTTTTTACATGTATAGCAAGTGTGGTGTGTCCTGTTACGTAAATTCTTTCTTTCCAATGATTGCCTGGAAGAGATCGCTTTTAGCGATAAAGCCGCCACTTGTGGCACTAGCTCGTAAGTGTTATCTATCTGTTTGTAATTTTCATTTCTGGTGTACACAATAAAGAGTTTCTATATATCTATCTAAGTATAGGACCAACAAAAATCAATAATTATTCATTCGACGCGATTTATATACATATTAAAGTAACTTTGTACGTTAATTATGTGCTAGTAGAGTAATTTTACCGAGACAAAAAGTATCATATATCTCACTCTCCGGCCTTCCAACTAATTCTATTTAACATATGTAAAATCAGTCGATCCGTTGCTCTACTCATGCGTGCAAAAGGAACAGATAAACAAACCAACACACAAACTTTCGCAATTCTAACATTGGTGGTATTTACGACTAGTTACAAACATATATACCTGCCTTGGGCCTTGGGCTTGCGCGTGGGTTCGATTCCCACCTAGGACAAACATTCATGATGTGATGAACATTCGTGTTTGTACTATATCTGGGTGTTTATATCTATTTAAGTAAATACTTATAAAAAATATGTGTATCAGTCTCTGGCAGCCATATTACAAGCTTTGTTTAGTTTAGGGTCAGATGATTATGTGTGCAATAATGTCCGGGTTTTTTTTTAAATCTTACTATAAACAGTTTCTGGAACAATATTGTTAGAACTACTAGACCTACATTAAGATAACAAGCTCTACAGTTCAGTAATTAGCAGGAGCACCTATTGTCGCTCATTGTTGTAGCGGTATCCAGCCACGGTAGGTCCATTCTACTGTATTGTAGTGTTAATGGGAGAGTAGCCAGTTCTGTATTGTTTAACTATAGCTAGTGATTAATATTGTTGAACTATGCTCAACTTGTGACGCCGGGGATAGTTACATAACTTCACTGTTCTGAAGGTTACGTATTCTTGATACATAGTTTGAATAAACTTAATAATATTTGGATATGTAAATTATTGACTGAATACACCATCCACAAAGCATCATGCCAAAACCAAAATTAATGCATGTACGTTATTCACTAAGATAAATAAAAAATGCTTGAATGAACCATTGGTGGTCCAGCTGCAAGATAGGTAGACGATATGGTCACCATCGCAGGTTGAACCTGGCTTACGGCTACCTCTTAACGGCTCCGACTCAAAACGACACAGCGCGGAAAATCACGCGAAAGATGATGAAAGAATGATAATCTTAGTAGCATTTAATGTACCTATACATAATAATATTATTAAGATATAAGTTTTTGTAGAAGAGTGTACTGGAGAAGTTTGACTTGTAACTATGTAGTTATTAATAAAGTATTATATTATATTGTATTATATTTTTCAAAGGCTTTTATTTTTAGCCTCACAAGTAACTAACGAACTATGTAAAAAAACTAACGAGTCAATTTTAATCTCCTTCTGATAAATTGTCGTATTGATTAGAAGTATAATCTAGATGACAATACAATAATTTGGTGCCAGCGAAGTGATCTGCTGATGGAGCCAAGAGATGGATGGTGGAACTCTTCAATATCTTATTTGATTCTGTTCAACAAACCACACAAGTGTGTTTTAGTTTTTTATCGAATTAAATATTATTTATTGTTGATGTTAAATTCAAAAAAGTTGAACCTAAAGTAAATGGGTTATTCGGATTTGAATAGTGTTCTATAAAAGCGGGTGGGACCACCGGGCATCGTTAGTATTTACAAAATGTATCCAATAGCTTCTCGGTATCCCAGAAACTTGCTAACTCAAGTAAATGCTAAGTAAGGTAAGTAACAACGTTAACTTGCTACAAGCGCGTGCGCGTGCGCGGTCTAAGTAGCGGCTTTGTCTGTGGCACTATTCATAACTAGCTGATTAGCTTGAGCTGGAAAAATAGTTTAATATGGCTAGGTATTGTTTCGTAGAACAGAAAATAAATTTTTTTTTTCCTTTTTCTACATCTTCCTGGGATAACTAGTATTTTATTCCGTCTTCATCATGAATAATAATATCTTCTCTTTTCATTTTGATAATATAATGTAGAGTTGTTCTTATGTGCAAAAGTTATAAATGTTGGAGGGGGTATGGGGGGGGGGGGGTAGAGTGATTCCACATTTACACAAACATATCAGTGTAGTTTAGTGTGATTTTATGAGTTCAGTTTAAATTCATTTGAACAAGTAATTTAGTGTGTAAAATATCTTTAGATCGTTTTAAAAATCATGCTCTATACTTGGAATAATAAGGAAATAAAATAAGACTTTAAACTACTTTAAATTATGCACAATACACCCCAACCAGGCTGTCAGCAGTGCAGGTCTTATAACCCCCCCCCCCTCCCCCCACCTTAATTTACATCTACTTTAAATTTATGTACAGCAAACTAAACTAAAAGCCCCCTCGGTGGAATGAAAGGTGGGCAGCATTCTGACACCAATGCCTATCAATAACTTTTTTCTGTTCTTTTAGTATCTCTTTTACTTTCTTTTGATAGAAAGAGAGAGGGGAGAGGGGGGACAGAGAGAAAGAAGAAAGAAGTACTTATACACACACTATAGTTTTATGGTTGAAGCGTGTGTATTTCAATGGAACTAGAATTTTATAGTTAAAATAAATACCAATTAATCTTTTTTTAATGGCGTATACGTCCGCGTTTGACCGCCAACTTGCTTGTTAGTTAGCGACGTTGTAGTCGAAGATGAAACAAGCAAAGAAATCTGACCTTGAAAACATATAGTTCCTATCTCTCAGGAAACAAGGAAGCTGGCAGGTGTTTTAAAAATCATTGTCCATCAGCAATATTTGTTTGAGTCCTCTCTGTATAAAGTGGACGTCTGATCGATACAGTAAAGATCGAACGGTTCCTTTGATGGATGACTTTATTAAATTCAGGGGTTCACTCAATATCCGCTCGGATTTATTACCTGTCAACTGAGTTCTAACTTTGCATGTTTGTATGGAAAATGTGTCATTATTGTAGCATAAAGGGACGTCTACTTGAGTTAGCTAATATAGTTATTTTAACATTAAACTACTCTGAATACATATTATGCTAAAATATAAATAATAATACACAACATTTAATTTAACTCTATTACAAAACGATTCAAAATGTTCAAATCAATATGTTTATGTTAGCTTATACTACGTGAAATATTTTTACAATCCGATGAAAAATGTTATCTTAACCACACTCGGTTCAAGTTTTGTTAACAGCTGTACATGTGTCCATAAAATAGTTACTTGCTCGTAGCTTCAAAAGTAACCTAACTTAGCTGTAAAGAATTTTGACTTCAACTGTACTAAAATAAGCATTTTATACCTTCATAAAAACTGGGGATGAATCGGGAGTAGGAAGTGGGACGAAACGTGAATTTTAAATTCTAAAATGGTCATAACGAGCATAAAATGAGGGCCGAAACAAAGATTTCTATGCGGGACAAAACTATAGGGGACGAATCGGCCATAAATCAAAACAAGCTGTCTAATGCTATTTAAAAGAAATTATTCCTTACTCAGTGGTAACAAGAGCGATAGGCCAAAAATAAATAATTCTCGAACAAAAACGCATCGCCAATCCAATCGTACCCACATTAGGGCGCACCGCCTTACATCAAGATATTACGTCCGCAGTCCGAAGCCTTCTTTGATCTAAAGCGATCCTTTCTGCCCTTAATTTTGTTTATGGTTGGATTAAAAGGACGTTCTTTGTGATTTTTCTTAAGTTGCCGGTCTGGAGGGACAGGCGCTGTAAATATTTTTCTTAGTGAATGTTTAATATAATGCCGGAGGGGTTTCTCGCATTTTACGCTAAGTTGGTACAACATTTTATGCATAGTATTAAGTAATACGTAGTAATACGTTAAAACTACGTGGATGTGGGTAGGTATTGAGTTGAATTTCGTAATAAAATGGAAACTGACTTGTATCATATGAAAAAAAAAACACGTTATCTAAAAACGTTAAATATAATCGACAGACAGTCGCGCTATACTTATTGGAAGTGCTCTAAGGATAAGGTTTAATTGGTTATTTCTTTTATATCTAAATTATTTTTAACCTACTTCCAAAAAGGAGGAGGTTCTCAATTCGACTGTTTTTTTTAAATGTTTGTTACCTCAGAACCGGGTGAACCGATTTTGATGATTCTTTTTTTTATTTGAAAGCTGGTGCTTCCCGTGTGGTCCCATTTTAATTTGGTCCAATTCTGACATTTTATGAAGTCTGTTTTTTTATATTGATATTTATTTATTTGTAAGTTATAACCTAACCTTTGCCTCTTTTTAGTGGAAAGACGTACCTCTTTGCACGTTAAAATATTAGTCAAGTTTTCGTAGAAGCATTTTCTTCAATAACTAGACACAGTACCATGTTTCACAAAAATTTAACCCCTATTCTCAAACTCAGCTCAATCACTCGACATAAATAACCATTTACATCTCGCTCGTTATTTCTAGAGCGCTGTATATAGAAGCCCTGAACCGTGAAGTATCGAAGTATAAAAACAACACAAATACAGAAATAACTCCACTTGAAGTGCATTATCGCATCGCTTAGGGTCACGCTGCACTGTATCGCTAGCGTATTCATCTGATACATACAACTGTAAGTCTGTATTATCTTTTCACTGAATTATTTTATTCTATAAAGCTACGTTTTGTTTTTGCAATATTTGTTTGCGGGCCAAGGTTCAACCTGCCGGTGGTCAGAGCTACAGTCTGAGGAACCTCCTCATGTCGAGGATGACTACCTTGCCTTATCTCTTCTCTTATTGAATAACTTTATCGGTAGGCAATAGAAGTGTTAATGAACAAACGCGACAAATGTTTGCCAAACGACACCGAGGCACACATAATAATAAATAAAAACACATCCGTTATAGGACTGCACGTCGTAAGTGAAAACTTAAGTAGTAATTTACCTATTCTACAATAGATGGCGCTGTTTTAAATACACGGTACTGCGTATTATGCATTCTGTGACAGCGTGACGATGTCGCGAGTTCCATGATTTTTGTTCACGTAAAAAGTACTCAACGCGCCTTAAGAGGTTTTCAACTCAAAAATATAAAAATTGGTTTTATTTCAGGTAGGTATAGTGGTTTCAAGGTGGCACCCATAAAAATACAAATCAAACTGCAAAATACTGACATAACGTCTTATATCCCACTGATGCCTGATTACCAAAAAGACTTGTATAGTGGTTTTCTGTAACAAAGCGAAGTTACACACCGATAAACCATGGCAATACTGAACAAATTCACGAGCATGACTGAGTTTTTTTTTCTAGAGCGAAGCAAACCTAAATTCTTTCCTTCTAAAACACTTTTTATCGTTTCGTAAACACAACTCAGCAACACAGAGACTGTACGATTTATCTTCTTAATGTTGGTTAGTTACGCGAGTGATGTTACTAACACCTGCTCGAATGTTCCTACCAAATGTAACGCGAGAAAAACTTATAAAACTTGTTTGTTATATATTATTTATTAGTAAGCACCACCCCGCGGCTTCACCCGCAATCTTATTTTTTCCGGGATAATGCCTAAGATACCATTATGCTACTTTAGCATAATGATATCTTAGGTATTCTATGCGAGGCGAACGAAATTTAAAAAAATAATGTATGGTTGGCAAGTTCCACCTGCTTGGGATCCAGTCATCAAATTAATACAATTTCAAGTCTGATTCAGAACTGTACGACTTCTGTAACGTTTTAATAAAAATCATCAGCGGTACTTGTAGATAATTGCATTACACTTCTATTTACAAGTTTTTTTTTTAAATGTGACTTATGCTTTTAGCCAATGACGATATAAATTATCTTTGGATTTGATCTTGCGGCCTCGACAGCTTCACCGGACTGGGATTTACTCTAAGCCCTAAACGCATATTCATTGCAGTAAATTCATCGCTGCGTCGTAGGTAAAAATAGGTAATGATACGGGTATTACGTATCTTAAACAATACGGCTATCTAATGCAGGAGCATCTTCAAGGTTCATTGCATCCTTTCCTCCTTTGTTGAAGAACATCCATCATGCCGGCCGATGTATCTGGTCCGGAATGGAGGGCTTCAACTCGAGCGGGATCGAATTATAAATGAATAATTTAATATTCGTTAGGGCTGGTTCGGTGCTGATTTAGTTTCAATTCGATTTGGTTCACAGAATCAATAATTGATGTTGGGTTATTTTCGCCTTCCGAGTTGGACTCGTTGGACTAGATATTGGAATTTTCTTGTCAGTTTATTTTATTATTAAAAAAGGTTTACGTTTGACCGTCAGCTCGCCTGATGTAAAGTGATGATGCGGTCTGCTATGAAGTACACTTGCCTAGAAGAAACCGATTCACTCGTGATTTGAACACCCAAGTAATTTTTAACAAGATCTCCAACTTGGTTTTCTTGTAAGTTTTAAATTTATATATCAAGAAAAGGACTCTCTTGATAATTTTATTTATCTAGCTATCTCTTTTTTAACCGACTTTAGGAGAGAAATTCTCGATCCAGTTTGTTTTTATATTTTTTTAAATACTTCTGATATATGTTCACCGTTTACTTCGAAATTTGCCAACCAATTTACGTGTTTCTTTTTTGAATACGTAGAGGAAGCTTTCAAAGTAGTCTCACAAAAATTTCATTATCTTTGGCTGAGTAGTTTTGTATTTAACTCTAATAGTATCAATAATTTTGAGCGAGCGCTTACTTTAAAAAAAATTAATAATTATTAACCTTTTCATAAAACTAATAATAACTCTCTCGGAAGAATACTTATCTGTCTGTCACATAAAAAAGGACGAATACGGGTTTCATACATATTTAAAAGATGTTTTGTCTGGTTTTTAGCTATATATAAGTGCGCCCTTGTTTAATTTATTTCTATTTTACTATACTATAATGACCTGAATAATCATAAGCACGACATTATAATGACAAAGCCATAAAAATGTAAAATACTGATAAAAACATACATTAGTTAATATCCTTTGAGTTTTCCCTTTTTCATCAAGTGGCAGTATATTTGTGTAACGCTCGGCGAGCACGGCTCGGCACTAAACCGCTGATTTATGATTCGATACGATAGTATGGCGACCAAACTGGTCATATTTCAGAATAGGGCCCCGTGTGGTCACTATCTACGTATACATCTATGTGTTTATGTAAAAATTTATGACTTTTGCAGGAATATTAGATGTATTTAGGATTTCGGATTAGTAATTAAAATTTTAATGAATTATAAGGCTTGCGCTGGACCGCCACCTCGCTTGATGTTAAGCGATGATGCGGTCTACAAAGGAGCACGTTGTCCAGAGGAAACAGATTCACTCGCGATTTAAAGAAATCCAGATTGTAACTTTCGAACACCCGACACCCATTCTGGTAGCGCATTGCACAGTCTAGCTAGCGGTTAAAATGTGGAATGAATGCGCTTCGTACTTACCTGATTTTGCGACATAAATGTTTACCTTGGTCACGCCACAACTTGAGAACGACTTTACCGATTTTATTCGTATTTTTTTAAAGATTTCTAATACTTTGCAGAAGTTTCTTGCGGAAAGAAAAATGGAAATTTTCAGAAAACTTAACGACGATGTAAGACAGGACAACGTCTGTCGGGTCAGCTAGTGTTTTATAAATATGCAATTGATCTTTAACAATTTTTACTAAGATTAAGTAAGTTGTTAACTCTAGAAGTAATGGAAACTAATTTTCCGTCCTACAAACTTTGTTCAATTCACACCTAAATATAAACAAAACAAGGCGCCATTAAACTTCCGTATCCGTGTCGAAGCTCCTGAAAGTTATAGAGGCGCGAAAACCGTGTCTCGCCCGCCCGCCCCCGGCGGCGGTGGTGCGTCGATGCGTCGGGATGCAGGCTGGGCGGCCGGCGGCCGGCGTCGCGCGGCAGTCGACCGGCGGCCGCGGCGCGCGTCAGTCGCGGCATGTGACGCGCTCCGAAGTCATGACGGAGGCGGCGGCCAGGCCCCGGCCTCCGCCGCCGCGCAAGCCCAACTCGCTCGCGCTGGCGTACGGGCCGCGCGCCAGAGAAGATCCTCCGCCACCGGCACCTGACCCCAACCCCACCAGGCTGAAGCCGACACCGCTCAGAGACGATTTCGATGCGTTCAGTCCGTATGCGCCGGTGGCGGAGCGCCGGCGGCCCGCGAGCGTGGTGGCACCTCGAGCGAGCCACCAGCTGGCGCGGCGGCCGCACTCCCTCGGCTCCGAGTGGCCGCCGGTGCCCCTGCTGGCGCCGGTGCCACGCCGCCCGCGCCCTCATCTCGTCTCCACGCTGCCGCGCTCAGGCTACACGCTGCCGTCCTCCAGAAGTGATTATCAGTTGCAACGACCCGCGATCATGACGAACGGTTACGGTGCAGTGCCGCCGTCGACGTCGCGTCGCCTCTCCTTGCCGGGAGGAGTCCAGAACCCTCCCAAAACGTCGGCGACGTTCCACGGTCTGTCTGCCCTGATGGGCGGGCACCCCTCCCTGGGCACGCCCGGCACGCCCAGCACGCCGGCTGCCGTGCGTGAAGCCGTGCGCCACCTCCTCATGCAGCCGAGGAACGGCTTCCCCATCATGGACCACAAGCTGTCTCTTTTCATCGAGATATTGGACGCGCAGGAGCGGTTCTCACAGGTGGGACCGCTATTCCTTATTGTATTCTCGACAGTACCTACAGTTAGGGTGCGCGTGCAATATCACAGCCGTTACTCCGCTGTGCCGGAGAGGATATTGGACGTAATGCGTAGAATTATAGCACGCCCCTGCCTCCGCGCCCCCGCCCCGCGGGGCAAACAAACTTCGTAAACAAAAACCGGATTTGTGTACGCAAAGTAATTTAATTCTAATAAAAGGCGCTCGCGTCGATTATGAGTCGACTCGTTCTAAAGGAGTTTCCGACTCTCGATAGGTTATAAATTCGTTTGGTGTTGTAAAGGATAATGTAAATTTCTTCCATGTGGGGAGAAGCGAAGTTAAGAGCTTTAAGAAGTTGTGTCGTGTCTCAGTGAAAGCTTCACAAATTTATAATGTCTACACGAGTTTATTGAATAATCCAATTGGGAAGCGATGGCAGCGCCGCCGCTGCTACAGCACAAACACTTTAAAGTTTCACGTGTCAAGTGTTTTACTAACAGTGACTTCTTGAAAATGTTTTACTTAGATTTATCCCATCAAAAACATAAATGTGAAATGAGAGCCAAGTGAAAATTATGGTATTTGCTTTGGTTGTTGACTTCAACGACAAAAGAAGTGAGATCTAACTTAGGATAACATATTAAAGCCTAAGGTCTGACTTGGCTAGTTCGAATATACGAATGAATTGACGTTTATATCTAAATAACTGTTTGAGGTGTGTTTATGAAGTTTGGAGCACAAATGTATCTCGCGGGTCTCAATATATATGCCAAATATGACATGTTTATGTGAAATAGTTTTAAAAAAATGAGGAGGTCAAAATTGGCTCCAAGTGGTTCGTGTAATATTACACACGGTACCGCTCGAGCTTGGCTCTGACGCGCTCCCGTGCGTCTAGATCTAAGTATTTGCATCATACCTATGATGCGTTTTCTAGTTTCAGATTTGTTGATAGGCTACATTTTGAACTTGCGTGGTTTTAATTCTGTTTAATTAATGCCTATTCAAATATTCAAAAAGTCATCTATTCGTAAAATTTATATGATAATATTACAAGTGGCGCACCACTCTTCGACAAATATAAAGTAAATGGACATGCCCAGAAGAAGAACATTTTTGAAGATCACAAAATGAGAGCTAGCTCTCATTTGGTTTCAGTCGGTCTCTAGCCGTGGGAAGTGCAACACAAGATTATTGTAACATGATAACGAAACATCTGACAAAAATATGCCTTCGTGTGTTTTCCGGAAGTGTAAAAACACAACAAAAACACAAAATAAAAGTTCAGGTGTCACTTTTCACTCGTGAGTATTTATTCATCATTCTATTTTGTCATAAAATGTAAATTAATTTCATCAAACATCGCTAATTAGTCCCCATTTTGTTTTATTCCATCGTTGCGGGATAGAAATATACCCATATACTTAGTGAGACAAGGAAAGCATCACTATGTTCGACAATCTTCACCGCACATCGGACATGCCGAACTTGAGGCGAATGTACCGACAGCAAACTAATTTCGTAAATTATCAAATTATACTTCGGTTAAATGTTATTTTCAAACTGTTTTATTTTTACTTTTAATATTATTTATTGTAGATTTCCTCGTGATGTTGCCATGCACAAGAAATGGTTGGACAAAATACGGGCAGTGAGACGAGATGAAGAGTGGACTTCAAATAAATACACCCGTGTATGTTCTAACCACTTTACACCCGATGAAATGTACACGACGAAAAAGGAAGACGAAAAATACTTAAATAAAACTGCTATACCTCATCAGGTAATAGTTATGATAAATATTCTTTTGTTCTTGATTCTGTAGTCCAACAAAGAAATCTTATAGTTTCGCCAGGTCTGTCTATTTGTCTGACCCGTTTTATAAGACACTACGAATACAAAAAAACCGGACGAGTAGGAGTAGGACTCGTGCTCTGAGGGTTCCGTTGGAAGGAACCCTCAGAGCGCGAGTCCAAAAAACCCTTACCCCTGTACCCATCCCTCTAAAATAACAGAATAATAATAATATTACCAACTTATTTACCAACATGTCTTTCCCCCCTACGCTTATTACACCTTCTTTAGTAAAAGATGTTTTTCAAGTAGCGAAGTAAACACTGATTTATTAGTCACGTGACCAGTCACGTCCATCCACGGCGAGACGCAGTTAATAAGCGATCGGTTTTGCTAACGCTACTCAACATGTCTAGCCGCCTGGTGCCTGTCAATGTCAAACGGTTCAAGAGCAATAGACAAACACAGGTGTTCTCTTTTACTCACGTAGTTATTATATTAGCTATCTATTTTTTGCAACAAATTTACTGTACATGGTTACAATTAGGTATTGCAGTATATGTCCGACGGTTTTGACTTGTTTTTACTGTGAAAGTTTAATGGTTATGGCATGTCCATTTACTTTATATTTGTCGAAGGCACCACTAACAAATCATTTGCCACAAATGAGTTCCAATATTTTTCTAACCATCATTGTCTATGCTATAGTTGCCTGTAACTATTCTATCTTGAGTTTGAATTTGGAACTGATATTCTGTGTGAGAAATAAGTTATGAAATTTTCAAAAACTTTGCTCTGTTTAGGAAAACGCTGTACATATTCTAGCATTCATATTCTAATCGTGCAGTGGATGCTTTCAGTGGTTAAATACCGAGATTTTCTCTATTTTGTCAGGATAAAAGAAAACATTTGTCCATGTTTAAATAAAGTGCAGTTCCGTTAAAACAAGATTTTGACGTAAGAAATGCCTGAAGATTATATGTAGGTAGTCCAAACGCTTAACGTTATGGGCCTTACTTAAAAACGTTACTGAAGTTGACCTATGCTCTCTCAACTTCTCGCTGACGGCAATCGTCACACGCGAAAACGAGACAGAGCAGTTTTAAGCATATATTAACGTGAGTAACGTTTTTAAGGAAGACCCCATGTTGTGTGTATTATCTAATAAAATAATTAAATTAATATCTGGGACATTTTTGCACACACGAAATATTAAATACTCGCATCTATTAAACCGGGAAAGTACTTTTATTACATACTAGCCGTCCGCCCCGGCTTCGCACGAGTGTAAGCTCGGCCTTCGGCCTCGCTACAAAATATAATATAGCCTATGTCACCCGGGGATAGTGTAGCTTCCGAACAGTGAAATAATTTTTCAAATCGGTTCAGTAGTTTCGGAGCCTATTCATTACAAACATACAAAAATAGGTACAAATCTTTCCTCTTTATAATATTAGTGTAGAAAAATAACTTACAACTCCTACTTAAAAAAAGCAGTTCGTATAATAAAAGTGACAACAAAGCGGTTTACGGGTTTTTGGAATATCGACCGGAATATCGATCATAAAGCGGTGTCGATTGTGCGTGCCCAAGTCCGATAGAATAATGGGGAGGAGAGAATAAGATCATGCAGATCTCGACGCACACTCTCCGAAATGAACATATATCATCATCATTTATTGTGGAAATAGTGAAATGTATACATTACAAGCTAAATGCCCGCGTTTCTTTACGCGCAGTGCTCCGGCTGGAACAGCCTCGTCAATAGAGATAATTATATATTTTTCAAAGATCCCTTCTTAGTTCTCACGTACGTTATAATATGGGACACTTTCATACCCTATTTAACCCCCTTAGCTTGTTTGACTTTTACTCATATACAAAAGTGTAAACTTCAAATCGAAGAACTTTCATTCAAACTTTCATCCACTATTTAGGGGATTAATTTTCAAAAATCCTTCTTTTTTACTAACTTAAGTTATATAAAGATTTATGGAAGGAAATAGTGGAGACCTTTGCCCAACAGTGGGACAGTATAGGTTAAGAAAAAAAAAAGTTATATAAGGAACACTTGTACCAAATGTCAGGCTTCAAACCCCAGTCGTTTAGGCTGTGCGTTGTCTGTTTTAAGAGTTTTACTAAGTAGATCACTCTATTCAAGAGAAAATATAAATAGATCGGTTCAATTACATTAATTTAGCACCATTGTCTGACAAGTGTACCCTCTCCGCTTCCGAGTTGAACCAGTCCGGAAATATGAAACAATAAACACAAATGAATACGCAATCGAGCTCAAAACCAATTAACTTCATCAATTGATAAATTAGAACGGAATTAAGTTTCGTTTTAATATCCGAGTATAATTTCTGAAATTACTGAAACACCATCCGTTTGACACGGATACAGCTTTCAATTAAAAAGTATGATTCCGCTCTGACCCGACTGCACACTCTCGCCGTAATACCTCGAGACCGTACACTCCGTACAGTACGAACAATTTGTGAAAACACGCGCTACTCTAAAATGTACGTGGCGCGCGACTTTATACATCGTCTGGACTATACGGTGTAGGGGTGTTCCGGCGAGAGTGTGCGGCTGCAGCGAGGGTTAAAAGAAGTGGGGTAGCTCCCTCCCTCTAGCCATTGTAGGGTTAAAATTCATGGCGCTTCACTTGACCCGCTTTAGAAGGAGGCTTTTGTTTCGATATGAAAAATTAATGAAACACTGAAAATGTTAAAAGGAGAGTTGAAAGAATTACTTCGTGGAATACCAGCTGCTTGACCTTGGAGCTCGAATATCACTTTCGTATTGTTTTTCGAGTTTTTTCAGTCGTTTTGCTGAATCTTCGTTATGTTATGGTAAGTGGATATTCCAATTTGAATATCTAAACGTTCAATGTCTCGCACAAATGTTCGCGACCCCAGGGCCAGGGCTAGCCGCGGCTCGGGGGTTTACCCGTTGTCTACTGGGAGTATTCTGAGGTGTTTTAGTTTATTACATAAATATTATATCTCTCACTAGGAGTTTAATTAGAGTGAAAATGTTTTGAACGCGCCAGAATGCCCTCTGGAAACCGTCAGTTTTTTCAAAATATTATGTAACCTAATCTAAGATTCAGAGTGTTTTTATTATTGCCGGGATAAAGATAAGATAAAGAGATGAGCGGTCTAAGATAAAGAGTAGAATCAGATTTTTTAAATCTACATAAATTATTGCGTTTGCATCTATTAATGTTATTTGGTAATATTACACCTTGAGTCAAAGATTGAAGAATGACCGATTAATTCTTTTAAAATAAAAATTCTTCCAGATTCGCAATAACAGGCGTTCTGACATTAACTATAAAAATAGTAAAACTTAAAATCTGATCACTAATCTTACAATTTAAATATTAGAAGTAAGAGGTAGCTGAGAGCTTCTGTAATACAGTAGAATACTACAAGAACATGTTTTCATTCAGTTTTGAATGCTTCTTAGCGCGGCTCAGGTCATGTCAAGTAAAATACTCTAAAACCTTAACTCTAGGGCTGGCCAGTCTATTCAAGAAAAGAGGTAGAAAGGTGGAAATAATCTTGTTGAAGACAGACATAACCAACAAATTGCTAAACAAAATACAAGCTAACACTAACACAACAAAAACAGTTAGACTGCCCATAGACCGTTGAAGGTCTTAACACAATCCAAATGCTCTAGCCCACTATCAGTTAGCAACGTACATATATATAAAATAACTATTAAACTGTATAACATATTAAACGGCATTCGTAAATCCCAGTTTTAATACACTAACTTCATAGCTTCGTAGATCCGTAGCGGCGTAGCAGCGGTGGCGCAGGCTCGTAGCATGTGCTACGAATAGGCTATAACTATTTGCCCGGCGTCAATGTATTACGGATTCTCGTAGACACAGGCTCGTAGCTCGAATCTCATATGCGACGCCTTCTACTGTGTACCCTACTGTGTTGTGTACGTGGGAATTCGAGCGATATTAATATTCAAGCCTAGAACGTATGTTTGTTTGTTTCTTAATTACGTAACTGTAAATATTTAGATAGTACGCGGAACAAGGAAAAAATCAAAAAGTCCTTGATTTTTTTGACGACTGGTTTTACTCAGTTGTAGCTGACTGCTTTATGAGCAAGAAGTCTGGATCGATTCCCGGTCGGATAAATGTTAGAATAGTGAATTGAAATATCAAAAAGAGAGTAAAGTGTTTATTTAACTGTCTCCTTTAGTCTTAGTATCATCGTTCCGTGAAACCCTGTATAAGTAAAAAGTGTTGCCACTCAGATTGTATTAAAAAAGAATCAACAAAATAGGACTGCTTAACAAAAAGTTATGCGTGGTCATACATGAAACAAGCATAAATAGTTTTTTAACTCCCGATAACGGCTGACATTCTGCAAACAAAAAAATCGTAGCTAAAACACTCTCAATCAAATCACAATTTAAATAAATAAAACTATTCAAAAATCGGTTCAGCCGTTTGAGAGCTACAAACAGACAGACAGGAACCAATTATAGACACACAGTTACACACGTTAAACTACACTTTTTGCGTCGGGGGTTAAAACACACGCGTTGACTAGAGTAGTAGTAGTCCTCCTTTATTATCGTCGGTTAATAACAATTAAGGTAAGGAGGCTACTTAGATTATCAAATTCAACTGATAGTTGGTCTCGGGAAACGTACCGTACGGTTCACGGTAGGTTAGCGAGGAAACCCGCGGAGCGCAGCTTGTATACTATAGTTCTCAGGTGCTGTATTATGACATTGGTGTCAAAGTAGTACTAATATTAGGAAACTCGTCACGTAAGGAGCGACAACTTTTATTCTCAACACAATGGTATACACACTACACAGGTGTACACAAAATGTGCTATTTCACAGAATTCTCGACCTTTTCTCAAATAACGTAGATTTTCTCCTTCATATTCCGATATATTTAACATTGGGAAAGTAACGCAGTTTTGGTTTCATGTGAAGATACGTTCCGTGGTACTATTGCTCTACAGGACAACAAATGTTTGTTTGTTTGTTCGTTGTTAGTTTTATCATAAATGTGCGGACGAACATAGGTAATATATGCTCTCCATGAACCGTTCAGGACAATGTTTACAAATTACAAACGCAACTTTACAAATTGAATTGGACTCAATATCAACTAACTTTTTAAAAACTATTTTTTCTTTAGACTAGATGAGATCTGTTTCACTCGCGTTGAATCCTGCAGGGACCGTTAATTTTTTCTGGGGTAAAAAAAAACTATTTCTCTCGCCGGTTCTTTCTACTATCTCTATGAGAAAATCATATCGATTCATTACTCTATTCCTCATTGAAAAAGGAACAAATAAACAAACTCACTTTCGCATTAACAATATTAGTATGATATGATGAATAAAACCACTGGACATGTCCCTAGACTGTTATCATCAGTGTGTACCACGAACGATGGACCTCAGTAACGCATTTTGCACACACTAAACCCCAAAACAATACTTCAAAAGCTCCAAAATTAATATTTCATGTGATTTGTGTTTAATAGTTAATACACATAAATAGAAAGCCTTTTCTAATATCTCCCGTTGCCCCTGATTTAAATAGCAACCGTAATATTCGTAGGTAACATGATTAGTTGTATTTCCTTGTTCATAGTGTGATATTCACCCTTTACTTCGGTAATTTATTTAAGAGGCCGCTTGTAACGGACTCATCCATTATGCGCCCTTAAATAACATCCGGTCATTGACCCAGGCGCTCTTGAGATCACTTCACGTATATTTGGGTACGGTTACAGATTCTATAACAGTTACAATGAGCACTTACGCTTAGGGAAATCTGATGTTGTTTTTTTCTGCTGCATAATTATTATTTTTTTGGCAAACAAGCAAACGGGCTGTCTGATGGTAAGCATTCACCGTCGTCTGTGAATGTTCGTAACACCAGAGGCATCACAACTACGTTGCTGACACTTTAAGAGTCTGTTAACTCGTCTTTTGGAGAACCCCATGTTGTAGTTCGGAAACACCAATGCAACTAATGCATATGGATTGACTCTAGATTGAGTATTTTTTAGGTTAGTGTTTTTGGTATTTGTCAATGTCATTTTTCTGGGTTATGTAGATACCTACCTTTATTATCTAAACAAAATACAAGCAAATTAACACTATATATAGTGTATCTACATAACCCAGAAAAATGACATTGATAGTTATTAGAGACCGGGCAAGTACAATAAAAATATTCCAACTATAAGATACCGAAACAACGTTTGTACTCAAAATAAAATTAGTCACACGTTTATATCGTGAACTGATAGCAAGTTATCGTTTCACTCCCATATTTGGGCATAATATAGCGCCATCATATGTTGTTAAAATTATTTGGATAAAATTCTATCACAGTTAAACACTGTGAACTAGGAGCAAAAGCTACTCGTAAAAGTGTTAAATAATTATTTAACGAAATAATTTTCACAGAGGACCACTAAAGCCATTCATAGATTAAAATAAATTACACAATAGGTACGTGTACAGTTTCCTAGAAAGCCAATCCACTCCGCAGCGGAAACCGGCTAAGTGCTAGTCGTGTCCAGTATCTACTGCAATTATCCGGTTACGAGCGGTTGTTACCGGATTCGCGGGTTTTTAATGGTTTACTGGGTGAAAATAGAAGATACATAGAAATAAAACTCGTAAAAAGAATCTATAATACTATGATCTTATACGAATCTATCTTTTCGTCATCATATCAGTTCCGTAGCCTGATAAGGAACCCTTATAAATTCGTTCTGTCCGTTCGTCTGTCTGTCTTGCGTCCGTCTGTCTGTCCGCCCGTCCGATTTTTTAGAACCTTCTAACTTCTTTAATTACGAAGATAAGCGCATAAAATATTGCAAAATGATAGTTGTAATATAAATCTTACAGCTATGATTTTGCATTTTAAGGGTGGTGTGAAAAGGGGATGAAAAAAATATTCGCTGCACCTCCACGTGTAAGGTATCGTTGAAAAGGTCTTTTAAAATGAAGGTAAGGTTTCATACAACATTTTCTTATAAATTCTATCCTTTGAGAAATATGGCCCGCTAAAGTAGCAAAAAGTTGATTACCCCCCCCCCCCCCCCCCCCCCGCATTTCTAAATTTATTGTCATGCCAAGTTTGACGCTTGTACGTATTACCGTTTTTACACTAGAGCAAATACATGAATACGTTTATTGTATCACTCTTTCACTTTTTTTTTATTCTTTGTTAGATAATCCGCCGTTACATTACATATTAGGTATAACATAGCAAGCTTTTATCGAGTTCCACTAAACTGTCCCGGATTGTGCCACATTTGGCAATTTTTTCCGGTTTCCACTGAATCTGTAAAAGCGTGCTTTTCAGCGTACGTATTGATTTAGTGGCCGCCGTCAAATGGTGGTTCCCAAATGGTGGTGCTTTTGTTTACAGTCGCTGTTATCTGGAAGCGCAGGCTGGGTAAATAGTAGAAAAATCACGCGGGGATTGGAGTTCCAGGTCTACTGGAGTTTAGATGATCTAATTGTTTTAAGTCTGCGTCTGTGTGCATATATGGTAGTGATGGTAGTGATTTTGATGTCCTCGAAGACGCTATCATGATAAAATAATGCTGTTCCAAAATCAATAAGAAATCGTTGGCTTTCGTGCAAGCTTATGTGTCAGAGTTTTTAGGCCACTAGAAAGCTTCGGACAATGCCGCCTTCAAGATCATATTTTTGCCACATATTATATATAGCACAAAAATCATCAATATTAATAAAACTATTAGTATCCAAGTAAATTGTGGTAAACTTGTAAAAAACGCCATTCATAATAGCCATTCATTATTTCCGCCAAAATAAAGGTCATTCGACACAAAAAGAAAGCAGGTTATTATCACCAATGCTATTACCGACTAGAGCCACACAAAACCGTTCAACTACCACTTCAACCTCTTGGTATTACCAATTCACATCTAGAATATTCTGAAATAATCTAGTTAACTGCTTTTTTTACCGCTATTTTGTACACAAGCTCTTAGTAAATGTTGTGTCGTTCCAGTATCGTGATCATATCGTTAGATGTAAAGCCAGGGGCACATACCAGGTGGCAAACTTAGTGGCAAGAAAATAGATTATCGCTTAATTGACTCATTTGATTAAATACTTTCCAACTAAAAAACGTAGTCAAATAGTAACGCCCAGAGAGTAACGCCTTGGCTTCTCTCTCAATGAAATAAACGTTTTAGGAAACTCTTTACCAGCCACGCTGCCTTTTAGTTCCTTAATAGTATTGAATTTTAACCAGTTAATCATGTTAAAATTAAGCTAAACCTTGCCTCAGCTATGTGGTGAGACAGGCTACTGTCGAGGTCTTATGAGTATAAGTATAATTCGAGACAATAAACATGTCACCAAGCATGATAACTGCGTGATAAATTTATTTGCATTTTATTAGAATTTTATCATAAGTAACTTTTATTGAGAAAAGCCATAACGTTTCTCAGTTACGGTAATTAAAACGATTTCTATTGCTCCTGGTCGCATTAATGCATTATAGTAATGCGATGGTTAGCTAGGATGAGTTTGGGTGATTACCTAAGCTTAAGCCACTGTATTTGCCACCTGCGGTGAGACCCTGGCTTTAGCCATAAAAGGTTTTCAAAATGCACAACGCAGTCTTTTTTTAGCGACTAATAATTAGTGAATGTCTGAGTTTATGTGGTCCCTCGACTATTTTTGTGCAGATTCCGTTGAGTTAATTAGTGCTCTATTGTGTTTGGAATAAGGCGGGTATTGTTCGGACTGTAGAGTGTAGATTTGGGTTGTTTATCTTTGTCTGCTCGTAAATTCTGAAATAGTGCGCTTATTAAAAGTTTTTGCAGATTATACTGCGTTTATGATATTTCTGTCTGCACTAATAATTAAGCAAAGTCGATTGTTATTTTAAGTTGGTATTTCCTAGAAAAATACAAGGAATTTAAAAGTGATAAGTTTAAGACGATAACCTACTATATTCACCCGCAGCTTCACCCGCGTGAAAGAAGAGCAAATAAACCAACACACTTTCGCATTTGATATTAGTATGAGTTGTGTGTGTATTTATTACCCGCGCTTTTATAATTTGCATATATTATTAGGTCCGTAATTATTTTATGATGCACACTAATACTTTGCCAAATGTTTATCCCAATATTTAACTAGTAAAATGGTTAACCTTTTTTTAATGTAGAGTTACGTTCCAATCGTAGGTGCTTGTGGGATTTTTATCCAATGAATCATAATCATACATAATAAATCAACACAATGTAACATCTGGATAAGGCAAATCAAAAACAGTAAACATTTTCAATGCAGTAAGTCAAAAGTTCCCTATTTCAAATGCATGCAGTTGCTTCAAAGCTGCGGATTTAAATTTATTTTCTCTTTGTTGGTTGTAACAACGTTTCGTTTCATTTCTGGTGCAGTTTTTGTTAGAAAAATATGCGAACATTTATCTTTGAAAACAGTTTTGAACTATTTAACTTTACTTGTAACTTTTCATATAGGTACCTATTGATAATTTTCAAAAACAAAATATTTGCGGTCTTTTAAAATTATTATTTACAGTCTGCGCGGTTTATTCCGCAACATTTCGAGTTTCTCAAAATAAAAAGTATGCTTTGTTCGTTACCATGATGCACACAACTTTTTTATTTTCTGGTTTCATTGGTTTCATCTTTCATTTTATCAAGGTAAGAAACAGACAAAAAGACAGAGAGAGTTATTTGCGTTTTTTTTATGCCATAGGTGGCAAACATGCAGATGGGCCGCCTGATGGTAAGCAGTCACCGTCGCCTATGGATACTTGTAACACGAAAGGCATCACAAATCGAACAGTAGTCTTGAAACAAGGAAAATAATAGAACATTTGGATTGTCTTTAGATCTTCAACGGTCTAAAAGCTGTCTGTTTTTGTAGTGTTGGCTTGTATTTTGTTTAGTTAATTAAGGCACTAAAGTTAAATAATTAAGTGGCTCTCAAACTCAGTTCCAATAATTGATTTGACGAATTTGTATCTTAATTAGAAACTACCTTCATAACAGTTTCCACAATTATTAGGTCTAATTACAACCTTCGCTGACACAATAGAAATCTAACGAGCTCTAAATGAGCTCTAAATGAGCTCTAAATGAGCTCTAAATGAGCTCTAAATGAGCTCTAAATGAGCACAAACGAGCACTAAGGCTGTAAACTGAGACTTCACTGAGTCGCTACAATTTATTATTGGTGAAGTTGGAGCTAGAACAACTCGCAAATTGTTGCACAAATGACAAAACCAAAACCTTACTGAAGTGTACGTTATCTGCGATGATTGGACCCTGTGACATTTTGTGCAATGTATGAATTTTCGCAAGTTTTTTTGAAAGTCTAATTTACTGTTGGAGATTTCATTGCGTTTTTACTGCTAAAGTCCGAGAATTCAGGAAATATGCTTTTAGTGATTGTGAGTGCACTTCAGCGTCGCAACATTGTAGTCGTGACTTTGAGAATAATTTATTCAATTCTATGTTAAATTTCACTATGTGTTCTGTAGAGTTCCGGCTGAGTCCTGCTCTTCTGAAATATAAGATTATTTGACAACCATCATTAACTCGTATCAATCCACTACTAGATAGGCCTCTCCCAAGGAACATCACTCCGTCTGACACTTCCAGTCACTGCCAATTACATTATATCGTCACTCTATCGAGTCACAAGGTTTTACAAATAACTGTTACCAATTAGTGGTCTCCTTTCTACAACACGTCAGCCACAACCTCAGATTATACTAACAAGGAAGATAAAATCAAGCTTTACAAACAATAACACAATATAATACTACGCAACGCAACCCAACAAGCCTTAAATGATATTAATGTAGATGAGCCATAATATGCGTAAAATTATATCAAAATGGCTGCCCGAAGAAACGATTTTTTTCATCATATGTCATAATTATCTGCACGTTTTACACTTTTTACGGTAAACAACCCCCACAGCGGGTGGTTTTGTACTTTTTCTGCCCGTGTGTTGTAAAAGTCCATGAATTAAGTTTCCATTTTAAGCCAGAAAACCGGGGGAAATTATATTTTCCGAGCTAATATTAACTGTTAGCTTGAGCTTACTTTAATTTAAAATATTATTAAATGATAGATTTTGCTTTAAAATTAAATCTTTATAATTTCTAGGCTTAAATAAATAAATTATTAGTGATAATTTTCCACGTCTCCTTTGATAACAACAAAGTGGGAGCTATTTCCAGAGCTATTCCTTATTTTATGTATAACAATAAAGTGTCAAGGTGATAGCAATACACGCTGCACGGTGTTATCTAAATATCTCTCTGGAGAGGTATAATGTCGTAAAAATGTATAACTTTTGTACGTGTCTGTTTGTTCATTGAACGAGTGTTTTTTGGAAGTATTTTAGGGGTCCTTACTCTATAAGATGAAGCTTTATGTATGTTTCTATAGTGATTGGGGATAATTAAAGTGTTATACCAAAATGTTAAGGCGCGATGTCCACTTGAGAGTCGTAACATACGATGAATGTTGAGCCGTGTGGCAGGTGACGTGCTAGTCATTTAGATGGGCATCGCCTTGTAAGCTCTATTCGACATTACCTAACATTTTCTGTAATGCAATAATTACAAAATTAGGCCACGTCAACTGAAGACGCTTCAGCAGTTGAAAAACTAAAAATTAAATTGAAAAATATTTATTTGAATTACCATGTAAAAACAAGTAGACAATCAAAGTGACGGGTCACCAGATTATATATAGACACCTACAGTACCCGGAGCATTACCTACCTTTGGGGACTCTATTCATCCTTCTTTTGAAGCAATTGAGGTTATACAGGGTTATACTGTACTAAGTCGAAAGAAGGTCATTGTACACATCATTATAAACAGCTTTTACTATAGGACCAACCCTTACAATCGCGGGGAAAAAGCAGTGTCAATGACCTTTTTTCTATGGAACAGTAGGTTTTTTTCACAATTTCATGTTTTGTCTTATAGCAAAAGTAGTTCATAATGATGAGTACAATGACCTGCACCTCCTTTCGGCTTAGTACAGGGTGTACTCGGGTGCATATTTCGGAGGAAAACCGAAAACTTATAATTAGGAGCTTATGTGTATGGGAAGTTATTATGTATTACATTAATTAATAGTGTTTTCCGCACTATTCAGATAGGCTAAGCACACAGGCCTAGCCTACCTGATACTACTCAATTAGAAAAAGAAAGAAGAAAAACAAAGCGTTGGTATAAGTAATCAAATAAAATAAGATTTTATTGTAAGTGTGCCTGTAACGGTATCGCACGCTTTTATTATTTCCTAAAATGGGGTAAGTATCTGATATTAGCAGTTCTGGGAAATACTCTCTCGTTACATTTAGGTTCTGATAGAACCAATTACACCTGAATATTAAGTAAGTTTTTGTTTTGCTTCTCACTTGTCTTGTCTTACTTAAACCTTTCAGTTACAACATAAATAGGATATTATCTATATCTATACCAATATATAAAGAGGAAACATATGATTGTTTGTTTGTTTGCATTAAATCGGCTCCGAAATTACTGAACCGATTAGAAAAATTATTTCACTGTTGGGAAGCTACACTATTCCCGGGTGACAAAGGCTATATTATATTTTGTAGCGAGGCCGAAGGCCGAGCTTACACCCGTGTGAAGCCGGGGCGGGCGACTAGTACGTTATTAATTACGTACAAAATTGTTTCTAAAATAAAAATAGATCCTTTTTCAGGGCGTCAAGGGTTGTTCAAATTATAATTAAATCGAGTCTAATAGCTTTGAACAGTGTTTCGGTTCCTCGGATGACATACCTAATATTGCCATCAAAGTAACCAAATATTCCAGTTATTTTGAATTAAAAGCCAAACTAAAAAAAAACTAAAATTATTATCCTCTAAATTAAAAAATAATTTTCCAAATCGGTTCATATAAATGACAGAGACGGAGAAAAAAAAAAAAAAAAATTTATGATTCCCCTCCATTTTTAAGTGCGCTAAAAACTATCAAACATACATTGAACTGCAATGACACAGTTTTTGGTAAATGATAGATATGGTGAGCGATGTTGGTCGAGCGGTAGCAGATGCGTTTTACAATCTGACAGCACCCGGTTCGTTCCTCGGCCCATCGTTCGAGAACGGTGAAGATAAACATCGAGAAGAAACTCAAAAAATTATATAGGCATATAACATTCACCATCATGCACTGGGCCAGCATGATGGTGGAGTAGGACCCATTCTCTCTCTCTCTCTCTCTCTCTCTGAGAGAAGGCCTATGTCCCAGTTGTTCCCTGTGTGAACATGATACGCTGATTATTCATTATCATTCATCATCAGCCAGAAGACGTCCACTGCTGAACATAGGTCTCTCCCTTTAACCTCCACACTGAACGACACCCTACCATCTGCATCCACTGGATGCACGCTACTCTCACGATGTCGTCGGTCCATCTAGTGGATACGCTGATACTGATTAGTAAATAATTAAAGAAATAATATTATGTCTGGTTATTTAGGCCTAATATATTTAGCTGATTAATTATCTAATTAATGAACTAGATACTAGGACCAACCGCAATCAAATAAGATTTAACTCATCTCTACATAATATAAAATAAAGTTTGTTTCCGCGTCTGTCTGTCTGTATATCCGCTAACTCCTTCAAAACCACGCAACGGATTTTGATGTGGTTTTCACCATTAGTTAGATAATTTTTCACTGAAGGTTTATGCATAAAACGTACAGCCGTGTGAAGCCGGGGGGGGTTGCTAGTGCACTATATAACTATATAACTAAAACATCGTAAGAAACGATAAACCGAGTGAACATTATATTTTCTTCTAATTATAATCATCTGTTAAATAATACAATCGAAATAAAATCAAAGGCCGAGGTTGTCTGTTTGTCACTTAACTTTGTCACTACGTAAAAGTTACATTCCAGTAATAAGATACAACGGATCAACTGCGGCTTCATTAAGGAAGTCTGATGATGATCAATGCGCGCGAGCAGGATGGGACGCGTTCATTATTACTGTCACACTTCCGTAATGAGGCCGCTCATCAAAAGATGAAAATCGATGTCTGAATACATTTGTTATTTTGTATCATTAATCATCGTGACATAGTCCCATTTTGACAATACAGGTTTCCCTCGCAAAATGTGGCAAAAAAGAGAAATCACGAGTGAACCCGCGGGACATAGCTAGTATCTATATTTACAACAAGACGTTAAACTCCAGCTGCGATCAAACAATGTGTTTTTCAAACGAATATTTCGATTGCACAAAGACTTTCATATCAAAGGCGAATTTCATACGCTCCGCCAATTTAAAACTACACTTCGCGAAACGATTACATTATCTTTCTATTGAAATTTAAACTTTATCTCCTTCTACATAAATACTACAAATAAATTGCCAGATAAAAGAAAAAAAGCATCCAATATTTAACTTTATCGCGTCAAAAATAAGGTCGCCCTAAATAAAATGATGGTAGTTTAACTGAAACAGTATGTTGGTGAAGACACGAAAATGATTCCCAATTACTGTCTTTTGGCCGTATCTGTTTTAATTCCTTTGACACTCGGGATTAAAATGTATCTTGGTATCTTTTGATTATGTAAAGCGCTATGCGGGCTGCGGGTAATGTTTTCCCTATTTATTTAAATTTACGTTAAATGGTGGTATACCGTTTTCCTTAGGACGCTACGACAGATTTTTAACCAACTTCAAAAAAGGAGGGGGGTGCTCATTGTTCTCAATTTGGTTGTTGCTTTTTTAACAGACATCCAAAAAGGAGGAGGATATCAATTCGACTGTTTTTTAATATTATATCTGTTACCTCAGAACTTTCGACTGGGTGAACCGATTTTGATGATTCTTTTTTTTATTTAAAAACTGGATCTTCCTGTTTGGTCCCATTAAAATTTGGTCCAGTTCTACTATGGTTTTTTTACGATGTAACAATTAAAAAGTCATTTCCTCACAAAAATTATTATAAGAGACATCTGTTGGAACATCTCAGTACTAAATCAGGCATGTGCTCTCTAAAACCGATAGTGCCTAATTTGATGCACGCGCTATGGGATAGAGAGCGCATATTTGGTCCAGTTCTGACTTTTTTTTTATTCGGTTTTTTATACTTATTGATAATTATTTTTACCTCAGATCTCCGTAATTTATGAACCGATAAAAAAAAATTGATTAATATAGTATCTCATTCTCCTTCCATCCTTTCAGATTATTAGTCGCATATACAATTTATCGAAATCGGTTTATAATTTGGCTTTTAAGTGTAAATAACTGGAAAATTGGGATAATATATGCGGTTATATATAGTAAAGTAACCGAAATTGCGTATTTACAATTGATATTTGAAAATGATATTTGGTTTTTGTAAAATTTAATACTTAGTAACATTTTGCTCTAGTCAGTTCTTGTATCCGGCGTTATGTTGTCGTATGTCTCAGTTTTTTTACATTATAGGCTGAAAATGATGATGAGTTCTTGTACCCACACCTAGCAAAATGTGGTGATAGAGTGGTAGTTAGAAAAGAGGGCTTATCTTTATTAATTTCGGATCTAACATTCAAATTCAAAATATTTATTTTGCGGAGACACGGGTAATATGCAGATGTTAATGTAGGACCACCATGCTCTAGCAATATGGCATGCAAAATTTATTAAAATCTTTATTTGTAGAAATTAACATAAAATAATTCAATTTAATAATTTGTTAAACACTGTTTTAAACTATCACGGTTGTTCACTAAAGTTACGAGGTCTTCCCGTGAACATGGTGCATGTAACTGCGCCGAAATATCGGGAGCTCCTTCCACAACCTTACCACGGTAAATACCCCGTAAATAATCATATAACTTTAATAATTTGTCATCTAAATACTCCGTAATAGTATCGTAAGTCTTGTCAATTAGGAACTTCTTAAGTCTAAATTTGAAAATGTCAATTTTGTTAAAATCTTTTAAATAATGCGGTAGTTTATTATAAACAGTCAGTCTCATCACAAACGTGCTATTACTAAATAGCTTGGTTCTGCGGTATGGCTCACGCAGCCTACTCTCATGACGCTTACTAATTACAGTTTCATACTTGTTTACATTTTTCTTTACAAGTAGGGCCGATTCGTAGATGTATATCGAAGGTAAAGTTAAAAGTTTCAATTTTTTTAAATACGGTTTGCAGGAATCTCTTCGCTTTAACCCATTCATTGATCGAATGCACTTTTTTTGTGCTATAAGAGCGGATTGTCTTTCGGCAGAATTCGTCCAGGCGAGCACCCCATATTTTAGCAATGAAATATAGGATCTGATATTTTATTTAGGATCACTATTACCTATACATTCTAATTTAATTCTAAACCTTTTTATTTGTTATCGTTTTACGACAACATGGCGAAAACAATTTATACCTGTTTGTAAGGATTCCATGGTCTGCATCTTGTGTATAAAGAATAGTTATTGAGAGAAGGAACCTGGAGTGTTCTCAGAATTATATAATTAAAACTGGTCACTCAGCTGCTCTATCTGTTTTCTACATAGTACAAAATTAAGTCGCTTTCCGCGTCTGTCTGTGTATCCACCAACTCCTCCTAACGGATTTTGATGCGGTTTTCACCATCAGTTAGATACTTTTTCACAGAAGGTTTATATAAATATTATAATAAAACTTACCTGCGAATTCGGGGTTCAGAATAAGGAAGCGCATATAAAATAATGTATTATAAGGGATACAAATCATAAATTTTCATCAAAAACACAACATTCAAAAACATCCACAAAAATCATCTCGTCAAAGCAAATTTTCCGCTAAATTTGTCGAAAAAACGATCGAACCCGCACTGAGGGCGTAATGATCCATCCTACAGTTTTGTTAACTCATTCCCTCCTCCCAGAGTAGCTTGACCTCCCTTTAAGAAAAGTTTGTAGAACAACACTTAGCGCCCCGCGGTTTTACTTAATATATACGAATTTTTTGATGTAATTTAAGCGATTATATATATAAGTACCTGAGTATATTGTGCGAGAAACTAACTCTATAATCCTAATACTCAAATTAATGAAGTTCTGCACTTTACTGTTTTGTTGTGTACATGCTCATGATTGCGTTAGTGTGTGTGTTGGTTTTTTTTTCTGTCTGTAGGCTACTTGAAGGCATGCTAAGTAGATTACAAACAAGTGCATCACATTAAAAACCGACTTCAAAATTAGTAGTTACGCAATTTCGTTTACTTGCATGACATGTTTTTTGCAGTTATTTTGATTTACAAACCAAACGACTAGACCGAGTTTGATGAAATTTACATAGGCTGAAGTATGACCTACCAAAAAAAAAAAATATATCATCAAAATCAATTCATAATTGGTTGAGAAATCGGTTAACATACATAAAAATACAGTGGAACATAGAACCGTCCTTTTTTGCCGGTTAAAAAGCCTTTAACACTTGTGTATTGTAAGGATACTCCTTGTAGAGTGGGGTCTAGTGTGAGTGGTCGGTGGTAACAAATTGTACGTTCTTGTAAACAAGTTGGCAGCCGTCGAGTGATGTATATACTCTTCAAGATAAATGCTGTTTAAATTATACTGGATCATTTTATTTTTACACACCTACAAAAAAAAAAATTTTTTATGATACTGGGTGACGAGACGAGCGAAGTCGCTCGCCTGATGGCTCTTCACGCTTGCCCATAACAGCTCAACGCCACTCAGAATTTTGAACTTCAACAGTTCAAAACCCTGGATGGCAATGCACTGCGCTCGTCATCCCGAGATATAAGATGTCAAATCTCTGTGTGCCTTGTAATATCACTGGAAACATTGCCCTTCAATCCGGAACACAGTCTTAACGTTATTTTAGTTAAGTTAATTTTCCGAGAGAATAATTTACTTAATTCATATAATAAAATAAATACCTATATCTAGTAGTATATAACATAACTTTGAGTAAGATTTTCAAAAACCATCGCACGTGGCACTTGGTTAGGACCAAGAGCCAACGTGCTTTGGTTTGACATTAGGCAAAAACTTATGAAAAAAAGTTTTTTTCCATGTTACACATACTTGTTTTGTCTGTATAAGCGCAGTGCAGCTATTCCAGGATCTCCGATATTATTGTTGTTGTCTGTCCCTCTCATTCCGATCGAGATAGGTGCGAAAAGAATAGATCAAATATCGCATGCACTAGGTACTAGCATAGCCGGCCAGTGTTACGAACATTCCGAGATGCGAGTGCAACTAATAAAATCAGCTCGTTCGTTCGCATCCAATCGCCAGCTCCTTATTGTGCGATCACCTTTATATAAACAACTTGTCACTGTACATTATTTGTCTATAAAAATGTTATCTCTCCATTTGAAGTCAATTCAGACGAGAAGAGATCATTATCCAACGTGGAGTCGACGTTGACTAATGGTTGCGCGTGAACGCACCTGTGTCGCTCTTCTTAACTCCAACCTTACAATATTTGTGCATTGCATTTTGTAGAAACATAAAATATGATATTATGTACAAACATTTTACTACTACCTAACCAAATTAAAATACCCACCAAAAGTAAAAAAAAGGTTTAAAATTAAGGTAAGCGATAACATTGGAAGAACTTATTACACTTGACTTCATTCTATTTTTTTTATACAATAATAGGCTTGCGTTTGACCGCCAACTCGACTGATGTTAAGCGATGATGCGGTCTACAATGGAGCACGATTGCCTAGAAGAAACCGATTCACTCTTGATTCGAAGACATCCAGATTGTAACTATTAGAGAAACACCCTTTCAGGCAGCACATTCCACATACTCGTACTAGCAGTTCGCACAATAAAAGTAGAATCAAAGCGATTCCTGGATGTAAACAATATAACCTACTCCCGTTATATATAGGTAATTGTCAAAACAAACAAACTGAACGAACTGTCATAATAAAGGAACCTAAATGTCATGTCATTTCTTCAGTGACGTTCTTGTCAAAAACATTCGACAAAAATCTTCCGAACAACTTAATATCTATTGAAAATATGCACAAAGAAACTCCGTTAATCCAAGACCCTCTATTAGGGTTCCACATTCGTCACGTTGACACGTCAATGGGCGACGGAACCCTGCAATTATTTACTCGGCCTCTCTGAGGAAAATAGGTATTTTATTAATATTATTTGTTGGTAGATACAATACGTAGGTACCTAATCTATTTATCGTTCTGTGCTTGTATCCGTGTTGATGCTTCTGTCAGAGCTAATGAATGCGCTCGTTCCATCATTTCAGAATCTGGTTTTATAAAGGATACTTACATTGAAAACAAAGAATTCTAATACCAAAAAAAAAAAACTATTTTCCAAAAGAAATTCCAATCGCTTAAAACCGATAAAAAAATCAATCTAAGTAACCTTGTAGGACGATTGAAGTCTATACATTGACATAATTACATCATAAAAGTGCTTCAAGAAAGTATACAAACGTGGGCGCACCTGGTGTTGTATATATATATATATATATATATAAACTTCAAAACTGATAAATATATATATAAAGTATCCCATAGCGGCACCAAACTGTAGTTAGTTGTCCGCGCCGCGCGCCGCAAATGTTCTATTAACTCGTCGCAGAGCATGCACAGCACAGTGCACAGTGCACAGCGACTGCACAACTTCTACTTAGAACTTCTTGTTTTATATCCAACAAACGAAAAGTTGAAAATAATAATCATTAAGAGAGCTTTCCTAAACATATTTAGGTAAATAAGTATTGTGCTGTTCTCGTTTTTTGATTCCTTATCAAAAACTCCACGAACACCGGGTTCCGTGACCTTTTTTATACTCAACTATAATCTTGTTAATTTCAACGAATTTACTTTAGCTATACATAATACTGGGAGACGAAACTTAGTTAGATCTTTCGACGAAGACAGCGATATCTTCTCCGATTCCTCGATACGGGCTTCCCCGACAGGACTCCTCGATACAGGTTTTGCCTAGTGAGGAAACTGATGTACTGTTCAATATACAAAAACATCTCTGTAATGTATTTGGGTACTATAAAACTTAATAATGACATACACAAGCAAAAACACACTAATCGTGATCTTTCTTTTTGTAAGTCGGTAGAAAACCTACAAGTATTTGTCATTTTGTCGCATGGATGCTACACAATCTTAACTTAATGTCACAATGGAATAAAAGTATTGTTGTTGAACGCCAGAACGAAATCACTCCACTATTTAGCGTTGCAAACGAAATCAGCATATCAAAGCCAAGTCAACCCGCTACCTATTCCCGCATAAAATATGACCAGAATCATAAAGTCAAACTCTCTTCATCGAAGTTTTCGCACAAACAAAATAAACAACTTACAGCTGCTGCTATTTGAATGCAAGCTTTTCATACAAAAATTGTACTTCTGACTTTTATATTTAAAGCTCGAACTCCAAACTATTTCGACCGAAAGTCGATCGTCTAAGTTGGGCCGATTGTGAACTTCGACGGAGCTTGCAGATTGAGATTTTAGGTGAAACTAGTCGATTACAGCTGCGATGAAAAACATGACATTATAACGCTGCTCTTAATTATTTATTATTTTCTCAGATTTTATTTTATTTTCAATGTAATTTATCATTTCGGGTCAAAATAAAACACAGTTTTTCGTGTGTTTTTTTTAATAAAAAAAAGGAAACCATACTATTTTAACATATGGGGAGTTGGATCTTTACAACGCCATTAAAACTCCTAATTTTAACCATCAATCGCCAGTAGTCCGTCTACATCCGGATTCTGACGACAATTCATCTTTCTTTTCTTCATTTTACGTCTAAAAATATTCAAAAACGCCGGCTTAGTAATTACTACCTCATTTGGCTTTTGATTTCCATTTCTGTCTGACCTCAAATTTTTCCAATTTCGTTTTACGAAATATTATTCTATTATTTTGTGATATTGGGATACCCGTAGGATATTTTTGTTATCATGACACCTTGATAAGAAGAAAAAAAATATTCAAAAAAATTGTGAAAGATGTTCTCTGCTGGTGTTTGTTTTTAGCGGCGATCTTGAATATTACATGTCATATTGTCAAATATATATATTGTATTTTATTCGCTAGTTATATTGTCTTCTACTTGAAAATATGATTTCAGCGTTTATTATTGACAGGGCTAAAATCACTGAAGTGAGATTTTTTTTTCGTTTAGATTAGAAGGGCTGTCAAGGCATTTTTGTAAGAATTCCGTTGTAGCCAGTTGAACACATGCAAACGATACGTCAAAATATAACTATATAGGAAGGAATGCAGTAATTCGTCAAGATTAGTATTATTTCAAAAGGTTATGAACGCCATTTTGATAAAGTTTAAAATTGACCTTCTCGTGGTGCAATACGGTTCAGTTCCCCTTGAATTTTGTGCAATCATTTTGGTAAATGTTGCTAGTGCAAAAAAACTGCACGATTATTGTGCGGTTTATAATACTAGTAGAGAAATATAGACCGTATCGTAAATTAACGTACGTCATTATTAAAACAGTTCTACCTTAAACTGCACGAAAAGTGGTTGGTAAAAAATTTGAGTTAAAGATTTTTTCAACAATTTTGTTTATTTTAATTACCAAAAGTTGTGTATTAACGCATGTAATTGTGTTATACTAGTGAATTATTATCCTTTAAATACTATTAAGGTAAGTTCGTAGGTTTGCATGAGTGTGGGAAAACAATAGGAAGTAAAAAAAAATATTTTCGGTTTTGCCCCAAAACTCCGCACAAACTTAGCTAAATAAGTTTCCATGACCTTAAAAGGTCATGCTTTGACCATGATATCGATTTAGGCTATGTTTAGAGCTCGTTTTATGTGACTTTAAATAGGTAGAAATATAAATATTATTTGATAAGGTTAAATGCAATTTCCATGCGAAGCCATTGAAAACAAAAAGATATTATAAAATTTAGAATGTGGTATCACAGCTAGTGATGGGACAGTTTTGTGTGCAGTTTTGATTTTATCGATAACCTGTTTATTGTATACCTTATAAAATATTTTATGGTAAAACATGCCCTAGTCGTTTAAAAAATTACAAACTCTTATTTAACTTGCATCGTTGGTATGTATGTCTGTCAGCTTCCCGATTCAAAATTTGTAATCCATTTTTCTAAGCACGTTTCAGTTGCACTAAGTAAATTTGATGTTTGTAAAATAATATGGTGGTACTTAACTGGCCTGATGATAGAGCCAGAAAGGTAGGCTATAGTAACCTCTCTACTACATACTTTTACTTATTACTCCGTCGTGTTTGGACTCGTTGAATTCATTTTGATAAGGGCTATTAGACCAAAAAGACAAAAACAATATTTCACATCACATCATCAGCCAATTAACGTCCACTGTTGGACAAGGCCTCCCTCATAGAGAGGGGTGTTGCCATAATCCCCACGCTTGGCAGGCGGCTTGGGGATCGCAGTACGTTCACCGTGTACTATTAGGATGCTGCTGCCCATCCTCCGGTGGTTCTAGTCGCAGTTTTAGGACATACCCGGGTCCAAAACAATATTTATTGTCTGTCTAATAATTCATAGATTTACTGACGACTTGCAGCGCCCCGTGGTTTCACCCGCTATCCTATAGGAACTGCTATTTTTTCAGGGTAAAAACTATGAATCAATCCAGAATATAAGCTACCTCCATACCAAATTTTATTTTAATCCATTCTCTTATTACAGAATTCAGTGAAAACAAACATATTAATACGCAGACTTTCTTATTTATAAAAATAGTGTGATAATGTTGTTGTCTACATCTACATAATAAGACAAATGAATAATAACACAATAAAGTTTAATCTTAAAAAAATACTCCTAAAGTAGGTATTGTAGGAAATGTTGTAAGAAAAATCAAAAATTATCGATATCGATAAAATTATGGTAACCACTATTATTGTCAACGGCTTGTCAAGGGCTTATAATTAAAACACGGTGAAATCACAAAACTATCAACAATTTAGACTTTACTGGTGATAGGAAATTCCTCCTTTTTTTAAAATTTAAATCCATTCTAGCTCTACCAGACGTAATTACAGCGCAAGACGGCATTGTGGATAAATCCGATGGAGCAGCATACGAATTCGAATTCAGTTAGCAACTGCGATGCGGAGTTTGACGCGTTGACGTGCATACTAATGTTCACTCGTATGCCTCGTAACAAATGTTCCATCTCTCTTCCGTTCTATACCCTTCTCTTTTCTGTGGTCAAGCCGAGCTTTGTAACTAACACATATTTTACACATAGTTTCCTGTTAAGTTCTACTATTATTTTTATTTTACTCGCAAATGCGAAAATGGAAATGTGAATAGCTTGCAAATGTTTTCAAATCAATGATTATTATGAGTTTCAGTGTAATAAAGGCCAGTGGCCTTACGCCTATCTGTTATAAGCTATTCAGTTTAGGCGATTGCGAAAAGTTGCGCGGCCGCAAACCGTATCTTGGCGCGTTAAGGTTCGCGTGCGCGTGATTTTGCAAACTGCGCTAATTCGAGCTCGCGATTAAAGTTAGCCGTAAGGGCCCAGGTCTCACAGACCCGCTAGTTGTGCAGTCTCGCAGTCTCCTAATTAACCACAAACAAAGGAGCTCATTATTCACCGCGTCCCAACAGATTTTATTTGAGTTTTATTTATTCCCTTTATTCCGCTGCGGCCGAGAATCAGGTGTTTAGGCAGAAGTTAAATGTGATCTTCGGAACTTTTAATTGTTAAGGTAATTATACTTATAAGGTTTTTTAATGTAATTTAGAGGAGTTTGTTTATAAGTTTTAATCTTTAAAATTGGTATACTACTGATTTAGTACATATTTGTTTATTGTTAGGTTATTTATATTTAGTTTATTATTATTAAATCTAGTGTTAATTGAGTTACATGAATTTCTTTAGTTACATTATAGATGATTGATAATAAATGTATTTCCCGCGGGATGAGTGCCCTTATCGCCTGCTTACTTCTGCTGTTTTGTTTCTGAACCCAGAATTCAGTAAAATCATTCCGTGAGTGGCAGTGGGCAGGGCACATAGCACGCAGAACAGATGGCCGATGGGGCCGAAAGTTTCTCGAGTGGAGACTGGGGACCGGTAAGCGCAGCGTAGGACGTCCTGGGTGGACGTCCTACGCTGCGCTTACCGCTTACTTAACCGCTTACTTAATTTAGAGGAGTTTGTTTATAAGTTTTAATCTTTAAAATTGGTATACTACTGATTTAGTACATATTTGTTTATTGTTAGGTTATTTATATTTAGTTTATTATTATTAAATCTAGTGTTAATTGAGTTACATGAATTTCTTTAGTTACATTATAGATGATTGATAATAAATGTATTTCCCGCGGGATGAGTGCCCTTATCGCCTGCTTACTTCTGCTGTTTTGTTTCTGAACCCAGAATTCAGTAAAATCATTCCGTGAGTGGCAGTGGGCAGGGCACATAGCACGCAGAACAGATGGCCGATGGGGCCGAAAGTTTCTCGAGTGGAGACTGGGGACCGGTAAGCGCAGCGTAGGACGTCCACCCACAAGATGGACAGACGACCTAAAAGAGACCGCAGGAAAACGCTGGATGCAGGCCACTTCCAACCGGTCCCTTTGGAAATCGATGGGGAGGACTATGTCCAGCAGTGGACGTTCTATGGCTGAAATGATGATGATGATTCCGTGAGTATTGATTAGCTATTAAAAATGTGTTTATTGAATGTCATAAATAATAACAAAATAATTAAAGCATAATATTTTCAGGAAGACAAAGATACCTAAATATCAGTTTATTTTAGCCACAGAAAAGAGAAGGGTATAGAACGGAAGAGAGATGGAACATTTGTTACGAGGCATACGAGTGAACATTAGTATGCACGTCAACGCGTCAAACTCCGCATCGCAGTTGCTAACTGAATTCGAATTCGTATGCTGCTCCATCGGATTTATCCACAATGCCGTCTTGCGCTGTAATTACGTCTGGTAGAGCTAGAATGGATTTAAATTTTAAAAAAAGGAGGAATTTCCTATCACCAGTAAAGTCTAAATTGTTGATAGTTTTGTGATTTCACCGTGTTTTAATTATAAGCCCTTGACAAGCCGTTGACAATAATAGTGGTTACCATAATTTTATCGATATCGATAATTTTTGATTTTTCTTACAACATTTCCTACAATACCTACTTTAGGAGTATTTTTTTAAGATTAAACTTTATTGTGTTATTATTCATTTGTCTTATTATGTAGATGTAGACAATAACATTATCACACTATTATTACAAATAAGAAAGTCTGCGTATTATTATGTTTGTTTTCACTGAATTCTGTAATAAGTGAATGGATTAAAATAAAATTTGGAATGGAGGTAGCTTATATTCTCGATTGACTCATAGTTTTTACCCTGAAAAAATGGCAGTTCATATAGGATAGCGGGTGAAACCACCCGCTATCCTATCTATATCCTATCTATCCGCTAATCTATGAATTATTAGACAGGCAATAAATATTGTTTTTGTCTTTTTGGTCTAATAGTCCTTATCAAAATGAATTCAACGAGTCCAAACACGACGGAGTAATAAGTAAAAGTATGTAGTAGAGAGGTTACTATGGCTTACCTTTCTGGCTCCATCATCAGGCCAGTTAAGTACCACCATATTATTTTACAAACATCAAATTTACTTAGTGCAACTGAAACGTGCTTAGAAAAATGGATTACAAATTTTGAATCGGGAAGCTGACAGACGTACCAACGATGCTAGTTAAATAAGAGTTTGTGATTTTTTTAAACGACTAGGGCAAGTTTTACCATAAAATATTTTATATGGTAATACAATAAACAGGTTATCGATAAAATCAAAACTGCACACAAAACTGTCCCATCACTAGCTGTGATACCACATTCTAAATTTTATAATATATTTTTATTTTCAATGGCTTCGCATGGAAAATGCATTTAACCTTATCAAATCATATTTATTTTTCTACCCATTTAAAGTCACATAAAACGAGCTCTAAACATAGCCTAAATCGATATCATGGTCAAAGCATGACCTATTAAAGTCATGGAAACTTATCTAGCTAAGTTTGTGCGGAGTTTTGGGGCAAAACCGAAAATATAATTTTTTACTTCCTATTGTTTGCCCACACTCATGTAAACCTACGAACTTACCTTAATAGTATTTAAAGGATAATAATTCACTAGTATAACACAATCACATGCGTTAATACACAACTTTTGTTAATTAAAATTAACAAAATTGTTGAAAAACTCTTTAACTCAAATTTTTTACCAACCACTTTTCGTGCAGTTTAAGGTAGAACTGTTTTAATAATGTCGTACGTTAATTTACGATACGGTCTATATTTCTCTACTAGTTTTATAAACCGCACAATAATCGTGCAGTTTTTTTGCACTAGCAACATTTACCAAAATTATTGCACAAAATTCAAGGGGAACTGAACCGTATTGCACCACGAGAAGGTCAATTTTAAACTTTATCAAAATGGCGTTCATAACCTTTTGAAATAATACTAATCTTGACGAATTACTGCATTCCTTCCTATATAGTTATATTTTGACGTATCGTTTGCATGTGTTCAACTGGCTACAACGGAATTCTTACAAAAATGACTTGACAGCCCTTCTAATCTAAACGAAAAAAATTCTCACTTCAGTGGGCTTGACAGACCCGTCGCTGCGGTCACGCGGTCGCGCAGACCCGGCTACGTATGGGGATTACTGCACTAATTTTAGGGTTGTCAACATGTGGCCCGCCTGCTAGAGGGCTTACATTTTGCAACCAGGCTTAATTTCAGAGCTTGTTGATTGTCAAAAGTTAAGGAAAACGAATCTTGTGTGATCTTCTTCAGATAACGTAGAACCGGTAGAACTCTTACGGTATCAGAAATCAAAGTCCAAGTAATCATTTATCTTTATTTTGAATTAAGTTATGAAGAAAGTGTGGAGCATGATATGTTTTACATGATTTAATTTAAAAAAGATACATTATGTTTCACTTTTTTTTAATATATAGAATAGATCTACTTTTGGCCACCAACTCGCCTGATGGTAAGCGACGGTGTGGCCGAGGATGGAACACGTTGATCTAGAAGAAATCTAAAGTGCATTACATAAAGTGCATCTCCGAACGCGATCCGCTTACGGATTGTTAGCATTATGTTCACAATTTTACTAATTCCAATTGTCCCTCTCGTAGTGCATTTAAATTAATTTTAATTTCGTTTATGCAATGGACGTTTTTAATTATTAACTTTTTAGAAATCACGGCAATTGTTAAATTTGTTTTGGGTTTTGAATCCGTAATTGTTTTCTGGTAAAGTTTGGCGTCGCGGTCGGCCTTTTGCTGGGAGCTTTAATTTAATTTGCGTTGGAGATTTTTGTTTTGTAATTATGTGCTCATTAAATAAATTGGGTCGAATTTAATTTGCACCCAACTGGAGTTGTATTATGAAATTACACAACAACGTTTTCCGTTTGCTTTTCGCCTATGTAATATTTAATAATATACAGGATAAGTAGCTGGCAACCTCTCAGAGTTTCTTTGCACGAAAGAATTCGGAACGGAGATATTCGGTAAAGAATCAGAATCACCGACATTGCTATTAAAATTTTCTAGTTGAAGTGGCAATGGGCAGGCCACATCGCTCGAAGAACTGATAATCGATGGGGAAGAAAGGTTCTTGAGTGGAGACCACGAACCGGAAGACGCAGCGTAGGTAGGCCTCCCACTAGATGTCCAATGTCCCACGACATTGTGAGAGTCGCGGGCATCCAGTGGATGCAGATGGCAGGATGTCGTTCAGTGTGGAGATTAAAGGGAGGCCTATGTCCAGCAGTGGACGTCCTATGGCTGAAACGATGATCACAATGTATATAATATAATATATAAATATGAAATATAACTTTGATGGTCCTTGTTTCTCTGTGTTTCCTTTTCACAACCAAATCAATCTTGATTAAATTAGGCAAGGAAATTATATGGATTATAAGAACGACAAATCTAATAGGAGTCGTAAAACTTAACTAAGCAAAATTTAAGGAAAATTAAAATATCACCAGTATAGTAGTGGGGCGCTGTTGAAAATAATTTATCGTTAAAATCCTAGACATAATAATTATCAATATAAAAAAAAACGTTTTAATCAGAACTGGACCAAATTGAAATGGGACAAAAAAGAGAAGCACCAGCTTTCAAATAAAAAAGAATTATCAAAATCGGTTCACCCAGTCAAAAGTTCTGAGGTACCAAATATTTTAAAAAAATGTCGAAATGATAACCTCCTCCTTTTTGGAAGTCGGTTAAAAAGTAACCCAGTTCCACCCGCGTTTTCAATAAACGCGGGGTCTGTTATACCCCGCATTATCACTACAATGGTAATCGACAGGCGACACATAATAACGGACCCTAAAAGGGTCTGCGGTGTAATGGAGCAATTGGCGGTTAATTACCTCGGGGTCTGGTGGACCACCCAGCAGTGCGGGGTTAAGTTGAGGGTTGTGTAGAACAGTATCTTGTACGCTATGATACGTGTGCTTATATGATAAGTATTGTAATTTTTGCAAAGAAATATTCATCTCACATAGTCGGAACGCAGATTTAAAAAAAAAAAAATGTCTATTGTAGTCGCTATAAGTCAGTATCCAAAATCCTATCCTTCGATTTAATTAAGGTTATTGCCTACAAATAAACAGATTTTAAACAAGCCCCTTGTCGTTTGAAAACTCTGTTTCTGATATGACGCCGACGTCCACAGACCCGACCGACGGACAGACGAAATCCCTCTAATAAGCACCTCCGAGCTTCTCGTGACTGTTTTTGCGAGTTTTGTCTGCTTAGTATATAGCATTTGTACTAGGTTTGTAGGTATATATAAAACTCGGAGTCGAAAGTTCGGAGTTATTATTACATTATAGAAGAAAAAAAAACAGTCATAGCACGTCAGAAGTGAAAACTTAAGTAGTAATTCACTTATTCTGCAAGAGATGGCGCTGTTTTATAATTATCAATACAAAAAAAACAACTTCATAAAAATGACAGAATGAACCATGACCAAATGGGACCACACGGGAAGGACCAGCTTTCAAATAAAAAAAGAATCATCAAAATCGGTTCACCCAGTCGAATGTTCTGAGGTAACAAACATTAAAAAAGCGGTCGAATTGAGAACCTCCTCCTTTTTGGAAGTCGGTTAAAACACACGGCACAGCGTGATGATGACGCGAGTTCCATGACATTTGTTCACTTAAAAAGTGCGTAACGCATCTAAAGTTTTCACTTCAATAAAAAAAACATCTAATTCAAGGGAGGTTGCTGTCGCTACCAACGGAGGTATATAACGCGGATGAAACCCCGGGGCGCAGCTAGTTATATGTAGACAAGTCACCTGCGCAAAACTGTTTTCGTACCTCATAACCCTCGCTTTCCCCTGCATGTTGTTATTGCAAGTAGTACCTACGTATGTATGATTGTAGGTATAACGGTGAGTACTATTTATCCAGTGGAGAGCGCTCTATTCCTGTCGTGATTCAAAATATTGTAAACGAAGATAAGCAATATTCTACTCCATTATTCTTGAGTGGATAACCACGAGTGATATTTAGAATTGACCGCTACCGTAGTTCGAATGATACGTATTTTTTTATTAATAATTGATGTAGAAACAATCGTTTGGGCTTTCATGTTGATTTTTGAAGTGAAAACTTCTTTAGGAGCGTTGACCACTTTTTGGGTAAACAAAAATCATAGAACCCGCGTCATCGTCACGTTGTACCGTGTATTTTAAAACAGCGCCATCTCTTGTAGAATAGGTAAATTACTACTTAAGTTTTCACTTCTGACGTGCAGTCCTATTATTAATTATTTTTTTCAATAGGCCAAGTGCTATTATTAACGAAACAAAATACAAGCTAACGCTAACACTAGACTGTTAGACTGCCCATAGACCGTTGAAGACCTAAAAAAGCCAATGTAAATGTTCGCGCCCATACACTCACTACATATCAGTACTGTACTGTATCTCCACATTCAGCCGTGTTAATAAGAATGCGGTGAGCGCAGACAGATCGATAGAGCACTAAAATTATAACCGGGTCGTGCCAGCGGCGGCTGCACTCACGGCACTGCGCTACTATCTCTTACTGGGGACCGACTAACCGGACTTACGGATAATATGCTTAAAATATGGGTATTATTAATTGCGCTATATGTGACTCCACATACGTTCTACTACGGACAGTAGGGATCGAGTAACCGGATTTAGATATAATTTATGTAAAACTTATAAAATAAAATATTTTGGTTAAGTAAATCTTGCAAAATTGTAACCCATGAGTTGATTCAATCCAAAGATCATTCAAATCCGCTCAGCCTTTTCTGAAATTTGCGGTAAATAGTAATTCGGTATTAACTGTACAAATACACGGTAACTATGTTGACATAGTATGTAGCAGTGTTGTAGTATGTAGTAGTATGTAGCAGTGTGTGTATATGTAGTAGTATGTAGCTATGTTATCGTTGTTGATATGCGTTATCTACTCTCTAATCATTGTGTGGTAATTTTTATAAAATAATTGACTTAATTAAATATCAATATCTATCCAAGCTTACAAAATCTCAGCAACTTCACAAAATAACAATAACTTCGCTAAAGTAACAAAACTTCTTAATACGCGTGTTGTCTGATTAGCAAAACGTCTAATAAAAACAATATACACAAGTGATTTTAATGAAGTAGAAACATGATCATTTTAATGAAGTAGAAACATGATCATTTTAATGAAGTAGAAACATGATCATTTTAATGAAGTAGAAACATGATCATTTTAATGAAGTAGAAACATGATCATTTTTATGCTCTTTAAATGGTTTCAAACAATAAAACACTACGCAAGGTACCTGTTTCTACCTAATCAGTCCACAAAAGCATTAAGTTTCATACCGCATTGTTATAATAACTCCGAGTGTCGAGTATTACTTTTTATTTCCTCACATAAATAGTAAAAACAAGCAAGAATACTAGTTGAACGGTACGAGTATAAACAGAAACGTTTTTATATTCCTCATGCAAATAGAGAGGTAATTTAAGAGAGAAGTTGCCTCGGTCTTTATTCATTTCGGTTGCGGTGAAATTGCAAACAACCCGTTGATTGCCTAAACCTATAATTCTGGTTAGGTTAGCTAAACTTGTTTGTCATTTAAGCTGAGTGACTAAGTTAAGGCCTCTCACATGACCTAATATTTCTTTCTGTAATAATAAATCTGACTGTAATGTTGGACTCGGACCATCCGTAGTCTTACCTAGTTATGCCGCGTTAAATGTTACATGACTTAGCTGATGTATTAAGACTTATCTTAAGTATACCGGCCTGCTAGAGAAAGGATTAAAGAATGGAAGCGTCTTGATATTTATCGTCTACGGTCAAATTACAAACATCACGGTTGATTGCTGAAACCGGTTAATTCGAATTACGACATAGTTACTTCGGGTTCAAATGAAACTGCGATTTCGGGTTGCTACGTCATAATGCAAAATATTGCTTGTGTCTAAATTAAGCTAGATTAAGCATATTTATTATAGTTAGATTTTCTTAATTTATAGAAAGTTGGAAATTGTATTTGAAATAGGGTTTTTTAAATACATAAGCTAATTAAGCAACAATAATAATTTACTGTATTTTTTTCTTTTCAGGTAATATTAATGACCTCGCAACAGACTTCTCATAACAAAATCTCTCCGTAAGTGCAATCAATTATCACAATCAAAACTAAGTTTTTTTTTCTTAATCTAAAAATTTCATAAGCTCATATAGTTCGCGTAAGTTTCATACACGCCAGAACTTCTAGGAAATCTAAAAAACTTCAAACAACCGAAGTATACGGATAGTATAAAGGTACTCATTCCAGTTTCTGCAGCTATTCAGACACAGCGAAGACACTCTGTACTACATTTTCAATTATCGTACAGCCGGAACTGTATCCGGACGAGAAAAACGTAGGTAACTTCAACCGGATCAAATAAAATTGAACTAGGTATTATATCCGGTCGAATATGTAATGAATGTACTTAAAATAACTATATTTAAAATGTTTGATTATCCAAAAAGCATTGTTTTAATAACATCTGTAGCTATTTTTTGGGTTTCCTTGTAAAATTGTGTTTTTTTTTTAATTAAAGAATGTCAGTTCCACAGACCAGAATATTTTTTTATGGTCTGTTTTCAGTCGTAAAATTGTCTGTTAAACTTTTTTTTTTACTGGCAAGTGCCTTTATTAAATAAACAAAATACTAGCTAAAACTAACACTAAATAACAACAACTGTTAAACTACATTTTAACTTCGAAAAAGGAGGAGGTTCTCAATTCGACTGCTTTTTTAAATGTTTGTTACCTCAGAACTTTCGACTGGGTGAACCGATTTTGATGATTTTTTTTATTTGAAAGCTGGTGCTTCCCGTGTATGGTCCCAATTCAATTTGGTCCAGTTTTGAAATGTTTATGATGTTGTATTTTTGTATTGATAATGATATATATATATCTATTTAAGTATGTATTTAAAAATATACATGTACGTATATCAGTCTCTGGCAGCCATATGACAAGCTTTGCTTAGTTTGGGGTCAGATGACCGTGTGTGCAAAATGTCCCAGATAAATTATAAAATTACTCAACATCTATTTTTTCAGCTTTTTCTGTTCTTTTCTGAGTTATCGTCATAATTAGTTTGTAAAGTTCTGCGCTAAAACATCAAAGTATCTCCGCTTAGTACATCAAAGCAGCACATAGTGCACGTGATCTAGTCAATGCGTCATGCTAAACACTCTATATGTATAGTATAGAGCCTAGCAGGATGATACTATGATCATAATATGCATATGCATTGTATATTACGATATAGAGAGTAAACACTATATTGAGATACTCGATTTAACGTTAAACTCTCTAAAACGTCGAAATTATTTGACTTTGTTGAGTTTACCTTGTGGTCCATACAATGTTACACTCTATGCAGCATCACACACACTCTAAATAACGACAACAATACGTCATTATTAAGAAATAAATAGTACTTTCTAACACAACTAAACAATTAATTATTTCTGCAATTAAAATACTGGAGCAGCAAAAAAAATCTGACGAAGATAACTATACGCAATAAGCGGTGTTATTGTACCAATATTAATGTTTATTTTTTGTTTTAAAGTCAATTTTATGCTTTAATAGTAAATACATATTACAATAGTATAATAATACAGATTTTTCTTCTTTCCATGTTTAACGACAACTCAATTACGCCATAAAATGCGCAGTCTCTTAAGTGTTGCTATATAAAGTTTACACTGTCGTTACAATCATGGTTGGAGGTATGGAACTTGTTCATTATACAATGCACAAATATTTTACTATGGATTGTATTTGATCAATAAATAGTAATGATATGTCAGTTAATAAAATACTGTACAAATCTAGGGCTATAATATCTATATATTTGATGTAAAATTGATTAAAAAATTTAAACATCAGTATTTAGACCAATTTAATAATCGTGACCCTATGACTTTATTTAAATTATTAATTCAGGCCGCTTCTTACCACCCACATAACCACAAATTAAATTAAAAACACAAACATTTTTAATTAGCAATACCACTTTCATTGCGGTTCGCACAACATTTAACTTAAAATTAAAAAAGCAACACGACCAAAAATCAACCGTCACTGAAAAGATTAAAGTTGAAATTGGTCTGAGTGAAGTCAACCAGGGGTGCTCAACGTTTCTCGCGGAGTGAGCGAACCGAAACGCGTGTGAATTTTTTAAAAGATTATACAGGAGTGGGCCTCGCCGGTAATGGAGAGAGGCCGCCATGTTGTAATTGCGGCTGGATGGAACTATGTCACGGGAGTCAAGTTTATGGCGCGAATGCTGTGATGTGACCCGTGCAACTGTTAAATAATCTGTGCAATTACTGGATCACCTGATGTTTGACGCGCGAATTCTGGATTGAGGGTGCTTTTGTACAATTACGATGAATTATTTTTATTTTTACGTGTGATTTATGTGTAAATTTGCCTACGAGTAATTATTTTTATTATAGATGTTAAGCAGTTGCTTAAAATGCTTGTAATGTTTACTGGTATGAAAAATCTTTTTTGGACTACTAAATTAATACCAAGATTACAATCTGGATTGAGTTACATGATAATAGAATATTGTAATTCCCGGACCTCAGTTAATAGTGAAGTATTATCTAAATAATAATATTCAGTAATTACTACAATTTTATACAAGTTTTTATAAATCTAGTTCAGCGCTGTAGTTTAATGTAAATACCTAAACCATAAAAGCTTTCTATCTCCGAAAACCAGCTTACACCATTAACCATAATGGAAGTTCAGCATTTAGAACCTCTCATTCCGAAGATAACACTTGTACCCCGAGAGCTTCAATAGCCCACAAAATTACGAACAACAGATTTAATTTCCCTTTATAATAAACTTGCTCTGCGCACGCTATTCTTAACCCTATCTCTGGCCGTTAAAGTTTATTTTGCTTTGTTATTTAAGTTAGAAAAGGGTGTAAGATTTTACAGGCACACGGTACCTGTTGCCGTCGCGGCGTACTGTTATGGTTCAATAAAAACGTACAATTTCAAGTAATGACACGTGCCAGAGCGTGCCAGAGCGCCGCTCATGAATTTAAAACGTTTTCTTAAAAATATTGTTGTAGATATTGCAGAAACTTGATGCTGGGTCAGATTTTTGGTGGTACATTTTTTGACTCAACATAATCGATGTCACACACGTAGACGTTTGCTCAAGCTGGCTATTTCGTTTCTAATAATAACGTTTTGAAGAAACTTTAAAATCTCTTTTGTATATAATTTGCTGAAAAAAATCGTTTATATAATATAGCAACTGTAAGAATAAATCAATAATGATAGCTATTTAAAGTAACTAAATTAAAATAAAGCTAGCATAACGACAAATAAACCAGATGCGCCATTATTTTCTGTTGATACTAAAAAAAGTTGGTAATACCTGACTTTTATTAATTAATCCCCATTTGGAATTTCCAAATTATTCTTGTCTCAAACTCTTCTTTCACAAATTAAAGGTAATTAAGTTTGAACTTATTAACTATTATGTAAAAAAAAACTAAATCGTTTGTATAAAACGTGCACCTTTATAATTTACTGTATTCTATTACTTTTTATGATTATTTTGTGACATCAAAACATAAGCAAAGGTAATTTAATATCAGCGTCCGTCAAATGAAACAGTCGGTCCAAGTACCTGTACAGTTTACGTTCTTCTATATGTCGTAGACACATATCAAATCTTGTACAACAAAAGTGACACCGTATATACCCTCGAATCATTGTCCCAAAGCACATTGTCCTTGCATTAGCCGACAATGAGTCCCGGACAATGGGGTGCCCTAATGTTCAGCTGTTCGGGGTCCTTTTTGTGGCCCCTAAATTATGTCCACAATAAATGTAATGAATTAAATGGCGCTTGCCTCGAGAAATATCGTTGTTGGGCATTCATAACTGCGAATATGACACTCGTTGGTTTGAACTGGTATCTTACAGTCAAATGTATTCAGATTTAATTGAAAAATATTATGTGATATTTACTTACTAAGTTATGACTTAAACCGCAAAACTGTTAACTGTCCAATAAAAATAGCTAGTAAGTATTACTATGGATTTTTTTGCCATATTGTGTATATGTTTTTTAATGAAACAAAGATAACTTAAAAAACAGAAAATTAACATAAACTTAAATATTAACTAAAAACTAAAACTTAAAATAATAAAGTAGCTAAATAAGTACCTAAATTAAATCGAAATTAAACTGAATACCTATCCAAAACTATAAACTACAGGTAAAAAACTGCATTAAGGTCACTGTCGTCGGGTAGGGTACCTAAAAAGCTAGCGAACAACACTACGTTGAATGGCCAAACTTATTCTTTGGCCAAGGTAAGCGCCAGCTCTTTGATCACCCGTCACATCTACGAGGGGACTGGACAGCTCTTTAACCAAACCCCGAGCGGCCGGACCCCACGGTCCCATGGTTTCAACTCCAAATGGAAGAAATATGTATCCCTCGCCGAATGTATTTGAATTATAGGCCCCCTGAAAAGTTGTTTTCTACATTCGTGGTTCCAAATGCCCAACAATGAAACGAGGCTTGGCTCGAAATATTTGATTGCTTGCTACTTTTTGTGTCCGAACAATCCGTGTAGGATTCTAGAGGGGTTATTATTTGTATGAGATGTCGTCACATATTTTGTTCTTTTGTTCCTTTTGCTGGGACTAATGACAATAACGGATTATGATTGTGTCTCTATAGTATTAGATAAGGATAAATAAAACAATTCCTTATATATTAATGTACATACTTTCTTACAAAATGATTTTCTGCGACTGAAATATAGATTAATAATATTGAGTATAGATAGGGCTTTTGTAATTAAAATAGCTTGAGATAAGATAAAAGCTTCGCGATTTGTTAACTATCCGACTTTTCAGATAGTTTAGCAAAACTAAAAAATTGCGTACGAAGAGTGAAGACTGTTGAGTGAAAACGATCATACCTTTTTAAGTAATGAATTATGCAATAAATCGTGCAATAAAAATATAATTACAATTATCTCAGTTAGTAGTTAGTACTTTTAAAGCAAATCTCTTCTTCATCTCCAATTTCACACTTAAAACATAATTGTATTAAGTAAAACAAACCGGCTCTCGGTCGCAAACTCTAGATATAAATTCATTATGAGCGCCGCGCCATTGTCTTACAAACACTTAGGTACCTGAAACTTTGCTCCTGAAATGTTCCTGAAATACTTCGCAGAAACTGCGAGAGTATTATGTCACGAGAACCTGGGAGACGCTTCAATGTTGCATTTTAGATTTTTTTGTCACGCTTTATAGTATCTATGTATTTACTTGACAAGCTTATTCATGCCGGGTGTAAGGGAAATGCCTCCAACACAAAACATTACTATTACACTATTTAAACACAAGCTAATATCAGTAACCATTTGCCTTATACTTATTATTTTTGTGGTTTATAATTTTACGAACCAGCAATGTAAAGCGTAAAAGCGTGCGCGCGGCACTGGTTAATTGTTGACCTCTAGCATCATCCTGATATTTTATTTGCATTACATTGCAGGCATTTAAAAAAGTGCTTAATAAAACATTGCGTTTTGTGGTATCAAATAAATATTATGTTTCTTTCCTAGTATAGGTTAAAGATAGTACAAAAATCGTCTTAAAAATCTATTATCTGTCACCACGGGTACGGGTTAATAGCATAGTTCAAGACAAACTTTTCTTGCCAATGCCAAATATAATAAATAAGCAAATAAAGTAAAAATACATATAAAATAGCATACAGGGTCTTAAGAATGGAAATCATGTCCTTGACCAAGCGTTTGACTACAACAAACTTAATGTCGAATATATGGTGTGTAAGCAGCATATACAATGCCTGGATTGCGAATAAGCACAGAGACCTCAAATAAAGCTGCTGAAACTTATCGTTAGCTACTTGGTGACAGACATATGACATTTGAGACAGATTTTCCAATTTTAATCAAATCAACATATTTATGTCAATCTTTATTTAAATAGTTGCAGGTAATTAGTAAGTCGTGAATAAATAAATGCGTGATAATATTAGTATAATGTATAAATATAGTACGGGAGCTGTGAATAGCTGAATTAAATAAATCCATTTCATGTATTTTTAGGGCAAGCTTTACAAAGCGCCAATTTTCTCACGCTGACAGCGACAAAAAAACCTTGCAAATTGCAAACAACACATCGCACGGCGAACCCACTTATTTAGCACATTTTTCTACTCTGTCCCTTCCAGGGATGGGTCACTAATTCGGCCAGTTTTACGAATCATCCCCTAACGATGAGGATAGACGATTGGAGAGGTTTAACGGTATTTAGATAAATTTTATTCCCCGGTACGGAACTAAATACAGTTATTTTATCACAGCGATTTAAATTGTTGTTTGAAAGATGATTAAAACACTGTCAAACCGTAATGTCACAACTAATAAGTAGGTAAGCAAAAAACCGGTTTAAAATAAATCATTAAGCAAAATAAACCGGCTAAGTGCGGGTTGGGCTCACGCTATTACTTCCTCCTATTTGGAAGTCGGTTAAAAAGTAGTGCAAAAAGACAACATACAACATCACGCCAAGCGGTCACCCATCCCCACCGCGCTTGACGTTGCTTGACGGTAGTGAACATAAATTTATCACCGACTCGCACTTGGCCATTATTTAGTATTTGTTGTTTTACTTTAGAGTTTGTGCTATAATAATGTCTAGTTTGACGCTTGTATGTATTACCGTTTTTACATTAGATCAAATACACAAATATATTTAAAAAAAATAATGTATGGGGATCACTCTTTAGTTTTTGTTTTTGACATTATTATTGTTCATATATTATAATATTTTTTTGTTAATCCGCCGTAACACTACATATTCTGTAAAATTTCAACTGGCTATTTATTACAGTTCGAAAGGTACAGCCGTTAAAAGGTAGAACGGACGGACAGACAGATGGTTAGATGGACAGACGGACAGTACATGCTTAGTAATAGGGTCCCGTTTACACCCTTGGGTACGGAACCCTAAAAAGTAAATTTTGATGGAAATTAATACCAACAACAATAAGATACTTAATCAACACAAAGTTTTATCTTACCTTGTCTCGAGGTTAGTTTTACTCAGCCATTGTTGTTAATAAAAATACCCTTAATATCCAGTTACTCGGTCCTCGGTGACAGGCTGGTTCGAAGTGAGCTTGTTTACTTCTCCACCTGACAGTTTGGGAACTTAATCGTTTGCAAAGCGCCTTGTAACGGTCACCTTGTTAGGCGCTTTTTGTTGCACAGCGGCAAATATTTGTGTTGGGTAACAGGAAAACATGGGGGATCGGAAGTTCGTTTGTGGAAAGCTGTATTTGCGCTTTCATAAATCAAATAAAATGTCAGTTTTCGGTCACAGCAAATGTTCTGAACATTAGATCACTTGGCGCATCTCTCTGATAGCTGACGCAACTAGTTTATCAGTGAAATTTTATATTCAGTCGGCATTCAATTTTAGTAGCTGTACGAAATATTATTTGAAGTTTATTTTGGAATAGAACATTTTTTTTGGATAGTATAAGATAGACAGACGACTTAAACGCAGCGTAGGACGTCCACCCACAAGATGGACAGACGACTTAAACGCAGCGTAGGACGTCCACCCACAAGATGGACAGACGACTTAAACGCAGCGTAGGACGTCCACCCACAAGATGGACAGACGACTTAAACGCTGCGTAGGACGTCCACCCACAAGATGGACAGACGACTTAAACGCAGCGTAGGACGTCCACCCACAAGATGGACAGACGACTTAAACGCAGCGTAGGACGTCCACCCACAAGATGGACAGACGACTTAAAAGACCGTAGGAAAACGCTGGATGCAGGCCGCTTCTAACCGGCCCTTTTGGAAATCGATGGGGGTGGCCTATCATCAACAGTGGACGTCCTATGACTGAAAAGATGATGATGAGATAGTGAAACGAGGTTTGGATTAGAAACTTGTTCAGAAACTGTACTCAGAGAAATTTTCAAATTCAATGCCTAACCTGATCTACCGATTTCTTTGGTGCTATGATTATTCGACTAAAAATATCATAAAAGAATATACTTTGTGAAACAAAACCAGCCGAGCATTTTTCCTGTTTGTCCCTTCAAGGGGACAGACAGGCAGGGAGACAGGCACGCGTAATCCCCATTATGATGCTTATTATTCCAAGATACGAAGCGACAAAAATGTCGCCAACTCCTTTCAACAAGCGAAATTTCCATAACTTTAAACCATTTTGCAATTCGATCTCAAAATTCATTCGAATGAAATATCGAGAAAAGATTCCGTTTTTCCCGAAAGGTGTTCGTAATTTTGCCGACGTCCCTTATCTGCCCGGTCTCCCCTAACGAGGTGTCACTGGGGCAACTTTTTAAAACGTACTCTTGACTTATTTTATTTCAATGCATAGCTTCCAGATTGCAATTTTAAGATTGTAGTGTTATTATTGAAAATGTGTTTTATTTGACTCGAATTTATTGATCCACACGTGAAAGAAGAATGTATAACTTTATAAATGGGGAAATGTATTGAAATATAAATACAGCATGTCATTTTGTGGCTATACACTTCAATCTATTTGTCAATCTGTACACTTTTACACATGTGTGTGTATCTATATAGTACTAGTATCTACCCAGCCACCATCACTTGTATCGGAGCACTAGCTCTAAGTTTCTTTATCTGTACTTATATTTTATTTCTGGTGTGCACAATAGAGTTTATATCTATATATGTATCTACATTAGTTTTGAGTATATAGTTTCATTTGGTTTAGTTTAGGTATTTCACTCGAATCATAGTTTAAGAGCCCGTTTCACGCCAGAGCAAATTGCGCAAGTGAAATTTGCGAACTTACGCAAATTTTCTACACGTTGAAGATAAAAAGCAAAGATTTCATACTTATACTTCGATAATATAATCTTAGATAAAAACTCACTGAATGACTGCAATGTTACTCTAAAATCGTTTTTTTTTTTATTGTGATATTTTAATCTTCATAGAGATATTGCTCTGGCCGGTGAATGAAACTTAAACGTAAATAAGATTCAAGTCAATTTTAATTTACAAAAGTTAACAGTTGTTAGGTAAATTTCAATAATTCATCGAAGAACTTGATTTGTTCGAACGGAGTAACAAGTTTAAAATAACTTCGTAATATCTCCTCCGCGTCATCGGCTTAGCAAGAAAGAGAATTTCCTCTAAAACTTTCACAAACTCTTTTACGTTTTTACATAAAAAATTATAATTCGACAAACCTTTCAACAGGTCCCAGGATACTTCAAAAACACTTACTTGCAAACTTTAACTCTATTATTTAGTATAAACCTGTATATTTTTGCTTTTAAGATAAACTGCACTTTGGGTGAAAAAAATAAGGTGGAAAATACTTTGGAAAGTTTGAAAAACTTACTACGTTTCGTGTTTGAGAGAAACTTTAGCCATTTTGAGGTAAGAAGAGCGTATTAGTTCGACAAGTTTGGTAGGTTTTGGAGTTATCTGGAGAGTTAACTCCCTCTATGCCGTTTTCAACCCTAAACCTTTGGTACCTAGGTTGAAATCAGTTCGTTTCTAGTTAAGCTAGCCAAACAAAATTGTTGCAAAGTGGCCCGTTGACACATCGAATGTGTTTTAGTGTTTATTTTAATTGTTAGTGTGTAGATATTGAGTGGAAAGTGTTTGTATAGGACTGAATGTTTCCGAAGTTACTTTAGTGTATGTTGAAACAGTCGGTTAGATTTAGAGGAAGATGAATAGTTTTGATTTGATTACAAAATAAACCTGTGTCACACGGTTGGATGACGTTTTTGAAGAAACTTGAAACTGTGTGAACATTGTTGGTGAGGATCTATTTAATAATCAAACTTTGTTTATTATTTCATTTAGCATCTACGACTTCGTCACGTTTTTAAATAATTCAACAAACAACCCAACAGGCCTTATCGTATATATTCTGCAAAAAAAAAAAACTTAAAATATAATTGTCGCTATTCTGTAATGCGAGCTTTAACGATAGCGACAAATTTAGTTAGACCTGTTAAATTTAGTTTTTTCTAGGAAATAGCACAGAATCGATGCCAATAGCTTTTACTATATTACTCCATTAAATTTAAATATGTCAAATTGTTAAAATATTTGTTTTTAATGTCAGGATAGACATCAAAACATGTTATTTTTTTCAGTTTTTGTAAATTCACAATCACTGATTTTATATCTTCAATAATGTGATAATGTACGAGCGAGAGAGCTGCAGACGGGAACAGGCCCCTTACGGTAGCCGTACATTATTATTTCTACCAGTGGGGATTTCTTGGTGGAGATTTTTCGAGCCGGTATTGTGTTCCGCATCCAGCATACTGAGGGTAGTTGTATCAGGGCTCGGTAACTTCGGATTCTTCCATAATCATTACATTCCCGCAACTCTCGGTTAGATAGTGATGGGCGTAGTAGAGTTACGGTTTCCGGTTGCAGCGCGTATACGAGTCAGGCATTTTTTTTTTACTTATGAAGTTATTTAACGATAAATTAAAAGTTTCCTCGATTTCCAAGACATAACAACGAGCACAGTGTAATGGAGAAACTGCGGAATGTTTCTTCCTCTCTTATCTCTAACGAAGACGCCGAAAATAACACGGTAAATAATCTTAACATTCCGAAATGACAAAAATCTCGAATCGACCCAAAAACAGGGTACAGTAGGTATCTGTGATGGTGTCTTGGAGTTGCGTTGTGAATCCATAGGCGACGGTGATTACTTGGAAGTTTGGATGGATGTATGTTTGTTACTCAATCACGCAGAAACGGCTGGATGGATTTGGATGAAATTTGGAATATACATTGCTTATGTCCTGGATGATGATGATGAAAAGTAGCATATATGTCAAGACTACTTTTCATCATCATCATCACCTATTTTCATCACCACGCGGGTGAAACCGCGGGTTACAGCTAGTTCATAATATGTACAATAGTACATACCTACATTATAGTTATTGAATACGGCTACAGATGCTCCCATCCCTAGCCGCATATGTGGCTTCATATGGAAGTTCATTAAAGCGCCTACAGCCGGCATTAGAGCGCCGCATTGTGCAGAGGTTAGCCTACATTTTACCATTTATAATGTTTTAGCTTTATAGAGGCCGTTTGAAGAGACAGCTTAAACTATAGTAGCTTTAACATACTATGACTTAGTTGGGCTGTTCTTACACTTATTATAGCCTTCACAGCAACGCGGTTTCAGCTGCTACCCAAAAATCGTTAATTTTTTCGCGATAAATGGTAGCTTATGTTTTAAACCAGGGTATAAACCACCTCCATACCAAATTTCATCTAAATCCGTTCAGCCGTTAAGGAGTTGAGCACGGTCAACTTTTCCATTTATAATATGAAAGTGATGTGATGTGAAACTAATTGTGCCTCGTTACTTCTCCGTCGTACTGTGTCACCGTACGCAACAATACAGCTAACAGGATTTTTAAAAAAATCTGTAAGTTCAAATTCAGCTTCCAAAAAGCTCACAGAATTACTAGCTACCCTAAATTTACAGCACATACTCAGGCCGTACCCACAAGATATTTAGCACGGTATTACTAGTAACTTTCCTTGTAACAGTTCTAACTAACAATTTATTTAAAATTAAACAAAATATATTTATTCAAATGTAAAAAAATTGGAAGTCCATTTCAGCGCTTCTAACAATAAAATTGTCATATCGATTTGAAAATTTGCAAGTAGGTATTCTGTAATCTGAATGACAATAAAATAATTTGGTACCATCGAACTGATTTGATGACGGAGCCAGGAGGTGAATTGAAACTCTTGGAGGTGTGAAATTCTTCAATCGCTATCAGTAAACCACTCGAGTTTGAGCTAATTTAGTTTGTTTTTACGAGTCCCATGCGACACTTGGTTAAAAGGGTCTGATGATGAAGCGAATAGCCGATCTCTTCAGTAGCTAAGCTAAGATAAAAGAAGAGGGTCAGGAGTAAACCCCTTGAGTTAGGGTTCCTTGGCTTTATTTTAACGTTACAATCTGGGTGTTTTCAAGTCAATAGTGAATCGGTTTCTTCTAGGCAAGCGTGATCCATCGTAGGCCGCATCATTGCTTAACATCAGGCGAGTTGGCGGGCAAGCGCAATCCTATTTTACAATTAAAAAAAAAAACTTTTAACAAGTCTCACAAGTGTAATTTTTATTTTATTTTGCTAATGTTTTATTATTAAGACTATAAACCTTGTATAATTAAAATGAACTCTTTCAACAATATTGAAGATAATCCTGGTATAATTTTATTATGAAAATGCACTTACTTCTAATAGAAAAATCTCTCTACTGAGAGAATGTAAATGCGCATCTGTGTGTAAAGTCGTAGTTCTCTGCTAAAGCTGCTTCTCTAGCTTAAAAGAGCTTTATAAAACGACTTTAGAACTTAAATCCAAAACATAAAACACTTAAACCAGACTACATAGTAACTATAATTTAATCTGTGGTCTTAATTCCGTCCAGACTTCTTTGAAGCGATCAAAGAGACGCGTAAATCGCATTACTGTGGCTCTCTTATACAGATCTGTGGTTTCTCTCTCTCTCTCTCTGGATGTACTCTAGTCTTTCGACAGTGGGATTATTCTCTCCACACTGTGATTGGAGCTCAACTTAAGGTTTGTATGCAAATGAACGAAGTAACAAAAAATGAGTCCAACGCCTGACTATTTTTTGTAGCAATGAATTGAGATGACATGCATTTTGCCATAACCGTTTTGAAGGCGCTTTGTCTTCGTTATACTAGCTCAGCACAATAACTTTAGGAACTTAGATTTAAACCTAGTTTAAATATACGTTTATCAGTCCTTTTCCTAGAAGTATTAGATACTTAAGTATTGGAATGTTTAAAAATAAACTTAAATCTTTGTTAGCACAAAATGCTAGATATTATGAAAATTCAGAATTACTTAGCTATGAAAATTGTTCTGATAGGTAATGTACACTAAATAATGGACATAAGATCAAGACTAGGAACTAGAAAAAAAAATGTGTTAGTAGTGATTGGCTTGTTTATTTTTTTAAATTAATTTAGGTAAAATAAGCGATTTCAACAATATTCTACCACAGATATAATTTTATCACTTTGAAAAACAAAAGTCCTCATATTTGTACGTCACACCTGGCAAGGACCTGAGATACAACATTTCAGTTTGACTCCTTCAAAGGTTACGGAAACTATGACTAATAAATCTTTCAATTTCTGTTCCAAACATGGCTGGCATGAAGACTGGCTTGAAAGATCCAGTTTTTAATGATTATCTGTATTACAGTTATATGATTATTTACGGGATATTTACCGTGGTACGGTAGTGGAAAAAAAATATCGGGTATATTAATATCGGGAGCTCCTTCTCCAACCTTACCACGGTATATATCCCGTAAATAATCATATAACTGTAGTGAACAACCGTGATAGTTTAAAACAGTATTATCTATATTCATCGATCGATCTGTACATCGATGATACAATAAATATTGACTCGAAATTTCCTTATTCATTATCCCTATTAAGTGTTTTAACCTTACAACCTTTAAGGGTACCTAACCATTAAAATCCTTTAACCCTTAAATCCCGAGATTTTTAACGTGACGTAAAAGTATGTTTTTTAATAGCCATTAAAATTAAAAGCTACACTTTCGTGAAGACCCCATACGCAGGGCATGCTTATCCCTTGCAAAAAACATGCAAAAAATATAAATTGAGATAAATAAAGGTCCGAAAAACTTCGAAAAGGGTTGGATTCCAACTTGGGGCCATTACAAAGGGCGGATTAAACGTGTTCCTTTAAATTGGTGCTCTGCCGTGTTTAACATGGCAGATTAGCGGACCCAAATAAATATTCCGAGTTTAAATTTTACGTATAACTTTGAATTTGCCGTAAATTTACCGTATATATAGAATTTGTCGAACGTACGATTTTTGAAGGGAACACTTTCAGGTTAAAATATGAAGCTTCTGCCACATATGTGGAGAGGATGGTCAAAAGAGTTTGTATTCTGACTTCACGCATTTTGTTGTTTGATGAAATTGTATGTTGTGAGCTCGTATTCATTTATAACGTGATGATTTACGTTTGTATTGAGGTCCAGTGAGTTTCGGTATGGAGATGATGACGCCATTTTCGCATATATATCGTAAACTTCCTATTCTAACGTTCATTTGACAATCGGTGTAGTAAATATATTGAAAATTTACGGTTCTTGAGAGAATGTCTATACGAGTGAAACTGCGGGTCGCAGATAGTAACTCTATAGCTAAGTATTTAATTGGTTTGATTTGCAGTTGGTCCTTATTGTTTGCATTAACACCTGAGATCAAAGTTTACTGGGAGAAATTGGCGTTTTATGTATGTTTCTATGTATTGTTTGACGATAAATTGCATACTTAATTCGAATTTCACGAAAATTTGTAAGCAATTAGTTCATGCAAATAAAAAAAAAATAGTTCAAATATGAGCTAATTCGATGCGAAGGTTGTAAAGATATTATAATAACAAAGTTATAAAATACCGTTGGTTAAAAGAAGGAGTTCCCAATGAATGCGAATTTAAATAACTTACTTAACTTATTATTTTTATTTATTTTGTTAACTGTCATATTTTTCAATGTAGTAATTATCTTGTTAAGTAGGAAAACTATGGAGCGGCTGTACCTACCTGATACATCAGTGAAAATGTTTTGCGCTAAATGTTTGACCAGACGCATCACAAACACTGTGCGAATTATTTATTATAATTAAATCTCACACATGTGTAAATAATGGATATATTAATTGGATTTCCATTCTTGTCTATGTCTAAAAGTTCATTCCGCTCATGCATAATCCGGGGCGTCCCGGTATCCGATCAAAAGTAGCGCATTTAGTATCGATGTCCCGGTCCCGCGGGACGTACTCATTTGCATTTATGAATAACGCTGCAAATCGGGACGGCGTCCAATTCTGGGACGTACTCGTAGCCCTGCTCGTCTTCAATTCGAGATGTATGAAGTGATAGCGACTTAACTTGGCCTACCAACTGTTGTTTTAATGTAGGACATAATATTATCACAAACTATTGTTTAAAAATTCTATAGGTATTTATGGATATCTTATTGTTTTGACGTTGTTGTGGACGTGTTATGGCTAAAATGATGATGATGATTGTTTAAGTGCCTTCCAAAACCGGAAGCGTTCAGTTTTTAAATACGATCAACATAACATTCGTAAAAGTTTCCTTATTCAAGTTTTATTTTATTTATTAAGGAACAGCAAACAGCCATATTATGAAATGTTAACAACATGGATATAGATTAATAAAATGAGTAATAATACAGCCCACAGCACTATTCACAGATTACTTATAGAATTATACAAGTTTTAGAAGTATACATGTATAGCTAATCTATCGCAGTAAATAAATATACTTTCATATTGACATTTGAACTTATATTTATGTGAGTATGTGGAAACTATTATCCAGTGTCACATCCTCACGCTGGCTTTATTTTAAACCTATGAAGTTGAAACTCTACAACTATGTTTAACATACCACAGAGACATTAAACTCTATTCTTTCAGTATGAAAGTCCACAATCGTTTGATATTTGTCGTCAAAGCGGTATTCTCAAGGTGTATTTTTTGAATGGCACTTCATTCAAAGGTCTGGTCTTCTTAAATGGGTATACCCTTGACCCCATACAGATTTAAGTCGAGGTCGGGAGTAAATAAAACGTAGCCAAGTTTTGTGCTGCATTCGCTTATTTTCAGGTAAATTTCCTCTTTCGATGACTAGAGGAGTACTTGTGATATGTTTGCTTGGTATTTGTTTTGGGACTTATTGTTTGATTCCCTTTATTGGATATCGGTAATGACTTCCATGTCGTTCATAAATCGTGATGTTCGAGAAATGTGCGTTCGGGAAAATGAAATGGACGTTCGGAAAATTTGATATATAAGACACTGGACATTATGTTTTCAGGAATTCGTCATTGAGATAACAGTGGGCAGAAGGGGAATAAACGTAACAAACCTGAAGTTATACGATATATTTTTTTATCTAAAACTAGCTGCGCCCCGTGGTTTCACCCGCGTGGTGATGAAAATTGGTGATGATGATGATGATGAAAAGTAGCCTGTGTGTTAATCTAGGACATAAGCAATGTATATTCAAATTTATCCAAATCCATTCAGCCGTTTCTGCGTGAGTAACAAACATCCATCCATACAAACTTTCACATATTATAAATAATATGATAGTGTGATTAAAAAAAGAAATATTTGGATTCTAAATTATTTGTGTTTTCATGTGAATTAAGCCATTGATAAGATAAGATAAGATAATTTATTGTCATATCATCGTATCAATTATTATTATAATCTAAGTATAATAATGATTAAATTTATGGACTCGTCAGGTTTACACAATTTTACGTAAGTTTAAAGAAATGCAATGTCAGTGTACAATAAAATTATCTATTCACAATTAGTAAATTTAAGCTGTACAAGGGCTTAAAAAAATTATTAAAATGTAGATTAGCTGTATATGGGCTTCGTCAATAATTATGAAATATAAAATATTCAAGAGTCATAATAATTGTATTTATTCAATATTAATTTTATAACTTCGATAGTCATGTTTTATGTAGTCATCTATTTTATATACAGTCCTAGACAGCAACAGATGCTTGACATTTGCACAAAACGTATTATATGTCGTAGAAGATTTTATGCAGTTTGGGAGTTTATTGTAAAGTTGTTGACCGATCACTATAGGATGTTTAGTAGACCTATGCAACCTATGCTTTACTACCAACAGATTGTCTTTGTTCCGTAAATTTTAATGTTTATATTCACCGCGAGATTGGTACATATGGAGATTCATTCGAACATATAAAATTTCGAAAATGTATACTGATATTGATGTAAGTATACCTAGACTCTTAAAAAGATCTCTGCACGAGTCTCTATACTTGGCTTTCACTAAAACTCTAATAGCGCGTTTTTTCATTTTCAATATTCGCTCATTGTCTGTGGAATTACCCCACAGAATAATGCCATAGGACATTATTGAGTGGATATAGGCGTAATAAACCTCCTTAAGATAGCATTCAGTAGCCATTGGTCGTAATTGCATTAATGCATAAATTCCTTTGGACATTTTATTGCAAGTGGTATTTATGTGAGCTTTCCAGGAAAGAGCTGGATCAATCTCGAATCCGAGTAGTTTTACCAAATCTGTAGTCTTTAGAGTGTCTGCAGCTTGCATTGTGGGAATTACAATTACTGGTTGTTTCGGAGAGACTGGATTAAAGACGACAACATTAGTTTTGCTTGAGTTCAATTTCAGAACATTCATATCAAACCAATCACGTAGTATTTCCATATTAAGAGCTATATTCTCTTTTAATTCATCCATGTTTTTACCGGAAACAATAACTGTAGTGTCATCGGCGTATTGGATCAGCTCTCCTTGTAATTTTAAATGAGCCATGTCATTTAAAAATACAATAAACCTTGTATTACCTACTGAAGAGCCTTGGGGTACACCAATGTTTACAAAGGTACATCAATGTTATTGGGGTACACTTGGGGTATATTGGGTTATATTCTAGAAAAATATGTCACAGGTTATTTAAAATAGCGGGAGAAAACGCGGGGCGAACTTAGTTTAAGAATATTCTAAGAAAGCAAAGTGTTAAGTTTTCCTTTAACGATCAACTTTTAACGAGTTCGAAAACTATAGATTACATTTCAATATTCTTCACAAAGTAAGATCACTAGAAATGTTACTGAATACTCTATATTAACATATATCTTGTAGAGAAAATAAATCTACCGCTGCAGCTCTGTTTACAGAATGTGACGTCGATTCTTGTGTTTATATTATCATATTTTGTAAAAACAACTGTGTCCCAGCAGTGGGAACATGAAAGGAACAATGATAATGATGATGATACATGGGATCCTTCAAAAGGCGAGTTAATAGAGTCTTAAAGGGCGGCTACGAATTTGTGATGTCTCTGGTGTTACAAGTATCCATAGACGACGATGACTACTTACCATCAAGCAGCCTGTTTTCTTTTTTTTTTATAATCCTATTCTCATTTCGTGAGAGTTTTCTTTGAGAATATACATAACTAGTAAGTACACTATAATATAGACGCTATATTTGTACAAACTGTACAAATTCAAACAAATCGAACAGTGTCAGGTCTAGGAGGTGCGTTGATTAGTTAATCTATCTAAGTATGTATTTAAAAACATATGTAATGTAATTAATAATATATGTATGTATGTCAGTCTTTGGCAGCTATATTACAAGCTTTGCTTAGTTTGGATCAGATGACCGTATGTGCAAAAATGTCCCGAATATTTATTTATTTTTACTACATACTATGACATATTGAAAAAAAAAATTAAATCAACTAATTAAATTTATTATCTGCTCTCTTTTATTGTCTTCGCCAAAGGCGTCGCACATTTTTAAATCGCAAAAACACCGTCGCTTTGGAAATAGTCTAACTTTCAACAAATTCTCGCTCAAAGCGTTTGAAACAAAGAGCGATGCGACACGACAACGAGTTTCCCGACGAGTTGCGACATTTTGTCTTGTCGTGCGTAGGTATCTTTGACAGGGGGGGATCCAAGCGGGACGCGGCCGTCAATTTATTTCATTGTAATGTTTTAAATTGATATCTCGCAATGTGACAGTTTGGAAATGTTCAGGCTATAGTCCCGTCCCGTCCCGGATCATTGAATTTGTTTTCCTAAATTAATTTGTGAATGCTTTATTAGAGCGAGCTTGTTTCTGTCACGGGTTCTGATGCTTTGTGATGTGAAGATGAGATTGCGAAGAAGGCTGATAAATGTTTACTTACAATACAATAACTCTTTATTAAAAACCACAAAAACAAGGATAACATTTTAAATTACAGTAATTAAATAGGCTTTTAACAGGCGGCCTTATCGCTTAAATCGATCTCTTCCAGGCAACCGTACTTACTGTAGGTACTATAATATGATTATAATACACATAAAGATGTTTACATCTCCGGAGAGCCTTAAAAAAGGGTCTGAGATAATGAAATAATACACAATGCTGTAATATGGAAACTGACGTTGTTTTTAACCAACTTCAAAAAAGGAGAAAGTTCTCAATTTGACTATACGTTTTTTTTTGCGATTACTCCGCCTATTATGAATCGTTTTTGATGTTTTTTTATTTTATTTGGCAGATAATACTTCAGAGGTGGTCCCATATACATTTTATTAAAATTGATTCAGCGCTTTTGAAAAAAAAAACGAGAAAAAAAAACAGATGACGTTTTAGTTTTTGGTTACCTCTGCCGTAAGTATTAACGAGGACATTCAATCTCTTTCTACTTTTTAGTTTAAGTTTGTACGTGTAAGTAGGTTAAGGCATATCTCTATATGATCGTTCTTGGTCATATGCAGTCGTTTTTTTTTTCCCAAAAATTAAATTTATTACACAACTATATATAGTTTGACTATTAATTGCATAGTAGAATATATTTACGAAACTGATATTTTGCACAAAAAGTAATTTAATTTAAAAAAGTATTTAAGTTTAAACCATTCTTTGGTGAACTTTTTTATTTTATTTAAGCCTTTATGCGGACTTCGGAAGTAACCGATTCACTCGTGATCTGAAGACACCCAGATTGTAACTATCGGGGAACACTCATTAAGGCAGCGCATTCCACAGACTAGCAGTTTGCATTTTAAAAGTGGAATCAATGGTTTTTCGTATGGCTTTTCGCAATATCAACCATAAAGTGGTGTCATTTTTCGTGCCCGCTCTGGCAGTCCGATAGAAAAAAGTGAAAAAAAAAGAGGTGAAATGGGCAGGAGGGAATTATGTAGATCATGCAGATCCTATGCACACTCTGTGGAATGTATCTGATAAAATGTTGAATAAAATTATGACGTAAAAAATTGTGACGGGTCCAAACTAATCGTCAACCCTGTACGGAACTTGAGCCTAGTGTGAGGGGCCCTATATAGGTAAAGACGAGAACTTATTTTCATGAATGTTTAATTTTATATCATTGTTGTATAATTTAAAATTCCATAGCTTGTTTTAGAAATAAAATAAAGATTATTTGAGATAAAAAACCGATAGACTAGCAACTTAACCCAAGAAACAAAAGTAAGTAATGTAAGTTCTTAATTTCCTCAAAAGTCTTCAACAAACTCTATTCACACTTTCTAATTGACAATAATATCCAAATCCCAAGTGGCTTAATCTGCTAACACTCGAGATGATTAATCAGTTGATTAGTTAATCAGTAACAATACCTACGTAACCCTCGACTGACACTGATGGCTCGTTAAGGAAGCAGCTGGAACTTGCGCCGTTGCAATTATTAATTTGATTCGTGGGTATTATTATTATAAACAGTTTTAATAATAGGTAGTCTGTGACGTAATTTTTTGTAATCACGCCGTAAGAGTGAGAAGCCTCTAGTAAAGTTTCCATTACTTAACTGAGACATGACTTGGAAAAGAACTTAACTTACCTTTTGCCAAATTTCATCAAAACCTGCGCAGCCGTTTAGGCGAGCGAAAGTAGCATCTAGACTAAAGGACACAGAGTTAATGCGCAGATAACGAATAATAAACATTCTTATCTCCTATAAAAAGATACAATTTCTAACAGATTTTATAACAGATTTTATTTTCACGTTGTTTACTTTAAAATACTTAAACTATACCTATAGAGTATCGCGCTAGAAGCTAGAAGCGTGTGCAGAAAATGGCGAAAATGGCGCTCAATCATTTATCACATAGTTCGGAAACATAATAGAAAATTTCACACCCGAGAAGCATAGATTCCCACCTATCATAGAGAATACCCGACGACGCCCGAGGATCGACGGGAATTCCCGAGGATTACCTATCAGCCGTCATTAGGGTTGCCTCCTACATAAAAACAGTACAAAGCGCAAAAAATTGTTTGTTTGTAGCCACATTTCTATAATTCGAGAACTCAGTGTATTTAAAACATGTGAATTCTATAATAATAAATTAAATCACCTTTCTAACGTTTAACTAAAATTCGTATACGTAGTTGTTTCAATCATTTATTTAGTAACTAGCTTTTTTGCCCGCGACTTCGTACGCGTAGATTTTCATATAAACCTTCAATTCTTTTTTCTTCCCTTAATCCGTCCTTGCGCAAAATAACATAGCATATACTTCAATCTGGTCATAGCTAAGCATATTCGTGAAAACAGCATTTAAATCCGTCCGCATTTTCTTCCAGGGGTGTAGGAGATGTGCGTGAACAAACAAACAAAAATTCTAAAAACTGCCTTAACATGTTCAGCTGCTTATTTTAAGTCGCCCTGTGTGTTGATAGAATCATAAAAGTAATAAATAACACCGTCAACAGTTTTCAAATCAAAAAGATAATGTGACCACAGTGCAGAGCATGTTTTGAAATTTTCTTTTTGTCTAAACCATTAAAAGTATATATCCGGCCAGTTTCGCTGGCCACGGAACCCTGACATAATGCTTGTCTTAACACGCTCTTGGCTAGTTATTTCTTATTTCGCGTGCATTTGTATGTATACCTTGATTAAAAAGCCATGAAATGGAACTACTCTATTTATCTGTTAAAATATCAAAGTAAAATAAAATTATTTCTATATTCTTATTCTTATTGCAAATATACACTGTATTCTTCTAAAAGCTAAGTTTATATACCCTGCATAAAGGGTGCAGCAATGACTTATGTAGTGGCTGTTCACAAAACCAGACCACAGACATAAACATATAAATTTAAGTATAGTTAAATCTATTACATAAATATTATATATACTATTCAAACTTAACCTAGGGTGAAGTAATTTTACAAAACAAAAAAAAAACATACTTAGTGTGATAGGTTACTTAATTATATATGAGATGATGATACAAAACTTATGACGCTACTTTCTTAACTATTTATATATCGATATTTATTTTCTAATTATAATTTTCTAAAATTTATCGTCGAAAAAATATTTTATCTCGTATTAAAATTTTTGGGTTAGAAACTTACGAAGTTGGTTCTGGAAAAATGTTCTTATTTATTTCTTTCTTTATTGCGTCCGGAATTTTGTTGTATAGGTTTATTTTCATGTACAAAGGGCCTTTTTTGAATATTTCTATTCGCGGGACTGTATTAAAATAGGATGCGGTATATTTTGTGTTTTAAATGCTAACATAGAATAAAACCATGAGAATGTAATATGGAGCTTGGAGCTTCCCGGTGTGGTACTGGATGTAGATGTGACCTGGGCTATAGGGACAACGTCATGTATGCGGTCGGCTAGGTCTGCCAGCACATCGAGTGATGACGTCATCTGCTGCGAAGCAATGATGGTCTGCGTGCTGTTCGGTAGGCGGCTGGTCCAAATCATGCGTAAAAAGTCTTCTGGAACTCCGGGGCCTGCTAGGTGTCGTAGATGACGTAAGAATTGAGAAGGCTTACGATCACCTAGCTCCTCGTGTGTTAAAAGTTGCTGTACCTTTTTTCTCTTGATGCGGACAAACGTTTAATTAGCTCCAGCTTGAGTTTTTCGTACTTCTCGGTCACAGGCGGGTTGACGATGATGTCTTCGACTTCAGCTGCGTATTGCGGGTCAAGTTGTCCAATCACATAGTAGAACTTGGTGCTATCTGCAGTGATGTTGGAAATCGCGAATTGGCCTTCGATCTGGGCGAACCAAATCGCCGGCTTCTCGGGCCAAAACGGTGGAATTCGCACGCCAACTCGGAATACATTGTCATCATCTTTATTCTTCGTGTCAGCCGCAGTGCTATCAGTACGATCTAACGGCATTCTGACCTTTGTCGGTGGTGTACGGTCCATTCAGTGGTCACCAATTATAGTGGATTTGTACTATTTATATAGAAGGAGAGGGTTAAGCTACCGACAATGGAAGAAAATAGCTGAGTCCGAAAGAAATTATAAATTTAATGCAAAGAAAAATCTTAGACAAATCTTAGAAAAAGCGAATGACAATTCCATTTGAAAATCGGTGTTCTTTTATTTTTTTCTTTTCGCGCCCCAGCGCCACACGTCGTGGAAAATTGGAATGAAATTCACGAAGGTTGGCGCAAGGAGTACGAATACGCCACACTCCTACTCCATGCACTGGAATGAATCACCAAAGAGGTTGTAAGGCCTATAACATGCTTGATCTACACGTTCAATCATCTAAGAAGGTTAAGGAACCTTCTTTAAATTTAAACTGATTAACCGAATGACCATGTTGACAGTTGACATAGTTGACAGTTTCAAAATTTTAATGGTTATGTCAATAACATTCTCTTTACTTTGGATCTCCTTGCTTGAGGCTATGTGACGATCCTCATATTACGTTTCGGGTAACGAAGAAATAAATCATTGATTTTTATTTTCGTTTATGTAAAAATAAAGAATTAAAATAAATGATATAAGATAGCCTATGTTTTAATCTGGTAATTTCTAAGCATATTCGTGAAAACCGCATTAAAATCCGTCCAGTGGTTTAGGAGATGTGCGCGGACAAACAAACAAACAAACAAACAAACAAACAAACAAACAAACAGACAAAAATTCTAAAAACTGTCCTATCGTGTTCAGCTGCTTATTTTAAGACGACCTGTGTGATTTTTTTTTTGTTATCTCGCAATTACAGATTTTTTTATCTCTACGTTTTTATTATATGTATAGATATAGATAGATAGATAGATATAGATAGTCAGTAATGTAGCTTTTTTCTCCATGACACATAATTATATCTAGGGCTCATTTGATAAAGAAGCGGAATGAATAAATAAATAAATATCTGGAACATTTTGCACACATGGTCATCTGACCCCAAACTAAGCAAAGCTTGTCATATGGCTGCCAGAGACTGATATACGTACATATATATTTTTAAACACATACTTAAATAGATATTAACACCCAGACATAGAACAAACACAAATGTTCATCACACAAATGTTTGTCCTAGGTGGGAATCGAACCCACGCCCCCAAGCACAGAAGTTAGGTTCACTACCAACTGAGCTACCGGGGCAGTCAAAGCCAATAAAGCGAATCTGCATTGAAAATAACATTTTAAAGCTCTAAAAATCACAAACATTACGTAAATGATATCTACCGCTAGTAACTGTTGAAAATTTTAAATACATTTTTAAAACAGTTTTACCTTTGCATAAATATTTTTTACTACAACCAAAAATACAAAATACGATAAATTCAGTGATGTGTTGTGCATTTTTCTTGTAATTTATACACCGTCGGGAAAAATGCCAACCCTACCGGCGAGGGCCGATCTCATTCTTTTCCAATAACATAGTAACATTCTGTAGGTAGTGTTCGGGCCAATTTATTTTCAATAACGTTTGTCTTGGAGGGATACCTATCACATTCATACCTGTGAGAGCTTTAGCTGTTGGCTATTTCTATGTTACAGAAACACTTGGGAATGGAAAAGTTGTATTATGGCTGAATAGGGTTCAAACACTACCTAAAACTTGCTGCAATTTATTGCGTGCGGTTGATGAAAAATAAAGATATCTGAACTTGCAGAAATAAGTTTACCTACTGTAACATAACTTATTGTTTTTATATGATTACATAAACTTTTCTGGCAAAAAAAATTACGATTCTGGTAAGAATAAATTCACTTTGGATATGCTACTTTAACTTGCAGGCGTGAATTTGCTGCAATAACTTTTTGTAATGATATTTAACTTTATTTATATTGGAGTTATAGGTGAAATTTGATTGTAGCATTCGTCCCTCAAAGAAAACTGGAGCCTTATTCTTATTCGCTGTAGATTATTTTGGTCACTGTCTCTCTCGCTACAAAGGTCACACAAGAGCAGGACGCCGAGATAAAGTGGAGCGCACAATTCTAAGCAATAAGTATAATTTTCCTCTTGTAGGCATAATTTTCCTACAAAACCTTTTGATATTTTACCCGACACCGCCGGCAAAAAAATGGTAATGTTTTAATATTGTCAATTATTGGCCGTCTTTTTGCCGCGAGAGAATTTATAAAAAAATAACTCGAATGTAAAAACGCTTATAAGCAGAGAAGAGCGGTCGATGGCGTTAGCCAGAAGCGATAGCGGGTTTGGAACAAACATCAATATTTAAAATTTCCCGTCATCACATGACCTGTGATATTATCTCATGATATAAATTATTATACTAAGCCGTGACTTATTAAGCTACCTATTATTAAACATGAAAAAAAACGTAACAGACAAACTCACATCAGTTTGGTTTGATACATTCGTGCAAAATGATCATTGATCAGGTTAATTCGAATTCCGTGTCTCCGGTTACTATATATGTGAAAAGCGTAGACTATGAGGCTGTAATATTTGTTCATTAGCTTACTTACTTCACTGGCGCAGTGACCCGAAGTGGGTCCGATACAAGAGAACGCCTTCGACTCCACTCCCACTCCGTATCTTGCCAGTTGGTGACTTGAAGCTCGCGCGGGTCTGATTCTATATTTCCAGCGATATCAAGGCCGTCCTACGGGTTATTGAGAACTCCGATACACGTCTTCTGGACTACTCAATAAATTCATACAGTACGGTGCTATATCAGTTCAGATCTAAGTGCACGGTGACCGATCTAGTAGGTAATATGAAGTTGTAGTTGTCTCTCGTCGCTTGGACCACCGTCGAACATGAAACCTCCGGGCTATGCGTTAACGTAGCCATCAAAGAGATTTCGCGAGTTACCGAGCTTTTATACGGAATTTTTGATACCTACCACACTCTGTATTAAAATTCTTTTCGTTTTTTTATAAGCCGTATACGGGGCTAGCCACGCAGGAGGTATACGGTATAATAACAGGTAAACCTACTTTGGTTGAGATGAGAGTGAAATGCGTACATAATCTATGCAAAAGAGTGTTAGTAATGAAAAAGTGCGAATACCAAGTTGGACTCATATCTAGATTAAATATGTCTAAAGTAGCTCTCTTTCCCTGTGTCTAAATGTTACCTATTCAAGACGGTTGAAATGATCTTAGTGAAATTTATGTAGATTTGGATATATACGCAAAATCTGGGTCGTCATTTACTTTACGTACTGCCCAAGAAAGGAACACCCTGCCGTCTTCCTTATTTCCTGAGAATTACAATCTAGGCATCTTCAAGGCTATAGTGAATAGATTTCTTCTAGATCAACGTGTTCCATCCTCAGTCACACCATCGCTTACCATCAAGCGACTTGGTGGACAAACGTTGATCAATTCTATATATATATATATATATATATAAAACATTCAAACATATTATTATGGAAACTGACGTGGTTTTCACACATTTTATTTATATTACACGGGAATTACTCACGTAAGAATAGGCCGCATACACCGACTATAGTTTCAACCGCATTCGGCGGTCTTTATCAAGGTGAAAGCGCGCACGCGGCTGCGTCTTTGCACTGACATAGTCGGAGTATCCGGCCTAATCTTACGTGAGTAATTCCCGTGTAATATAAATAAATTAAAACACCTTTACTGTACACTATTTCTTTCTCAACTAATGCAAAATCTATTGAACAGTTTATCAAAAAAGGTTAACTAAATGAAAGATCCACTTTTACATTAAAATTATTAGTATGAAATGTGACAGAAAACATGTTGCACAGTTTTTTTTATATATACCTAAGTATTGAAACAAAAACAAAAGCCTTAAAAATATTAACTAAAACTACGTTAATAATACCTACGACGAAACAAAACCTCTTTCAATAAACTACGTAAATCCTCTGAATCCAGTTGACTCTATTTGATTCCCCATCTCGAGTTCATTTACCGGTAAGGTGATAGTAGCGCAAATGATATTTTCTCACCTAGGGGTGAAATAGTGTTACTTAGTACTGGTTGAAAAGGTACCGTAGGTAATGGATCCACAGATTTTATTATAAGACTTACGACCCAGATCTTCTCCTAGAACACATTTCGCTGATATTTTTTATGTTGATTATATGCAATAAACTATCCTAAAAAGTCATCTGTAACTGTAGAAATAAATCCTTGTCTTTGTCTTCAATTATAGAAGTTCATTATTCACTCATATTTGTGTAAACATATTTTTTTTATTATATTACACGGGAATTATTCACGTAAGATTATCACTTACGTGAGTCATTCCCGTGTAATATAAATAAAATGTGTGAAAACCACGTCAGTTTCCATAATAATATTTTGGACATAATTTTCAATGTTACGCCATGAAAATAATAATTATATATCATAATTTTTAGCGTATATATGTTGTGGGTTTGTTGTAGGTACGAGTACACTACTCATTCCGGTCCTCTGACAATCTTGTCGGTTTTCAACCCGTGACTTGGAAATGAAAATGGTTAATTGACACTAATAAACTAGCTTAAGATTAAATATTTTTTTCCTGTCTCACAAAGCTAAATATTGAATGTTAAGAGAGTCATAAAAAATGTTTATCCAAGTTGACGACATTTATTTATTGTTTTCTCGAGGGATGTACGGCGCTGTAAATATTTTTACTCCATCCCCTGAAGGGTTGATAGTTTTTGATAAACGATAACAAATGTTGTAAAAACAACATCTTGGGGGAAACGATTCAGTAGGTTGTTAACCTGTGAAGCTTATGTTATATAACCATTTAGATTTCTATATGATAGTACTCTGCAACTTATATTTCAGCTTTCCCTGTCAGTTCTGTGCGGTGCTTGTTTTATCCTAAGTCTTTAGATAATGCACAAATTGTCCCTAGAAATAATTAGCTAGTTATTTTACTATAGATAAACCTACTTGCTTGTTAGTATTAAAGTCTGAGTAGTTATAGGCTCCAGACTAGGCAATGTTTAGTTTACCGATAACGTGGCCTAAACTTTACTACTTATTTAAAAATACGAAAAAGATTGGTTCCGGGAAGGTTCCGAGCCAGATATTATGTTATAACAACTGATTTTGATAATTTCGATCAAAAACTGTCAAAATTCCCGATAGACACCATTAATACAATTAAAAGTGTCAAAAGTATACCCACATAATAAAAAAAACAATTTCATCAGAACTGGACCAAATTGAAATGGGACCAAATGGAAGCACCAGCTTTCAAATGAAAAAAGAATCATCAAAATCGGTTCACCTAATCAAAAGTTTTGAGGTAACAAACTAAAAAAAAAACTGTCGAATTGATAATCTCCTGGTAAAAATAATCACAATGCTTCACCAGCACAGCAACAATCAAGATTGAACCTAACCTGTTTTTCATATTCCCGTACTGTGTCCGGGAGAGAACCTTCGCAAATCATGAGCACCAACACCGAGGGTTCAAGCAAGCTCATAAATATTAAACGCCTGCTCCGCTCCACTTACTCCTAAATAGGTTACGGAGGCAGGTAACCAGTGAGACCTGGGTTGTAGGACGACGTGTGTACAGCTAGAAATACTAATGACCTAGTGACGCCTCGCGGTCTTAACTACGATTCACCTGTTTTCCTGATTTAGCTTGTAAAATATCCTATAGTAGGTATATAATGCACCTACATCCTTGCTAAGTTACATCAATCGCTTCAGCCATCATGTGAAAGGTGACATACAGAATGAGTGACAGAATTATTTATCATTCATGATTCAGATAAGCCATTGGTTCCATAATACTCATGGTGCTAATATATCTCAAACATTAGTAGGTAGGTAACTAATCACACTAATATTATACATTGGAAAGTTTGCATGTAAGTGTCTATGTTTGTACGCACTCAGCTGAACTGATTTGAATGCAATTTGGTTCGGAGATAGTTTATACCCTAGAATCTAGGGCCGAGATAAACACCTATACTACTATATTGCTGAAAAATTTATAGTTTCTGAAGAATATCTTTCAGGAACCATGATTTTTTGCCGTTTTTTACCACTCTTTCTCTATAAAAGTTAAAACTGCGGGCCTTTACTAGTAGTACACATGGTTACTATTAGTCCACTTAAGGGTTTCAATACGTCAATACAAACAACTCATTTGTGCAACGACTTATCAAAATTTGCGGGAAAGAAAATAATTTCATCAAAAACATACATTTCGAAGAATATGATTAGTTTAGCTCAGTGTAATCTCCTTCATAGCCCGCAACTTCACTCAACATCTGCCAAGTTAACGGTCAACCTTAATCCAGTTTCGTATTGGAAAGAAGAGGTAATAGAAACTTTGTAATAGGGTGAATAATTATAAATTATGGAGTACTGACATACCTACGTACCATTGCTATGTACCATTAACTTTACAATGTAACAGCATGTCAGCTGCTAAGTGGCGGGGGTGGGGGGTAAAAATTAACAAAGCAGGGGTCAGCGAGACAAGACACGGCAAGCCATTAGAGTAATGGCTGCGGGACCCGTGCTACACCGAGCTGTAACGTAACGTGTAACAAAGATAACAAACGTAGGTAACTGTTATGCTATTGATATACAAGTAGGTGCTATAAGTTTGCCAGAATATAGAATTTCAAAATTCTTCTACAACTTCAAGTATTGGAATAGATTTTGATGCGTGATTTTCTACTGAACTTTATAATTATTCCAAACTTTTTCTAACACAGTCTTTGAAATAAAAAGAGGCGAAGGTAACTTTAGAGTAGTTGGATCGGTTAATAATAAAAAAAGTATTTTTTACATTAGTTTAAATATGTATGTACAAATTTAAACTAAATAATATAAAACAGAAATTGAAAGTCCTCATCAAAACTTTAACTGAAGGAAACCAAAACAAAACGTCATCTGTCTATATTTTGTTTTTGTTGTTTTTTTTTTCAACAAGCGTTTAATTAGTTTTTATACAATTTATATGGGACCACCCTATATATACCCTTTTTTGTTTGGTAAGTATGACCTACCAAACAAAAAAATTATCAATTCATAATTGGCGGAGTAATCGCATTAACAAACATACCAAAAAAAGTGGAATTGATAATAACCTCTTTTTGAAGTCGGTTAAAAATGAACGATACCCTAGAATCAATCTCGTTCATTAGTATAGCAAGTGTTCAGAAGTGTTAGCTACGTTCCTACTTACTTTTATCTTTGAAAAAATACTTTCGTTATTTTCCTTGACTATATACTAATGTAAAACTATTTATGCTAATATTGAACGTTCCAAAATATATTCCCAGAAGGAATTCCTAAAATGAATAATATTCTCTAAATGATTTCGCCTAGAATAATCTATTTTGCTAAGAAATCTCGTAAGAAGCTTATCTTCGGCTTACAGAGAGTTAGTAGAGAGCTTTACATTAAAAAAATTGTCTCTAACTTAGCTTTTCCATTTCTGGCGTTACCAGCTTCAGAACATAAAAAAGAGTGTTATTTCAATTCTATTTTTTATGTTATAGGAGAACGTGTAGATACGTTCGTGTCGGTGTGAGGTAAAGCCGCAGGCAAACATTGTATTTTACGCGCTCGTACGTCCACTACGGTTATAACCTTGCCGGGCTGGTCCAGCCCGATATAAAATAACAGTTTCCCGGAACAACATGGTTGTGATGACATAACCTCAAAAAAATTAAACTTGCATTTTCACAGAAAGAATGTTATATTTTTATGCTTTTAAAATGCACTTTATTTGTATAAATCATTTCTTTATGTCAAAAACTGCAGTGTCTCGTTTGCCGAGGGGCTTTTCTGTTCTTGAGCTCTATCTCATATGCTGGAAGCGATGAGGTTAAAGATATATTATAGCACGCTTGCTTAGAACATACCATATTCACTAACGAGATACCTGGCTTCTCGGAAATAAAACAGGATGTCCACAACTGAAGTGATAGTGTTCCGTAGGCTAAAAACTTTAGGTTTCGCTAAGCAAGCCACGTGACAGTTTCGCCCTTGCGTGACCCATTTCAAATGTTTCCTGAGCTCATGTCTCAGGGAACCTCCTTTAATCCCGACCTTATTTATGTAACGTCTTAAATTTGTTCAAAAAACTAAGTGTTTTTGTATTGTTTTCAGGTAAGTTATGGATATAACTATCAACTTCACTACTAGCAATACTACCATGGTTGTGTGAAAACGGTAAGTTCACATAAATCTATATTTTTATTAAAAACTAGCCGTCCGCCCCGGCTTCGCACGAGTGTAAGCTCGGCCTTCGGCCTCGCTACAAAATATAATATAGCCTATGTCACCCGGGGATAGTGTAGCTTCCCAACAGTGAAAGAATTTTTCAAATCGGTTCAGTAGTTTCGGAGCCTATTCATTACAAACATACAAACATACAAAAATAGGTACAAATCTTTCCTCTTTATAATATTAGTGTAGATAAAAACCTTTGATAATATCATATCAATTTAGTAGTTTATAGAAAAATCACCACATTTTCATTTCTGTTCCACGGAAACTAATAAAAGTCCAAATTTCATCAACAAAATTTATTTACCTTTCATATAAGGCACATATTGTTTGAGTGTTTGTTCACTTTGACGGTCGGTAATTGGACGGTGTACCCTCGCGGGACTGGCCGCTGATTGGTCGGCGTCACGGGGTCTAGGAGACCCCTGGCTCGCTGGTACCGGTACAAGGGACCCCGGCGGGAGCGTGAGGGTTGATTACTACTGAATTAAACCTCTGGCCAACGTGTTTATTTAATTATACGACTTATTAATTATTTATTAGGTGTGTATTTGTTGCAATTTCTATGTATAAAATCAGAATAGGCCTTCTTATAGAATCAGTCTACGTTTTTCCATTACTGGGGTACATATTATATGAATCACCATAGGGCTCTTTCTTGCCAAAATTATTATTTGCTTCTGCCGAGTTCAAAGAGGGATTTTCCAAAACTAACCTGAGTTCTGTCACCTGAAAAAAAAGATGGCAGTTTTCTTGACGTTTAGTCATTTTAAAAAACAATATTTGATTTATCTATTTAATCTTTGTTTTTCTCAGTAGCAATTCTTTTTCTGTCTATCATTCTCTGATTTTATCATCTTGATTGACATAAAACTATAAACTTAATTTTAGTTATTACTTATTCTCTTTTACACTCCTCTGATCCTTCCATCCTAATCCTCCCTAATCCTATTTCCTTATTTTCGCGTATCGTTTCCCTACCTTTACATTCTAAAACATAAAACGACTTGTATATGGCAACTGCGGTAACGCGAAGCCAGAAGCAACAAAAAAACTTCGCTTTTAACAATAAATAATTATTATTTATGTATATTTATTATCACCACAATTTTCAAATCTCTATGACACATTATAATATTATAGTAGGTACATTCTGACATCACATATTTATATAATAGTAAAGTACGAACATAATACTAGTATACATCTCAGTTATGGACGTTAAACTTAGAACCACACAGAATGCGACTCTATCCCAAAAACTTAGAATACAAAATAAAACATTTTGGACGTCATTCTTAAAGTACCCGCGAAATGAGACCTGTCACTTCGGATAAGAGCAAAGAACAAATAGGTATGGAGTCTCCGAAAAAGTAAAACATTTTTTACTGAGTTAATATGACAAGACAAAGTTACGTGTAACAGGATCGTAAAACATCGTGAAACATCGGGCGTGGTCGTATTTAGCTTATATTAAGACTATGAAAAGATTATATCGCGAATTTTAGTTTTCCGCTGATTTTGGAAAACAAGTAAAGATAAAAATAAAACACGGGCAATTGAGCAAAAACATATACCTTTTAAAAACAGATTTGATCAAACATCGCTGCACATTCAAATTGGTTTTCAAAACATATTTACATAAACATAATACATCAATTATCTAGATAACCGAAAATTCGTTGATGGTATACCTACTTATAAAGCAACACACAACTTCTTACGTTTATCTTCTCCGTCCTAGTGTGGGTAAAAAACGGATTCTCCATTTTGTACACTTCCCACAGAGGTCGGTTATGCCGTGAATAATTAACAAGAAACTACAGGGAGCTAGTTACTTAATATATGTCATATTAGCAGAAATGATTAGTCCCTGAACTGAGTATCGCATTTTGGCCAATGTTGTTACCAGTTCGTTCCCGACATAATCCCTACGGAAGGTATCTGCGTAAAATGTCCTGAGGGTTACGGAAATAGAGTCGAGATCAGAGATAAACCTACACTATTACGCAAGAAACTCTGCTGGGATATGAAAAATGTTTATTTATTATTAAAACACTTAAGACAACATTACTACAACATCAGTTCAAATAAATAAGGGAAATTATCCTAGGGGTGAAAGTGACTTATTTAGTCCCGAGACGTAATTTGGCACACGAGCGTAGCGAGGGTGCTAATAGTTCGAGGGACTAAATAAGTCTTTAACCCCGAGGTAAACACTGCTTTTTAATACGAATACAAGGAAATAAAAAACATGAACAGTTTCTGGCAAATGCACGAAAAGTGCGGGACCATAATACTCTGAGGAGAAAAAAAAAAGTTGAACATGGTTCAATATAAATGTGAAAATAGAACAAGTTTTTTTTAAATAATTTGAGTGTCTGTCAGTTGTCAACTGTGACTGTCGGTTGAAAGTGATTCCCCATAGGACTGAAATGTATTACTTTCAACCCGCTCCTCAGGCAACTTCAGACCTACTTTCCGAATATGAGTAATGAAAAATGTATTTGTATAATTATCGTTCATATTCAAAAGTGTAATACTTTTTTTTCCCACTATACCGCTAAACTGCAAAAACTGCAAAGACAGCAAATTTTTCACGCACCCTAAGTATCTTGTAGCTACAGTAATGCACTAAATAATAGTCAACATACAAAAAACAAGAGCGGAAAGTTTGTCTACTGGGTGAGTTTGTGTAAAGGTTTCAAGCCTGATTTAGGCCTGATGTGTTCGCATCCATCACGTCACCACACTGTATCCGAATGGGAATTAACTTTCAAGTAATGCAAACGTTCCCAGTATTCTAGGGACCTTTCCCTCTACTAATGGTCTTTTAGTTTAAGTTTTGATATAGTTATTTTAAGGTTTAGTTTTTAGTTAGTATTTGAGGTTTTCGTTAATTTTCTGTTATATAAGTTGTGCATAATACATTATTTTATAAGTTTCCAGTGCAATTAAACTTTTTTTAATCGAGCTTATTGTAAACCATATTTGTTTATAACAGTTTACCGTAGGTACAGCTGAAGTATGACTCTTTTATCGCCATTTGTAGTTAAAACAGACACCACTACGGTTGCATTATTTTCGACACTCCACGCCATCCCATTGCGAATGCATTTACACCTTTTTCTGCCACTCACGTAACATCCTAAAAGCTACTTCTTTCTATACTAAATAAGGTTTAAATTAGAGAAAGAAGTTCCCTAGCGAGTTTTGATATATCTGATGGTAGTTTTGATGAAAAATAGACGGTGCAGTCTGAGTAATAGAGTGGAAAACAGTTTGATGACACGACCAGACGTGCACTTACGGTTTCATGTCTCACTGCGCGCTGGAAAATAGTGACGTACCTTCAAAAATATGACTGAATCTGAACAAATGCTGATACAAAGTAAAGTGTAATATTCTCCTCTATTTTTTTAGATTTTCAGAAGCTAATATAGGGCTTCACTATTTATTATTAACTTGCTGGAGTTTTGGAATAAAATGTAAAAAAAAATACACAACATTATTCATCATCATTAGAAATTACAACATTTAGATTATAGAGAACTAAACACACTTGTTTCGTTTTCACGACTAAATGGATACAGATGAAATTTGGTAAAGAGATAGTATGCATCACGAGAACAGATACAGGGTACGTTTAACTGGATTATCAATATAAAAAACCGACTTGTTAAAAATATCAGAAATTGGGCCAAATTACTAATAATAGATACAAATAATAATAGATACAAATAATAATAGGACCATACGGAAAGCACCAGCTTTCAAATAAAAAAAGAATCATCAAAATCGGTTCACCCAGTCGAAAGTTATGAGGTTACAAACATTTTTTAAAAATGCAGTCGAATTGATAACCTCCTCCTTTTTGGAAGTCGGTTAAAAATGCAGCAAAACTTGAAAATTTGAACAAAAGAGAGCGCATTTAGCACTTGAATCGTGTTATTTTTCCAGTACATAATGCTAGAGGTCCCTGAGACCCCCGGAGCAGCCAATAGACGTGTTCATCTCACGCTCTCATCTGTCTGTATGACAAATTACCGAGCGAAACGATTAATGGATGTGACGTCACGGGGATTTATGATATCTGGAAGATAATAGGTTGTGATGTATGTTCGTGTACCGTTGTGTCGCTGGAGGTCGATATTGTTATGTGTTACTAAGTTGTAGGACGAGCTCATGGCCCTTCCCTGTGTCAGACTAACCAACTCTCGGAGTAGCGGAATACGGAATAACTGCTTTTGGATTGTGAATGTCTTGAATTTGTCGCGTTTAACATTTGTGTTGTACTTCTGAGTGGGTATATTTGGTCTACTTATACATGTTATTATACAAAAAAAAACTGTTGTTGAACTGATTTTCATGTATGAAAATTTTGTTTAGGCCAATGTGAAGTTTTTGTTGAACATTTGTAATGTTATCAAATTATTTATTTGTCAGAACATGGTAGGTACAAATGTTAGTTTTTTATATTCCAATGATCATAATATCTATATGTCCTAATTAATATCTATCCAATCATAGTACGGTTTTATAATTATTAAATTATTAGAATTAAAAAGAAAAAAACATACTCAAACTTTCAAAGTGAACTTTATCTCCTCGTGTATAAAAATCTGAATATATTTATTTCAGCAACTGTGTATAAAATGCCTTTTTTGCTCCTAATAGCATATGTTTAATATTTCTTAATAGTACTAATAGTGAAGGCAAAAATAATCAATCAGATAAAAGAAACAATGATTTTCCTTCTACCAAAGATTTAATTAAGTAGAACTGGACTCAATAGGACTGTTCGCTCTCCTCTTCCTGGGACGTGCTGTCCTTCGATTTGGAGTCAGAAGACTCGTACGACATCGCGACCTTGTACTCATAGAAGAAGTGGTCGCCGTGGAAGTAGCTCTCCTTGCCAGTATCGTTCTTGCAGCGGCCAGTGTACATTTCTACGAACACTGGAATGCATATCAAAACATTTACAAGCCCTTATTTAGTTTCACCTGTCCCGGTGTCTGTCTGTAATCAAATCTTGCAAGTTAAATTTGACCCACTTCCATGTTCGGTTGAGCTGATATTTGGCATACTTGTCCGATGACAATACAATATTATGGTAACAGCGAGCTGATTTGATGATGGTGACGGTGGATAACGGCACTCCTCGATGGATAATAGACTGGCAGTGTTTGGGATCATTTTGATCAGCACACCGTTCTGATCACTAATTTCATAAAAGCTTGATTTGAAAAACTTACCCTAACTCTTGCAATAAAAACTTGTTTTATTTATTAAATAATAGGCTTGCGTTTGACCGCCACCTCGCCTAATGCAATCTACGACGGAGCACGCCTGCCTAAAAGAAACCGATTCACTTGCGATTTGAATACATCCAGATTGTAACTACCGGAGAACACCTATTCATGCAGGCAACGCATTCCACAGACTAGCAGTTTGCACAATAAAACTGAAATCAAAGTGCTGCGTCGGGTTTTCGGAATATCGACCATGACGCGGTGTCACCTTTTTGTGACTGCTCTGGCAGCTCGATAAAAAAAATGAACAGGAGGGAAGATTTAGATCATGCAGATCAGATATACCACTCTTCGAAGTCTATCCGATAATAAAACACAATAGTAAAAAAAATGCAAGCTTTTTCGTTTTCATCTCAGCAAACCCTTTGATTATATGATACCCATATCATGATGGTAGATAAGAACATTTAATAAGCCATCTTGAGGTGTCTGTCATATTGAATTTATCATCTAGTACCAAATTTAAGTGCTTGAGAAGATAAATCTAACGAACTCAAACTCGACGGGGTTACGTTTTTTCGTTCCTATGGCCACCTTATGTCTCCATCATCACACCAGCTCGATGATACCATAACATTGATTGGAACTTACATAATTATCCCAAATTTTAGCTCGATCGATTGAAGATAACTGGTCTAAAATTAAGTTGCAAGATTTGTCCCACACATACACACACACGTATACATATTAACTACCAGGGCAAGTTGAATAAAAGCTTGTAAAAAACCAATAGACTAGCAACTTTGCACCAATACTCAAGACATAGAAGCTTAGACTGAATTAGGTATGGTAGTTAGTCTGAATGAGGTACGGTAGTTAACACACTCATACAAACACAGACAGCTGCAGCTGGTGACTTATTTTAGAGAGTCATGTATCAATTTTCATAGAAGATGTCTATGTTGGCAATACGTAGATGAGAAAACTAAGGAAAACTAATCCGACTTCCATGTGAGATGCATATTCTAGAATATAACTCAGAGAAGAAGACCTACTAGTTCCATCCTGACAGTTCCTGTACTCCATCATGCATTTACTCTTAAAGCTTCGCCTGGCTCGCTGGTACCCTCCGCAGATCCACATGATGGTGAAGTCTCTCCACTTTTTCTTCATGTCTGTTGGACATTGCTTGCATTTGCGGTGCCACTTTCTCCTGCGAAATTGAAAGTTTAGTTACTTACCAGATAGATGTTTGATGTGTAAAATTAAATAATAGGCATAGTGAAAAATTAAATAAAATTTTATAAATATACCAAAGAAATTATTTAATCGGATTGTTAAGTTTCAATATATTAAATGCTTAAAGTTTTGCTCCGTAGTACTCATAGTTCGACAAGCTTCAAAAGACGCCAGTTTCGCCAGTGTTGGAACTTTTAACACTTCACCGCCACTTACACCAATGACTGCTGGGCTTAAGGAAGTCGTCGGTTGAAGTTTTGATAGCATCAAGAGCCTATAATGAGGTTGATACTTGAGGTTGTTGTGGTGTAATACCTTGGGTAGTAATCAACCCAGGATTCCACGAGACAGCGCTATCAGCTCAGTTAAGTTTCTGCAAATACTGAGTGTCGAGTTTAACATGGCTTAGCTGTTATATAAATATACGAATTGTTGTGATTGGTTACCATCCCCGTCGTTCTTCGCTGCTCTTGGGTACATAACTAGGTATTTTCGTACGTTTCTTCTGAGATTCGGATTCTGAAGAACCCCCACTTTCTGCCATGTCCAAAGAATCTGCGCCACTCTCGCCAGACTCTGTAAACATTTTGCTAAATTATAACGAATTCTTTGCATCAATTTGCTTTGCTATATCACTTGTGGCGTGAAGTAACTGGTCCTCACAGATCTCTAAAATTAAACAATCTAAAATCCGCAGTCTTTGGGTTGTCGTTGACAGCAACTAAGCACTACCACGCTAAGATGACATGTTAAATTGTATGTTTCAGCTATTTCTTTATGAACAATATTCATCGGGTGATATCAGATAACTTCGGGTACTCTAAGTAAGATTCAGACATTTGGTCTTAGCCTCCACCTAAACGACCAGAGCAAAACGACATAAAACTGCATTTTGTTACTCTGACTGCCGACATATGCGTACATCATAAAATCGGACATCACACCAGAAAGTACTGGAAACAAAACTGCTCATATCGCACTATGCCCTAATAAGCTGAACAGTTTTCCGTGAGGTTTGGTTAAGTTATCAGAAAAGGCCGAATAATTTAAAATGATAAGTAGAAGAAGATGCTCGTAAGCTTATATAATTATTGGTTATGTATAGGTACTTTCTGCACCGGAAGACGATGAAGTAGAGCGGTCCTTCTTTTTCTTTTTTGCAACATTTGTTATTTCTCCTGAAGTTTTTATTTCTTCTTCTGCAGCATCTTCCGTTCCGTTTACTGCTTGAGAAAATACTGCATCCACTGTTAACAACATAATTTTTACAGAATAACCACAATTTAAATCGCTGATTTCTAGGTAGTTAGCATACGCCCTGTACAAGGTACAAGATACAAGGTATGGGATCAAATCCCTACAATGATTTTTAAATTTCTAGTAAAGGTTTTTTTTTACCCTGGTAAATTTATTCAAGAAACAAGTACTTAAAAACAATAACTACCTAAGTAAATACAATTAAATAAACTAACCTAAATTAAAATTAAGAAACAGACTTAATTATTATAAATTAAAAGAAATTAAATATATTAAACTACACTAATCTAAAAAACCGCTGCCTGTAGGCAACGTTCCCAAAATGCTGGCTGCATTGCCGGGTTGGATTGCAATACTAACACGTTTCGCAAGATACCGGCCAGCATTTTGGTCACGAGATGCTTCGACCAGGCGTTTAGACAAATCTTAATATTATGGCACCCGACCTCCACGGACCTAAAGTTTCGACCCCAAAAGGCTCAAACATGTATCCACTATCTAGACTACTATATTTGCGCCTTTTGAGGCCTTCAACGGATTCAGCCGCCGCACCAGCCTTGTTTTGCGTACCGGGAAGATGAGACGGCGCAAGGGTATCAACGCAAGTAGCATCCCATATTAAAGGCTGCCCCACCTTCCAAGGAATCAACGTCATGCCGTCCGGTCTTTTACCATCGCTACGTACGAGACCGCTCGGCTCGAGTACGGCCGCGCAGTTAGCAGTGGTAAGAATTGAAGTAAAGATTTTATTGTGAGGAAACCGTAGCAAAGTAAAGTAGTAAAGTCCATAACAAATAACCATAGCCTTCCATGGCGCGTTCTAGTATTCAGTCCGAGGAGCGAGTTCGAAGTCTGATATTATAATTGTCGGCCGTGTATTACGGCGGCTTCACTTGAGGGCCAGTTCTCATATAGGTGTGCGCCAGTTTCGAGTGAACACCTACTTTTGACTACGTCCTGATAGGTCAAATTATGATATCATTATTTCTAGAGTTATTTAAATACTTTTACTTACCAGCTACTAAAACAACGAGAATGTATATCGACAGTCGCATGTCTAACTCTATTCGTCACACTTGCATGATAACTTTAATTTATAAAAAACCCTCCACAACGCACATAGTTTCATGCCTATCAGGAATATATAAATCTAGTCGTATATTGGTTATATATTATATCGAGTTGGATGTAAGATTTATGTTGCTACCATTCTGTGTTTTTACGACATCGCACATTTCAGCCGGAGGTTTATTGTTTTTTGATGTGTTTGCTAGAATATGTATAGTTAAACCATTTTTCCGTAGAATATTTTGGTAACATGAATTTTAGTATCTTTGATCAATATTTTTTTTGTAGCGGTAGGACTCTTTTGCAGGGGTCCGCCTGGGGAAGTACCACACCTTTGCCAGTTATTCAACCGCCAAGCAGTAGTGTGCAAACACTACTGTGTTCCGGATTGAAGAGCAATGTTTCCAGCGAAATTACAGGGCACGCAGAGATTTGTCATCTTATATCTCGGGGTGGACGAACGCAGTGCATTGCCATCCAGGGTTTTAAACTATTGAAGTTCAAAATTCTGATTGGCGTTGAGCTGTTATGGGCAAACGTGAAGAGCCATCAGGCGAGCGACTTCGCTCGTCTCGTCACCGAGTATCATAAAAAAAATAACAATTATAACAGATTCTGTCACATTCTGTCAGTTTCGTTAATGATACAATTTATTTTCACACGTAATTTAACTCGAAATACTTGTGATTAGATGTTAAATAGCATTTAATAGCATGCACTAGTGTACATATTCGCAAGCATTGCATAAGAGAACTGGCTCCCACAAACTCAGAATATCTTACTGTGGGAGCTACGACCTTTTTACCAATTTTTTATAATGGCTATGTCAATAACATTCTCCTTACTTTGGACTTCCTTGCTTGAGGCTATGTGACGATCCTCATAATATTACGTTTCGGGTAACGAAGAAAATAATTATTGATTTTTTAATTTATTTTATGTAATAATAAAGAATTAAAATAAATGATATAACAAAGCCTATGTTTTAATCTGGTAATTTCTAAGCATATTCGTGAAAACCGCATTTAAATCCGTCCAGTGGTTTAGGAGATGTGCGCGGACAAACAAACAAACAAACAGACAAAAATTCTAAAAACTATCCTATCGTGTTCAGCTGCTTATTTTAAGACGCCCTGTGTGATATTATTTTGTTATCTCGCAATTACAGATTTTTTTATCTCTACGTTTTTATTATATGTATAGAAGATACATAACTCAGTCATATTATAATATTTGTATGTACCACGAAATTGGCTTCTGATAAGTTTGTGATGGAAATTCCCATCGGGTAAACGGCTAGTAGTTTAATAATCTACTTTAACCTGCACTTCAATATGTACAGTTGCTGTACCGATCGCATTCCACCTTATACCAGAAGCTTGCTCTAGAAATATTGTAACTTCTTTATTTTACTTTTTGCATAATTTTATTGTGTTCAAAATGTCTACAATTAAGATAATTGGCAATTCTCTTAAGACCATTTAGTTATGTCGTTTACGTGTTCTGTATTAATATAGCTGATTTTAATATACTTAGTTTAATTATTTTCGGAATATCAATTTTGTAAAATGAGTATTATCTAACTACTAACATTAAATACATAATATGTAGTCAGTGAAAGTCTTTTTGAATTTGTTGTATTTTATTTCGATAGTAGAATGTTATGTCCTGTAGACGTAGAACCAATGATTGCCGTGGTAGGAGTCGTTCTTACACCGGTGGCTGTACAGCTTTACAAACACTGTAACAAATTATATAGATATAGTAAATAATTAAGGCATTATTACATAATTTTATTTATTTTAATGGTATTGTAAAGCATTAATGGTAGAGGTGTGGTGTAAATGAGTTCCTAGACTTATCAAATACCTTTTTGCAAATGACTATAGAACGAAAAATTTATCATATAAATTGTATTTTCTGTACTCGTGTATATTCTGCAATATGTCTATCAGTAAATTTTGAATGAATTCTTGACACGCTCACACTGATGATGATTCGAAGCAGGTTATTTTTCATTCAAGTCAGTTACACTACATATTGTATAAAAATAATTGTTGTTATAGAGTTAGCTGTCTATGTGAGATACTTGTCTTGGAAAGTTTGTTTAGAGAAAGTATACATGATTTGTTTTTTTTCTACTTAAGTTTTTCCATATTCTGCAGCAACAACGACTTGTTACGAGTAAGCTATGTTAACCAAAATCAATAAATGTATCGTATGAACTCGTATATTATTCTCAAAGCAATTTGTACACGTTTAATAAGATATAAAACTTGTGTTTGTTCATCCAAGTTTGATGTGTTCCGAGATGGAAGGAACTTTTATACAGCTTATGGGAACAAATGGGTGGGAAGGGCGGCGGGTAATGGACTGTAGAGGTTTGAGGATGTCGGGCTACTTGGGGATTGATTTGCGCCGACTTCTGGTAACTGCTTTCGTGTTTAAGTTCGTGTACCAAAAGTAAAAGGCTCTTGTGAGATAAGATTTTAAATAGAAACAGATAGTACATTATTATTATGTAATAGACACAGTAAAAGATTAATTACAGTGTTCGATATTGAATGGAATATAAACTATTTTCATAATATTATGAATTATTGGGCCGCAATGAATACTCATTTTTATCAATCAATAAATGATGGAGACAAGATCTGGTTAGTTTAGATTTTAACTAATCAGTGCACTAGCGGTATTAGCTTTACGTTCCTAAATCTTTTAATCACACTAATATCATATAATATGTGAAAGTTTGGATGGATGTATGGATGGATGTTTGTTACTCAATAACGAAGAAACGTCTGGATGGATTTACATTAAATTTGGAATATGCATTGCTTATGTTCTGGATTAACACATAGGCTACTTTTCATCATCATCGCCTATTTTCATCACCACGCGGGTGAAACCGCGTGGCACAGCTAGTTTGTTTATAAATAATATGAACATCATTAACAGCCCACTAAAGTCCTCTGGTTGGCATGGGCCTCTCCCAATGCACGTGACTTAGCCCTATCTTCAATTCCTTGTCATCCCTGTAAATAGTATCACAAGAGTAAAATCATTTCTCACTTGTTCCGTCTTCGCAGTTTCTGTACCTCATCATACAGCCACTTTTGAAGGTCCGTCTAGCGCGTTGATACCCTCCACAGACCCACTTGATGCCAATGTTCTTGTACTTCTTCATCATGTCGCTGGGGCAAGGTCGACACGCGCGGTATGTTCTGGTACTGTAGCATGAAACTGGCATTACGGGTTTGTTTCATCTATTCCCTCAGGTCTTAGACTTGGTCTAGATGTTTCTAAGATAATTATATCTTCTAGGATAAAACATTTTACGTCGTTGATGTCATGGACGATAAAAGGATTTATTCTATATATGATCAGTATGTATGAATTTGTGTATGATATTTTATTTTACTAGTTCAGTGATAATTAGATGGACCCCCACCTGACACATCATGAATGTAATAAGCAAATAAGCAATTCCATCGTTTCCGTAAGACATTCATTTTATTATGTTTACCCCAGGAGTAAAATATAAAAGTTAATAGTTAAGAATAAGCAGATTTTTCAGTTTGGCGATTGAAATATAACTTGGCGTTGGGTGTGTTTTTTGTTTATTCTCATTCTGTAATTTTTTGTTATTACAATTTCCTCCCTAATAAATCAATGTTCACATTTCAATGTTTTCCTTCCTCTATAGAGATTCTTGGTCAATTAGTGAGATTTCTAAATATTCATCAATCCAAAATTTTCCCGAAAAACTTATATCCGTGGCTGCACGTGAACAAATTAAACAACGTAAGACAATTCGAGCAATTCCTAATTTGATATTAATGATAGAACTTACCCAAACTTCCTCTCGTTCGTTTCGAATGAAGATGCTGACGTCGATTCATCGCCGTCGTCGGAATCAGATGATGACGACGAACTTTAAAATATAATTGTACTCATCATATAGACTTCTTAGTCTATCGGTTTTTTATCGGATACATTTTGGAGAGTGCGCATCAGATCTGCATGATTTAATTTCCTCCTGACCTTTTTTCTATCGGACTGCCAGATCGGGCACGAAAAATCGACACTGCTTTATGGTTGACATTCCGAAAACCCGTACGAAGCGCTTTGATTCCACTTTTATTGTGCGAACAGCTAGTATGTGGAATGCGCTGCCTGACTGAATGGGTGTTCCCCGATAGTTACAATCTGGGTGTTTTCAAGTCAAAGTCAATCGGTTTCCTCTAGGTAAGCGTGACCCATCGTAGGCCGCATCATTGCTTAACATCAGGCGAGTCGGCGGCCAAGAGCAAGCCTATTTTGCAATTTAAAAAAAAACATATCAACAGTTGTTACTGTGCCACCAACCACGACAAAAAAAAAACAGTTCCACAGAAAAAAGTTTTTTTTTTGTTTCATTGTTACTCTCAAATGTGTCCGTCATTTAACCGAACATCCCATATAATAACATCCATTAGGGTTAGTAGCACGGTACCGAAGCATAATTACTTGTTGGTCGGTGTTACCTCTCCTGTTCTTCCGAGTCTGACTCAGTCTTGGAGCCAGATTCAGAACTGGTCTTGTAGTCGTAGAAGCGCGGGCCGCGGTGCTCCGCATCTTTGAATGGTCCCACGTTCAGCTCATTGATGTGCGCCAGGTGCGGAGTCACGCCATGGAGGTCTTCTGCCGCCTCACTTGCTATAACAACGAGATATAATAAAACCTTTTATATTCTTCCACCAGCTATTATAAACTTTCAATTCACAAGTTTATTTTTATTCCTATTTCACGAAATCAAAGATACGTCTGTCACCGGAATTTCTTAGTTCATCGTCTTCCGTCTAGTTTTACAAAATTTTACTAAAATCAGCGCAGCCGCTTGTTTGTCAACATGTTTTAAACAGGAGATGAAAAAAAAAAGATTCAAATACTTTCGCATGTACAATTTACTGTGATACGAAAGCTTGTCACTAGCCTGTCTCTCCTGCAGCTCCTTTTGTTTGGAAACCTTTTCACGATTAAATTGCTAAACTGATCTCGACAAAATTTAGAAAGAAAAGATTTAGTGAGCAACTCCACACAGGTTCTTTTATTTCCGTAAAAGTCCGTAAAACTTTATATTAGTGTGTGTAATTGCAAGCCATATGCATCATGCATAATAACACTGACAATATATTCTCAAAAAAATTGTAAACTAATTTGGTCTGCAACATATATTACTTATCCAATAGAATAAGCACAAACACGCCACATGCATGTTTTTATTCTACTATTAAGTAATTATGCTTTCAATAGACTAGATAACTTACCCGGTATAAAATGTTATTCATTTCTTTATTTTTTATAAAACTTAAAATTTTCCTTACCTCTTGAATGCTGTGCAATAAATCTTTTTGAGGAAACCCCCATAAAACTCTATGGTAAACACTTATCTGAAAAATGACCCTTTGGTTCTTGTAAGGATAGAAAAAAAAACGAGGAAAAAAATCTGAACTTATCGCGCGTATTATTTAGATAAAATATCTGTCGCTCGACATTGACTAGACCCAATATAAAATGTGATCAATTTACATTAACTCAGTAAGATCGTTCATTTCAGAACTATATACCTGAGAAAACGAATTAAATTGACTATCACATTAATTCAGTTGCTCAGGTATTTAGTTCTTAAATGAACGATCTTATGAAAATGTTTTTAAGGTGGTGGAAGTTCTACTACTAGTATAGAAAACACCCTATTCACCTCCACAAAATTATCCCCACCCTAGTTTATTTAACCCCTCGCAGGTAATTACGTATTCATTCTTCGCATATGAATTAATACAAAATTCATTATATTCATACATAATTCAAAACATGCGCATACAATTATGAACGTTATGAATATGCTCAGGATCTCCGATAATAATGTGGAACTTTACAATAGGGAGTATAATTTTATTAATATTTCTATTGTTCAGTGAGGCTTTAGCGAAATCAGTAACTATTCTTGTTATATGTTGTCTTCGACTAAGACTTCTATTGCTAGACTAACGTCTTTGAAAACTACTTACATAATACTACAGTATATTTGATTCGTGGTTGGGTGTTATAAAATATTCTGTGCCTATTTAGTTGGGTTATAATAATAATTGTAATCACAAAATGTTCATTCTGACAGTGTGAACAACTGAACACGTTGTTTTATTTTAAAAATGTTATTGTTTCAAAATATATTTTACCTACGTGTTAGTTTAGTGTATAGAACTATAGTTTCGTATTGAGTTATATCATTTCTGATCATTAAAATTGCATGGCGTTGAGTATGTGAGGGCCCCGATTCTACTAAACCAATTGTTTTTGAATTGTTAATGAATTTTCTCAAAAATTGCCCTTTTGACAGTTTTGGTATAGATAAAGTGTCAAAAGTGAAAAACAAAATTGTTTTTAAAATTGTTAATGAATTGCCTCAAAAATGACACTTTTGACACTTTTGGTATAGATAAAGTGACATAAGTAAAAAAATTGAGAGAATTCATTAACAATTGAAAAACAATTGGTTTCGTACAATTGGGGCCCTGTTATCATGTTTAATATGCCATGGACAAATTTGTAGCTTTTAAATTAAAGTAATTGTTTCTACCGTTCCATGAGTAACTTATGATTAATCGTAAGAAAGAGAAGGATCTTTTTTTGTAAATGCAAATTATTTATTTTATTTATGTTACACGGGAATTACTCACGTAAGATTAAGCCGGTTACTCCGACTATAGTTTCAACCGCATTAGACGGCCTTTTTACGACGTGAGTAATTCCCGTGTAACATAAATAAAATGTGTGAAAACCACGTCAGTTTCAATAATAAAAGCAAATTATTTATTTCATAGCACTTTGCAGAAATAATTACTAACTAATCATCGAACTGGGTTTGATCACCCTTATCTTGATGTTAGGCTTAAGTACGGTATGAGAATTATTATTTTGAAATTAATATCTTAATTATCATGCAAATATTATAATTATATTATACCTAGATCACACATTTTAATATACTAGTAATAATAGCGTATAGTAGTCAATCATAGAAATAGTAGTAAAAATTTAATTTATTATTATTTTTATTACATATGTTTTAACGAATTCATAACAAATTATTAAAATTAAATAGTATCTTAATATTTATAAAGGTTAAGTTAATTTTGATAAAGTTAATTTACATCTAAGGAATTTTTATTATTCTCTCTTTTACTCGCTCTATTTTATAACTTCGGTTATTTTTATGGTTATTTGATATGCCATGGACAAGATTGAACATATGTGTGGATTTACAATATTAAGGAGATTGTTTCTACATTTTGGAGAAATTCTTATAATTCTCTACTATCCATCTCTATCTCTCTCTCTCTCTGTCTCTCTCTTTTATATGTTTTCGGGTATTTTTTTGCTCATTTGTATCTTCATGACCAGTGTAATAGTTTTTTAAAACAAAATAGTCTTACCTTTTATAATCAGAGCAATGAACAAAATGATCATTGTTGTACTTCTTGTGAACTAAATTCATATTTTGTAGTGATCGTAAAATGTTCACATTACTTGAGTTATATCGTTGGCTGAATTTATTTTTATAGCGAACTATGCAGACATTTTACATTTTAGATTTTGTGACTGCAATAATATTATATCTTTAACCATGTTTGCAGTAATGTTATATTTTTAGCATTACATTTTATTTCTTTTCTTTATTTACGATTGATTTATTTTGTCAATGGTGAATCACAATTTCGTATTTGCGTATGACCACTATGAGATTATGAAACGTATTTTTGTGTAATATATATTTTCTTACTTATCTCTTCATTTTTACATATTTAAACTAAGTATTAAATATTAGGCGTCCTCCCTTAACCTCCACACCGGATCCTGCCCGCGACTCTCACAATGTTGTCGGTCTACCTACACTGCGGTTTTCAGTTCATGGTTTCCACTCAAGAACCTTTCTTCTTTATCGGTTATCGGTTCTTCTAGCGATGTGGCCTTCCCATTGCCCATTAGCTTTTGTTCAGCAGTGGACGTCTTCTGGATGATGATGATGATGATGATAAATAAAATATTACTTTTTTATTATTATTTCATAGAATTATGTTTGACCGCTACCTCGCCTCGCTTTCTGCAGCTTACTATCTAAGCGGTAATACACCTACTGTATGTGGAATTTGCGTTGTCGATTTTTTTTTAATTGTTTCTAGAGCAGCTATACGAACTCCGGGTCCGTGTTCTTTGTCAACTTGTACAATTTATTTTGTCGACGATATAACATAAAACTTGACAACTAGTTATCAGTTTTGTTTTGTTACTAACTGACTAGACATTTGAACACAACTGATCAGAGTGTTCACGTGGGTAGCGAACTGGTTTTATAACTGATACATCGTTAAATGCTTGGTGACATATTGTTTCTACTATTGTGTGGCTTCTAACAAGGCAAGCCCTAGAAAATACCCACCCACAGTGCTATGGTTTTGTAACAAGGTTTCCTTTTATCCTACTGTGTACCTACCACTATCATTACTTAAGTATATTTGCGTCAATTTTGCATTTAATTAATATTTTAAAGATTTAAAATTAAAACAACAGTATACAGCGCTTCATCATTTATTGATACACTCTGAAGCACCTCTTGCTTTGAAGTCACACATTACTAATTCATTATGGAAGTTCCGTCCATTCAGTCCGCGTTCACTGCCTCGTTGTCTGTTTCGAATCGCCTTAACTACGAGTACTCTGGAAACTGAAGAAAAATCATGTATTATTTACTAGTTTGTTTCATTGATGTCAATTCCGTTGTGCAATGCTATAAACTCATCTAACAGCGTTGGTGAATCAGGTGTTACTTATAGAAAGTTTATCATCAAATACTCGTACAAATCAAAAATAACTTTCACACACAAATAATTTCTCAAATACGTACAAAAATAGTAAAAATTGCTTTAGAAATTTGTTTACATTTTAGAACGTTAATATTTTCTTGAATAATAGCTAAGAATACTATCAGATTCAAGAATTCAATCAAGTCACCTTTCAAACAAAAAATATATACATATATCAAAATTGGTTCAGCCGTTTGTAAGCTACGATGCCACAAACAGACACACACATACACACGTTAAACTTATACCACCTCTCGAGTTGCTTCGGGGGTAATAATGATACAACTCAAAATATTGAACCATCTGAGTAACTGCATTTTACTAATTCAGTTTCAATTTTGTTCTTAGACTTATTTAAAATTACTTTTGCTTGCATTATCGTCTAAATCAGTCCTCTAGAACATAGATCTCTTCGAAAGCAATATTAGTTATCCTTTCTAGTTATCTCTTTACAATTATACTAATCCAATCTGTACAAAATGATCTAATTCTTGTTGAGCATGTTAGGTGGAAATAAAAAATGTATAACTTACTAAACTATTACTAAGTCATGTAAATTTTATGTATGTCACGTGGATTCATCGTATTCTGCCGAGTCGTCGTCGTCACTGGGTCTACCTGCAAAAAATAAGCTAAGTCATTTCAGGTAAAAAAAAAAACTAAATGTATTTTAAAGGTGCATAAACATTTATCTAAGGTACAATGTCAAACATTCCCGTCATATTAATTTCCGTCCAACTCCCAAAAACTTTGTAACTTGAACTTACGACTGTCAAAGTAAACTACCCCTAACTAGCGCAAGGCTCCGAACTAAGCTAAAAGGAAAAAATCCAATAAAAAAAGCTTTAGATCTACTGAAGTTTGATTAAAATGGATTTGCATGAGCGGGGTACAGATGGTCGTGTCATTTATTTTTAATTTATTTTCTTATCTTGTCGAGGTTTCGTTTGTTGGAATTTGAAATTATACTTAACTTGTTTTGTTCATTTCTCACATTGAATGAGATTTTTTTTATAGATCTTACGGGATCACAATTTGTCATCATGAACTCATGTTCTTTCTAATAACTTTCGCGGGAATGGCTACTTTGAACCATTTTTATAGGACTTGTGAATGAATTAGTTTTAGGCTCGAAAATTGTGTTGAAGGACCGCGCCGCTTATAGTAGTAGGTATTGCTGAAGTATTACGTACCAGATTTAGTTCTCATCTTATTGCTGTAATGTTGTTTGACTACCCTGAATGGTACAGGATTACTGTCTGTAATAATAAAAACAAGGGTTTCAATAAAATTACTAATATAAAGAACAAGCTCTTCGTATTCTTCTCTGCAAACATTTGATACCCAAATCATGGGGGTGCACAAAAAAAGAATTGTACGGCCATCTTTGCGAGTCCACTATATTGGATTTAGAATGACGTCACTTAGTTAACTATGCATTGTCATCGAAACTAAACGTGTATGCCAAATATCAGCTCAATCGGTTAAAGATAACTGATCTAAAATTCAGTTCCAAGATTTGTCCCACACATGTAAACAGGGCAAGTTTTAAAAGCTTTTAAAAACGATGGAATATTATGAGTTCTTCCCTTTACATACCAAAAGATAAGGTAATAAAGAAAATTAAAAAATCCCATTAAGAGATTTAAAATTAAATATAATAGTTTACTCACTCAGGTCATCAGATGACGCTGTCGCTTCCGTTTCTTCAGGTCTCAAATTATAATGGTAAGTTTTTTTCCATAAACCTTGACCGGATTCGTCTTCTGTTGGTCTAAATATTGTGTTTCCTCTATTAGGTATATAAATATTTCCATTAGGGTTCAGAAATGGTTGGATATTTGATCCAACTAAGTTTTCGCCTGAATATCCATATAAGTTTTCACTATTTGTTCCAAATAAATGTCCACCATTTGTTCCGATGGAATTGCCGCCAGCTGGTCTATTCAAGTTCCCAATAGTTGGTCTAATCATGTTTCCACCTCCGGGTCCAATTACGTTGCTACCAGTTGATTTGATCCAGTTTTCATTGACAGAACCAAACATGTTCCCACCAGATGGTCCAATAGTGTTTCCGCTCACAGGCCCTGGAATTAAGTTTCCTGGTTGTCTTATCAAATAGTCCATTGAATATGCAATTTGTGTCTCCCCTAAAGTAGCAATCAATTTACCTGAATTACTGCATTACCAGTTTAAACTCATATATGAGTTTATCTATTCGAGTAGATCTACTGATAAATTCATAAATATAGTTCTAAAGATAATACCTTGGTTTCCAATCCAATTTTCACCTCTAATGTCGCTAGGATCAATCAAGTTTGGATTATAATTCTGGACTCCACCTGGTCTGTACAAGTCGGAAGGTGCAACTAGGTTGCCACCTGAAGAGTAAATCGCGTTGCCACCAATTAAGTTACCACCAGCTGTTCCGATCCCGTTTTCGTTTGTATGTTTCCAGTTATAAACTTGATTATTAGATCCTGATCCAGGATTGGTCCAGCTAGTGCTGCCTCTATCTACCAGTCTGCTGTCCACATCTATACCTCCGCCATCTGTAACACATGTTTATTCTTGCGCCATAACAAAACTGGCTTACTGTACAAAGTGTATATACCTTCCCGTATAATTCATTTCTGATGTGAACAATAAAGAGTTTAACTATCTTCTATCTATGAAAATAAATTAACTCTGCGGCAACAATGACAAAAGAATTCATAGTCAACAAAATGAAACAGTCACAAATTTCATGGCGACATAACAATTTAACACCTAAATACGAGTAGACATCACAAAACAGGCACCTGAACATAAACAACTTTACGACACACTAACTGAACAAAAGTCCGAACATGATATCATGAGCTGTGATGACTCTTTGAATGAATAACCCCATTTTTATAATAAATCACGTCAAGATGTCCTCACCAATTAAATCGCGACACATCCACGGAAAACGTTCAGGTGACGGAGAGGTCAAAATATATATGTATTGGTCATAAATTATTTTTTTCATCAAATACCTCAATGTCGAACTAATCTCAATATGTTATGTATTATTTGTTTAACTGATTATGGAATACAGCATGAAAATATGTAGTAAATTCTCTGTCAGTTGTGGAATCGAAGATGTATACATTATAATCACGTCAGTCGTATAAGGACATAAATATAATAGTCAATGCTCGGATGCTCGAATGGTTGTTAGTTTCCCGTTGAATTGCTCAATACTCGAATTGCTCAGCGCTCCCAATTGATTGCCAGCCCACCCTCACTGGCGAGATATTGGTTCTGCAGGTAGGAGTACGTTCAGTATGCCATCGGCACCTGGGGTATTACATTTGTCAATTCTGACTCCCGTGTCGTTTGATCGTAAATTTTTACATTATTCGTTTTGTTGTTTTTAACGAGAGGATTACATAAGGGTTTATAAGGCACGAGGGTGTCATAGAGCGGGTGGTGTTTATTGCTTCCATTTCAGTTTAGGTGATCGTTTGCAGAGAGAGGTGAACCTGAGGCCTGGGGGAACGCAGGTGGTGTCGCAAGCGTTGTAAAGGGTTAGAGGTCAGGATGTTAAAACAAATTGTGGAATTGTTTTCTTTAAATATTTTAAAGTACAGTTTTCATTATAACAACACATAATTTGAGTACATAATTCTGGTTAAAAAGTGAATCGGGTTCGCATGATCTAATTATCTCCTGCCCATTTTTCTATCGGTCGGCCAGGGCAAGCACGAAAAGACTTCACTGACACCAAAAAACCGTTCAAAGCACTTTGATTCCACTGCTATTGTGAGAACAGCTAGACTGTAGAATGGGCTGCCTGAATGGGTGTTCTCCGATAGAGGTACAACTATCGACTGGATGTCTTCAAATCACGAGTGAATCGGTTTCTTTTGGTTAAGCGTACTCTATCTTATACCGCATCATCGCTTAACATAAAACGCAAGACTATTATTCAATAAATAAAAAAATTATAACTAAATAATTTAATATTATAGTTAGGTACATTATACACGATCATTTACTGACCTGGTGATCTTGAACCTGGTATTCCTGGACCTGGTAATCCAGGGATTTCGAATGGAGGTTCGTAACCTGAAAAATAATAAAAGTAGGTACATTAATGCATTTTCAGTGTTATTACTGGGTATGGAATATTTACAGCTAATTCTCTTAGTGATGACCGCAGTTCCAAATGTCGCGTGACTCTGAACTATTATAGTAGTCATTTTAGTTAGAGCTCGTGGTAAAATTGAGCCATGTTCTGGGTTGGTCAATACTCAATACATACAGTCTACGAACACTAACGTCATAGATCAATCGCTACCGAGTTCCAGATGATATGTTAGATACGAATGTTTTAATTTAATAAATGACAAACTCGAACTAAATATTTGCGAAGCGAAAGTGTCAAAAGCCTGTACTTACAACAAGACGGCTTGGTGTAGCAGTTGACTTCAATGGTGATCCTCTCCGAAGAGATAGCTTCCTTGCAGACGCAGACCTGGCACTCGTCCCACGGGTGCTGGAACGGCTGGTTCGGGATGTACGGAGCGCAGGACTCGTCTAAAGTGAAACTTAGCTTAGAAGCATTTTTTATGAAGTGAAACATTACAGCCTACAAATGGATGCTGTCTTGTAGTTATAGAAAATTATTGAATTGTCTCCGATACAACATTGCATTTCTGAATTAAATATACGGGATTACGGATGGGATTGAGTTGTGTTATAAAATCTAAAAAATATTATTATTTTCCTTTATAAGAGCATCGCCAGATCTTCGAGTGACACCTTGTTAATTTTAATGATGAGGGCAAGTGTATTTATTAACTAATCAATATACGAGCTAACACTACAAAAACAGTTCAAATAAAAAATTCAGCAATCGGTGCCTACATTTACACTTGTATTTCTCACTAATTCCCAAACTAGGTGTGGATACACCCGGGTCTTGGAAACTTGTCGATGGATAGAAAATTTAAATTAGAAAATGAAACACTTAAAATGCCAACTGATAGTGGGCTTGAGCAGTTTTGTCTTTAGACCTTCAACGTTCTATGAAACGATAGTCTGTTATTGTAGTGTTAGCTTGTATTTTGTATATTTAGTATTTGAATAAGTCATGGATGTCACAAATTTGGCAAATAAACTACTTCATTTCATTATACTCACTTGTAAACCTCAATTTACAGTCGTTTGATCAAGCTGAGTTTTACTTTAAACTCTACTTCGTAAAATGTTGTCACCATATTTCACCGGCACAGTTCAGTCTAGTCTATAATTAAAAGTTAGCAAAGCTGATAACTCACGCGGGGCGGGTCCGGGCAGCGGTCCGGGGGGCGCAGGTGGCCAGGGAGCTGCGAGCCGAAATGACAATACATTCATAACTGAACTGTCAACAGTGTTTACCTACTCGTTCATACTTCTGTAAGTTACGCTGAGAATTCATTATTTTAACAAGAAAAGATCTGGGGCTCGATTTTTTAATCGCTCGTGACATTCGAACGAAATCCCAAGCAAAAGTCGCATTATTGAAATAATCATATAACGCAACGAGTGGTTTAAACCACAGAAAAGAGAATAGAACGGAAATGAGAAGGAAAATCTGTCGTCAGGCATTATGACAGAACCTTGATTGAACATTCTTATTTAGATCAACGTGTCGAACTCCGCGTCACAGTTGCTAACTCATTTCGAATGACTGACGTTTCGTTTATATGGGTGCAAAGATTTTCTAGACCTAGTCTGTATATTGGTGCAACTGGCTACAACAAATTTCTTACAAAAATGCCTTGACAGCCGTTCTAATTTAAACATATTTATTTCTGTGGTTTGAACCATTCGAAGTTTCTTCTATCATTTTTTTTTTTGTCATTTCGCATGATGTTTTCGTGCGAAATTTCATACGAACCAATCAAAAATTAAGCCCCTGCTGTGCGCCTGCGTATATTAACAGCGCAACTGCGTTTAGAATTGAAGTGATGAAGGAATGAAATTTTCTGCACATTTGCTTTACAGTCAGCAAGGAAAATGTCGCGAAAGTAATTTGCCAAAAATCAGGAAATACGAGAATTAAAAAAAAAAAATGAGTGTTCACCTGTTTGTGTTTTTATCACTACTTTATAGTTGTTTGCAATAATATTGGCAGCAAAAATCCATTTTCACTTTGTTTATCACTTCATTTGCTAGTTTAATTTTGCTGCAGAATACACTAGACTTAATCAGAATATACAACATAACGATTTTTAAAGAAGAAAAAAACTAATAAACAACGTGAACTACTCTCCTCGAATAAAATTATATTAATATATTTTTCTTTCCATTTCGAGGTATTTAAGAACCTATCTTAACTGTTGGCCTTTTGGAAAAACTCGGAGTCACACAACGGGCAATGGAGAGAGCTATGCTCGGAGTTTCTTTACGCGATAAAATTCGGAACATATATAGATATTCGCCAAAGAACCAGGGTCACCGACATAGCTATTAAAATCTGCAAGTTGAAGTGGCAATGGGCAGGCCACATCGCTCGAAGAACTGATAACCGATGGGGAAGAAAAGTTCTTGAGTGGAGACCGCGAACTGGAAGACGCAGCGTAGGTAGGCCTCCCACTAGATGCACCGACGACATTGTGAGAGTCGCGGGCATCCAGTGAATGCAGATGGCAGGATGTCGTTCAGTGTGGAGGTTAAAGGGGGAGGCCTATGTCCAGCAGTGGACGTCTTCTGGCTGATGATGATGAAGAACCTATAGCACGGAAGGCAAATTCGTTGCCAAAACTTTATTTACGGTCAGCGTCCCTTTTCCTCGCAAAATTAGTCAAAAAATTGCAAATATATAGATTCTGATCTACCAAAAATAACTTGTCTGAATTTTGTTTAAATCACTTTAGTAGTATTGTTTAGGATAAGCTAATATTTTGATGTGAATACGTTAAAACTTGACCGGTTAAACTTTTAAAGTGTACCTTTGTTTATAAAATGTTTAAAATGCTGTATATTTGAATTAACATTTAATTTTATTGTTTCAGGTAAGCGTCGACTTTTGCTATCAGTTATAGCTTTGATGACAAAAGGAGCAATTTGCCACTTCGAAGGTATTATAAATAATACAGTACACATTTTATTTACAATAACTTATTTAACATTCCAATAATAAAAAACGACAAATTAATACCTACCTACTAAACCAATGTATTAAACCGCTACCAGTGGGAATCGTCCCCAAAATGCTGCATTTATATTACCAAATATTTTAGTCAAATATAGTTTAAAAACTTATAGGTTAATTTCTCACGTTACACAATACCGTGCAATACCGTACCGTGTACTAAGCTGAAAAGAGGTCACAGTTTTCATCATTATGAACAACTGGGATCAACCCTGAAATTGCGGGAAAAAACAGCTGTTCTGAGAGCAGTTCTTTTCGCGAATTAAGGGATAGTCCCTTTAAACAATTGTTCATAATGATGAGTACAATGACCTCTTTCCGGCTCAGTACAGTTTATATGCGTAACCCTATATAGTTATCAACACTTACCAGGAGTTGTGCGCGTATCAGCTGTGGATAATTAAACTCATAAAAAGGTAAATAATTAATTATTAAATCAACAGAATATAATTTAATTACTGATTTTATTTTACAATCAATGTCATGTAACTTTGAATATCCTCATCTACATGTTGAGCAAATATTTTTGAAGATAAAAAAACAATAACCGGGAATTTAAGGAAAAACTATTTTCGATTCCTTTTGTTTTAAAGCATTGTTCATGTTCATATGTTATGTTTTTACAGAGAAGATCGACTTTAAAAGGACTTCGCATAAAGTAAAATAAATTAACATGGAAATCAAATTGCTCTTGAAAGACTATTAATCTTATTTAGTTTTTTTTTATATCCACTCAGTGATTATGACGTAGGAAGGAAGGAGGCTCTTATTAAATAGGTATTTAATACATTTGCTCAACAAGTTCACTTTCGCAAGGCAGTAAGATAAGTTAGGCAGCTCTTCAACTTTTCTTTGTGTCATTTTGCCGATGTCTTGTGATTGACTAGTAACAACCGACGACGTCATGACATACGTCTATTTTAACGTCTGTTTTATAATTTAAAACAGTGTTTTATGTCTATTTGTTCGTATGAAATCTTTATTTTTTTGCACTTGTGTCACAATGGCCTTAACAATAGTGAAGTTTTAAAGAGAAATACTTACAGCACGCCGGATTCACGCCACAGATGAGCTTCTTTACCTCCCCGTAGATAGTTCTCTCGAGGATACACCTGCAGATCTGGCAGGGGTCGGTCGGCAGAACAAACGGTACGTTTGGAGGTTGATAGTCACACATCGCTGTCGAAACATTGTCTATTTAACTCAATGCTATAGCTATCAAACTAAAAATATATGTCCACATTTAACACTAATATCAGATTGAAACTATACCTCTTTTTCCGTCTTTTTTTCTTTTTCACGACAAAACGGCTGAACAGATGATAATAAAATTTTGCAATGACGTAGATAATTGGCAATTTGTATAACGTTAAATAAAACATTTTTATTCCGAAAAAATGCGTGTTGACTTTCAACATTTAGTTGAAACCACTAAGTGTAGCTATAAACAACATTAAAGCAATATATTAGTAGATTATACACTTAGAAAGGTCATTAATAAAACAATTCAATAGTACTGTCATTATATTATTGTCTCTTTTGTTCTTGGGGGTCAAATTAATGCGAAGGAAAGAGAAGTAGTGACTGTCGTCACGTATCCATGACGTAACGAGGACGTCACCGCAAACGTAACGTAAGATGTTCGCGCCACGTCAAAGTATAAGGTCCGTTCTACACTATTTTTACTAAGGCTTCCGTCATTTAAGAAATTTTTTATATTTGAAAAAACTTACATGTTTCCGGTGGTTCTATTGTTGTTGGCTCTAATCCTGGCAAAAAATATAATTATATTATATAAACAGTGGAAAAAAACTCTTCTGCTACCTAGAGCATTAACTTTTAAAAAGAAGTGCATGTCTAGATCAAAATCACAGAAAAGAGAAGTAAATAGAACGGAAATGAGAAGAAAAATCTGTTGCCAGGTATTGCGACATAAATAAGAATGTTCATTCTTATTTTATTTTATTATTCATAATTCATGTCAAGGCGTCAAATTCCGCGTCACAGTTGCTAACACAGTTGCTATGAGTTTGTATGGGTGCAAGTGGCTACAACAAATTTCTTACAAAATGCCTTGACAGCCGTTCTAGTTTTTTTTCTTTTCTGTGATCAAAACAGTCAAAGAATTTTCATATGTTATCATAAGTTGTTAGTAGTACCCACCACAGTCGGGGTTGGTGAAACAGTTAATGTGTTGGTCTGGGTTGCTCCACTGCGTCCTCTGCACTGTGCACTTGCACAGCTTGCACGGGTCACGTGGGTGGGGGAACACTACGTTGGTGGGGAACTGAGCGCATGCTGGCACTGCGGATTTGACACGAGGAAGATTATAAATTATTATTTTTCATTTCTCATACTCGGAAAGTAGGTCTGAAGTTGCCGGAGGAGCGGGTTGAAAGCAATACATTTCAGGCTTAGGGAGAATCACTTTCAACTGACAGTGACAGTTGGCAACTGATAGACGCTCAAAAAAAACTAGTTCTATTTTCACATTTGTATTGAACCATGCTCCAACTTTTTTTCTCCTCAGAGGATTACGGTCCCGCACTTCTCGTGCATTTGCCAGTGTCAGTTCATGTTTTTTTTTAGTTACTTTTTTTTTGTATTCGTAATGAAAAGCACAGTGTTTAGCTCGGGGTTAAAGACTTATTTAGTCCCTCGAACTATTAAAGTATGTATATAAAAATATATATGTATGTATATCAGTCTCTAGCAGCCATATTACAAGCTTTGCTTAGTTTGGGGTCAGATGACTGTGTGTGCAAAAATGGCCCGAATATTTATTTCATTTATTTTTATTTTATTAGCGCCCTCCCTAAACTTGGGCGCCAAACCCCGTCTCGGGACTAAATAAGTTACTTTCACCCCTAGGCTAACAATGTACTATTGCTTTTCTTAGACAGAAGATTGCAATTATAAAAACAATCTGATAAAAAAAATGCTTGTATACGATACGATTGTAACTATGGGGGAATATCTAAAACTAAAGACTTATTATACATAGTGTTTTTTATCGGATACATTTCGGAGAGTGTGCATCGGATCTGCATAATCTAATTCCTTCCTGCCCATTTTCTATCGGACTGCCAGAGCGGACACGAAAAGTCGACACCGCTTTATGGATGATATTTCGAAAATCCATACGAAGCGGTTTGATTCACACTTTCATTGTGCGAACTGCTAATCTTTGGAATGCGCTGCCTGAATGCGTTATCCCCGGTAGTTGCAATCTGGGTGTCTTCAAATTATGATTGAATCTGTTTCTTCCAGGCAAGCGTGCTCCATCGTAGACCGCATTATCGCTAAACATCAGGCGGGATTGGTCTTAGTAGAAGCCGGAGCCAAAAATTCAAATGCCTTTGCAACTAAAAATACTTAAATATTATTTATCCCAATCAATTATTAAACAAAATATTTAAATGTACTTACGAGGAACTGGACTGGTCTGCGAATCTGGTGCTGTAATAGAATAATAATCGTAAATATTATGATATTTATTTAATCTAAAACCAGTGTTTTGTTGAAAATTTTATACATTTACGTATCCTTTAGTGCTACCTTCTTGTACCTACTTGTCAGTGAAATCAATTTTTGAAGCGAAAACTTCTTTAGGCGCGTTGAGTCTTTTGGGGTGAACAAAAATCATGGAATTCGCGTCACCGTCATGATGTACCGTGTATTTTAAAACAGCGCCCTCTCTTGTAGAATAGGTGAATTACTACTTAAGTTTTCACTTCTGACCTGCAGTCCTATGATTGATGTGTTTTTTTTATTGTGTTATGAACACAGCAACATTGAAATAAGAATGCTCTGTGAGATTGTATTATAGTAGACAACTTGGCCACAGTTAAACAATACTAAGTAGGAACTAAAACTAGCGTTAAATTATAATGTTATACTTTTTATACTTACGCACTGTTGTCACGTCGGTTGGAACCACTAAAACGAAAACATATTACATGTTATCATATCGCAAATAAAACTTAAAATATATTTTTTAATAAAAAACTTGTTATAATCGAAAAAGAAAAAATATTTTACCGCACTGAGGGTTCATTTGACATTTGAAAACGACATCAAATCTTCCGTAAACGTCAACAGTTTCAGTACAGATGCAGATCTGGCACGGGTTCAGTGGACTCTGGAATGGTATCCCACTGGGCAGGGGCTTGCATGAAACTGAAAACGTAACATTGTTTACTACCACACAGCCCCGTTACTCGTAGCTCAGTTGGTAGTGAAGCTGCCTTCTGCGCTTGGGGGCGTGGGTTCGATATTAACTAGGTGGGACCTAGGACAAACATTTGTGTGATGAACATTTGTGTTTGTTCTATGTCTGGGTGTTAATATCTATTTATGTATGTATTTAAAAATATATGTGTGTATGTATATCAGTCTCTGGCAGCCATATTACAAGCTTTGCTTAGTTTGGGGTCAGATGAACATGTGTGCAATAATGTCCCAGATATTTATTTATTCCAATATAATTTTTCAGAATATGAAGTTATTTGCCAAATTTGTTTCTTTGGCTAGTTAAAAAAATCTATTTGCTCACCATCTGTTGAAGATGTTGTTATTGGCTCTGATGTTGGTAGATCTAGAAAAAAAAATATTTTTTGTTAAATAATTTTAAATAATAATTATCAATATAAAAACCGGTTTCATCTTAATTTGCTTTTGTTCTGTCATTTTTATGAAGTTGGTTTTTTAAATTGATAATTATTTTTGACCAGATTTTCATTTTGTTTTCATTAATCAGCTATATTTAAGGGCTACATTTTAATAAGACAATAAAAAACAGTGCCTATGGTGTGAAATTTAGGACACATAAACAAAAGAAAACCTTATAATAAGAACGCGCCCCTCCCTCATTTCTAGTCATAGTCTAGGGACTGTGACTAGCCAAACAGTCATGATTTTTCTTTGTGGATGATTTAGATCTAGGTACATTTTGTCCACTTACGGCATTCGGGCTTCAAGGAGCACCTGAACAGTATCACAGGTAATGCATTGCCAAGCGTGTCAGTGTGCGTGCCGCTCGGGAACACACCGGCGGGGTTGTAACACACACACGAGCGACACGGATCACGTGGGTCCGTGAACGGTACGTCCACAGGATAATTTTGGCAGAAGGAATCTGTTAAGAAAATAAAATAAAAATATATTTTTTCTCTTAAGATATAGAATGCAGATACATATATTAATATTTCCATCCTGTTAATAGATACGGATTCATTTAGTATTTTAGTTTTATTTAAATCATTGACTCATCTTTTCTGGGTTCTAAAAACATTACAAGCTTAAGTACTTAGTACGTAGGCAACCGAGAGCTTAGCTCGGTTAAAAAAAAAAAACAAATATATAGGTAAATTTAAAAAGCAAAACCTTAAATTTCATTAGAAGCCGTACTTAATTTTACGGCACTAAAAAGTTACTAGATATCCTATATTCGACCGTCTTAGAGATGGAAACTACTCCCTCGCTTCATTTCTGCAAAATAGGTTTTATGTTTTAGTCAAGACCATATTAAATCAATGTGAAGAGATAAGAAAATACTTCCACTATTTTTAATTAGACTCACTTGGTTCTGGTTCTTCCGTTGGTACTGAAAAACAATGTACCTTTTTATACATAATGCAAGAGTTGATTAGACAATGTTAATAACCATTTATACTTGGTTCAAGTATTTTAGATCAGTATTATCAGCCACCAGTTAATATAATTTTAAGATAAAAAACCAGATATACACCGGTAAAAGCGGACAGAATTAACGTTTTTCATTCGACTCTTCTAAATCTATTGCAGCTGTCAATACAATAAAAAGTAAACCGATTACAGTGAAATTTAAGAATAGTTTTTTTTTACCTAGGTAAATTTTTACGTCCACGTGACGTCATAGATAGATAGATAAACTGTTTATTGTTCACACCACAAATTACATAATAAACGATAAAACAGCTTTACAAAAACTAGCGTAACAATCGGCGGTCTTATCGCTAAAAGTCATAACGTTTTTTTAATAGTCCAAGGCATCACAGTAACTTCGTAGACTAACATTGGTAGATGAGTTGAGAGTGACATTCACAGTGAAACTGGTCTATTTGTCAAAGGAATACTCCTACTGGGTTAGGTATTAGAGCCCGCATTAGATTTGAAATTGATATCTAAGAAATTATCCTACTGAAATCTTTATAAAAATTTGTTTGAGCGGTATAAATTGCTCGTTTCAGCCGTGGATTGGCTGTCGGTTTGTTAATATTGAAGATATAGTAGATCTAGAATAGTGGGTTATTGTCAATATTATGTCAGCGGCCCTTGAAGATGCTAGTTATTAAAAATCCACTCACAGCATTCGGGTTTGATCTGGCACAGTATCTGCAGTTGCGGTGGGTACAGCGAGTTCTGGTGTGCGTCTGTCCCGGCGCTGCCAGGCAGCTTGTGTGTACACCTGCATGATCGACACTGGTCGTTCGGGTCCTCGAATGGTGTGTTTATTGGATATCTTCCACATATTTCATCTGTGGTCATCAAATCATACATGTTTTTGGATTATTGCTTATTTTGAGGGAAATTAAACTTTACGTCATAATGTGTCAGCTTTTATATACTCACATGGGGAAGGGCGTTCCGTTGTCGGTGGTGGCACTGAAAAATGAATGTTTAATTTCATACTCGCAATAATTTAAAATATAAATATTTACATAATCGACTGTGGTACCTATTTATTTGGTTGGAAGTTCACTTACTGCATTCTGGTTTGATCTGGCACAGTATCTGATATTTCGGCGGGTACAGTGCGTTCTGGTGTGCGCCGGGTCCTGCACTGCCAATGTGCATGTGTAACGTGCATGTGCACGTTCGACACTGGTCGTTCGGGTCGTCGAATGGAGTGTTTATTGGATATTTTCCGCATACATCATCTGTGGTTAAAAGTAATTAATATTTAAAAAAAAAAGATTATGAAAAAATATATGGTTTTGTTTTGTTTTATATACTTACTTGGAACAGGATATTCCGTTGTTGATGGTAGAACTGATAAAAAACAAAGTTTAATTTATTTACAAGGAAGCTGTGAACATTTTTGTGTACAAACACTGTTTTAAACTATCACGGTTGTTCACTAAAGTTATATGATTATTTACGGGATATTTACCACATTATTTTTTTTCCTTCCACAACCTTACCACGGTAAATATCCCGTAAATAATCATATAACTTTATTTTTGTGTATATTTTTATAATAGTTGCAGGGATCTGCCAATCTGTCTGTCCATCTATTGACTTAGTTTCTTTACTTTATATTAAAACTAGCCGCCCGTCCCGGCTTCACACGGGTGGAGTTTTTTTAACATTCTAGTAATAAATATAGCCTATGTTTCTCAGAGATAATGTAGCATTCTAATGGTGAAAAAATTTTTAAAATCGGTACAGTATTTTTCGTGTTTATTCGTTACAAACATACAAAAATCCAAATCTTTCCTCTTTATAGGTAACTAGCCGTCCGCCCCGGCTTCGCACGAGTGTAAGCTCGGCCTTCGGCCTCGCTACAAAATATAATATAGCCTATGTTACTCGAGGATAGTGTAGCTTCCCAACAGTGAAAGAATTTTTCAAATCGGTTCAGTAGTTTCGGAGCCTATTCATTACAAACATACAAAAATAGGTACAAATCTTTCCTCTTTATAATATTAGTGTAGACTAGCCGTCCGCCCCGGCTTCGCACGAGTGTAAGCTCGGCCTTCGGCCTCGCTACAAAATATAATATAGCCTATGTCACTCGGGGATAGTGTAGCTTCCCAACAGTGAAAGAATTTTTCAAATCGGTTCAGTAGTTTCGGAGCCTATTCATTACAAACATACAAAAATAGGTACAAATCTTTCCTCTTTATAATATTAGTGTAGATATAAAATAACGTTGTCGGTTTTTTTTTACTTTTAAAACTACCCTAATACAGAAGTACCATAAGTCTTGTTTTTATGAAACTGAATTATTGCGTTTGATTAAAATGCATGTTAAACCACTTCAGTCATCAGTCGTTAATATAAGGGTCGTAAGGTGTCAGTAGTTTTATACCGCATTCAGGTATGAAGGAGCAACCGATGTAGTCCCCTGGTATCCCATAACGGTCCTTCTGAACTGAGCACTTGCAGTGCTGGCAGGGGTCATGCGGGTGGGGGAACGACACATGTAGAGGGAAGTTCTTACAAGCTGCCCCTTAAAACAACAAAAAAAAAAAACAATATTTTAACCTGCTTAAGATAGATAGATAGAAACTCTTTATTGTGTACACCAGAAATAAAAATTACATACAGATAGAAAACACTTACGAGCTAGTGGCGGCCTTATCGCTAAAAGCGATCTCTTCCAGGCAACCATTGGAAAAAAATTACGTAACAGAAAAAAAAAATTGGTTAAGATAATTGATCAAATAACTTCTATGCAACAATTTTATCAGAAGTTGACGTGAAACCCTTTTGTTACATTTATATTGTATTTTTCTACGGGTTTCATGATAACAACGTAAAAACACTTTTTTTTTTTAATAATATATTACCGTAGGTATACTTCAGTGAAACAAATAACACAACAATATCAAACAAAACTAAAGTTTGTTTGTAAACTAAGTTGTGCGGGAACGCTGTTAGGGGTTGAGGCCTTATCAAAAAGAAGCTCAATTTGTTTTGTATGAAGAAACAGGTGTGTTAATAATATATAGTATAGATACTTACAGCGTATAGGCTTTACGATGATCGATGCTAAAAAAGAAAAAACAAATTAAAATAAATATAATTGTATTTAAATTGAAACCTAATTGATTGGTATGATAAATAATAATAGTATTTTAATTGCTACTTACGTATAGTAGGCTCGTATGGTGGTACAACTGGGAACAAAAACATACTTTACAGTCACGGAAAGAATTCAATATTATTTAATTTAATAGCGTATGATTTATGTCTATTAAGTTTGACATTAGGACAAATGCAAAATTTAATTTAAAAAAAATAATACATCAGTCATAGGACTGTATGTCTGAAGTGAAAACTTAAGTAGTAATTCACCTATTCTACAAGAGATGGCGCTGTTTTAAAATACACGTTACAGCGTGACATGACCCGGGTTCCATGATTTTTGTTTACCCAAAAAGTGCTCAAGGCGCCTAAACAAGTTTTCAAAAATCTGCTTAGAACTTTTCCTGTATTTTGTTATAAGTAGGAGTAATTTGTGACTTACCGCATTCTGGGTTCTCCTTGCACTCTATTTTCACGTCATGTCTGCCGAACAAGTCCACTTGTTCTGTGCACAGGCAGATGTGACACGGGTTTACTGGACTCTGGAAGGGTTTGCCGACAGGCAGTGGAGCACATGATACTGTCGAAGACAAAAGAAGCTATTAGAAATCTGCAATACCAATAGAGTAAAAGCCTCCCACTAGATGGACTGACGACATTGTGAGAGTTGCGGGCATCCAGTGGATGCAGATGGCAGGATGTCGTTCATGTGGAGGTTGAAGGGGGAGGCCTATGTTCAGCAGTAGGCGTCTTCTGGCTGATGATGAATTATGATGATGATGAATAGAGTAAAGCCCGTTCATCACATATTTTTATTATGATTAAATTTTAGGCTTGCATTTGACCGCCACCTTGCTTGATGTTAAGCGATGATGCGGCCTGGAGCAAGCTTGCCTAAAAGTAACCGATTTACTCGCGATTTGGCCAGATTGTAACTAACGGAGAACACCCATTCAGACAGCGCATTCCACAGACTAGCAGTTCTCATAATAAAAATGGAATCAAAGTAATTTGCACGGGTTTTAGGAATATCAACCAGGAATTGGTGTCGCTTTTTAGTAGCCACTCCAGCTGACCGATAGAATAATAGGAGGGTATTAGATCATGCAGATCCGATGCTCTCCGAAATGTATCCGATAAAAAACTGATTGAACTTTGCTCCGATGCCCAAAACTAAGAAGATTACTATACATGAGACTTTGAATTTGAGATGATTGTAGTTTGGGAGAAAAATTCCAAGTCCTACTCTACATATAATTATGCACGCTTTTGTAATTTCTCGCTGATTGGAAGCAGTACAAATTGGAATAATGACGCGAGATTGCCGCGGTGTAGTGGAGCAAAAATGTTCCGAAAATTTATTTATTTAAATTATATTACCAATTTCTGGTTCAGATTCAGTCGTCGTGGTCGGTGGCGGCCTTGGAGTTAATGCTGAAAATAAATTTGAAATTAATAGAGAACTTAGTTTTAAATATTATTTTAAATTCATATTAAAGATAATGTAACTCATTATTATGGAATGATTTCTTAGGATATCGCGATAATTACACATTGATTGATCGGAATTCGATTTAAAATGTAGGCCGCTGATAATTTTTTTCTATACTAACTATTGCAAACTATTGTTACGATTTTAAAATCGTAATTCATAATAACCTAGCGTTATCTGGTTTAAGAAAAATACAAAACAATTTAAATAAAAATCATACACATGAAGATTTACTATTTAAATGTTGGTTATTTAAGGATTCAAGGGCGTTGAAACGGGGCATATTAGGCATCTCTCTCCTGGATCGCATACCAAACGTGGAAATCCGATGAAGAACGAAGGTCGAAGATGTGGTGGGTGAAGACTCAAGTTCACAGATAGTGGCCGTGGAACGGAAAGCGATTACGGGGAGATCACCTGTCCGCTGGTCAAGCAACACCGCAAAGGCGACAAGAAAGCAGCGGACGAGACTGACACAGGACAGGAAAAGATGGCGCGCTGAAGAGAAGACCTATACCCAGCAGTGGGAGAGAAATGGTTGATGATGAATATAGTAAGAATAGTAAATTTTTAATGTAAGTAAAACTCACAGCACTCTGGTTTGAGTATACAGCTCATGTGTTGTTCAGGTGGGTTGTAAGGTACTCTTTGGACTATGTTACACTTGCACAACTTGCAGGCGTCAGATGGATGGGGGAAGTACACGTTTGTGGGGAAATTCTTGCAAGCTGGCACTGAAATATAATATTAGATGTCAAAAACATGCTAATTCTAAAAGCAGAAATAATAATTCTTGTAATTTAATAAACAAAAATCACGCTTTAAAATCGCTAATCGTGAAGATCGTTGTAAGGATAATGGGACAGACTATTTTAATTATTGCATTGTCATTGATCCTTGATAAGTGTGCAAAGTTTTAAATTAATCCGACGTTTTGAAAGAGGTGAAAATCACGTTCAAAGAATCCGTTACATAGATTCATAGATACATACCAAACTAATAAAAGCGTGTTAAAAACAAAACAATTACACAAGATATTTTTTTGGCACTGACATTATGAATTTGACAGCAAAATTGAACAGCATTTGTAGAATTTCAATATTACTAGCGTCCTAGAATATAATTCCTACTTTTAGTAAATAATTTTGGCATTATGCTTTAAATTAATATATATTTGGTTCAAATATTTACCAAAACAAATACTTACCGACTGTATGGTTTGTTATATCAGGAGCTGAAATAAATATAATGATACTTGATTATATTACTTTGAATATTTTTAATACTTATAAATGCGCCCAAGACAAATTTTATACATTATATTGACTTTGTTACCCTAACTTAATGTTATTTATGGTTAGTCCTAACATTTGTACTTACATATGGTTGTAAAATCTGGAGGTAGAACTGAAACGAAATAATTCAATATTAGGTTATTATTACGGTCATGATTATCAAACTTTTGATGCTTTCTATTTATCTTAGTCTTAAACAAATTATTTTGATAGGTGATAGGTTTATATAAATAACTTTTTGGTTACATTAGTACATGGAACTTACTGCACTGTGGGTTCTCCTGACAGTTAATCTCTACTCTCAGTCTTCCGAAGATGTCAGCTGTCTCCGTGCACGTGCAGATCTGGCACGGGTTGATCGGGCTCTGGAAAGGCGTGTCGGTAGGCAGCGGTGCGCAACTCACTAGAAATAACGTACACAACGTTACTTCATCAGGCGAGTTGGCGGTCAAATAAAACCTAGAGCAACACCCCGAACCGGCCGCCACTCGGTTGCTACGTTACTCTAACTTTACTTTATATCAAACAAACAATAATTATTCCCAGTCGTGGGGTTAAAAGAACTTAAGAAACGATTGCATATGTCACTGACAATATTATATACATATATTTTAATTGTGAATTATAAATGTATTAATAAATAAATAAATATCTGGGACATTATTGCACACATGGTCATCTGACCCCAAACTAAGCAAAGCTTGTAATATGGCTGCCAGAGACTGATAACATATATATTTTCAAATACATACTTAAATAGATATTAACACCGAAACATAGAACAAACACAAATGTTCATCACACAAAAGTTTGTCCTAGATGGGAATCGAACCCATGCCCCCAAGCGCAGAAGGCAGGTTCATTACCAACTAAGCTAACGGAGCTGTCATGAAAACTTTGACTTACCATTGTCCGGCACTGGAGGCGGAGTCCATGTGGCGGTGGTAGTTGTACTCTTCGGTTCTGGGGTAGGAGCTGCAGTAAAATTACAGTTGTTTATCAAAAGTAGATTCAAAGTCTAAAACAAGGATTTGGCGAATTGTTTTTGTCTATGCTAGAATTAGAGGAATTAGACGAATATCATCATCATCATCAGCCTGAAGACGTCCACTGCTGAACATAGGCCTCCCCCTTTAACCTCCACACTGAACGATATTCTGTCATCTGCATCGACTGAATTCCCGCGACTCTCACACTGTCGTCGGTCCATCTAGTGGGAGGCCTACCTACGCTGCGTCTCCGCTCAAGAACCTTTCTTCCCCATCGGTTGTCAGTTGTTATATGAATATAATTTCTATTAATATCATCTTCATCATTATCAACTATTCGTTATTGATCATGATAAAGACATCGTGTGTAACAAATTCTAACAAAGTTAACTAGATATCAAAAGGGTGGATTTCATTTTCCATGGTAGTGATCATGTGGGACAACACGGTTTCCGACTCTATACTCACAGCAGTTAGGTGTAACGTAGCATGTGATCTTCCTCCTGTCAAGGAACAGGCCTGAGTGTACAGTACACTTGCATACTTGGCACTGGTCGCGCGGATGCGGGAACAACACGTTTTCAGAATAGCGGTCGCAGATTTCTATCAAAATATAAATCATTAAATGGACCTACTTTGTCTAATGCGTCGATAGTTTTTTCTTAGTTACAAGATATGTATATGAACAACTAGCTACGATTTCTGTGAGATATTGGATTATTGAATCCGACCTTTGTTTTTGAAGTGAAAACTTCTTTAGGCGCGTTGAGCACTTTTTGGGTGTCCCGTGAATTTTAAAACAGCGCCATCTCTTGTAGAATAGGTGAATTACTACTTAAGTTTTCACTTCTGAGGTACAGTTCTGAGTGTTTTTTTTTAACTATATATTTGAATCCACGGTATAATCTACCACTTTGTATTTGCAACTCACCCGGTGGTGGTAAATCCGTGAAGTCCGGGCTTGGAGGTTCAGTACTCGTTGTCGGTTCTGAAGTTGAAAAAGTAAATTATTATTTTGTATTAAATTTAGAACGAAGTAAAAAGTTTAATACGGATTTTAATGATTGATTCAAAAGGTCGGCTTTACCAACAACTTTATTTTATCAAAATCATCAGACTCGACAGGGTTGGGAAAAAATATAAAGAGGTGACAATATGAAGAAAAGAAAAAGTGAGATTTGATGTCTTAGACCTCGTACACATTACACACACTGATTACCTCCATAAATAAATATTATGTGTTATTTTCTCTTTAGCGATTGTGTTTATTAAATTGTGAATAAAAGAATATAATTGAAAAAATATATACAGGGTGTTTGGTAGAGGGTCCGACAAATCAAATGAGCGTGTTCGGGGGCCCATTTGGAGAATACAAGTTGGCCAAAAAAAATCCCTGACCCCCCTAATTTTTTTAAAGGTTTTTTTTGTGAATTTTCCCATTTTCACCGAAATTGTACCTATTTACCTCCATAACATTTGTAAAATCTGTTTTAGACCGGATGTTTTTACTTGAATTTGGTCTCTAATACACCTTCAGGCCACGCAAAGCAAAATTGGATACAAAACAGAGCTAAATAACTGATTTAGAGCTCATAGAGTGAAAAAATGTAAATAAAAATTACCTCATAGTTCAACTTTCACAGTGATCTAAAAAAAAAACACTAGCAATTCTGGAGATAATATGCATTTAAAAACTTCTCTATTTATTACTTATTACAATGACATACTAAATTGGTATAATACTTACCAGCTTATTGAGTTAAAATAGGATTCTAAGTAACAACTCTAGAAATAAAAAAATGTGTCATCTACGTAAAGTAAGGGACCAATTACGACGAGCAGGTATAAAACCATTGTTATTAGTTCTTCTTTCTCCGTCTCTCCAAGAATGCAGAGGCAGCGTGCTAAGGCTTTAAACTACCAGTTGTCTAACCAATAAAATCAGTGTGACTGATTATCAGTCGAGCTTTGACTGCTATCACTGTTTGACGCGTGTACGAATAACCCAACGGTTTCTGTTTTCTGTTTTGATTTGTTAAATTGTTACCTTGTTGATTGTTACCGTTGTTGTCTGTTACCGTTGTTCTGTTACCGTTGTTGACTGTTACCGTTGTTGACTGTTACCGTTGTTACTGTTGTTTTTGTTGACGTTGACTGTTGTTGCTGATTCTTTCTGCGCCGACATGACGGAGTTTAGTAACGAAGAATACGCCGACATGGTTTTTGCCTATGGCCGAGCTGATGGGAACTCACGTGCAGCCCAAAGAATGTACAGAGAGTCGTATTCCAACAGACATGTACCACATCACACCACATTCTCAAATACTTTCCGGAGACTGCGGGAAACCGGCACCCTACATTTTAGGGAACCACGACTCAACGCTAGACAGCATCGTGTTGTTGTAGATGAAAGTATTCTACAAGAGTTCGATGTGGATCCCACCACCAGCATTAGAAAAGTGGCCCGTGACTTGGGAGTTTCGACATGGAAAGTTTGGTCAGTAGTCAATGCAGACGGAAGGCATCCTTTTCACTACACTCCGGTGCAAGGTAAATTTAATTTATGACATTAACTCTAAACTGTGTTCTAGATTCTGACGCTTGAGATTATTTTGATCACTCTCACTCTTATGACTTTTGAAACGAGAGAGAGATAATGACCTAGATAATATCTCACGCGTCAGAATATTAGAGCTCCTGATTGCTCATTTAAAATACGAACCTTACATAAATTGTTTACTGGACAATGGGCTTTGCTCAAATTCTCTTGAATAGTGGATTGTAATTTTTTTATTATTATGACTTCGGTGGTGTATCGAACTCTACAATAATAATAATAATTGCCGTACAAGTTGCCCATCTCATGTTCTCAAACGGTTTTGTTTTGGTTTCAGGTTTAGTAGAAGGGGACCAAGAGCGGCGTTTGCGGTTTTGCCGTTTTCTTTTACATACGGACGTAGATAATGACGAATTCCTGAAGACCATTCTCTGGACGGATGAATCTAAATTCACGAGAGAGGGCATCTTTAACCAACATAATCTCCACAGATGGGAATCGCAAAATCCTCGCGCGACTAGAGAGGCCTCACACCAACATAAGTTTTCGGTCAACGTATGGGCAGGTGTCATTGGGAGAGACCTCATAGGACCCCATTATCTCCCAGATACACTGAATGGGGAAAATTACCTAGAATTTTTAATGAATGACCTACCGGAATTAATGAGTGACCTGCCGATTTTTGAAGATGACCGGGCAGTTGTATTTCAACATGACGGCTGCCCGGCTCACTACCGGAACATAGTACGCGAGTACCTAGACAACGTTTTCCCCAATTCATGGATTGGGAGAGGTGGCCCAATTGAATGGCCCGCACGTTCCCCAGACCTAACACCACTCGATTTTTATGTCTGGGGACGTGCTAAAGAGTTGGTGTACGAAGTTGAAATAAACACAAAAGAAGAATTGGTGACGAGAATTGGGGATGCTTTTTCAAAAATGAAAGTAGAAATGACGCTGAACACGACTACAAAAGAAATACGCCGTAGATGCCGGGCGTGTATTCATAACAGAGGAGCTGTGTTCGAACAAAATTTAAATTAAATAAATAATTGTATTTATTTCTGTTGTTTGAATTTTCCCTTCTGCCTCATTTATTCAACAAGTTGGTAAGTTTTATACCAACTTAGTATGTCATTGTAATAAGTAATAAATAGAGAAGTTTTTAAATGCATATTACCTCCCGAATTGCTAGTGTTTTTTTTTAGATCACTGTGAAAGTTGAACTATGAGGTAATTTTTATTTTCATTTTTTCACTCTATGAGCTCTAAATCAGTTAGTTAGCTTTGTTTTGTACCCAATTTTGCTTTGCGTGGCCTGAAGGTGTATTAGAGACCAAATTCAAGTAAAAACATCCGGTCTAAAACAGATTTTACAAATGTTATGGAGGTAAATAGGTACAATTTTGGTGAAAATGGGAAAATTCACAAAAAAAAAACTTAAAAAAAATTGGAGGGTCAGGGATTTTTTTTGGCCAACTTGTATTTTCCAAATGGGCCCCCGAACACGCTCATTTGATTTGTCGGACCCTCTACCAAACACCCTGTATACCACCATAAATATTGACATACTAACTTTATAAAGGCATATTTTTACAGCAATTATTTTGTAGTATTTACTATTTTAGTTTTTTAACCTTATACCTATATGTATAATGAATTCAGTTGTGGAATAAATGATAGTGGAATTATCCGTTTTAATTCTGAATAAATAATAGATTAAAATAAAATAAATAAAAAAATATTATTTTTTAATTTGAATTCACTATTCAACAAAATATTGTGCCACATTGTATCGTAAATAAGCTCAATTTTCTACAATAAAAAAAGCGCTCCAACACGAGTTGGTGGTTAAGCCCAACAACTATTGTGAATTAAAACCACAGATTTTTTTTTTAATTAGAACGGCTGTCAAGACATTTTTGTAAGAAATTTGTTGTAGCCAGTTGCACCCATATAAACGAAACGTCAGTCATTCGAAATCAGTTTAGCAACTGTGACGCAGAGTTCGACGCGTTGATCTAAATAAGAATGTTCAATCAAGGTTCTGTCATTATTATGACAGAACAAAATCTGTCGCCAGGTATTCCTGGCGACAGATTTTCCTTCTCATTTCCGTTCTATTTACTTCTCTTTTCTGTGAGTGGTAGAACGCAGGATGTAACAACCCCTGCATCCCGCACACTCACACATCGCTGCGACGACAAATATTTACATGCCAAAACTTTTTTGTGCCTCCTCCTGTATATTCTATATCTATACATTATAATAAAAAAACTGTAATAGGAAAATATAAAAAAAACACAGTGTGTCTTAAAATAAGCAGCTGAACACGATTTGACAGTTTTTAGATTTTTTGTTTGTTTGTTCGTTTGTCCACGCACATCTCCTAAGCCACTGAACGGATTTAAATGCGGTTTTCACGAATATGCTTAGCTATGACGAGATTGAAGTATAGGATATGTTATATTGCACAAGGGCCGGATTAAGGAAGGAAAAAAGGGTTGCAAACAACACAGGTAATTATGTAAAACTCACGGCATTCCGGACTGGTGTAGCACACGATCTGCCGCTCGGTCTCTCCTGACTGTGTTCTGGTGACGATGCACTGACATATCTTGCACGGGTCGTGCGGGTGCGGGAAGGGCACGTTTGAAGGGAACTTTTCGCACACTGGCACTGGGGGGAGAAATGCACTTATTAAGCTGAGGAACATGAGTCTGGGTCTTAAAATAAGGCTTTTTTTTCTCCAATCCATCGTAATCGACTATAAGCTTCGACCAAAATAAAATGAATGGACGGGCCCAGTAGAAGCGCATTTTTGAAGATTACAAAATGAGCGCCAGCGCTCACTTCGTTTCAGTCGGTCTCTAGCCGTAGGAAGTGAAACACGAGTCTATTGTTACGCGATAACGAAACATCTGACAAAATTATGAATTCGTATGTTTTACCGAAGTGTAAATACACAAATAAAACCGATATCTATTTTTTGTAACAAATATACTGTATTACATTTTACATTTTTATAATTAGGTGTTGAAGTATATGTCCGACGGTTTTGACTCGTTTTTACTGATCAAGTTCAATGGTTAGGGCCCGTCCATTCATTTTATTTTGGTCGAAGACTATAAGGTGGTATTTTGACTTGGGTTGTCAAAAGCCACCTGACTTGTCGGTCAAACAAATCCAAAGAACACAAAAGTGGCCTTAGTACGAGCACTTGCGAAAAAGTTATCGTTACGTAAACAATAGAAAAATGTTTGAAAAATTAAACAGCGCCTCTATCGGACGTAAAAGGAAACTGAATTTTTCATACATTTGTTATCGTTTACGTAACCATAACTTTTTCGCAAGTTCTCGTACTGACCCCACCGTACGATGTTACCTGAGTCGATATGGAGATAGAGAGCGTAAATGCTCCCAGCATCTTTCTTTTTATGGGATCTGTCATACAGTCCATCTTCGGGAGTAGTATGCGAAGGCACTGAGCTAGTGCTTATAGGTTTGTAGAACCCGTATGGTTTCTGATGACTTCGTCCAATATAAGCGTGCTGCGCCCAATTTTTAATCAGACATGAACGTTGCAATATGTGGTTTATTTTGACTCCTGCCCGCAAAGTTTGTCAAGATTGTGAAATATCACTAGCAGTGAGTGTAGGTACGATACATACAGAAATCTATTTTGATATAAATAGAGTAAACACTCACATGGTACCGGAGTTGAGACAGGTGGTCGCGCTGAAAATAATAATAAAACATTTTTATAAGTATTTTTGTTTCAATTCTTAGTAAGTTTTATGCATTTGTATTATGCTGATTGAGATATTGCTGATATTGATATACTCACGTGTGGTGGGTAATACTGTAACAAAGATTAAGTAACATAAATAACAAGATAGTTTTTTTGAAATAAAACAAAATTTGATTGTCAAAGATAAAGTCTATTTATTATTTTAGAATTTTACAGAAAACAATTTGATAATTTGTATTACGACATATACATAGCAAAATAGATATATAAATATAACTACTTATAGCAAAATAGGTACTTATAATTATAAGTTCAACTGATCAGTAAAGAAATCTTACCACATTGAGGGTTATGCTGACATTTGATGATGACATCCACTTTGCCCCACTGGTTGAGAGTCTCTGTGCAAACGCACACCTTGCACGGGTCTATGGGACTTGGGAAAGGCACGTTCACTGGCAAAGGCTTGCACGACACTAGAAAAAAACATCGACGTATAATAGAATACATTATTTGCCACCAAAATAATTATATTAGATAATTAATAATCCATGCTTCTTAATAAAAATGAAATAGATTTCTCACCATGTTCCGGTGATGGTGGTGGTGTGAGGGGTGGAGTGTGCGGAGGGAGGGTAGGTCTGTGAGTGGTCGGCGCAGGCGCCGTCATGCACGACTGACAGCTGACACATACAGGGCTCAGTCTGCCGTACGCCGCCAGGCACACGCACACCATGCACTGCAAGTCTGGCGCCCAGAAGTTGTGGATCTCGCCTTCTTTTGTGCATTTTATTATATTTTCGGCTCCTGGAAGATTGTTTTTGAATTTTTACTGGTGTACAATGTGACCAAATTATATGCTAAAAGATCAACCTCAATGTGTTCCCACATTTCTTTTTCAACCGACCTTAAAAACAGTTTTGTTGTGTGTATGTAACGAAATATCTCCAATTGTGAATCAATTTTAATGACTATTTTTGTAATGAATAAGTTATATGCATGTGTATATATATATAATGAATAACTTGAAAGTTTTCCTATTTACAGATGAAGAAAAATTCCTCCTCTACGGGTAGAAATTAGGAGATAAATTCAGTTTTTTTTTAATTTCAACCAATTCCCGTGAAGTCAGATATTAATTTCAGGGCAGAATTCTATAATGGGTCAAGCCATATGTTGGTAACATAATTATAATTATATTGTAAAGTGTTTTGGTATCACAAATAATGTTATGATTAATGTCTTTGATACTTGTCTGGTAATGGCAACATTACATACTTATGATAAAGCTGTATTTTGTTTCATAACTAAAACTGGAAGTAGATTTGTAATCATAAAATAAAAGTTTTATTATAGCTATACATACCGGGTATTTGATGCAGCATAATTTGTTCCTCGAACGGAACCAGTTTCGAAATGAATTCTGAAAAGAAAATGAAACGTAAGTCCATAACATTAGAAAATTGTTTATCAATAGTAATTCTAATGTGAAATTGTTTATATAAAAACTTGTTTATAACACAAATTGAAGAAATGTCGGCAATCCCAAGTACAAATTGAAAAACGAAATAGAAATAAAAATTGCGTCCAATATTTTAGAAACTCAGGTATAATATTGATCATGAATCAAGTTTTATCAACAGTTCACTGCTTTACATTCCGTTGCAGTCTTATGCACTAAGATTGAAACCAAAATGCTTTTCGTATAGTGCAAATCAGCGGAATCTTTTCAATAGATTTTTTATATACAGCTGTGCAAAATGTCAGTCTCACATATCACTTCACAATATCACTTACCTTGTGAACGATCATGATGTGTTGGCTCGGTTGCATGTTCATCATCTCCAGGAAATATATATCCTGGGGGATATGCTGAATGTTCGGAGATTCGGTACTTTGGGTCTTCTGCGTTTTTTATTTTGTAAATTGGATCATTTTTCAATTCATCTACCCAATTCTGTTTGCCCATAAGGTTATCTAGAATATAAATACTAAATTTTCAGTGAACTAAATTGACGGTACACATTATTTTCAGCTCTCACATATTTACAGTCCTTTAGCTTAGTTGGTAGCAAACTTGCCTTTTGCGCTTGGGGGCGTGGGTTCGATTCCCACCTAGGACAAACATTTGTGTGATGAACATTTGTGTTCGTTCTATGTCTGGCTGTTAATATCCATTTAAGTATGTTTTTAAAAATATATATGTATGTAAATCAGTCTCTGGCACCCAATTACAAGCTTTGCTCAGTTTGGGGTCAGATGACCATGTGTGCAATAATGTCCCAGATATTTATTTATTTATTTTATTACTATTTATAAGAGAGGAACATCTACAGTTCGTGTATTGCGGTTTTTTTTCAAATAAATATTAGTTTTGTTTATAATCATCATCAAACATTTTACTTTACATACTTAGTCTTATTAGATGTCCGCCACGCTATGATAACAAGGATTTGTGCCAGTTTCGTTCATTCTTTTAAATTCAGTGACATTATATTATGCTGTCGTCTTAGCGTTGTCGTCTTATCAGCGAGCTAGTAGTGTACTCTAGTTGCTTTCTATTCCACGGTCACCATTATGTGTCTGTTTGTAATATTTAGTGATATACCTACTTAAAAATTTTACTTACCATCTGAATGACTGTAAAATTGTGTTGGCCCAACCTCATTTACATCCACCTGGGGGACGGGAAGCTCGTTTTCTGGGAGATGTACTGATGGCCCAAGAAATAGAGCTTCATCTGGGTTCTCAATGTTGTAAATAGGATTGTTTTCGTCCATCCAATCCTCTGGCTGGAAGATATTTTTTCTACGTTTTTGATCATTATCAGGGTACCCGTCTATACCGTAGTTTGCTAGACTCTCCGCAAACGTTTCGGCGTCACCATCTTCAGCTCTTGACTCTAAAAAATATATTTTCCTCTCTAGATACGATATTTACAAATGGATAATTCTCATCAGCGAGATATCTAAGGACCTTTTTATTACAATTTGTTGTAGGGTTTGTTTTTCTTTTGATGTTTTATGTTAGTTTGGCAAAATATGCACTACTATACATATTCGCATTTTTCGTACTCATAGTTAAATACCAAATTATAATAAAGTATATTTTAGTCCACTGCTAGACCCCTCCCTAGGCACGCCACTCATCCTGATCTTCGGATTTTCACTTCCAGCCACTGCAGGCTGACTTACGTATATCGTCACTCCATCGAGACACAGGGCATCCTACACTACGACATTAAGATCCCTTATGTTGTATATTATAAAGACTTTAATTGTACGAAGTATAAGATTATTCTCACCATTGCTATTATCAATATCAGCGTCAGTCAGGTATCCTGATTTCGAATCTGCAGAAGGGCCACCTACGTTTGAAAACATAAAATATTTTTTTAAATAATTGAACTCGCTTTTAATTTTTTATTTCAGTTCGTAGACTAGATTTGTTTGAAATGACTGTCCGTAACAAAAAACACTAGTATCTGATTCCAATGACATTTAAAATTAAACAAGTACTAAGACGTGTAGTTTTGTATAAAATATTTTACTTTGTATTAAAATACGTAACTGCACTACTTATATTATATAAAATATTCATATACTTTGATACTAAATAAATATCCATTTAATATTTAATATTACTTATCGGTTAATACTTATTTGTTAATAAATTAAAAAAACGGACAACATAATCCTTAATTTACAACTGTTAAACTAATAATACAATTTTATTAATATTATTTTTTTACCGTCATTGAGATCACTGGATGCATCAGCTAGACTGGCGGCAAGCAAAAAGGCGAAGAGGCACTGCCTCCAGCCTACGCATTGCATATTCGACCAGTACCAATAAGTATCCTTGCCCCTTGTTCTTGGTTATCACACACGTTAATAGCCCGGAATCTTACAAATCTCCTTATATAGTATAGAACTAATAACCATGAAGAATACATGGCGTTAGTGGCGTTACTTGATGTATTACATTTAAACCGTGGTTGTTTTAATTGGTTCCAACGATCTTGATTTGCAACAGCTGTCAATTAGCTGTTATGGAACTGCTAATCGTCTTCGACTGTTCTTTAATTAAAATTAAAATAATCTGTATCAAGCGAAGTATTATAAATGTAATGATATGTCTTGTGGTCTCGTGGTTCAATTTCATTAATTTTATGGGGATTTTTGTTGATAATAAGCACCGTAACAGTTCGTCAGTACCTACTTTGATCTATTCTAATTAGCATTTATATTCTGTGGTGTTGGCTTGCATATGTAACGATATTGAGAAAGAATATTTCACTAGATTGGCACATACCTAATGAATATCACTTTTATCTTAAGGACTTGTGATATGATCATGTGCAGTTATTACTAACGGAATATTCAACGTGATAAGGTTGTGGACTAAGAAAGAGGGTAGATCGTTTTGTCTGCACCTAGCTTTGAACGGCTCAACCAACCACCCGCATTCTTCAGTCTTCCCGTGAACATAGTGCACGTAACTGCGCTGAAATATCGGTAACTCTATCCACAACCTTTTCATGGTAAATATACCGTTCATAGCCACATAACTGTAGTAACAACCGTGATAGCGTAAAACATTGTTTTATACAATCATGTATTTCATACTTCATGTCTATATTATAACAACGGATTGGTTTGATTTTTTGCACATTGATAGTTAGAGATCTGGAGACATACCTGTGATATTTTTGATCCCGATATAATATTGTTCAATAAAGGAATGTCAACTTGTTGAAACTGTAAGGCGCACCTAGTAATGTACCTATTTGGCTTTAAGCTTGATGTTGTGCTAGCAAAATAGCATATGTTCTTAAAAATACATTAAGGGTTTAAGAAAACAATTTAAGCTTCCCACTAAATGCTTTTATTACAAAATATATAAATAAGTGTAGAGTGTTCTGTCATTTTATGATGCTCAAATTTAAAATTAACTCGTTATATCGTCGTTCTAGCCTTCGTCGTTATTAAGAGATCACCGAGGTCTAGCCGCTTATTCTGAAAAACAAGTTAATCTAATGAGGAAACAACATAATTAATTACACATATTGAAACTGTATGGTTTGACAGTTTAAAAAAACTCTCGAGTCCAATAAGTGTGATTTTTAAGTCCTTATTTCAAGTAAAAAATAATGAAAATGAGGTAGTACTTTGAAATAAATGTATGGTAAAATATTTCAACAATAAATCGCAACTTTAAGGCTTCTGAAATGACTAGTTTTTTTAAACACCCGCATAAAGAACTGATAATTTTCATACGGTTGAACAGATTTTCTTAAATCATAGCTAAGAACACTCTCGATCAAGTCACCTTTCAAACAATAAAACTCTGTCTATGCTCATTTCCAAGAGCATCAGCACTTGGAAGCTCACTTAAAATCTCTATAATAACTTAAAAGTAGAATAATTAATACAAAACCTCGCAGCTTAAACATCCTGCCGATAGTTCCTAAATCGAAAGGATTTGCATTTGACTTTTGAATCATTGTAGAACTTTCTTTTCGTATTGCTAGCTTATTGTTTCATATCAGAATTTAAATATGTTGCGTCTGGTCTCGCGTCTGCTACGGCATGTAGTGGTCCATGTCTATAGTTCAAGGATTCTTAAGCTAAATTTGTGATAGAATCAGAAAATGACAAACCTGTGTAACCTGAAGCATCAGCGTCAGCTCCTGATCTGTTGCCGCCTCCAAGGCCACTATACCAGGGAAGGCCCTGATTGCCACCATACCCGCCAGATCCTCCAGAGACAGCGTGAGCATCTGCGCTTGCGTACGCGTTTCCACCACCATTACTCATTGCGTTAGCAAGAGCATTCGCTTCAGCTCCACTACCTCCGCCATATCCACCGAGGCCTCCAAGTTCTCCGAGGCTTCCGAAACTTCCAAGGCCACCTAGACTTCCAGGACCACCAGAGCTTCCACCTCCGTTGCTCACTGCGCTAGCACTAGCGCTTGCCTCGGCTCCACCACCATATCCACCAAGTCCCCCAAGACCTCCATAGCCATCGAAACCTCCCGAACCACCGGCGCTTCCACCCCCAAAGCTTGCTGGACTACCAAAACCGTTACCCTCAGCGTCACTTCCAAAGCTTTCATAGCTTGGGAACCCTCCATATCCTCCGGGAAGGCTGGCAGAGTATCCTCCAGGAATAATACCACCTGGGTAGCCACCAGAGCTTCCACCTCCGTTGCTTACTGCGTTAGCAATAGCGTTTGCCTCTGAGTCTCCTCCAACGTTTCCAAAGCCTGGGAGACTTCCATATTCTCCAGGAAGACCACCAGAGTATCCTCCAGAAATGAGACCACCAGGGTACCCACTAGGATAGCTACCAGAGCTTCCACCACCATTGCTCACTGCGTTAGCAATAGCGTTTGCTTCGGCATCTCCTCCAAAATCTCCATAGCTTGGAAGACTTCCATAATCTCCGGAAAGACCACCAGGGTAGCTACTAGGCATAAACTCGCCGGTGTAGCCACCAGGGCTTCCACCTCCGTTGCTCACTGCGTTTGCAATTGCATTTGCTTGGGCGTTTCCTCCAAAGTTATCAGGGTAGCCAGATGGTCCGAATGTTTCAGGTCCGAATGGTCCTGATCCATTTGGTCTAGGTCCAAATTGTTCAGGTCCAAATGATTCAGGTCCGAATGGTCCAAGTCCATTTGGTCCAGGTCCGTATGATCCAGGTCCGAATGATTCAAGTCCGAATGGTTCAGTTCCATATGATCCAGGTCCAAATGATCCAGGTCCGAATGATCCAGGTCCGAATGGCCCAAGTCCACCAACACCAGAGTTGGCGTTAGCTTCAGCGTTAGAAATGGCAGATCCACCTCCGTTGCTCAATGCGTTTGCTACAGCGTTTGCTATTGCTGATCCACCGCTCGTCGCTGGAATGAGTGATAAAATACTAAACACTTTGCGATTTCAATAATACTCTTACGTTATAGCTGGAATATACCGGTTCTAACATTTTAGCAAAAAATTTAAAAAAAAAACATTTATTAGATTTTGCTGTCCCAATTATTTTGACGTATACGTCTTGAACATTTATTATTGGATGTTTGTGAACTATAATGTAAGGACAAGACTCAGTTAGTTTGATTGATAAAGTGTACTGATATTTTCAATAATTGATTGATAACCAGTGCATAATAATAGGTTGGGGAAAAAGTCTTTTCGTATTTTGTATGTATAAAGTTGTAGTAAAAATCTCATCGGTTGTACTATTTGAATCTGGCTGGTTTTGATACCATTAAAAATATGATATTTTAAAAAAGGAATACAAAAAGTAAAAAGCAATTTCCCGCCATTTTTCAATTGTTTTTTGTTCGATAAAATGAATGAATCTAACGAAGAAATTCGATATATTGTGAAATTTTATTACAAAAAAAGGGAAAAATGCGACACAAGCCGCCAATAAAATTTGTGACGTTTATGGACCTAATGCAGTGTCATCAAGAGTAGCACAATGTTGGTTCAAGCGTTTTCAGTCCGGGAATATTGATGTCAAAGATGCAGCTCGCTCTGGTCGCCCTGTTACGGATAAAGTCGATGCCATTTCTGAAAAAGTGGAGCAAGATCGGCATATTAGTAGTTACGACGTAGCTGAAGAACTGGGGATCGACCACAAAACAGTTTTAACCCATTTGAAAAAAACTGGGTATACAAAAAAACTCGATATTTGGATGCCACACGAGCTGACTGAAAGAAACCAAATGAATCGTGTACTCATTTGCGATTCTCTATTGAAACGTAACGAAACCGAACCGTTTTTGAAAAGATTGATCACTGGTGATGGAAAATGGATCACCTACGACAAGATCAAGCGCAAACGATCACGGTCAAATGGCAGTGAAGGACCACAGACTGTAACGAAACCCGGATTAACACGTAATAAGGTGATGCTGTGTGTATGGTGGGATTGCAGGGCATCGTTCATTATGAGCTTTTATCGCCGGGCAAAACCATCGATTCGGATCTCTACTGCCAACAGCAGATGAGACTCAAACAACAAAATTGAGAAAAAACGGCCGGAATTGATCAACAGAAAGAGTGTGGTCTTTCATCATGATATCGCCAGACCGCACACATCTTTGGCCACTCAGCAAAAATTTAGAGAGCTTGGTTGGGAAGTGTTAATGCATCCACCATATAGCCCTGACCTTGCACCCTCATATTACCACCTGTTTCGATCTCTTCAGAATTCTTTAGGTAGTGTTAGATTAACATCCAGAGAGGACTGTCAAAACTACTTGTTGCATTTTTTTGATCAGAAGTCCCAAAATTTCTACAGCAACGGGATCATGTCACTACCTACAAGATGGCAACAAGTTATCGAACAAAATGGCACATATATATTATAATTAAATGTAATTAAACTTGAAAAAAATATGTCTTGAATTTGTTTATAAAATACGAAGAAACTTTTTCCCCGACCTTATATGTTCCAAAATAGGTATTTATTAGTTTTCAATACTTACGTGAAGAACTTGTGTAGGGAGTGTAAGATGGCTCGTTACCTAAAAGAGAAATATATCGTTAACATACGTTAAATATTTGTTTAACAATCCGATGAAATACAGAATTATTTTCGCAATATTGTACATAGCAGGCAATAGATATCTGGGACATTTTTGCACACACGGTCATTTGACCCCAAACTAAGCAAAGCTTGTAATATGGCTGCCAGAGACTGATATACGTACATATATATTTTTAATACATACTTAAATAGATATTAACACCCAGACATAGAACAAACACGTGAACATGTGCAATCCGTCTCCATTCCTCTCATATTGAAACCTTCTCGATATATGTTCACGGAACCGTTATACTCAGACTTTATTTGGTCGGTCCAACGTAATGGTGATCTGCAGTGTGGATTATCCCCTTAATCTAACCCCGCACCACAAGACGCAAAAAGGCATTACTGGGTCACGATACGTGCCCAAACAAGGTGAGGATCAAGTTAGTTTTCAGGCCAAATTTAAGGCAGACCTGCTGTAGCTATGTAGAAATTTATATTTTTTTATGTCAGGTGGCAAACAAGCAGATGGGCTGCCTGATGGTTAGCGATCACCATCGCCTATGGATAGCTACAACACCAGGGGCATCACAGATACTCCTGGTGTTGTAGCTATAGATTAAAGATTAACAGCCCTTTTGAAGAACCCTATATTAAAGCTACTCTGAAAATATGGATGCTTCTGTATATTTTTTTCTCTGTAAATTCTAACGTCTTTGTTGTTTGAAGACGCAATCAACCCTGTTTGCATATACGAGTACGTATGTATAAAATACTAGAGGAGACAAAAATATGCCAACAATTAATAAAAGGTCTAGACTTTAAAGTTTAATGTACAAAAGTATATCAAATGAAGCAAACAAAAAAGTTTGTAATCAACACACTTAAACTAATCATCAAAAACAAGATGCTGTCCGTCTGTGTGGTAAGTCTAATTGAAAATATATTAAAAAGAGACAAGATTTGATAATTATATTTATCTCTTCTCTTATTTTTAATTAGACTAGGCATTAGTTTGACCACAATATCACCCAGTGGAAAACGAGGATATGATCTTCCAGTTATTTTTGTAGTAAAAAAGTACTGTTTGCTTGATATACCATTGCTTAATTTGCTTAAAGTAAAAGGTACCGACGATCACATTGTAATATCAGAAAATATCGAAAATATTATATCATTAGAAGAAATTATATGGATTACAAATTACAATAGTAGCAAAGGTTGAAATTTTACTATAGGAGATGATGCTAATGGGGATGTATTAACCGATGAACTTACAGTATGGAAGAGTTTTGGTTTCGACGTAGACGTAGTTGTACTGAATCTTGCAGACATAGACGTGGCACACGTCGCCAGGGACGCTGAATTCCTGAAGAGGAATTTTGTTTCTGCACATAGGCGCTGTAAACAAACCCAACGTTAGGGAGCTTCGAATGCCCTTAAAATTTTGACACAAATATTGAGTTAAAAACAATGGGTTTCAGAGGCAGTATACTAACCCTCTCTCAGCGTTGAAATTAATTGGCGTTTTAGGAACTTCATATCAGGATATATTTAGAAAATTCAGAATATAAAGGAACTCAAAATATGATACTGCTTGAGATTTTTTAAGATTTGTAGATTGGTCAGCGCTCTCTAGCAAACTAATTGAAACTTCTTAATGTGTCCATAAAAAGAGATACTTACAGACATAGTAAACTATTGGCACTGGGGAACTCGGATCTGCAATTAAACAATAGTCATTAAAATACCACCACAGACATTGTGGATGGGAGCAAGGATATTAGAGACTACAAACGCTAAGTCGCCGCCATGGATTTAAAATTACTTTTTTGAAATATTGTGAGAACTGTGCAAACATAAGTATACGAAAAAAATAAAAGAGTAGAAATTAATAGGGGCCACTATCGCAAATAGTTTTAAGCACTAGCAACCCTGTAGTACATCTGAGAAAGATGATTGGATGAAATTCTTCCACCAACGTGTTTTGCACAATATTGTCAGAAAAAGAAAAAATGCTTTCGGTTCAAGACTTTTTTGCCAAGCTGTACATATTTTTAGGTAATTGTAACATGTCATTAAAACATTGACCAAATTTTGAATTAAAAAAATTAGTTGGCTACGGCTATGCCAAATATTTTTGTCTGCAGAGAAATTATATGCGACTATAACCTCCGTGCCTAACATAATTTTTGGTGGATAAACTTAATCAAGCCTCTTTGGATATTGAAATACGTACGCACATGATATTGAAAGTGACAAAAAATAAGCTGCCAAGTAATTTAATATTTGACAAAGTGTGTTCTTCAAATAATGAGCACATTATCGACCATGTCTGAGAATATATTTTAAACAACAACAGAAAGGGCAATTAACGAAACCTACAAATAAACGCATAAAACTTACTCTCAACCGGTACAGGAATGGGTACTGGTACGAATCGCTCAGGTCCTGGTACATTGATGTATCTGTTGACCGGGTATGGGATCTGGACAGGCGCAGACGGAACCGGAACTGGGACCGGGATGCGGACTTCCGGCCCGGGTACTAGCTCCTTAACGCGTATTGGTACATACTTGGGCGGGGACGCAACCGGGTAAGGCCTGCCAACATTAAATTAATACGTTTTCACAAAAACTAACATCACGAATAGTTCAATAAACAAGATTCATCCCCTAATATTACATCATTAGAGGTAGAATGATTTCAAATACTGAAGTTCGTGGCATTTTTGAGAATTATATAAAAAATATATTTTGAATTTTATATATCTCAAGAATGAAATCGCCAATTTCAGTTTATACCCCAAACCGACAATACCGACTTTCAACCGGCTGCTAAAATAAAGTTACTTTGCGACCGATTTCACAATAAACATTGACTTGATAATATTACTACCATCAGCTAGAGCACTAAAAACGGTTCAGCCGTTTTGGTGACAGACGTACAAACACACACATTTTTACCCTAAACGCGTCTAACTACCTATTTCAATTCTTTCGTGGGTAAGGAGAAAATAAAAAGACTGTAGTACCGGTCAACGGCCACCGGGTACGGCACACGGTGTTCCACCGGGACCGGGACGCGCACAGATGGTCCCTTAATGTAGATCTTCTCCGGCTGCGACGGGACCCGGACAGGGTACGGTACTAAGATCTTGCGACCCGGAACGGGGACGGGCACCGGGTACGGACGGGGAGGTCCTGGTATAAATATTGGCGGAGGACCTGCAAAGGTAAAACAAGAAAAAGTGGCACTAATCGGAATGCAGAATCTTCAACGGTCATGATAAATAAAAATAAATGGTAATCATAAATACATTAGTAAATAAATGCTTATAACAAAAACAGATTTCACGGGAAGTTCAATAAACGGAATTTATCCTCTAATTTTCCACACAACACAACAAATTGGACCCTTGATTATAAGGAAGAAGGGAAGTGACTGCAGTTACGTTGTATGGAGTATAATAAGACTTACAATTGGGTACAACTGGCCCTGGAACAGGCCTCGGTGTCGGTGGTAGTACTGGCCACGGGTTTTGGGTCGGGCCCGGGATCGGGAACGATTCCGGGATGGACGGATCAGGATAAGGTTCCGTAATTAAAGATTGAGGAAATGGAACTGGAATTATCGGTTGAGGAAATGGACCCGATGGCAGTGGCTCAGGGACAGGAATCGCTGAAATAAAATAATACACGTACAAGAAGGTACATAGAGTGCATAGTTTTAAAGTAAAAAGTACCTTATGGTAAAAATACCTAGGTTAAGGGATATCTAGAGTAAGGAATAATCAGTGAAATATTTAGCGGACTCTTGCAAAGTCCGCCTGAGGAAGTACCACATCTTTGCCAGTTATTGAACCGCAAAGCAGTAGTGTGCAAACATTACTATTTTCCGGATTGAAGGACAATGTTTTTAGCAAAAATCTCACATCTTGTGATTTTGAACTGTTGAAGTCTAAAATTCTGGGTGGCACTGAACTGTCATGAGCAAGCGTAACAGTTACCATCAGGTGAGGGACTTGCTTTTCTCGTTACTTAGTCACTTACATAAGATACCTGGGTAGAAGTTAGTACAATATTGTAGAGTATAGGGTACTTACCCGTGCAGCTGCGACAAGGGGCGCATTTAGCGTAGATGCCGCCTGACAAGCCTGACGGGAAGCAGCTGCAGATATAGCAGCCGCCCCAGGACCGGGCAGTGTACATGTCGCCCACCTGACGGCATCGTGACACACCTGGAACAAGAGGTTCTACTGTACATCTGGTGGCGATGGTTATCGCGTGCTATCAACTCGCACCTAATTACTCGCACCATGCGCTCGGTATGGCAGATGAACACCAGGCCCCAGGTTAATACATGATGGTGAAGATAGCAACTAACGTAAATATGCTAAGTTTAAAGATTCGTCGAAACAGTGTGCGTCGGAAGACTTTTGCAGAAACTGCTTGAGAAAGACCAGACTATTATAAGTCATCCATATTTGCAAACAAGATTCCTGTATTCCAGCTCAAAGTTAATGTTTCCAGTGAAATTACAGGTTCAGACAATTGTCGTACAGGATATTGAAACTGAAGATTCTGCAAATTTATTATTTTTGAACAAACGAAGGTCTGAATACCACCAGATGAACAAACTTGTTCGCCTTCTCGCCAAATTATATATGATTAATCTGATTTTGACCTGAATACTCAGAGCTGAGGGTATCTAGGGTAGAGAAGACACATGCATGTAGTAGAGAGTACGTTATAGGATACCCAAAGTAGGGAGTATAGAGTAGAGATTACTACATAGAGTAGGGAACAAACCTTAGAATAGAAAAGAATAGAAGTAACATACCTATTCCATCGATGTTGATCCAGTCGCTCGGGATGAACGAACGAGATTCCTCATCTTCAGGGTTCCCGGAAGGATTTGCTGTAAAAAGATATCACCATAATAAATGTCATCATTAATATCTATTACATCAAAAATCTAAAAAAAAATCTACGGGTCTAGTTTTCATCTTTTGCCCGCAAGTTTAAAAACTTAGGCCAAAGCCCAAGTAGAATGAAATAACATAATTTATTTTAGTTGAGCTTAAACTTAGCATTTTTCCAACCCTCATAGCAGCTACGAGGTACATAATTGCCTATTTGTTGTAAGTAGTGGAAACTTTCTACTTATCTCGAAATCTGATAGGTATTACGTTTTACGACCGTTAGAGTAAAAATAGAATAGAACTCACCTTCAGGCCTAGCTGCCACTCCCACCACCAGCAACCCAAGAAGCCAAAGGATCTTCATCATGTCAGCTCTTGTGCCCAAGAGCTCGCCTTGCAGAAGATGCCTTCCATCCCATCGCCTCCTCTATTTAAAGCGAGATGGGTAACGCGTTAACAGCCATGCCGAATGGATTCACATATTATAATAATATATATTTAATTACGTTTTTTATATACTTTAAATGAGCCGTGGAGTTGATTGATTTTCAGAATTGATGATATTTTAAATAGCTTTATAACTGTATTATACTTTGACAGTGGCGCCTGTAATAGTTAAGAGAACTTTATTATCGACAAAGACAAATTTTCACTTATGTGGTAAATTAATTCAAGTACAATTAGACCCTGTGATGCCCCTAGTCCGTGAAGTAACTTCCAGCCTTCACGGTCTTCTATCAGCATTTTCACTTCCCTCTACGATATGATATTTGTCTTCTGTTATATTTGGTCTAAGAATACTCTTCTTGGTCTTCCCGGTCCTCTATTTTCTTCTTGCTTTCCCTCCGTGATGGTTTTCATTGGTTTTTCATGTCGTACAAGGTGGCCAATCATCTTCCCTCTTCTATATACTCGCTAGTATACTTCTTTTCTCCACGACAATGTCTGAAAATTACATATAAAAAAAAAAAAAAAAAAAATATTGAATAAATGTTCGTTGTCGCTTTCACCAAAACATTAATAAACTCTACAAATAAATTCTTAGTATTTTGCAAGATACAGTACAGAATAAAGTAGGTATAGTAAGGATTTGCAAGAGACAATTGCGCGAAGTTCGTATTTGTTGTCATGATAGTAATTTTGTAGTGACATACATTTGATATTCTGCACATATCATCAAGACTGTTCTGATTTCATTTTGTATCTATTTATTTACATTGGTCACGCTATTATTAATTTATTTTGACTGAAATTTCTTAATTGATTTTTAGTGCTCATTTTATTAGCACAAAACACAAGAAAATTATTAAAAGAACATTATATATACCAGGAAAGAATATACATACCAGGTTATATCTAAACAGTTGAGATAGTTTAAAAAAACTAAGTACGTATATGAGAAAGATGAAATGGAAAGTTTTAATACACAATATAACACAAATTAGAACTTACATACACAACAAACTGTAAGAAAACACACTGGACTTTATTACTCGTATATTATTTAATGTTACTAATACACCAAATAAATTTAAAAAGTACACGTTTACAACAATCGTAAATATCTCACATTCCGTAACCACGTCGTGAGTTATCCCCTCCTCTTTCCCCCGTTCCCGGAAGCGAGCGGGTACCTGCCGGAACCGGAAGTGCGACCCACTAATGACGTTCGGTGGCGCCACCTATGTGAATGTTTTGGTTCTCATTCTTTTCAGTCGTAAATATTGGAAATGAAAAGATTTTCTAGCTTATCGTAGTCATAGAACTCCACATTGAACGACTGTCTGCTATCTTTGCTATCCACTTGATGTCCATCCAGTGGGAGGCATGCCTACGCTGGGTCTTCCGGTTCGTGGTCTCCACCCAAGAACCTTTCTTCCCCGTCGGTTATCGGTTTTTAGAGCGATGTGACCTGCCCATTGCCACTTCAACTTATTAATCTTAACAGGGTCTGTGATTCTTCAGCGAATATCTCATTCCTGATTCTATTGAGCAAAGAAACTTCGAGCATAGCTCTCTCTATTGCCCGCTCTGTAAGTTTACCCAAAAGGTCAGCAGTTAACCTTTTTTTTAATAACATGCTTGCATTTTGTCGCCAACTTGCCTGATGTTAAGCGAAGATACGGTCTACGATAGAACTTGCTTTCCTAGAAGAAACCTTGAATTACTTAAATTTGAAATTTACTTCTGCTAACAAATTCCTACCATATTCAGCTTGTGATACAGTCGACACTTGCTAAACCTTGTTACTCTATAGTTTGAAAAAAATTGAGTTCCAATTGCCGTTACGTCATTTCCGTGACGTCATCGACACGTGACATTAAGATTGATGAGTTTAATTCGCCCTCGTTGAAGCTGATGAAGGGCGGAACACGGGTTTCATTTCAGCACTTCATAACGTAGGGGTGTGGATAGGGGAATCAACTGTGACTCTAGGGTTAGCTACTTAGCGTACAATCTTTGTGTTCTGGGACATTTTTAAATTTCTCTGAAAAAAAAAACAATCGTATTGCTTGCTCTGAGTTATGAAAATCAAGTACTATATTAGCATTTAGCACACAATAACCACAAAATACTATACTACGAAATAACAACACAAAAACGCTTGTTTTTGTATTGTTATTTCACACAGACAGTGTGACAGACAGTGTGACAGACAGTGTGACAGACAGTGTCAGACAAAAATATATATATTGTCTGTGTATGACTCAGAAAAAGAATGTGGTCACATATATTAGGTAGTAGATCTGTGAATGTGGTCTATTTTTATTTATTGACGTTTCTTAGTATGTGTTTTAGTAAAAACTTCATATCTTTTGTTTCATGATTTTGATGATTCTTTTTTTGTTCGGTAGGCCATATTTGATGAGGTTCCATGTAAATTTTATCAAAATCGGTTTAGTAGTAGTTTAAATCAAAATAACTGAAAAAAATTATGTCATCCAAGTAACTGAAATTTGCCTATTTATTAATTTTGATGTCGGTTTTTAATGTGATCCACTTTTTTTTTCTTTTTTATTGGTTATTGTTAAAATTTAATAGAACTCTAAGATTTACCCGATTACTTTATTATAAATTTGATTAAAAATAACTAACGGTGTGATATCTAGAAACATAATAGGATATAAAGAAGTCGAATTGATAACATCCCCTTTTAAAGTCGGTTAACATTATGACAAAAATCACTTCTGTGATTTAGTAAACAGCAAGCAATTTAATAAGCTCTTCTTTATTTAAAGTCAATCAAATCAATAAAGTAGGTACTCTATATTTCGTTTTATTTTTAACTTAATTTGTTTGTGCTTTGGACAATGCTTTGCTATGGCATTTTATAACGTGTGTACATAGTACTAGGTAATAATGCTACGTCTTACAGACGTCATAAGCTGAAGCTACAGTCTCTCTACAGTGGGGTCTGTGAGAGACAGATAATGTGCCTGTGACCCGCAACTACTAGTGAGGGAGGCAGCGGTCAGTCCAACAAGGGTTCTCAGAGTACTTAACATTTCAACCATTTTTATTTATAAGTCGATTTTTTACCGAGACTCTTTAAGCAGATTTGTTCGAGACTTGAAGACATTCTGATCGGAATAATTGAATTTGTTAAATTTTTGTTGGACTTGATTGTTATAAAAGCTACCTTATAACTGAATAACAGATACAAAACTTTTTTTAGGGTTCCATACCCAAAGGGTAAAACGGGAGCCTATTACTAAGACTACGCTGTCCGTCCGTCTGTCACCAGGCTGTATTTCATGAACCGTGATAGTTAGACAGTTGAAATTTTCACAGATGATGTATTTCTGTTGCCGCTATAACAACAAATACAAAAAAAACAGAATAAAATAAATATATAAGGGAGACGCTTATATTACACTAACTTTAAAAAATAATTAAAATAAAATTAATATTAGTTTTATTTTTTTGCCGTTTTTATAGATAATGGTACGGAACCCTTCGTGCGCGAGTCCGACTCGTACTTGGCCGGTTATTAGATTTGTTTTTCTTCTCCAAATATGTATATTTTTTTTGTTTAAATAACATATCACTTAATAACAAACCAAAACCATTATTTGTTTATGTGGTTAGTCCAGGGGCCTTACCCCTAGCTTCACTTTTGCGAGCCAACTTTTAGTAGGTACCTGATAGGTACCTAAAATTAACCAACTCATATAAGCTGCATCGTTTAAAAGCGTCTAACTTGAATGAACGTAAATCCGTTTCACTATGCGTGTGTGCGCGAAAATAGCAAAGCCCGGCTATCAAATAACTACCGCTTTTCGTAGTTGATGGTACCGTTTAGACAAATAACACCTATGCGGGTCAACTTTTCGAGCTAGGGGTAAGGCCCCAGGTTCGGTGTAGTCAAAGAAAAGCCTCGTTTGCAAAACATAAATATGTGTTCGTTTTCCCTTAGTCCCAATGTTTTATGTCCGCTGGGGCTAACTGCTGGCGAAGCTCTTCCACTCGGTTATACTGAAATATGGGGTAAAACACTTAGGGGTAGATTATAGTGAGCTACGATTTTCTAACATATATTATTTTAGTTCCAGCTAGGTAGAAAAGTGTGTAATAAAGAAAAGTGCCTTGCCTTTGTGTGTGTCAAGTGATGTAATTTGATCATAGAGCTAAATATCAAGAGCCGAAAATAGCATCTTAAAAATTATGTAGAGTTAATTAATAATATATTTTATTGCTACATTCAATTAGGGTCATTATAATGATACCCACCTTAAACATGCTACTTAGGATCTGTTTGTGAATTTCATAATAATGTGCAATAAGTTATTGAGTATTGTAATTATAATAATATTAATTGTAATGTAGATCATTAATTGTAAAAAAATTGCACTTATTATTATTTAATCTTAATATAAAATATTGAAAAAGCATAATGTATAATAACGAATGTATAGGTTTAGGAAATATAAATGTACTTAAATGAATCGACATAAATACTAATTTAAGAAATAGTATGCCTGCCAATGTTTTTATAAGTTAATGAAATAAAATGTTATTTTTTTAATGAATAATGTCGAGTACTCGGAAAACGTCACGTCAAAAAGTTCAGTTGATCAATATACACAGTTTTTATTAATCCTGACTGAAACTTTATAATAAAACTTTAAATATTTTTGTTTCAGGTAACAAGAACATCTCTACCTACTACTATGTACGTAAGTAGTGGCCACTAATGCAACCACTGGCCTCATTAATGTACCTCACTATTTTCTTGTATCTGCATTTATACAACAAAAGTTTTTAATAATTTTGTTCATTGTTGTTTGGATTTAAGGGGGGAAACTTAGCGGCTCATATTTATACATCACATTTCGACCCCATAAAATTAAAAAATAAATAACGTTTCTTTTTCATTTTCTTAGCGTAATAGTTTCACAAAATTATACACATATTTATGAGAGGCCATAAGTTCAAAAATATAGAATCTTAGTATTTTTGTCCACGCTGGGCCAAAACATCCATACAAATCCAAACACACCTTTGCCCAAATTTCATCACACTAATATCATATATGTGACCATCATCACCACGCGAGGGAAACCGTGGGACACAGCTAGTTTATTTATAAATACGGATATATGTAATAAAGTCAGGGCTGTCAATAGAGTCTTTAAGGGTCGCCATGATGATGATGATATAGATGTGATGCCCCTGGTGTTACAAGTATCACTATGGGCAGTCTGTTTTTGTGGCAGTGTGTTATCTTAATTTTTTTACCGACTTCCAAAAAGGAGGAGGTTTTAATTTCAACAGTTTTTTTTTTAATGTTTGCTTCTAGGTAGGTAATATGTAACTATAAAAGTTTTTTCATGCATTATCATCTCAGCTCACCTCAACACACTATTGTCATAATGCTACTAGATATTATTTTATACCTAATTAAAAGTTTTTACTCTTTTCCGTTAATTTATGAGGCGGCGAACCTTACAGGCCTAGGACGCGCAATCTTAAAATACGCCACTCCAAGTATCCATAGGAAACGATGATCGCTTACCATCAGGCGGCTTTTAATAATGATGAGTACAATGACCTCTTTTCGGCTTAGTACAGCATATATATTACATGCGTCACCATGTTATACATAGGCTTTCAAAAATCACATAAGTCACAGCGTAGGTAACTGTACCCTTCAAACTCCTCAATTATCACCTTAACCCGTGAATAAACCAACGAGTCACGATAGGCAAAGTTGATGCTGGGCCAAAGTACATTCTGTGGCCAAAGTTTAAATTGCAGCGTGGATTACGTAGTAACTACTGCTTAAACTGAGGCGTACATTTGATCGGGCACCTGCTAGCGCCCTCTAGGGGACGTCTAGGAGTTGAATGGGAAATGGAGTGAGGTGACGCGGAAAATATTAGTTTTACAGAAGTGAAGTTGTCAGTTTATTAACTAGTTTAATAGTACTGGTGTGAATTGGCTTGATTGAGTGCACTTAGGTTTCATTGAATGTACGTGCGTTTTATTTATACAAAATATGACGGAAATATTCTTGCATTTTCATTTCTTTTTAAGCTACGCTTGTAAAAGCGCCTTAATTTAATTACAATCTATCCGAATCACAGAATACATAAAGTACAAGTACAGAAGGTTCACTCCGCAAAAGCATTTAAATAAGTAGCGACTCTTACTACCACACAATAAAATCCAATTCAGGACGTACGAGTGCTAACAACCTACTGCTATATTAACCTACAAGTTGCCTCTCTGTCTATTGCGTAACTCTTGCCGCGTTATCTCTGTCTATCGCGCGGCAGCGGGCACAGCAAGTCCGACAAGACGACTACTTGTAGCTTCATATCTAAAGTACGGAGTGCGCCAGGCCTGGAGTGCGATTTTTGAATCGCTCGTAGGACTTTTTCTATTCGCATACGCAACTAATCACCGGTGACTTCAAAAGCGAGTGATCCAGTTTTTTGGTATTTTTGAATCGCTCGACTTCTGGGTTGCCGTGTTTTTACAAAACACTAATATTTTTCCATTTCACGCAGTACCTTACAGATTTGTACAATAACCGGTAAACCGGTAACTTCCGCAAAGTAAAGAAACGTCAATTAAAAAAAAACGGTTGATTATTTGTAGTCTGTGTACAGTATGAACAAATTATCTGTACATTTGAGTAGAGGCGCTACAGTCGTATTCTCGTAACCAAACTGACAGCTATCCGTAGAATGGGTATAGTTCCAACATTTGACCAACTGTTTTAATAAGTTGGTCGCTTCTTGACAACAAAGCAAAGAGAATTAAAATACTAAATACTAATTTTATGTCTTGTTTTGCATTTGCACGTTATTGTGCCGTGGAGTATGTAATAGTGAGTTACCTTCACAAGCCACTAATATAAAACAACATCGGAAATGAATACAGTAATTTGCAAAAAAAACATCGCAATTCTCATCCAAAAAACATATATATGATCATATGTTCTGTGTATCCGCCATTTTTTTTCGCATCTGTCAGACTTTCTATCGATAGAAAGCTATTCGCATGATATAAACCACTCGTACAGTTACGAGTGATATGACTAGTTCAAAAATACGACTTTTCTGGATTTCATTCGTAAGTTGATCACATCGCATGAAAAAAGTCCTACGAGCGATTCAAAAATCGCAGCCCTGGCCGAATATTAAGCTGATAAATAATTTAATTTTAACTTTAACTTCTAAGTATATTATTTTAAAAAATAAGAATGTGTCCATTAACACGTTTCTTGTTGTCTCTATTAAGATGAAGACACTTTGTTCACGTATTATTGAGAGGTAGCACTACACTAATTAACACTAACACGTTATTATTCACTAGCGACCCGCCCTGGCTTCGCACAGCTAAAAGTTTTATTATAATATATACTAGCTGCGCCTCGCTGTTGGACCCGCGTGGTGATGAAAAATACTTAAGGTACGACCTATTCTCATACCTACCAAATATACAGAAAAATCTCATAAACATCGGTCTAGCCGTTTCGGAAGAGTGCGACCACAAACATCGTGAAACGAGATATATAATATATAGATAGATAAACCTTCCGTGAAAAATTATCTAACTGATGGTGAAAATCGCTTTAAAATCAGTTGCGTGATTTAGGAGGACTTAGCGGATATACAGACAGACAAACAGACGCGGAAAGCTGCTTTTTTTTGTACTATGTAGAGAGAAGAGATAGAGAGTACATTGACTCGAACGGTTTGTTCTAAGTTTTCAAACGATATTTTAAAACCTGAAATATTTTATACTTAACTAGCCGTCCGCCCCGGCTTCGCACGAGTGTAAGCTCGGCCTTCGGCTTCGCTACAAAATATGATATAGCCTATGTCACCCGGGGATAGTGTAGCTTCCCAACAGTGAAAGAATTTTTCAAATCGGTTCAGTAGTTTCGGAGCCTATTCATTACAAACATACAAACATACAAAAATAGGTACAAATCTTTCCTCTTTATAATATTAGTGTAGATTATATTTAATAAGTGAAGACTATTCTAATTAGACCAAAAAATTCTACTGAACGCTACCCGTTTATTGTAGGGATCTACTGTGTTCAGTCTATGACCAGTTCCTATATTTAAACAAACTGCTTTACCTGCTACTATTTACACTTTTAGATATATTTTGTAGACGATATTTGAACCCAAAACAATTTATTGTTCAAATAAAACCAAATTTCAAACAAAATTCCAAAGTGCACTATGTCAAACGACAACAAAACACTGAAAAAAGTATGATGAACTCCGCAACTTCATAAAAACTGCACAACTGCGCCGTTTATAAATAAAATCCTAACAAAGCAGACTGTGCTGAACTTCTCTAAAGTTAAAGTTGAAATTTCACCGCAGTTTTTCATTGCAAAAATCAGAATATGAGATACTTTTTATGTCTAACTTTCTTCAATTGTAAAATTTTGCGATAAACTCTTTTCAAGTGTCATTTAATACTTTGTCTTCTAGAACAAATATTTTACTAGCTGTCCCTTACACCTTGTCACAGACTAGGTATGGCTACTAGACAGTCTATGCACCTTGTCTTGCTCTACCTGTCTGTCTAAAACCTTGCATTTTCCTGCTCAACCAACATATCTGGCTACTACGTATGTCTGTGCAAAAAATCACGCCGTGTTGTACAGTCGTGACGTGAAAGACAAGCAAGCAAACAAACTTTCATTCTTTTCTTTCACGTTTATGATACTAACTAGCTGTTGCCCGCGACTTCATATGCTCAGACTTTCATATGAACTCATGTTTTCATATTTATCGGGACTTATCGCGCACTATTAAATATAGGTAAAAATAGATACCTTTCGCTCGACGTTTCGACCATGTTACAATGGCCGTGGTCACGAGCTGACTGAAAACTGCGGGTGAGTCCGGCGAGAAGAGCGAATATTTTGTTCTCCTACCCTCACTTTCATATGAACTGTCAACCCTCTTATAACTCTTCTAATTGTGTCCTTTCGCAAAAAATTCTAAACACCTCTCTTCTTATTATTAAGCAAAGCCGCCAAATTTTTATTCATTGTTTAATAAAAGTTCCTTTTTTGTAAAAACGTGAAAGTAAATTATAAAGGTGGGTAGTCAAACGAGCCTGCGGGCCGAGCGAAAAATTCGATAACTACCCACCAAATTCAAAGTCAAAATTACCATTTCTTTTAAATATTTTCCTGTGTTATCAGCAGGTGTTCTGAAATCATCACGTTCCATCCTTATACCCTTATCGATGGCTAAACATCAAAGGTACAATCAGATAGAGGTGAAGGTGTACCCTCATTAGGTAGGCATCCGCCCTGAAGGGTCTACCATTCCTTTGCGTTCGACTTTACCTTTTTTAAATATGTCAAAATTTTCTTAGTATTCTTGTGTGTGATCTTTCTAGAATTTGATTTGCCACACTGCTGATTTTGATTGATTAGATTAGACGTTATATTGATTTTTATTAAAAATCTTAATAATATAAGTTTTCTGCTAAACTTGCCTTCCGAAACATGGTAACACTCAGTCGTAAAAAAGGCGTGTAAAATAAATTAGTTAATAAAATTTTAAGTGATAGGTAGTATGGTCTATTGTTTTAATTTATTTGTGGTTATTGTAGCTATATATATATTAAAACATGCAACACTTATTCTAATTATAACCACATAAATTACAAAAAAAAATTACACTAAAAGATCTTTCAGAGTGAAGTTTTTTATTAAAAAATATCTTTTTCAAACCAAGCTTTTATGAAATTAGTGATCAGAACGGTGTGTTGATCAAAATGAGCCCTGTAAGTCTACTATTATCCATCGAGGAGTGCCGTTGTCCACCGTCACCATCATCAAAATAATCAGCTCGCTGTCACCATAATATTGTATAAACATCGAAAACTGACAAGTATGCCAAATTTCAGCTCTATCAAACACCGCGAAGTGGGTTAAATGTTAAACTTGCAAGATTTGATTACAAACAGACAGACACCGGGACATGTGAAACTAAATAAAAGCTAGTTAAAATTTGATACGAACTCAATTTTTTTTTATTACTGTAGTCATGTATATAAACCCTCTATTCATAGATTCTTCCAGCCAGTGTAAACAAACGGACAGTTAAACAAACACATTTTTAAAAATTGAAATGTAATTCCGAAAGAAAAGGCTACAAGATTAAATTTTAATTTTATGCCAAACAAAACGTTTCTCTACGAATTAAATAAATCCTTTCTCAACAAACTGAAGGTTGAACTGTAGAGCAGGCTGGCGGAAGCTTGTCTCCGCAGGTGTGCACTCCTCCCGCCACCGCCACCGTCGGAAACTCTACGGAGAACTCGAACGTTTTGCATTGCGAACGTAGAGTACACATTTTAGAATATTATTATTATATAATGAGATTCTCGGGTCTAGCCCGGACATTTGGTAGGCATTGGTGGAGCCGAAGCCAACACCAAGAGGCCCTTTTGAATGTAAAAAATACAATTATGGAATATGTATAAAAAGGAATATGAAACTATTGTACAGTATAGGATTAAAAAAGTCTGGGCTATTGAGGTGAACAACTTGTGGATGGAATAACAGATCTATAGAATGAGAAACGGCACCTGCCTTATCCTGTCTCATCTCAAAATATATTTAGGCAGGTGATGACTTGCCACCCACTGAATGGGCCCCCCATAAAGGCTGCCGTATCTTGGCACCGGAGGGGCAACATCGGCGTGGGTGGCTTAGGGTGTAGAGAGGTGTGCTGCACTTTCACTAAGAGCTACTCGCGGCGTTATGCCCTTTAACACTTCCACCCTGGAGCTTAGGTTGTTAGCTCTTGCGGTTTCCACCCCTGGACGGCCGGTTATTATTATTTATTTTATTTATTATTTTAAATTTAAATAGATTCTACATTAGTTTGAATTGCGATGATAGATATATACGAGTAGATAGATAGATATAAACTCTTTATTGTGTATACACCAGAAATAAAAATTACAAACAGATAGAAAACACTTACGGGCTAGTGCCACAAGTGGCGGCCTTATCGCTAAAAGTGATCTCTTCCAGGCAACCATTGGATAGTAAGAATTAATTGATTAAGTTAGTGCATGTTAAGATTTGTACGTTGTTTTGACTTTGCTAGGTTAGTTTAATAGCAAATTAATATTGGTTAAATAATATATCGGATGTCACATTTTCAATATATAACTGCCATTTATCTAATGATCTGACGAATCAGCTTTTAAATAGTATATTGTAATATTTTTTATTAATTTTAAAACAAATCAAATTTAACAAAAATATTCGAGATATTTTTATTCACATATTCGTTTATTTTCTTAATCGTTTAAGTTCTTTACATTAAACATAGTAGCGGGGCAGGGCCCATAAGCTACCGGTGGTCAGGGCTACTGAGTGAGGAACCATCAGTACCCTTAGTACAAGATTTGACAGTTTTCGAAAACTATTTTCGTTTCCGTATTGTACAAACATTTTAGTAAAGCGCCTCTAGCGGAAACGCGGATGAACTAAAATCGGTAGTAATCGGCAGTATAGGTTGCTTCACTCAAATACGAAAAATAGTTTTGAATAGCTTGCATCAAAACGAAAACGAAAAAAGTTTTCGAAAACTATCAAATCTTGTACTAAGGGTACTGACGACGCCTGCCGTGTCCAGAATTACCGCCTTATTTTTTTTTTATTATTATAACTTCAGATCAAACAAACTATAGAGATATGCATCAGTACAACAGAAACTATCGTTCTTGTTCAAATGTCTGCGCGTATCATCCACTTTTTTCACTATACCGAAAATCAATAAATTAGGCACACTTATCCATTTCTCACACACGCTAAAAACTTACAGCGACACCAGTGAACTGATTTATTATTCGCATGCTAAAAGGGTTGGCAAGTTCATCTACAGGATGAGTTCGTGTAAAGGCATCAAGCCTGACTTGGCCCTGATGTGCCCGCACACGCCACGACACCTTCCTTACCATATTTCCTTTGTTTGTCTAGTCTGAGATCATAACACGTATAACAATCATAACACTCATCCTATGTAGTTAGTCCTACAAGGGCTAAGTACATAGGATGGGACTATTACCATAATCTCTTATAATAGCGCTCCATAGCTCTTAGAGCAAGGAGCAGGTGTCCATAGGCAGCAATTACCTACCGCTTACCATCAGGAGCACGTCTTCAATTTTAGCACTTGTATGAAAAAATAAAGGCCTTTCAGCCTCACAAACTTACTTTTAGCTATAAAAAGTTTTTTTATTATGTCTGTTAGCACTCTTTTTTCAATCGCACCGTTTTCTTTCTCTCTGCTAACGAAGGGATCCAGAGAAAGCTCAACGTAAGAGCGAAATATGGCCCCTGGGAAACTGGTAGAACGTTCCAGAAGACACCTCAAAGTTCAGCCGCTTTATTAGAAGTTGGCAGAACTCGCTGCAAGTTCCACTAATGGTTGCCGATTCGTTTGGTTTATCAACGGACGCAATTACTACTCTTATGTTAGTTTTCGGTTGGAAAAGTTGGGAGAATATTCTTAGTTAACAATAATGGTGTTCATATTACTTCATTTATGTTTTATCTTCATTGTGATTTACCTTTTACCAGGAAAGGTAATGACTGTCTAATAAAGATATTATACTAATGAATTCGAAAGCTATTTTTATATTGTCTTCTGGAACCATTTTAAGTATTGGTAGAGTTGGCATGTATTTTTTTAATGAATAATTTAAGTCTTGCTAGATTCCTGACGGTCGTTGAAGATTTGAATTGCCTATACCACTAAAATTCACAACTTACTCTGTAAATTTAGTCGGTATTGTTTTTGGTTATGTTACCACATCATCGCTTACCAACAGGCGAGTTGGTGGTCAAACTCACGACTTATTAGCGATGATTAAAATAAATTGTGACTGTGGTATGTTTCATATTTTTTCAGTCAAACTGAATTAAGCTCGGTGTTTTTATTTACTTTTTCTAGTTTAAATTATATCACCCTAATCAAATAAAAAAAATATTTGAAGTTTTGTTAACTAAATGTAAACAACGTAACTTTTTTTGACTATAAAATGTAAGGTTTCAAAAAGAAACAAATATCCAAACTTCACACCGAAAAACCCCTAAATCCGAAACTCCAAAGCATCCCTTCCGGTCCGTTTTGCAAATTAACGGCGGAGGGTACTTCCGGTCCGGACGCGGCCTAACGAGGGCTCGCGCCTTATCTACATACACACCGTCTTATCTATTGAAAAATATACGGAGATAATGATAACGGAACTGCAGTTTGATCACAACTAGCATCCATAACCTTAACCGCAGTCTGCTTTCACTTCTGACCACCAACAACGTGAAAATAATGGATTTCACTCATTTCAAAAAATCAAATAAGGATGAAAATGGTTGTAAAATATCACACCACCTATCATCACATTTCAGATGCAAAAGAAGGTTTAGAGATCATCTAAACAAAAATTGCGCGCCAATTGTAATGCAAGTAGAAACATTGGATTATTCAAGGCAAGCGTGCTCCATCGTAGACCGCATCGTAGCTTAACATCATGCGAGTTGGCGGTCAAACGCAAGCCTATTATTTAGTAATAATAATAAAAAACATTTTATTTTCAGACACAAGTTACGTGAAATTCCGTTGAGTAAAATTAAATTATAATAAAAGTAGTAAAAAATTAATAAATCTGATTTATAGCTCTTCACTTCACACGGTTTTTTGATGTAAGTATTTCTATTTCGCCATAATTATGATCTTTTTCGCCGATGTCAAGCAGTTTTCCGCTTCGGATGGTTCATGTACTACGATTTCGGTATGACATGACAAGGTTTAGAAAGTGTTTGCCATACTCCTGTGGTCTGAGAAGTACACTCCCGAAATTGTATTATTTGTTTGAATTTATTGATAACGGCGTACGGCGCGAATCTTATCAGTAGTGTGCGTTTACCTTACCTTACTGTAGTAAATAACGATAAAACAAAACTGATAAAAACCAAAACCTTACCGGAAAACGGTACATACTAATTAACCATCAATTACACAATCTTATCACCTTCTTCCTCTATTTCACAAAAACAGGTTATAAGTAAAACAGTGTTTTAAATTATCACGGTTTATACGAGCTCCATCCACAACCTTATCACGGTTAATATCCCGTTAGTTACCATATAACTATAGGTACATTAAGTATTTGAAAAGAACTACAGTACAGTTCAAGCGTTCTCAAAAATACCGGTAAAGTTCTGATACTTCTTACCAGTAATATTATACCGGTTTATGGTAATAACCGGATGAAACGGCAATAAGATACGCAAACCATCTTCGAGACGATAAATAACCAAATAGATGCGGATAGAGGAATATATCAAGCAGAGAAGGGAAGAGTAAGTAATCGGGTAAGTGGTGGGAATTTCAAAGAATTGCCTCAAAAGGTTTTCTATTGATGTATTTTTAATTATTACAAAACGTTAACATGTAATAATTATATTTATCCATTTTACAAAGTACATATAACATTTCACATTCATAGCTTCACCCTATAAAGTCAATATTTGTTTGTGGTTGTAGTATGAACTTAGATAAAAGAATAATCAAAGTCGGACTGCTCAGTAAAACTTACTGCATAAAAACGCCCCGTCCTTTTTTGTTGGTTAAAATAATTAATTTTAACCAACATTGGTTAAAATAATTATATTATCATTTTTATTACGTTATTGGTTTAGGCTGACCATTTTTACAAATGATCGAAATTCATAATTCTTTTCAATGCCAAATCAAATTTTCCCACAAAAACAAAACGGTCAACAAAAAACCCGGCCCGCATCCTGTTCATTCACGATTTTCCATAAAAACGGTCAAGTATAAAAGGGCAGAAAGTGAAAATACCTCCAGATACTATTATCTATTCTGCGCTTCGGCGGAATCGGTGAAACAGGGAGATTTGTGACAGCGGTGACATTTCCTCTCGCCGGCACGTCATAGAATAATCGCCAGCAAGGAGGGTGGAGGTGGCATAGTGGAGATAGAACCAGTAGAGTAACTGAAGCCAGATTTGGTATTTATATTAATTACATGAAAATGACAACTAAGATACTATGGCGAGTTTCTTTTAAGGGTTCCGTATCCAAGCGGTTTAAATGTGACTCTATTAAGTAAAATAATAAATAATGGCCAAGTGCGAGTCGGTGACAAATTTCTATTAACCACCGGTTCTCGGTCGGTACTTGCATGGGTGACCGCCTGGGCATGATGTCTTTTTGCACTACTTTTTTGTACTTCAGTAGTTAACAATTTATGTGGTGGTCCGGAACCCTCAATGAATAAGTCTGATTTGCACTTGGCCGCTTTTATTTTATACTATTATGTCAATGACATAACAGCTCTGTGCGACTTTAGGCCACTCAAGCTGCTGGAGTTCAAGCAGACCCTTCACGACGTCAGACCAGCGGTATTCTTCCGCGGTTTCTTTCTTTATGAGGAGTATCTTTTTCTTCAGAAACGCGGGACACTTCCGGTGATTTATATTTTTGGATTAAAATATATTCTAATTATGTCCTTGTGAATGCACAATTTATACTTCATGTTAAAGTCTTCTGTTTTCCGACAGATAAACTACGAGGTAGATAGATAGATTGTGTAGCTTGTAATTTTATAATATAATAGTTTCTAGAAATAAATACATCAAAAAGTGATGCAAAATTTTAACTAAGAGTAGCAAATAACCTTCGATAAAAAAAACTCTTCAGTAAGTAATCATTTCCATCCTGTTTTTCCAATTGTCAAAGATTCTTTACGTTACATTCTGCACTGTGACAAACGCAATGGAAATGGAAAAAATATTATTTTCACAAACAATACCTCCGTCAAGAGGTCTCCTCGGCAGATATCGTATCTGTGCGCCATTGTATCGCGAATCACTATTGAATATGGCTCAGGACGCCCAGCGCCGGGGTACTGGATGGCTTCGGAACTGTTTTACTGAAAATAAATAAAATAGGCGTATTTTTTCTGCAGATAACACGTATTTGTGTTATTTTTTTGTCGTGATAACGTCTTATAAATTGATGAACGCCGGCAGCATGCACGAAAAAGCATGACTCATTGTCACGTTCCGCCTGAGCCGAGCGTGCAAGCGAGAGCGCGGAACAAGCGATAGAGAGGCACGATCTTCTAAGCGTTTGGCTTCGTCCGTAAACCGACTACGCAGGCAACCAATTTTTTTATAATGAATTTGTAGTTTTATAACTTATTTTAAAATAATTGGGAACATAGAATAAGATTAAGCTATGTTTTTAGACCTAATTAGGTATTAATAATTTCGATTCGGACCCGGGTATGTCCTAAAACTGCGACCAGAACCACCGGAGGATGGGCAGCAGCGTCCTAATAGTACACGGTGAACGTACTGCGATCCCCAAGCCGCCTGCCAAGCGTGGGGATTATGGTAACACCCCTCTCTGAGATGAGGCCTTGTCCAACAGTGGACGTTAATTGTCTGATGATGTGTGTATGTGTGTGTGAGGTATTAATAATTTACTAGTTATTACTTCTGTAGTTATCAGAGCAAAGAACGTTCCGTTGTTGTGGGCAATATTTTAAAGGCGCTTTTTCTTTCCTCGTGTGTATGTTGTTAGCTCCCGACGCAAAAAGAGGGGCATGTTCACGCGAGTTAAGATAAAATGATTCAAAAATAATGTTGGAAATGTTTTTAAAAGGATTTCTGAATGTGGAAGGATTACTTACTGTCCTCTTAAGAGCTCCCCAGAGCTCGATCACATTTTTTGAAGAATAACGCTACGAAACTTGGATTTTCTGGTTCTATCAAATAGAATCGTTTATATAGAAAGAAGAATAGCAATAGAAAAAAAATCAGGATAGGAATTTTCGTCTATAGAATTTTCAATTTCTGTAATTAATAATTTAGATCTGTATGTATTTTGTATTGAAAATAACGGCTTCAAATTTTAGAAAAACTCTACATTTATAATTTTAACTTATCTCCATTTACAAAAGTAGTTTTTCGTAAAACTCTATAAGGGAAAGTTTGAGAGTGGATTTCGTTAAATTACTGACATAAAATAAACTCGTACTAATAATTAAATGGCTCTAAAATGAGACTAGAATAAAACATTTATTTGTAAAGCATACATTTACATTTCTAACAGGATTGCCGGTGCCGCTGGCTAAATGCACTACCGCAATAAGCCAAAATTAGAACACACCTATGTTTTCCATTCATAAAATTCTACCCACTACTACAGATTGTTAAATGATTAATAATCTAATGAAAGCAGATTATAAATCATAATTAACTCTCTTTGATGCATCGTTCAATTCAAACAACATTTGTGACTTTGTCACAATAAAGTTATTAGAATACGTTTCTCGCGTTTATAAAAAAAAAAAAAAACTTACGATAAAAAACTCAAACAGATCAAGATGAACATCATAAAACCATGTGGAAATAAGGTTCACTTCGGTTATTTTTGAGAAGTAAGAAAAATACTGTATTGTGACAAGGTCCGTTTTACAGTTGACATAAAAACTACGAGTTAACGCCTACGAGTGAACCTGCATGCTTATAAAATTGATTAGGTTACTAAATGTGTCTATTTGTAGATATTTTTATTCGATAGAGAAGTTTTTGGGTACTTTTTGTTCCCATAACATAATTATAATAAATATCTGGGACATTATTGCACACATGGTCATCTGACCCCAAACTAAACAAAGTTTGTAATATGGCTGCCAGAGACTGATATACATACATACATATTTTTAAATACATACTCAAATAGATATTAACACCCAGACATAGTACAAACACAAATGTTCATCACACAAATGTTTGTCCTAGGTGGGAATCGAACCCACGCCCCCAAGCGCAGAAGGCAGGATCACTACCAACTAAGCTAACGGGTATATAAACTAGCTATGGTCAGTCTGTTTGTAGTGTAAGTTTTAATAAAGGCACTTGTCATTAAAAATAGTTAAAAATAGTCGATTAAAAATAAACCTTTCCTCTCCCTGTATTGTGAATAACTAAAGTAAATTCATTTTAAGTTAACAAAATTATAGTTAAGTATGACAAAAGTCACATACCCTGTTGTCCGTGGAGTTACATATAGGTACAATAACAAAACTGTATTGTATTTTCTTCTCACTCGATTCTCCCACATTTCACGAGAGTGACTTTAAAACCTGTAGTAGCGTTTTTCATTCATGATTTGAGGAATGCATGCGTAGGTGTGATCGGAAACCGTTACTATGTTTTCATTTATTTTGCTCGTTAATTCTAACGACGATTTCATTAACGTAATTGAAGTATTATGTTAAACAGTGAGAGCCCGTGACACAAAAGTTGTTTTTATTATTATGATGGAAATTGGTGATGATAAGCAATGTATATTCCAAATTGTATCCAAATCCATCCAGCCGTTTCTGCGTTATTGAGTAACAAACATCCATTCAAACTTTCACATATTTGATATTAGTGGGATTTTGCAATATTTAGAGTGCCATACAATTTCGAAGTTAGTTAAGTTTTTTTACCACTGATGAGCCCGTCGTTCGCCTGATGGTATGCGCCGCGTTTGCAGTTCTGTCCTGAATTTGGAACTTTGGTAGTTATTAACCCTGCGCTATTAACCCCGAGTTATTCATAATATATTTTTTTTATAGAGATCTTGTCTATGGATCTCGTGTCTCGACTACATTCTCGCTAATAACGAGTGTGAATTAAAAACCTTCACACGCATGTCTTGACGCGGCCGAAAGGTCGATCGTTCGGTCTTCTGTCCGTCAAGCTCGACTGACAGACAACCTGACTGACTGATGGATGGACTGGATAGTCAAACAACGGCATACACCTTTGATGCCGTAACAAAAACTTGTAAACATTACAACACATGAGTAAATATTTCTGATCTTGAAGAATTTTTACTCGGATTTATATTCGTTCCGTATACCACAACACGCTCGTCATTACTTGGAATCACTTATGATTCAAGTTTGCTACGTCTTACCCATGATCAATAGTCTGCATGTGCATTTCAATAGCCCCAGTGGCCCAGTTGGTATTGAACCTGCCTTCTGCGCTTGGGGGCTTGATGGGTACGATTCCCACCTAGGGTACTTGTACTATAATATGTATTCTGTGGCTAGGGCAAACATTCATGTGATGAACATTTGTGTATGTCTATGACTGGGTGTTAATATCTATTTAAGTTGAAAAATATATAAATATACATTTATATGTGTATTTACATCAGTCTCTGGCAGCCATAGTAATAAAAGCATTTCTTAGTTTAGGGTCAGATGACCGTGTGTGCAAAAATGACCCAAATATTTATATATTTCGGGATAAAAAGTATCCAATAACCTACCTTGTAGTATGAACTCAAATCATGCTAAGTTTCATATGAATTAATTTAGTAGTTTCGGCGTGATGCACTGCTAAGATAAAGACAGACAAAAATGAAAAAAAAAAATACAGTTTTGGCTTCAGTATCGATTATAGAGTGCTCTCTAAAAAAATATTCTAAATATCTTCAATGTACAAATTGGACCTGTTACAGTTTTATTATAAGTATATATGTATAGATCATCAGACAAACAGATAAACAGATAAACAGATAAACAATTTTATTGATAATAGTGTGCATAATTATAAGTCAGTATAATGAATTTCTTGTAAAACAATAATAAAAATAATTCCAATTAATTAATTCATAAATCATTACTTAATTATTACATTGCGTCCGTAGTTATTTAAATAACATTTCCTTTCACTTTTAAAAAAGTCGTCGATGGAGTAAAAAGTTCTTTCAACGAGCCAGTTCTTTAATTTAATTTTAAATATATTGTCACTGGCGGTACTCGTGACATCCTTTGGCAAACAGTTATATATTTCGGCACCTATCACGTGAGTCAATTTCCCCGAGCGTACGAGCCGCCTGTGTACTGTCGCGAGACTGTTCACGTTACGGAGGTTACACTGAAACGAGTGGCTGGCTCCTCGCCTCTCGAACGAGTCTAGGTTCTGCCTCACATAGAGAGCTGCCTGCATTATCACGATCGAGGGTAGTGTCGGTATACCGAGCGCCTTAAAGAAAGGCTTCGCTGATGTTCGGCGCGACACCTGCACAATCGCCCTTATTGCCCGTTTCTGCATCCTGAAGGCACGCAGTCTGTCGGCTGCTTGCCCCCACAGTTCGGCCCCGTATTGCAGGACCGAATGCACGGTCGCAAAATAGCAAGTGCGCACCACATCAGCAGAAACCACTCGGGACAGTCGGCTCAAGGCATAACAAGCACTACCCAGTCTCGCACAGAGCTTGTCTATATGCGAGGACCACGTCAGACCACGATCAAGTTGGAGGCCGAGGAATGTAACTGAGTCAACCTGGCTTATCGGTTCTCCATGTATTAGCACTCGCAGTCTGTCTAATCGGCGCCCTGAAACTGAGAACTGTATGAAGTGGGTCTTTTTAAGATTAAGAACGAGGCCGTTCAGTCTAAACCACTGCGCTAGTTCATCCGCTGCATCGTTGAGTCGCTTCTCCAGCTCGTCGGACGTTTTCGCGGTAACGATCGCGGCTACGTCATCCGCGTACATAAAAATTTCGCCGGATGCGACAAAGCTGGGCAAGTCGTTTAGCAGTAACGAGAAGAGAATGTTGGACACCGACGATCCTTGGGCTACTCCCAACGTAGTTCCTAACGGGTCCGACCTCGTTACACCACCATCACCGACAACCACCTGGGATCTGTTCTTAAGCAGGTCAGTCAACAGTGCATGGGCGGGTCCGCTAATACCATAGTGGATGAGCTTAGCAGCGAGAACGCCGTGGTCTGCGACATCGAAAGCTTTCGATAAATCGCAGCATAAGACGGCGACTCGCTGCCTCTTCTCGCTGGCTTCCATGACGCGCTTCACCACCTCTCGCGTAAGCACTGTCGTAGACCTGCCCGGGCGGTATGCATACTGCCTCTCAGAGAGCGCCCCGGTGGAGGTCAGGTAATTCGTGATCCGCGAGCACAGGCCGTTCTCGAATATTTTGGATACCGCTGGGATGATAGATACGGGTCTGTACGCGTCCAAATCTTCGCGCTTTCCCTTTCCTTTGAAGAGTGGCGATACTTTACTCAGCTTCATCGCAATTGGATAAATTCCTTCGCTTATACAGCGATTGTATAACTCAGCTAGACATGGCGCAAAAACCGTCTGGATAAAACCGATGAGTTCCATCGATATGTCGTAAATGTCTTTGGTCGGTTTTCGTGGTATTCGCGATATGATTTTATATACTTCATCAGCCGTGAACATGGTAAGTCTCAAGCTAGTGTCGGCTGGCGGGCGCGCAGCGGCGAGAGTGTTGGCGACCCGCGACACGTCCGCGCGCGGCGCCCCGCACGCTGCCGCCGCGCCTACAAACCTGGAGTTCATGGCATCGGCTACGCCTTTTTTGGATCGGTAGCTTTTACCCGCTTCGTCTTTAGCGACGTCTGTGAAACTGACAGGTGATTTTTTACTGATCCCTCTCTCTGCATTGACTACTTTCCAGATGGTTTTCTGCCTACTAGAGCTATTTAAAATCATCTCAGAGTAGAAGCCAGTTTTGTGAACTGTTAATGCTTTGTCATATAGAGAGTTCAACTCCTCTGAGATAGACAATAGTTGGTGGTTATCTGGGAATTTTTTCGTCAGTTGCGCGGTCTCAAACAGTACAGTCTTAAGCCCGAGCACCTCTTCATTGACCCATGTGGACTTCCTGACATTTTTACGTTTGAGGGGGAAACATATTTTATATTTATTTGTAATAATGTTAATTACAGAATAAGCTAAATTTTCTACAGAGTTCTGGTGTTTTTTGAAAATAAATTCCCAGTCTACACTCACTACAGCTAAGTGAAAGTTTGAGCGACTCACTTCAGAACAGTCCCTGATCAGGCGGGTGCGCGGCGGTGGTTGCCACGGCTGGCATGCGACCGCGGTACGCACCGCCCTGTGATCGCTAAGAGGGTCATCTGGGGTGTAGAACGAGGTATCTACGGCAGTTGCAACCACCGTCCCTTGCCGCCTGTTGCTGTACACATGATCCAGACAAGTCGAAGAGCTACCGTACACTCGCGTCGGGAATTCGACTACGTTCGCGAAATTGTGTGACGAAAGCATATCACCAAGTTGTTTCTGGATACCGCAGTTTTTATGCAACCAGTTAATGTTTGTATCGCCTATAATTATAACTTCTTTATTGATTTCACTGGCTCGCTCAAGAACGGGTTCAAAATGAACAAGAAAGCTACTGGCACTAACCAAGTTAGTCCTATATACACATAACACTATAATATTATAATCTAAGAGCTCAATAGCGGACACCTCACAATATAGCTCGATCGATAGTTGTACAAAATCAACACATTCGACAGCTTTCACACCATCCTTAACGAATAGACAAGAGCCACCGCGCGCGGTATGTTTTCTACAATAACTAGAAATCAGTGTGTATCCATTTATGTTTACGCATTTCAGGTTATCACCGCTACACCAGTGTTCTGTAATTCCGAGTACTTCGCACTGTAACTCCTGCTGCAACAGAACGTCAAGTCGTTGTGTTTTCTTAACATTTAAAGATCTTATGTTTTGCTGGCAAATGATAATACTTTGTTCCACGACGGAGTCCGAATGGTCTGCACGTCGCCCGTTCCTACATTCATTGTTTACATTCCGCGCGGGCGCATCGATTGCGTCATTCGTGGAGCTACTGGTGGGCCGCGCGATTAGCGGCGGGCTTGCCGGCAGGGCGCGAGTTATGCGCTGTCCTGCCAGTGCTCCTTTGAAACCACTGTGAGACTTTTACTCCAGGAGGCCATGAAGTTGGCGCACATATAGTATCAAATAAGCTTTCCGGGAAGCCAATAACAAACGCAGCGTGTTTGTCTGTCATAATCTCGCGTTTTTCTACAGTGTACCTATCACACATTGCCGCAAATTTGTTTAAATAGTTGAGGACACTTTGTTTTGTAGTTTCTGGTTTGAACGACCAGGCCTGCACATACAGTAATTTTTCAGTTGTTTGCAGATCTTCGTCAGCCTTTCCGGACCCAATCACTATGGGTCTCTGATTGTTACTCGATCGTCTACGAGTCACCCGTTGCCATTGATCTTCGTTCCGTCCGTTCGCTGCCTTCGTGTGATCATCTGCTGCACCAGCCGATTTTATGGCCGCAACAGTAGGCACTGATACCGCAACTGTGGCAGCTGCAACTGTTCTTACCGCCGAAGCGCTGGGGGGGTTAGCTAGTGGCTCGCTTCGGCCTGTCTCGGTAGTGCTCGGGGTTGTTTGGCCGGTGGATACGCGTGCATTTTTATTAGCAATTACATCGCTCGATTTCTTTGCAGCGATGGTTGCAGTCGTTATTTTTGCATTAATTCTCGCTTGGCGCAATGGGCGCTGCAATGTTATCGTGGGTGCTGCGTTTGATTCTGTTTGATTAGTGGCGGTTAGTGAAGTGGTACCCACATTTTTCAATCTCATTAGATTGATCGTCTCAACAAGACTCAAAATTAAATTGTTCTGTTCACCAAGCTTCGTCTCCACAGTACTGATCTTCTCTGCCATCAGCACTATTGTATTCTGAAGTTCACGTACCACACTTTCAATAACTTTTAGCGTCATTATTTTAATTTAAAATAAATAAACTTGGATAGCACCACAGTCACTGTCAAACGTCAAACGACAACTATTGCATACTGTTTATATGTATTCTGCTCAAATTTCTCATAAAAATTCACTATTCACACATTTTGTTGACTATCATCTCCCGAGCTTAGTCTAAACAAAGCCTGAGTATTCGATTTAAAACTCTTCTGAGTCTAACATTATGAGTCATTTTTGAATTAATGTTTGTAAATAGAGATAATATTGTCTTCTATATCTCCGTAAGCAGGTTTAAAAGCAATATTGTATAATAAACAGTAAGGTTTCAGAGCACTCACTCAGAACACACAGAGCATAAGTCAAAATTAAAGTTATTTATTAATAAATATAAATGTACATGTCAATTCTAATTATTAGATATAAATTGTATAAAACAAAACAAAAAAACAATACAACACAAAAATGAACGAATCAATAACCATGTCAATTGTATTTAATTAAAAAATATAAATAAATAAATATCTGGGACATTATTGCACACATGGTCATCTGACCCCAAACTAAGCAAAGCTTGTAATATGGCAGCCAGAGACTGATATACGATACATACATATATATTTTTAAATACATACTTAAATAGATATTAACACCCAGACATAGAACAAACACAAATGTGATGAACATGTATACTTTGCGTACTGTATAAGTAGCGCTCCTTTAGGATGTAAGTAGTAGTAATGAAACTATCAGCCCTGGTACAAGTTCAATTTAATCAAAATATCCCACGAGGCCTGTCGACCGTCGTGCAACAATATATTATACATCTATAGGTATTAACTTTATTCGATATTTATTTTTTATTAGCTTTATTTTATTTTAATATATTCAATATTAAGTATTCAGAAATAACAACTCGATGAAAAACGAGTATTATTACTTATCTTTGATTTAAGGAAACTACAACTTAATCAACTTAGAGTTTAAAAGTCTTTAAATTAATTACCAGTATAAAAAACAGACTTCATCAGAACTGGACCAAATTGAAAGGCCAAACGGGAAGCACCAGCTTTCTAATAAAAAAATAGTCATCAAAATCGGTTTACCTAGTCAAAAGTTCTGAGGTAACAAACAAACAAAAAACAGTCGAATTAATAACCTCCTCCTTTTTGGTAGTCGGTTAAAAATGATGAAAATGGTTATAAAATATCACATTATCTATCATCACATTTCAGATGCAAAAGAAGGTTTAGAGATCATCTAAATTAAAATTGCGCGCCAATTGTAATGCAAGTAGAAACATCGGTTTCTTCTAGACAAGCGAGCTCCATCGTGAACCACATCATCGCTCAACTTCAAGCGAGGTGGTGGTCAAACGCAAGCCTAATCTATCTAATATATATAACAAAGTCGGGTTAGTTACACCATTTTAACTCAAGAACGGCTGGACCGATTTTCATGAGCTTCAACTTATTGGATTTCTTTTTGGCCCGAATAGAAGATTTTTTTCTTAACCTATACTGTCCCACTTTTGGGCAAAGGTCTCCCCCCTCCCCCATTTCCTTCCATAAATCTTTGTCCTCCGCCACCTCTTGCCAACCTCTCCGGAATGAGTCAAGGTCGTCACGGCAGCGTTTCCTAGGCCTTCCTTGACTGCGTCGTCCATCAGGCATCCACTGTGTGACGATCCTGGCCCATCGGTCGATCAATAGAAGAATAAGTAATAAATCATCGGAAAATTTCACGAAAAAAATATATGAAGAAAATTCATTTTCACATACTTTTTGCATGGAATGCAATAAGAATTGGAAGACACAGCGTAGGTAGGCCTCCCACTAGATGGACCGACGACATTGTGAGAGTCGCGGGCATTCAGTGGATACAAATGGCAGGATGTCGTTCAGTGTGGAGGTTAAAGGGGGAGGCCTATGTTCAGCAGTGGACGTCTTCTGGCTGATGATGATGTTAAGAATTGAAGTATATACATTGATATAAATTACATCAAAAGAAAAAAATATTGTCATCTTAGTCAAAGGAGATTGCTGTCACTGCCAAGAAGGTTGCTTCAAGGAGGTACACATATAACGCGGGTGAAACTTTTCGCTGACTAAATGTAGCTTTTTCTGTCCCAGATTACCTCTTTATTCGAGATAATCCGGCTTGATGCTTCCTTACTGGTTCAACTACAATATTGACCTTAGCACGTGACGTGGGCGGTCCGTACAACCGTTACAAACCTGATCGTTTCTCAATGGACTCTGCCCACGTGGCTACTATACGGAACCTCCGGCCACGGAGGTACGTCTCAGTTGTGTTAAGGCTTAGAAGGGCTTAGTTATGATGCGACTTTAATTAAACTACCCACGTGGTGGCGAAATTACTGGCCTCTTAATTATAGGGGACTTAATAACTGGGATGACCAGAGTGGTCTTGAAAAGATTTTAACTTAACCACGATGATTAGAACGTACGAAGCTTTACATTAATAAAAACTGACTTCGTGGGATATTTAATAAATGGGATTCTTCCCTAATTCCATACCACGGACTGTTAAGCGCAGCGTAAGACGTCCACCCACAAGATGAAGAGACGGTTAAAAGGAACCGCAAAGAAACGCTGGATGCAGGCCGCTTCCAACCGGCCCTTTTAGAGATCGATGGCAGTGGACGTCCTATGGCTGAAATTATGATGATGATGACCCCTAATTTGTCGGAATTCGAAAAAAAAACATATTTTTTTCTTCAAATATAATGTAATTGGTACCACTCTTAGCCACTATTTAGAAACTCCTTTTATAATGTCCGTTGTAAGCAACTAATAAGTCATTGTACTGTTTTAATGTTTGTAATTTACAACAGTAAAAAGTCAGTTACAACAAAAAACTGATAGCAATAAATGTGTATTGACCGTGACTGAATCCATCAAGCTACTGAGCTAGTTGGACAACCATCAAGTCAGATCATTGTCTTTTGATCAACTATTATTTACACGTGGCTTCAAGCTCGGTGCTATTTAATGTAAACCAAGGATCCATATTATATACTAGTGCTGTCTTCCTTGCGTAAACGCATGCGAACATGAAACAATTGAAAAGGAAATCTTGACGAAAATAGCTTCTCTAAGTGGTTCATCCGTTAAAAACAAAATTGCTTGCAATAGTCCAACTTGTTCATGTTTTATGCCTAGTGTACTCCATACTACGTACTAGTTGTGATAACACATGTTTTCTGTTGGCGAAGTACGATTTTTAAGTACGTAAATACGTAACGAATTCCATACAAGTATTCGTTACATATTTTGGGCAAGTATATTTTCGTACTTCATATAACTCACAGTTTATCGACAATTAATGTAGGTATCTAATTATACACAATGTATACACTGTACAGTTATGGAAAGAAGCACAAAACACAAATATGTAAATGGATCAGCCTCCATCACGGTTTAGTACAGTGGCGTTCACAAGTCATAGTTACGAAAACCATCAATCAACTTAGAAATTAATAGCATATTTACTTACGTAATTTATAAGCACTTACGACAGTAAAAATATCTTGGCCATCAATTACCGCATCGGAGTTCTTATATTCTTTGCCCGATATTCTGAAGAAACGTATAATATTTATAAAATAAATAGCAGAATTAATAGTTTTCCTCAAACTGGACACTAGATCGAAAGCAAATTTTGTTGAGTTTCGTATTATTAATTGAATTATTAAAATAGTTAATTGAGACGCCATAATTGTCGTACACACAAAACTTACTAAAAATAAAATTATAGATAAGTTTCAAATAATAACAGTAACACTTGATTAAATATTACTTTAATTAAACACATAATTTAATTAAGTACTTACACTTAAATAATGTCATTAATACTATTATCATTTGGTTTCTATTGTTATATTATAATTTATTATCATAGAAATACAAAGGTAAACATTCTAATAGGGATATTTATTATCTTCCTAGTTTATAGACATTAATAGTCATTTACTTACAACACATTTATTCGAGTTTAATGATAATTATTCCTATATAAAAAATAACGCAATCGTCTCCAATCTCTTCATAATATGTCGACGTGTCTTACACATGTATTTACAAGGTAACCCTTATTATTCCTACCTTAAGATTGAATTTGTATAATATTGATATGGGGCCATCTCAAAGTAATAAATGTCATCCTTAAATAAATAATAAATATCAATAAAAAAATCGACTTTACAAAATTAATAATAGGTATACGCAATTTCAGTTACTAGGATTACCATGTTGTGATCTAAGATTTGATTTTAAAGGCAAACTACTAAAACTACTAAAAACCGATTTTGATGAAAATTCTTTGGGATCCAGATGAAAGTATGTATATCTTTTTAATTCTAAAAATATTGTCCAAATCGGTTCATAAATAAGGAAGTTCTGAGGTAACAAACATAAAAATAAAAAATAAAAACGAATTGAAAACCCTCTCTTTTTTTGAAGTCGGTAAAAAAAAAACAGTATGTTCTCAAGTGATTATACAGAATTATCGATAATTAGCGAACTATCTCTCGCACGCTGCTTTCCTGCATCATAACCAACAAATTTAGTTTCGTGACTTTTAAAAATTCGTCTAGTTTTTCTTCTGTATAAAAATATGTTTTCGTTAATTCAAACGAGAAGGAATACGATGACCCGGGTGCTGCTTAGGAATAAACTCATGAACCTGCTAACACAAAATTTAAATAAAAAAATGTGAATGTTTCAGTTTTTTAAAAAAGCCATGGAACAGAAGTTGTAAAATAAAAAGTGATGATAAAAGCTGCCCGCGACATGTTGATACATAATTCTCAATAATCCAATATAATCTTAATATATCTAATAATTATGTACATGTTTTTGTCACCTAACTCCTCTTAAACGGCTGGACCGATTTGGATGAAATTTTGTGTGTATAAATGTAGTAATATAGTAATATATTTACATCTGCCGGGTTCGCTAGTATTTTGTAAAACTCTACCGAACTGAGAACTTCTTTTCATAGTTGTTTGAAAGTTAGTAGGTTTCTAAATCCGAGCAAATCAGTAAATCCCTAAAAACCACCTGTCAAGCTGTCACCGGGAAGTACCTACAGTCGCGTCCACAAGTGGCCATCAATCAATCGACTCCCACGGGCGGAATGTTATCTACAGAATTGTTCTCCACGATTTAGTAGGGGAGAAATACGCGTTTTACTTTTTACTGAATAAAGCTCACCAAAAATACGTTTGTTTGTTTTGATTTGGAGTGTCGGAAAGTATTTTTTCTTAGAAATTAGAAAAGTTATTTAAGTAGCATAAATGTTTCGTCAATTATATTTATATCAATAGCAAATGTTTTGCGTATTTTGCTCTATAGTATTAGCATAGTTTTGAATAATTTTTAGAAATCAATTATGTCACAAAACGCATGATTCATGACAATAAAATAATCGTCACTGTTGTGTTCAATATAAATAGTTAAAATTATAAAAAATAACAAAAAAAAATTTACGTTATGAAATGAAATAGTTTAATGTCCAGATTTGCATCCATAGCTTATTAAAATTAAAATACGAAAATTATAATACACATAAAAAAAAAAAAAAAACAATACAATAATGACTTGAAAATTATATACATTAAAAATCGAAAATTAAGATTAATCATTATAATAATTAAGTGATAGGCGTGTGATACACTCTCCACGTGCGATGTATCCTAATTTTAATTAAATATGTGTTTTTTCATGTTCAACGTTATGGTTATATAACTTACACTTAGAATATAAATTGAATCGTTATTCTTGCCAGTTTTCAGGTCTTTTCATGTCTCAATTCATTTAAGCAAGTAAATTAAATCCCATACTCCATATTTCCGCGACTCCAACCGTAGCCAAAAGCTTTCCTGTGTAGCAACAAACAAATAGTCAGTGGCTTTCACGGCAATGGTGTCAAGTGCGATCGATTGAATCACTTCACAAGCTTAGCGTAGCCTGGATAAATATGTGGGGGAGGCTGGCTCCTTTATGCTTTCTGTATCTAAGTATCATCACCGAAAGATTATTTGACATCGTGCTAGATTGGAAGTGAATACCTGTCATAATGTCAGAAAGATCATTTATGTCGGAAATATAATTATGCTTCTTGTGTTTATGGTATCGCATTTTATTTTTTATAAAAACAATATTTGTCTTTTAAAATGTGATTGTTTCTCATAATTATCAGTTAAAGAAACTTTTATTGAATCCGAAATTACAATGAAAAGTTTTTACAAAATGCTATTTATGTCCTGGTGATACAGCCGAGATTTTTTATTTACCGAAATAAAGTTTTATTTGTCTGTTTTATTACAATTAATTTAGCCATCCAATTGTAAAAATATAACAATCAGTCAGTAATATGATGGTTTTAAGGATATCTCGAATAAATAATCTGCATTTCCAGACAAAGAGCATTGAAATATAAACGCCAGTTGTTTCAGTCATCACAACATCTTGTCTCCACTCGTATCGTCTTCGCTCAGGCTTATCAAACTGTACTTTGAAGTGGCGCTTTCTCGGCAACAGTGTCAAGAGCGATCGATTGATCGTCAACACAGAAAGTAACTTGCATGGGTGCTAGCTGTGGCATAAGACAAGTGGATATTCTAGAGGTTACACAATATAGAGATTTTATAAATATCGCAATAAAATTGTTAATAAAGATACTTCATAAAGGACTGAGGAAGTTACTTAGGAATACGCACTACCTAGCTCTAGAGACTACGAATCGGCAAATGTAGTGGACACACTGAGATTCGATGGAGTAACGATGTATGGAAGCGATTGCCTAGTGTGGTTGTAACTGGAGAAGAAAACTAAAGATTGGTCTAAACGACGTATCTTGGGAGAGTCCCACGTCCAGCAATGGACAGATGTGCAGTAAATCATTACCTACCTAATATCTAGCTTGCAGCAAATCATTTGATGATGTTTTAACGGCGAAGGAACGTAGTCGAATTTATAAAATGGTAGTAAACCATTTTATAAATTCGACTACTTTTCTTCGCCATAAACATTAATAAACATTGACAGTAATAAAAGTTTTTGCCACCCTAAAGCAAGACGTCTAAGTATATACAAATTAAAAATTATATATTTCACCAAAAATAAATTGTGAAACTATGAGGAAATTTCTGTGGGGCTCAAACTCTGTTAGCTACACTTCCTTGTTATAATGACGGTATAGGCATTTCTAATTGTTCTTACCTATATTGCTTTAACCTTTATATTTCTAATACCTTTTTTTACTTCTTCACAGGTAAGTTCCCGTTCGTATCGATATCGTAAGTAAACAGGCGTGCTCCGCAAGTGGAAATACGGAAACTCCGCGACACACATTCGTGCTTACAATAACATCACGTTTGGTTGGAGTATTTCTCTAATGACTAATAACATTTATTATTAGTACTAATAAATTGAAATATAGTTCCGGTACTGTTTGAGAAATTAGGTTGTAAGTGTACTAAATATTTTCGCGAAATATTGGCCAATAGTGTCGGGTAACGTCGGAAGAATGTTGTGTTTAAATGAAACACATTGCCACGTACACTGTATAACTTATATAACTTTCATTAGCAATATTTATTTATTTTTATTTGTTTATTTTATTTGCAATTCAAAAGTACGCCGATATTCACGAAAACAGACTTCATCATCATGTGAATATTGATGCCATCCAGCTCCTTCACCACACAAAAATTATGAGAAGACGAGAACAAAATACATGTCCTAGTTAGAAAAAAAAACCTCGACCAAATACGCACTTACGTCAAAACAGAAGTAGGTACTTATGGTAAACACTAATATCAGTGTAAGAAACTAGTATTACACGCGTCTAGAGGTACATTAGGCCTACGTACGAGGCCGCATTAAGCTGATATCCACTTCTCATTAGCCAAAACCATGACCTTTGAAGCCAAGGTTCTAACTTAAAGTATCTATACATGAGATCCTAAATGGTGTTATGTTAATTTATCATGTTACTAATAGATAATGGCTTCCTTTACATTGCGGATTTGAAATTGATTTAGTTTAACGACTTACAGCTTTTATACAGACTAAATAAAATTCAAAAAAAACTAGATCATATAATATATTTTTAAACTTATAGGTACAGATATTATTTTACTTTAATTTATTCACACACATCACATCATCAGCCATTACATGTCCACTGCTGAACAAAGGCCTCATCTCAGAGAGGGGTGTTGCCATATTACCCACGCTTGGCAGGTGGCTTGGGGATCGCAGTACCTTCATCGTGTAATAATAGGACGCTGCTTCTCATCCTCTGGTGGTTATGGACACAGTTTTAGGACATACCCGGATCTTATAAGATATTAAAAACCATTTATGTTTCTAAATAAATATTACCGAAAAAACACAGAATTTTACCAAGATAAACTGCGCTTCTCTCCAATAAACAATTTTAAATTTAATGTGCAATAGAGAAATAGTAAATGGTGGTTAGATGCTTAAGGAGAACTTTGGACGGTTTTAAAAGCAACTTCTACAAAAAAGTTACGATTAGTGAATTGGAATATAATATCTTTGATATTGCGTTCAAATGGAACTCAATAAAAACTATACCTTTAGAAATGGACGTCGCACATTTTTATAACATAACATAAAAATGTTACGACCCAGAAATAGGGCCATAAAAATAGAGGCACCTTATGAATTCCAATTCAACTGATAGATAAATTGGATTCTTCAATAAGATGTTCATATTCATAATAATAATCAAAAAGATGATGATCGCGTTACTTACAACAATTTTACGATGAGTCACTTAATACAATATATTACGAGTGTTCTATTAATAAAAAAATATTAATCATAATTTATAAATAATGAAAACAATGCAACGTTCCATACAATTATAATTAAAAGTCTTAATAAATACAATCAAAAAGTTCCATATATAGTAATTATTCAGTTAAGTATGCGCATCTAAAGCTGCCTACGCGCGGCGGCACCACAGAGTAAATTCAACTCCTGGGCATAGAATCGTTAATAGTCAGTAAACCAAGTGATATATACGACTATTGTTGTAGAATGTGACATGTCGAACGCTTAGTGTGGGCGCTAACATACTTAGAAAGCAAAGAGCAGGTAATCGTATTCAAAGCTGACATACAAATTTGAAAATTACAATAAATGATCAGTGTAGATTAGACGCTGTCTAAAATTTTGAGGTTAAATCTCACGATTTATGAGTTATTTAACTCAAATGGCATACTCACTTTAAATTAAATCAACTACTACTGTTTACTATTAACTAACTTATCAAACTCGTTAACAGTAGTAATCTACACAATTTTTCAAAACATTATAAAAGGTTTTTTTTTAACTTTAAAATAATATATTTACTATTCACAACTTAAAAAACATAAAATTAACATAAACTTAAATATCAACTAAAAATAATTAATATATTACCTACCTATATACACAAATAAAAATCATAAAAAAGGACTACTCTAAAAGCCCGTCGGTGGAGGGAAAAGTGGCCAGGATGCAGCATTGCCACGTTGGATGGCAATACTAATTTTTTGGCCAAAGTAGGCGCCAGCGTAAAATTAACTTCAAATAATTTAATTATAATTATAAATATTTAAAAACAAATTTGTTAAACCACATGTAAAGTGAATATTATCAATTATCTCTATCATATCAATTAAACTGTTTAAATATGAAATTAATGACCATCTCTCTCTTTTCCCGACTATGAATCCCACATGGTGATGGGGTCAGCCTTCCTACTTTTCTCCTCCACTTCCCTCTATTCTCTACATCGTCTTCGGAAACCTTACAATCGCTATGAAATTAGTGACCATAATATAATTTATTAATTTAACATGATGATAAATTCAGCCTATATTTTTTCTACTACTTGGATACATACCATCTCTCAGAGAGACAGGATAGACCTTAATCCACCAGTGCATGCTGGCCCAGTGCATGTTTGTGAATGTCATAATGTCTTTAAGCTTTGATGCTCTCGGACATACCCGTGTTTTCCTTCACCATTTTTGAGCGATGGCGTTGAAACTCCAAATCATTTATTTAACTAAATAAGTCATTGGTACACCATACGCTCAGCAAACAGATCAGCCTATTTACCATCTGTTCATCACAACCGTTCTGTACACAAGAATCAGTTACTCTATGCCCCGTTACGTTACGCAAGCTTGACTCGGGACGTACCGACGGACAGCCGAGCCGCTAGTCACTATAGCTGGCCGCATGAGCGAACATCGTGCGTCAAACACCAAAAAAGAAAAAAATATAAATACGAAACACCTGTGACCGCGAGTGTACTTACTATTTCGAAAATTAAATTTTCCGCGTATTGTTTTATTTTTATTGATAGCCAGTGTTGTTTTTTTTTGTAAAGTGCAAGTGCCATGTGTGTTATTGTGCTCAAAAAGAGGTGGTGATAAAAAGGTTTTGTTGTTCACAATATGGTTTTGTTGTCGTCATTCATGTAGGGATTGTGTCAATGGATTTACGTTATGAGTAAGCGCATGCGAGGCATGCCCATTCACTCGCGCGTTTTGTTAGGTGAGTTCTTTATTTATTTTTATTGTGGTTTTACCACAGATTACTACGAGGGAAGTACGAATTACTAATTGAGAAAATTATCTTATAGAACTCCATCCAAATAATTTTTCGACTGTCTTTCGGGCTGCTTCCTTTTAAGTTTAGTCGATAGAATGGTTGAAGATGGTAGCATGGGTACAGACTTTGGATTTGAAGATGATAGCTAGCCAAATAAGTATAAATACTCATAAAGTGTGACTCGACTAGCACGGTTTCAGTTCCTGTAAAGTGACCGTAAGTGGCATTAACAACTGACTGTTTCAAATGTCATTTTAAACTGAGTACCTATAACAACAATAGTTAAACCATGTCTGAGGTTAGAGCTAGCCACAGCTTGTACGAACTTAATCCCGGTACGACAAATCAGCTGGTAGCTTGTATAGAATACAATGTTACATCTATTACTTACTTCATGTCACTAGAGCCACGTCTCTGTGTTAATAGATCACGTCATGATACTAATGATGCTGATACCGATGATTTCATAGTATGCCTGCATACCTAAGATTTTCTTAAGAGTCAGAACTAAAATATTATTGAAGGTAAAAATCACTGTGCGGAAATTTAAAAAACCGAATACCATAAAACTAATAATGCTTTCTTCGATCTCCTCTGGCAAAATATGAAATACTAGCTTTTGCACTTTTTCACCCGCAATTTGAGCAAACCATAGCTTATTTCAATAGTGTAGCTTCCAATAATATCGTCGATTCAGAAGTTTCCAAGATTAGTTCATAAAAAAACATACTTACAAAGCTTTTAAATATCATTTTATAATATTAATTAAAATCAATATGAATATTGCTTTAGACATTTGCAATGCTATTCTAAAGACAAGATAATACCCAATCGTTTTTTTTTTCTACTATTATTTTAGTTTCTAAAAACGTTAAAAATGTGCAATCGATATACGATAACTTTACTGTGCACGCAGTTTATTATCAAGACGTCAATATTTCTGGGCGAAAAAGTATTAATTGTTGAAAGGTTGAATATGAACAAACACATTTGCAAACATTGCGTTTATACTTATTATAAGTTTGATGCGTTTTACTCTCAGGCCTTGGCATATCCATATTTGGACACCATTAGCAATACAAGTGTTTCCAATTAGTACTTACCTCTAGAAGTTCCTCACGTATCTCAGTTTTTGATTCACTAAGAATGTAGTTATAGACGTTTGTAGTTTATCTAGACGCGCGGGAGCGCGTCAGAGCCAAGCTCCAGCGCACCGTGTGTAATATTACACGAACTATTTGGAGCGACTTTTGTCCCTCTCATAACTCAAAAACTATTTCACATAAACATCTCAAATTTGGCATATCTAAGACTCTTCTGCAGCATCTGTCTGGATAAGTACTACATCTTTGTAGTGTTCAAATATTACTGCGCTTTGTTATAAAAAAACCAGATTAACTAGGTATGAAGATTATTTCAGGGTCTCTGGTCTATGCTTGTGTGAGGCCATGCAGCTTTTAATTAAGTATCATATGACACTGGAATTGTTCTAATGTGGCGTCTACCATCAGGACAACAACTTGCTCGTCACAAAAAAAAAGACTATATAGGACTCCTATCATTGTGGAGTCCTATACCAGTATAAAGTTTTTCTGTTTTATTTTGAGGGCTTAAATTTCTGACAGCTAGGGTTCTGTCGGCTAGGGTCACCGTGATTCACCACGTAATGTTTACGAGTGCCGTATAGCGTAATCAAAGATACGGGCAAAGACGTGGGCGGAAGACTGAATTGAAAAAAATGCGGAAAATGTTCGTGCGTAACTGAACCATTCAATGTCAAAATATTTGAGGTCATTGCCTTATAAGGTGAACGTTTAGTATTTACGAGTAATATTGATGCTGGGAGATCAAGTAGTGAACATTTGTTTGAGCCAATATATAATAGATAATTTATCAAATTAAAAAACTGACTTTAAAATTAATAAAATACGCAATATCGGTTTTCCAGTTATTTTAATATAAAAACTGAACTACAGAACCGATTTCATTGATTTTTATATGAGACCAAACTGAAAACATATCACTTCAATTAAAAAGGAATTTTCCAATTCGGTCCATAAATGATGAAGTTCTAAGATAACAAACATTAGAAAAGAACTAATTGAGATTCCCTTAATTTTTGAAGTCGGTTAATCGCTTCAGCGCTGCGTGGCCAATGTTCACTAACAAAAAAAAAACACTAAAACTAAGTGGCACCTTATAAAATGAGATGTATTATGTCGTAATGTGCAGTAAAAATTACACATTTTACGCTCTATAACTTAACGTGAAATAGAAGAAACTATTATTTAAATTACCTTTCCAGTAAAGCCATTTACATAATTATTATATTGTGCGGTAACTTACAGAAACTGCACATTTAAATACTAGTCATTTTTGAGCTATTTATGATTAAATTATTCCTTTTTTAGAAGAAAATATATAAACTCTTATAAATATAGATACTAGTGACGTTGTCCGCGACTTCGTACGTCCCTTAATCCGGCCTTTGCGCAAAATAACATAGCCTATACTTGAATCTGGTCAAATATTCGTGAAAACCGCATTTAAATCCGCCCAGTGGACAAACAGACTGACAAAAAAAAGCAATTTCAGATTTTCTCTACCGTTTTATTATATGTATAGATAGATAGATATATATATTTAAACCAGCTTTTTGAGCAATGCCACAAGCACCTTAATTATTGGCCAATGAGCTCTTTACTCCGTGAATAGCATTTTTTTGAAATTAACACTCTTGAAATTATCACTTTTGGAAATTATCGCTACGTGAAATTACCACTGTTGGAAATTATCACTTCATGAAATAATCACGTTTGAAAATTATCGCTTCCTGAAATCATCACTTTTGGAAATTATCGCTTCCTGAAATCATCACTTTTGGAAACTATTGCTTCATGAAATTATCACTTTTGGAAATTATCGCTTCTTGAAATCATCACTATTGGAAATCATCACTTTTACAGCGAACTACCATTTGATAGAAATAGATATGAACTCTAGTATACGAGTGTACACCTGTTACCTAAACTTCCTAACTCTCTAATCTGGAGTTAACCCTATCCGGGACAGGGGTCAATTTGTGGCACGCATGGGCCGCGAGCGGTGCAGGGTTATTAGGGCTGCCATGTAGGCGAAACCTAATTAAGGTGCTTACACACCAAACCGACTCAACGTTACCTCGAACTAAGCAAAATCTATACATTTATAATAATCGATGTGTGTATGTATCCTATGGACTCTGAAAAGGCCGATATGAACGAGACTTTCACTGGCCAATAGTTGATTTTATAAGGAGTTAACCGCACGGGTGAAATTGCGGGGCGCAACCAGTATATAATAAAATTTAAAGCGTAGAATATGTGTTTTACACAAGCTTCGTGTCATAGTTTATCGTTTGCTTTTATGCTGAAAGATACATAATAAGACTCATATTTCATTGTTTTGCATAGAGTCGAGTTGGTGCTGAATATATTTATAATTATTAAGGGTGAAGCCCATTAAACCGTGTACATACACACCATCGAGCCATGTGTGTATGTGTAACTCCTTTTTATCGCGAAAAAAATCATAGATTTTTGCACTGTGCTTTAATTTTGAACTTAGTTTTTAGAAGTTCGAACTGCCTACTCAATCGCGTTAACTTTAACAACGATTTGTATGAAATAAGAACAGCGCCATCTAGCGCGATGTAGATGGAACTGTCGCTGTCGAGTCACCATCATCATATCAGCCATAGGACGTCCACTGCTGGACATAGGCTTCCCCCATCGATCTCTAAAACGGCCGGTTGGAAGCGGCCAAGTACGCTGTCGAATAAAGTAAACGTAATTGAAAAAACTCGCTCTATGCATTCTGTGAAAATACGGTTACTAGTGAGTACTCGCCTCTACACGGTTATTAGGGTTGCCAGTGTTGCCACGTAGGCGGGAGCTAATTATGTGGTGCATGATTACTTTGTGAGGGAAATTATAAATGATCGTTCGCCTAATTGAATAATGTAAGGGCCGGAATTTGAATTAAATTTATCTGAATTTTTAATCTCTTCTGTTAAATTGATTGTGACGAAGAAAAGTTTTCTATGTTTTGTCTAGTTAATTTTACTGTGGTCAGATTTGAGTGTCCGTAAGAGATGCTTCAGATGACCAGTAGATTGTGGGTCGACGTTATTATAAAAACTCGCAGTTCGAATCTGGAATAAGTTTAGGAAGGGGTATATTATTTAGTAAATTATTATTTCATTGCCAACTCACCTGATGCTAAGAGGTGATGCGGTCTACAATAAAACACGCTTGTCTAAAAGAAACCGATACGTGCTTATAAGAACCGACTATACGCTCATCAGTTATCGAACATATGTTAGGCTGAAAATTATGATGATAGAGGTTCTAGAAATAAATTAAATGGCATAATAATTGAGTTTCTATTAATATTAATTCATATCAGTTAGTTTGCAAGTCCACTTTAAATTATTTCACTAAGAACCAAGCAATAATCAAGAGCTGTTAATAGAGTCTTTAAGGGTCAGCAACGTATCTGTGATGCCCCTGGTGTTGCAGGTATCCATAGGCGACGGTGATCGTTTACCATCAGGCTGCTTGTTTGCCCCCAATGGCATAAAAAAAACATGGTTCTCATGACAGATGTCATAACAAAGCCATCTATTTCTCTAAGAACTAACCTTAAAATTACGTTATTAACCGTTATCATCATCCGAAGCGGTATTTTCAAAGGGAAGTACAATACAATAGAGTATTGTAACACAATGAGTGTTGACTTCACTGGCCCTTGCTTTCGTGCTTTTGTTTTAAAATGATCGGATCACATAGTTGAAAGTAGTGGGCACACTACTTACCCAGCCTGAAAGCGGAAATAATTCAAAATAGGTTTGACATTGTTTTTGAAAGCAAAATGTATTTTTTTCCCTCAAAAAATAGTGTTTATCTATTGTGTTTTTAACCGACTTCCCAAAAGGAGGATGTTTGGTAACCTCCTCCTCTTGGGAAGTCGATTGTTGTTTTTTTTTGTTTTTTGTTGTTACCGCAGAACTTTGGACTGGGTGGACCGATTTTGATGATTATTTTTTTATTTGAAAGCTGGTGCTTAATGATAGTTTGGTCCAGTTTTGATGAAGTCGGTTTTTTATATTGAGAATTATTGTATTGGTACTCGCAAGAACACTACTGTGTATTGCAGATTCAGGTTTTTATAATTTTTTGGAAGCCTTGCCTTCTAGCCTATTGATTTTTTTGCCAGCCTCTAACTTCCTTGTAATCTGAGATACAGAAAAAAACACGATATCGCGTATTGATATTGAACTTCACGTTTGTATAGTCTTTGGCCGCTTGCCGTAATAATACCTGCATGAATACAATATTCAAATAAATTAAAAAATACTCAAGTTATTGTAATACCAAATTGTTCAATGAATGAATATCTTGAATATAAATGTATATCTATACCTTCGGAAGTTCAAGGTAGTCAGAATTATTAAAATTTCAAATCTAGCTGCCGCCTGAATGAATTACATTTCCCACGAGATCCGTGTTTCTATGCGCTCGCAGGGTTGCCAAAATGTACGTTCAACAACAGAAGATATTAAAAAACTTAATCAACTTATGGATATTTGTAATAACAGAGGCATCACAACCACCAAACTACCATTAAAGAATCTACCGACAATTTAAGAATCTATTAACTCGCCTTTTGAAGAACCCCATGAAACTGTTATATTTTAGCTAAACTAATCAAACTCAGAAAGGTATTCGATAGCTGCAATATATCTTTTTTTTTTAAGTAGAACCAATATTAGCTTAACAAATAATCAATCAACCATCGTTTTGGATAATTATTATGTGAATAAAATGTCAGACTATATGGTTAAATTAAGTAATTAAGTTTCTTGTTAAATGGTGGTGAAAAAGACAGTAAATAAAGGACCAGGACAGTAAATTCTGGTGCCTTTACTTATTTTCAAATTTAAGGTTATGTTGCTATTAAATATACATACATCCAAAATAAAACTAGATTATTAGACACTGTTTTAAACTATCACGGTTGTTTACTAAATTTATATGATTATTTACGGGATATTTACCGTGGTAAGGTTGTGGAAGGAGCTCCCGATATTTCGGTTTTTGGTTGCCTTAAAAATAAAAGTCCGCGTTCAAAATACTATACGCAGTGATACAGTGAGTGTGTTTTGTCGGTACTTAGGTTCGAGTTCGAGTTCCAGTGATAACCGTAGCAAAAGACTAAGGAAGAGGATAAATCGTTTTGTCTGTACCTAACTTTGAACTTTTTCACCAACCACCCGCATTCTTCAGTCTGCCCCTGAACATGGTGCATGTAACTGCGCCGAAATATCGGGAGTTCCTTCCACAACCTTACCACGGTAAATATACCGTAAATAATCATATAATTTTAGATTATAAGAATATTCGTTTTCATTCTGTTTTTTACGATTTACTGACAGCTGGCAGTAAATCATATGAAAAGGCAGTAAAATGCCTCAACAGCTTGAGTCGAGTTTTTATTCCAATATTTTTAAGGCAAGTTATCTAACTAATCGTTGCGTAACCTTAACCATGGAGCCCTAGCTGTTACATTTTAAAACAACTTTTTTTTAATGTGATCCATCAAACCTTATACGTAGGAAGGCACATCAAGAGATTACCATCAAAGTACACAAGCGCGTACGCAGGTATTTAGGGCTCACGGCTACACGAGGAAGCGTGGTGTGATTTTTATCGTCTATCTATTATGTCATCTCAAGAGCGTGGAATTTGTTTGTTTTGTGCTAAATTCCCGTGTTGTATGTTGGTTGTCAAGTTTGTTTCATTGTTTGAGTAAACGATAGAATACTGGTTTATCTTCATAATATTTCATCTAAAATAATCTGTCTTGATTTCATGTTTTTTGAGTCTGGGTAATTTCTTTTCAATTTATATTTTTTCTGTGTATACTTATAAAAGTTATATATGTTAATATATGAACGTTAATGTATATAAAAAAGTTATAAATGATTAACAAAGCGTCTGAATATCCAAATTTCAGCAGAACATCCTAGTATCAAAACGGAGGAAGGATGAAGAATAGTAGAACGTAGAAACATAATCTGCTTTTTTTCAACTCCGCATGAGATCATAATCGATTTCATGAGTATTAGAGTAGTAAGGGCTTGGTTCAGCCGAAGCCACGTGCGTATCGAATCAAATTACTCGAATCACGGACATTATGTGACTCACAAACCACGAATCAACGATCTACAACATTTTTTGTATCAAAATTTATGGTAAGAATGTTACTGTCGTTCTTGGAAATAATAAACATATGATTTCATCTTTATTCATTACTTAAATGACATATTTTAGATTCCGTTTTAATGAATCCTTTTTAGTGACTATTTTACTATGGATCAATATCAACTTTTTTTTTAATTTATTGTAAAATAGGCTCGCGCTTGGCCGCCAACTCGTCTGATGTTAAGCGATGATGCGTCCTACGATGGATCATACTTTTAAAACTAATAGTTTGATGTAAGTTGTTGGTCGACTTCTACTTTGGGTCAGATTCTTCTACATTTCTGTGATTTGTTAACTATAAATATGATTGCACTCAAAAGGTAAGTAGTAAAAGTCTTTTAAGAGTTTTTAAGACAATCAATCGATCAAATCATTTATTTGCGACAATATATTACTTACATTAAAAGTCTTAATACTATTTTTGTTACACAGCAGGCGTGCAAATGTTACTATGCTAAATAATATATAATTATAGTAAATTTATATTAATTATTTAAAAAACGACTAATATTACAAAATTCCATATAAATTCCCAAAAACTATAGAAACAATCCCAAAGTCAATGCTGTTCATTTGTAAATTTGAAGAGTACCACTAAGGGATACTAGCCTCACTAAAGTTTTTTAACCGACTTCCAAAAAGGAGGAGGTTCTCAATTCGAATGGTTTTTTTTATGTTTCTTACCTCAGAACTTTCGACTGGGTGAACCGATTTTGATAATTCTTTTTTTATCTGAAATCTGGTGCTTCCCCTGTACCATTTCAATATGGTCCAGTTCTGACATTTTTATGAAGTCGGTTTTTTAAAATTGATATTTAGTTTCAATTGTCTCCTGCCAGTTTCTAGGTGGAGTTTAAAGCATTGATTGTAGCACATATTATTTAGCAGCAAGTAGCATCTTCGTTTTTTTCTTTCGAAGAGTAGCAATTTACTTTTTATTTAAGACCCTTGCTCTTGTCGGTGGAGTAGCCATCAGCTTTCCCTATCTACAGTCAGCCTTTTGACACATTTATATGACGCGGAATTAAAAGCTTACAATTTTACTAACCAATTAATAAAATAATTTCTGATGAACAAAATTAAAAGTATCCATCTATCTTAGTATTGTCACTGCCAATGCTAGTCAATTATATTAATCGTCAAAACAATTATTTTTATCCAGGAGAAGCGTGTTTAACACAAAGTTACTTAAAATCAAGATCTACCCTTTCACTATTATATCACTATATAATTATCTGTTTTAGGCATACCTAATATTTAATTCATAAACACTGGGAGAAGCCACTGGCTTTTGAAACACAGTTTTTTACTAGTTCGGAGCCAGTGGATTCAATAATTTTTTTGTCCTTATGCCAAATAAAGATTATTACTATTACTCCCATATAAAGGTTGTAATAATTATTCTGATTAGTAAAATACCAGATATTGAATATGTACGTACTAAATGACGCCTGCAGCATTCCATATTCTGTATGGGAACGGAATGCCTCCTACAGAATATGACATGTATGTCAAGCGGCGCAGTGTTTGCTCTGAGTGGGTGATTAAAATTCTCAAGTTCAAGTGAGCGACGAAAGCAGCGGAACGCGGCACCGGGATCTATAGGTATTTCGCCTGCCTCGCGAGGTACGAGTAGGGCTGTCGCTACGGAAAATGTTACAAAATATAACATGTATATTGTTTTACTATTGATTTTTCTATGATTATTCCAAAACACTTTTTTTATCGACTTCCAAAAAGGTAGAGGTTCTCAATTCGACTGTACCTATTATGTTTGTTACCTCAGAACTTTCGACTGGGTGAACCGATTTTGATGATTCTTATTTTATTTGAAAGCTGGTGCTTCCCGTGTGTTCCCATTTCCATGATCCAGTTTTGTCATTTTTATGAAGTCGGTTTTTATATTGATAATTTTTATTTACTCGAAGTAACTCGTAATAAGTATACTTTCAAATAAATAAGAAACCTGAGTCGCAATTCAATATGAATCCGCAAAAAGGATGTTCATACTCGTATTTAAGTATGTACTTCTGTAATATGACACAGCTTTCTGTAATATTATATTCTTCTGGCATAGTAAATAAAAGCATTTTTTTAATGCATATTAATTTTTTAGAACAACATTTTTCTGAATTAAAATAAAACAAAAAAGAATCTGGCTTCAAAAAACAGAAGAAGTCTTGATAAACAAAAAAGAAACTTTATCAAACATCTAAACTAACTTCATACAGGTTTATCTCTGATCGAAGCCCGAGGCGTCAAAAGCTATCATATTTTTTACCCACGATTAAAGATCGTCTTTTGTAGCTTTTATTTCTTGTAGCCGTTAAATCGAGGGGCGTGTCATGTCAAACATTTTTTATGACGTGTTGACACGGACTACTTTGTAACACTTTTGTATTTTTATTACACGCATTTAACACTGTGCTATCTCGGTAAAAACAAATTGATTCAATTAAAAGTGCATAGTTAATAAAAAAAATACAATTTTTTTACTCTTCGCACTTCTAACTGGATTCAAGTACTTCAATCCAGTTAGAAGTGCTTAACATTTTGGTTGTTTTCACATAGATTCTGAAACTTCTCCACATTTTCGTAAAAGTGTATTATATTCAAGTTGGCAATACTTAGCTAATAATGACTAATGACTGATTGTTATGACTCTTTTTTGTTAGAGGTATATTGGAAAACATTTTTAGTACATTTTTATGCCCCTCTTAATTAGATGATTGCATAATATCCCGAGCAAGAGTCTTAATGTTTCTTAAATAACGCAATCAAATTAATAACTAAGAACTACGTCTCAGTTAAGCCTCCAACAACTAACCTCCTTATAATACGATGAGAAATAAACATGGAAAACATTTAATCACAGAGTAAAATCTCTTGGAATCATAAAAGTACGTGATGAGAACATCAACTACGCTTTGCTCGAAGAGATTCTCGCTAGCTGAAACAGATGCAAATATAATGCAGTAATGCAAGCTTTACGTGAGATTAATAGTAACAAAACCGTTTGCTAAATTACCGGCCAGGTGGAGTTTAACAAATATAGTCTAAAACAAGTGGTAGCATAAGGAAATATCGACAATTTCAGCATTTTGAAAATCCACATTGTATTGTGATTTTGAACGATACAGTTTGCTATTGGTTCTATATTAGTTGACCAATAGGTTGAAGTCGATACTTTTGACTTTTATGACCTTTATAGACTTGAGATCATAGTCATATTCATTCATAGAGCCATGTTAAGACGCTGTGATATAAATGCAGAGCAAATATTGTAGGTTTGCAAGGTGCTGAACGGACGTTAAAATAACTCTCTTCAGAGCTTACTGCACTTCATCCTACACGTGCAGCCTGTAAATTAACTATTCGTTAAAATCATATAGCATTTATAGCTCTCGGTATTCAGATTAATAACGCGTTCAAGGGTTTGGGATTACCCACTATTGCGGGCATCAACAATGTTTGCGGAAGCGCGCGTTGATTGATTCTACGCAACAATGCGAAAGAGCTGATGCGCCTCCCTGATGGGGCGTGTGTGGGGGAGTACTGACTGCTGGCCGCACTCGCAGAAAGACTCGACTCACTGCTATAAATTACACATATTCACACTTATTGATATTGTGTGAAATGAATATTAAATTAGATGTCATTCATGCGATGTTTAATTCCGGCTTGCGGACAAATTCAGTTTTTGGTTAATAGATATTAGATATTCCCGATCACTGCTACTGTCAAATCAAATTCACTGAGTCCATCAGCTGATTGCGGTCAGTTGTGAGAGATCAGTGACTTAACTCGTGTCGCGTCGTTTTGCTCGTTTTTGTACGCCTGCTTGCGAGCTGTACCTGCTGTACTGTGTAATGAACATAACTTTGATGATGGTTGAATTTCTAGTTTATTAGTACATAGTAATTTTTAATCTTTCGCGATTTGAACACATGTTTTAATGTTTATCGGGACATTCGGGACTTATCACCCAATATTTTATTTAGGTAAAAATAGGTACCTTTCGCTCGACGTTTCGACCATATTACAATGGCCGTGGTCATGAGCTGACCGACTGCATCGACTGGTCGAAACGTTGAGCGAAAGGTACCTACTTTTACCTAAATAAAATATAGATTAAAATATTTGTAGTACATAGTTTTTACAAAAAAAAACGTACCATGAATGGCTGAATTATCTTCTGCTCGAATAATGATGTTCGTTATTTACCCAAACGCCCTGTGATAAGTAGTTTGTTATACCATAATAAGTAACTTTCTGCACTAACTTTTATTTGTTTTTATATTGTTGACAACCCTAGGCGAGTTTCCCGCGGGTGGCGATCCCGTTCCGCGGCAAAAACTTGGAACAATCGGGGTCAACGAACCGAGACAAACTCACCGACTGACGACAAATTCGATTATAATAATACTGTGAATAATTCAGATAAAAAACTCAAGTTAAAAAATTACATCCGTCTGCAGAGTGGGCCTCCTCGTCTGCGACGGGGGCATCAACTGTCGTGATTGTTTTGTCAAGTTTACGGTCAATTTATACGGTTTCACTTAATGCAATTACGTTACCTATCTGTGGTTCTTTTTTTATTATATTTTTATGACTAAAAAGGCACGCGTATGACAGCCAGGCTCAGACCGAATGGATCACAGAATATTATGCCTATATTTTTAAGTCGTTGTACCTGTCAGCCTAACTTTTTCGGACTATTTTTGGAGTAGCTCTAGCACGAACAAAGTGTCGGCAATATTGCGCCCTTGCTGTATCATCATGCACCATTCTTATGAACTTTATGGAATTAGTATTGACTTATATGCATAGTAAAGAAACTCCGAATGAATTTACTTAATGGTAGCATGTCCGCAACACTGCGCACCAGCGTGGAGTCAGTCGCTCGCTGACTACGATGGAGTGCGGTCGTTGCGCGTCAATCATTATTATTGAAATTAAAATAGAAATTAATACACGTATAAATTATATAAACACGTATATTCAGGCTACGATGGGATGTAGTTATATGAGATTTCGACGATCGCAGCATATTTTTCAAGTACCTAAACAAATTAGGATGCAATATTCGGATCACCCTCTCTAGATTATTAACTCAACGGGAATAAGTCTAATAGTTATAAACAAACACTGTGGCACACCGACCCGCCCTTCAATATTTCAACAAATGAAACTGGTTAAAATTAACATGTAACATTTAATCGTAGAGTTAACAAGCTCAAGTCAATAAATTACATTTACTATTCCGTTACAATTACCAATTACAAATTAAAATCTATTTCCGCTGTTACAATACAATCCGGTTCATTATATCGTGTTAAGACGTTAAACGTAGGCAAAGAGCTATCAACTTTCTCGGTTCTCTCGTTTTCAGTTTCTAAAGTTTAGAAAACCAATTACTAGGTTGCAACACCTAGTAATTGGTTCTCTTCTTTTTTCATTTTTAAGAGTATAAACAATCAGTATCTCATTGACATGACATTCACCATTTATCGAATCAAGACCAAGGTTTGGATATGAAACGCGAGTTAAGAAATGTACAAATTTCTAGATGTAACCGTTACCTGGACCATAAAATATAAAGTCGAAATACCATACTCCTTAATAACCTTAGATTAAGATAATAACTAACTTCCTCACCCTGTATTGTGTATAGCTAAAGTAAATTAGTTTAAGTTAACAAAATTGTAGTTACATCAGCATAAAAAAAGTCATGGACCCCCGTGCCTGTGGAGTGATATATTAAATTAAAAAAAAAACACTTTCTATATATTCATTTTGTACCCCGTGTGTGTCAGTTGTCCTGGTGTTTCGATTTAGTAATAATTATAAATTTTTCCACGATTCGACGCAGGATTGCTTACTTTATTTGCCCTGTGCAACCTACATAGCCACATTACCTCAGACGACCTGTCTCCCAGGTGCGACCTACTTTCCTAGCTGCTTATTATCAGCTCGAGCGTGCTATTAAGCAATTAGCCTGATAACCTGAGTTAATATTTGATCTAGCTGTTGTTAATAAAATTACCATAAAGGCTGAAGGTGCTGTTTCCATACCTTTAACACTGATACCTTTGATTCAAAACACCATGGTAAATGGATAGCCAATTTCCATACTGTATTTTCACGGAGATCATGGCTATCTAAAATACTAATTGGAAAAATAAATCTATTAGAATTGAATGGATAATGGTTTCTTGAAACACTCTACAAAGTAAAGCTAAAAAAAAATTGCTAATAAGCTGTTTCTATACTTCCTATTAATGTGATATCTGAACACCAATAGGACACATCCTATTGGTGTTCAGATATCACGTTATAATTTAAAATATACTGACAAGTGTACTATGGATACTGACATTGTTATCACATATTTTATTTATATTGTAGTCGGAAAAACTAGCTTAATTTAACGTAAATAATAAATAAAAAGACTATCTTTCGTCAATCGTAAAAAAATAAATTAGATTTTAAGTTAATGTCTATTTTAAACTTAAATCACTGAGTGCACATGTGTGTGGCTTAGCCCATTTTACTCGACAGTCAATACAGCCAGCGGATATCTTTAAATTTAAATTTATCGATGAAGTGAACTGATCATAAGGTGCACTAACGGCGGAAGTATCTTGTAAGAAAATTGTCATTAATTTGCTACGTTTATAGATTAAGCCATTACTAGATCAATATCTAAGCAGCCTGCTTACAAAGTAAACTTTACCTACATTTTCGAATTAAGTCTAACATGTTGGATACTGACAACACTCCCTCAAGGCGGATACTGTCTGATTTGCTGGATTCTTGTATCAAAGGGAAAATAAATTTGAATAATATAATTCTTCTAATGAATAATAATCGATGTGTATATGTGTTTATTTTCCTTATGGACTCCAAAACGGCTGGACCTAGTTTGACGGGGCTTTCAATGGCAGATAGCTGATATAAGGAGTAATTCAGGGTACCTTTATCGAGGGGTATCAAACGCGCGGAGTGCAGCTAGTTTCTTACAAAATAACATTTCTTAAAAGTCATCATCGTCATCAGCCAGAAGACGTCCACTGCTGAACATAGGCCTCCCTATCTTGACCTCCACACTCAAAAAATTATGTCTTGGTAATTCAATAAACTGAAATTTCAATCAATGTATTGCTTCACTTATTTATTTCCCATTTTTCATACATCATCATCACCTGCCTTTCACTGTTCACTTCTGGACATAGGCCTCTCCTAATGCACGCCACTGAGCACGGTCGTATTATCTTGCAATATACATTATTTCAGTCACCTACGCTCTTTTTAAATACATATTGTAGTGATGGGATTAAAAACAATCTTGATTGTTCTAAAATAAGCTAAGCTCGAAGACATGTCGAGACTACGAGCTCGATTCTGAATTAGAATCTCACACCAATCGACTAGGCACTCGATACTAACAACTGAATCACTCTAATACGTCTGTCTGTCAACAGTATAATGTCAACATCCTGTATGTGTACAATTTGGAGCATCCTGTGGTATATTGGGACTGTCAAACTACAAGTTGTTTATGGTCATCATCTCAGTAGAGGATTTATCTATGAGTTATGGGCCAGTCGCTTTCCATGCAGCTGCTTTCAACTATAATCTTATAATACAATAATAATGGTTGTGTATAATCTTGATCAAATATTTATCATCTTCTTTTTCTTTCTGGTTGGTGTGCACACCGGCTCGAACTGGGGTCCGGTTTTCTACTGTCTTCTACACTTCGCACGACCATTATCATCTTGTTTGATGAGTTGGTATCATCTCTCATGACGTGCAGCTTTGCTCAGCTACGATGTCTAGATCCAGGAAGCACAAGGTGTCCCTGAACTGATTTTCGATGTCCTCCGTCAGTCTGCGGAGATGAGATGGCTCATCTACTCTCCGTACTTTTCTAATACATGGCAAGATCTTCTGTTGATGGTGGCAAGATCTTCCCTGGTGGCTCAGTTGGTAGTGAACCTACCATCTGCGCTTGGGAGCGTGGGTTTGATTCCCATCTAGGGCAACGATTTATGTGATGAACATATGTGTTTGTTCTATGTCTGGGTGTTAATATCTATTTAAGTATGTAATTAAAAATATGTACGTACGTTTTTATGTACGTTTGTATATTTTGGTGTGAACAATAAAGAGTTTTCTATCTATCTACGTATATTAGTATCTGGCAGCCATATTACAAGCTTTGCTTAGTTTGGGGTCAGATTTATGACCCTGTGTGCAATAATGTCCCGGATATTTATTTATTTGTTACGAACCACCTCCCGCAAAAAACTTCAAGTTATTATAGTCAACATTTTAACATCACTGAATTTAATTTTAAACGCTTACTAAATTAGTAAAATGTTTCGGAAATTTTACTTTATTTATGAAAAACCTTTTTAAATTGAACAGCAAAGCTTTGTTCAGTTTTTACAGGCTCCTGTCAAGATACTTTCAGAGTTTTCAGGCTCCATAAAAGTAGGAAAAATATTACGACTCTACTGAAAATTTAACAACATTTTTACGCGTTTCTGAGTCTCAAGTTATCTGAACTGATTTACATACTTTGTCTAGAAATGAAAATCTTTACGAGATTTTTTTGCATTTTTTATACTTTATTATTAGTTTTTTTTCTAAACGGTGTAACAGTCCTTAAAAAAGTTTGTTCATATTATTTTTCACCAAAAATTTCATTTGAACATATTCGTAATACATAAATAACAGAAGAAAACTATTTTATACAGAAATATGTTACTATCCATTCATACATACAAATAAGCACTTAAAAATACACGCGCCGAGATAAAAGGACCGAAATCCGGATATTTCTGGATGAAAGCAGATAGAGCCGGTTCAAAGCGGTACGAACTAATGATCATACGAGCTTTCAAACTGCGAGGCCGTTATGTACTCTGCGTTACTGTTTGGTAGTTGTGAAGATTTTTTACCAAATGATGCCTGTATTATTAGGGAAACTTTGTGTAAAACTTGTGATAGTAAATGTTTCTAAAACATGTTACTAAATGTGTCGTATAATATGAAAAAAAAATACTTTAAAGTTTCCTCCTCTCAAATTTTAAACAAAAATATGTAGTCTCTATTCGTGTAAAGAAAAAATATCTACAATGCCAAAGCAGTAGGTACCTTATTTTCACACAACTTAGAAGTGACTATTAAATGTTGATGATTATACCTTTTAAGGGTTCCGTGAAACGGTGTCAACGTGACTCTATTACTAACTCTACGCTGCCTGTCAGTCTCTCCTATTTTTTACGGTTGTAACTTTTGAACTGTAATAAATAGTCAGTTGGCATTTTAACAGAATATGAAATGTTACGGCGGATAACTAAGAAATAATAATAAAATCAAGAAGTTAAAAACAAAGGGGGTACCTATCTATACAACAAATATATTTTTTACGTATTTTTATCTTTACTATGAAATACTTCGCTTGAATTTAATTCACATTGTAAAGTTAAACTAGATAAAAAATATTTTTTCTTGTTTTTTTTTTAAGTAGAGATTTGTGTTTAATCTGCCGTTGTCTGACAGCTAGTTGAGATAGCTTTGCTTTAATAATATTATAGAGCAATGCTTCTACGAAGTAAGTAAACGTTAAGTCCGACTTTCAAATAGGAAGAGGTTCTCAATTGGACTGTATTTTTTGTATTTATGTTTGTTACCTTAGAACTTTCTACTGGGTGAACCGATTATGAATTTGTTTTATATTTAGAGCTGGTGCTTCCAGAGTGGTCTCATTTCAATTTGGTCCAAGTTCTGTCATTTTTATGAAGTCCGTTTTTTATAATGATAATTATAAGAATTAAAATACTTCTTCAGAAAGTGTTGCTTTTCAAACCTAAAACTGCAACTTTAAACTCTACATCATTGCAATAAGACTATTAAAAATATTTCAAATTCGCGGCGTCGTCGTCGCACCGTGTGCCTCTGACAGTAACTGTTCTACAACTCCCGAAATTAACTCCAATATTCGATTAAAAATCTTCTTTAATGCTTTTAAAATACAGTCGAAGTTTGCAGACCATTTTAGTGTAACAGCTTTTACGGAAACGCCCGGAAGTGCCTGTGAAAGTAAGATAATAGAATTTTGGAAATAAATTTTGTCCGTAATTCAAGTCATTGTGTTCGGAAATGATGAAAATTGGCTCAGCATTATGGTAATGTTGGTTCAGTAACGGTTCATTACCTTTATTATAGTGGTTTTAACTTATAAAATGGCTTAGTTTGTAGGTAAATATGAGAATCACGTGTTTCGCTAAAAAAATAAGATAAATGTCGACATCATACAACTCTCCTGGAAACTGTTTTCCGTCGAGTCACGTTTTCTTTGCCATTTTAACTATTTTGTTTATCATTACGTCTATACTTCGCGTAAAAGAAATTATAAAAATGTAAATCATAATTAGATAACCTAATATAAGTATTCATACATAGTTAGTAAATTTACCATTGTACTTTCAAGTATTTTTGAACGTTCAAAATTCTTTGAAACATCCCGATCATCAACATTCTGTTTTAACGATTTATAAAAAAAAATATAATAGGTCGGGGAAAAAGTCTTTTCGTATTTTGTATGTATAAGGTTGTAGTAAAAATCTCATCCGTTGTACTGTTTGTATCTGGCTGGTTTTGATACCATTAAAAATATGACATTTTAAAAAAGGAATACAAAAAGTAAAAAGCAATTTCCCGCCATTTTTCAATTGTTTTTTTGTTTGATAAAATGAGTGAATCTAACGAAGAAATTCGATATATTGTGAAATTTTATTACAAAAAAGGGAAAACTGCGACACAAGCCGCGAAAAAAATTTGTGACGTTTATGGACCTAATGCAGTGTCATCAAGAGTAGCACAATGTTGGTTCAAGCGTTTTCAGTCCGGGAATTTTGATGTCAAAGATGCAGCTCGCTCTGGTCGCCCTGTTACGGATAAAGTAGATGCCATTTCTGAAAAAGTGGACCAAGATCGGCATATTAATAGTTACGACGTAGCTGAAGAACTGGGGATTGACCACAAAACAGTTTTGACCCATTTGAAAAAAACTGGGTATACAAAAAAAACTCGATATTTGGGTGCCACACAAGCTCACTGAAAGAAACCAAATGAATCGTGTACTCATTTGCGACTCTCTATTGAAACGTAAAGAAACCGAACCGTTTTTGAAAAGATTGATCACTGGTGATGAAAAATGGATCACCTACGACAAGAATGTGCGCAAACGATCATGGTCAAAGGGCAGTGAAGCACCACAAACTGTAGCGAAACCCGGATTAACACGTAATAAGGTGATGCTGTGTGTATGATTGGATTGGCAGGGCATCGTTCATTATGAGCTTTTACCGCCGGGCAAAACCATCGATTCGGATCTCTACTGCCAACAGCAGATGAGACTCAAACAAGAAATTGAGAAAAAACGGCCGGAATTGATCAACAGAAAGAGTGTGGTCTTTCATCATGATAACGCCAGACCGCACACATCTTTGGCCACTCAGCAAAAATTTAGAGAGCTTGGTTGGGAAGTGTTAATGCATCCACCATATAGCCCTGACCTTGCTCCCTCAGATTTCCACCTGTTTCGATCTCTTCAGAATTCTTTGGGTAGTGTTAGATTAACATCAAGAGAGGACTGTCAAAACTACTTGTTGCATTTTTTTGATCAGAAGTCCCAAAAATTCTACAGCAACGGGATCATGTCACTACCTACAAGATGGCAACAAGTTATCGAACAAAATGGCAAATATATATTATAATTAAATGTAATTAAACTTGAAAAAAATATGTCTTGAATTTGTTTAAAAAATACGAAGAAACTTTTTCCCCGACCTTATATAATAATTATGCCATGAGAGTTCTCATTACAATTTTTAACACATTAAAAAAGTGATAAGCTTTTGCTATAAGCCCTTTTTGTCAGAAATCGCAAAACACATTTAAAGGTCACAGAACCTACGGAAACAGAATAGTGTTTCTCTGTATTTGAATTTACCTAATTGATCGATCGTTCTGAAACTGTGGGCAAGTAGCTCATTCAAATACAATTTTTAAGTTCATTCTCGTATATGCGGAAAATCGGTCGACGGGTTACGAAGAACTAGTATAATATATATATATTTAAAAAGTATAAAATGTTTTCAAAATACAAACTAGTTGATAGCAAAAAAAATACAAACAAACGTACATATAGAAACGTCAACTTGAGCCATTCCTGACACCTCTCTTCAGTCGGCTAACAAGTGTAACAACTCTAATAGACTCTCTTTACTCTAGGACCTAGTGGCAAGGGGCAGGCTACATCGCTCGAAGAACTGATAACCGATGGGAAAGAAAAGTTCTTGAGTGGAGACCGCGAATCGGAAGACGCAGCGTAGGTAGGCCTTCCACTAGATGGACCGACGACATTGTGAGAGTCGCGGGCATCCAGTGGATGCAGATGGCAGGATGTCGTTCAGTGTGGAGGTTAAAGGGGGAGGTCTATGTTCAGCAGTGGACGTCTTCTGGCTGATGATGATGACCCTAGGACCTAGAGTAAAGAGAGTCTATGTGTATAGAGAATAGAACAGGTACCTAGGGTCCAGGTACTTGTTATATTTTATTCCTTGCTCAGCGTATGCGCTAGTTCAGAACATGAGTACGTTTGCTATTTATGTAATCCAGTTTAAGCCGCACTGATCGAGTTAAGCCGCTCTAAGTTAATTAAAGTGCGCACAAATCGCACGTTTGGTGCACTGAATACATTATTATTTCACCTCATGAATGGTACAAGATTACAAACTCATGTTCTAGGTTGTATTTTTGTACTAGGTTGTTGTTTTTAGTTGTTTTCTATATTTGATTTTCAAAAACAAAACATCTGACATCTGTCATCATAATGAACAGTATATTCTTCCACCAAAATGTGTTGACCCGTTTTGTCGTAGAAAGGAACCAGACAGAAACATAGAGAGACAAGCAGAGACGGTTGTTTTTGCATAATATTGACGGTGTGATAATTGTAGTGTACTTTTCTACTAATGTATAACGCTTAGGTGTGTACGCATACTATATTTTCGTTATTTTAAATAAAATAACGGAGAGGCCGAAGACGGTAACACGCCTAGTCTAACGTGAATTTATGTTATAAGCCCGGCTTCCTTTATTAAAAGTAGTATGACCCACCTGTTGCAAGCCTATGAAAACCCTCGCAAAAAATAGAGCGCACTAATATGCCCGCAGCCCGGCTTGCGCAAGCGCATAGTAATTGAGAATTAGCAAAACAAAGTTAATTATTGATACGTACATCCTTATAGTGGGGGAGCTGGTGGTGGAAAATGTTACTGTTTCTATGTAACTAGAAATAAGTTACTGTAACTGCGTGATCCAGGATGTTATCTGGTCAGCTGCGTTCAGCGGTATAACTTGTGACTACTCAGTGTTCAAATTTTTTTCTGGTCCAGAAAGTGTTTTTTCATTTGTCCATCAACCAACAGATAGAGAGAGAGACAGATTCCCATCAAACCGCCAAACTTTACTTATATTGACGCCTTATATTTATTTATTTATTTATTAACATGACTAAAAGCTAATTACTACCAGTTGGAAAATATTCCTTAATTTTCAAAATATTTAGTCATCAAAACATTACTCTGACTTCATACAACACGATCGAATAGGTAAACGCAATTGTAAAAGCTCGTACTAGGCACTCCATACACGACATTAGCGGAGAGGTAAAACAGGATAAAAGGATTATCTAACACGCTTTTATTAGTTTGGTATGTATCTATGTGGACCCGGGTATGTCCTAAACCTGCAACCAGAACCACCGGAGGATGGGCAGCAGCGTCCTAATAGTGCACGGTGAACGTACTGCGATCCACAAGCCGCCTGCCAAGCGTGGGGATTATGGCAACACACCTCTCTATGAGGCAGGCCTTGTCCAACAGTGGACGTTAATTGGCTGATGATGTGATGTGCGAGTGTGATGATCTATCTATGTAACGGAATATTTGACGTGATTTTTCACCCCTTTCAAAACATTGGATTGATTTGAAACTTTGCACACTTATTAGGGACCGATGACAATGCAATAATTTAAATATTTTGTCCTATTATCTTTACACGGATATTCAGGATTAACGGTTTTAAAGGGTGTTTTTAACCGATTTCCAAAAAGGAGGAGGTTATCAATTCGACTGTTTTTTTATGTATGTTTGTTACCTCAGAACTTTTGACTGGGTGAACCGATTTTGATGATAATTTTTTTATTTAAAAGCTGGTGCTTCCCCATTGGTTTCATTTCAGTTTGGTCCAATTCTGATGAAGTCAGTATTTTTATATTGATAATTATTTAGTTTTTTTGAAATTACGAGAAATATTTTAACATTCATTTTAAATGACATGCTTTTAAGTTAGTAGTTTTCACCTTCAATTCAAATTAAATGATTCGGTTAACTTCTCTCAAAAATTGTAAATTAAATTAAGAAATAACTCCAACCACATCAGAAGGCCTCCCGACTCATAAAAAATACATAAAAGTGAGTGAAAGAGCTGCCAGACGGTTACATTTACCATAAACAGCGGTCTGAGTGATCTATGGCAGGTTTATAGGAAAAATTAACGACATTATGTGGCATCGGACGTTCACAGCAAATTGCTATAAATATATAGCTTTGAGTGGGTTATTGGAATTAAGATGGTGTTAATAGTTAGGCCTTGGACTAAAGTATTACCAACAAAATAAGTGTCGGTTCAGAAATACAGAAATACTTTTATTTTTCTGCAAATTCTAACGTAACCTCTATGACTTCGCCTCTTTTAAGTGGATAAAAAATAATCAAACTTTGTACATTGAAATATAGTACCTACGCACATATCTACAAGATATTTAAAAAAAAGTATAGGCGAATTAATAACCTCCTCCTTTTTGGAAGTCGGTTAAAAAGAAACAAAAGCTTTAAATATATGTAAAAATAGATACCTTTCGTTCGACGTTTCGACCATGTGACAATGGCCGTGGTCACGAGCTGACTGAAAACTGCGGGTAAGTCCGGCGAGAAGTGCGGGTATGTTGTTCTCCTACCCTCACTTTATCTTGAAAAATTGCAGGGAAGGGTTTTTTTTTATAAAACCATGTGTTCAAATCGGGAAAATTTAAAAATTACTAAAAGCTTTAAAGTCCAGACCTTAATGTTCAATATCCGGGTTCTTCATATTATAGACACATTAAATAAGTACTTTGTTTCAGAAAAATTAAATAAAATGTTTATATTTTAAATTCGTTAAGTAGTCAGTATTGTAACTATGTAATAGTACATTATTATAGTTATAAATCCTATGTTAACTATTTTATTAGGAGTTTACAATCACAGCATTATCCTAATAACAATAATTGCATGCTACAAATCATCGGGGCTACAAAATGGCTTCCCGGGTCCATAATTTAGAGGTGTTAAGTGCCATTGGGCCTGACCAGACTAGACTCGCTGTAAAACTTAACTACTATGACTAAAACACACTAGGACTGAGAGGTTTCTCCAATTTCTATGCAAACAAAGTTATATACAGTACGTATTTTTAATCTATTCATAAATAAATCTCAATATAAAAACCGACTTTAAATTAAGTAAGCGCTCTAACAAAATTATTACTATTCAAATCAACAGGCGCTCGATTAATTATTACTATATTTATTTCATTTCACAGGTCTAGCCAGGACATTTGGTAGGCATTGGTGGAGCCGAAGCCAACACCAAGAGGCCCTGTTGAATATAAAAAATACAGGCTTGACTTTAGATTAACACCAATCGAGTTGGAGGTTCATATTTTTTTCACAGAAAGGTCTTAATATATGAAGGCTTTATGCGAAGTCTTAAGTTGCGGAAACTAATACTTTTCGAGAAATAAATTTATGAAAATACGAAATTCACCATACATTTTATCACAAGTCCATTACTTGGACGTTCCGTTTTACGTGCTATCAGTTGTAAAAATGTCGTACATTATTTTAAAAATATTATCAGGTGCTATTTTATTTTATTTGGACAGTTTTTGTGATAAAGTATTATTATTTACATTAAATAAGGCTCTTTGGTAATTTTTCAGTTGTTTACTTTGTTTAAATAGCATAGAAACAATGACAAGTTTCTAAAGTCATTAATAAGTGACCTGTGAAACGAAACGTAACCAGAGGCGCCATTTTGTGTTTTTGCCGGCTATCAGTCGTTCGGGAGATAATGTACGGCATAATAATGTACAGCATGATAATTGATGACCATGAAAACGCGCATATTTGGCACACAGAGCAGTTCAGAGCACCCTGACTTCAGTTGGTTAGGTTCGAAATGGGTCACAGAACCGACACAGAGCACCCCGACTCCACCTAGTCTTGTGGTCCCTACCCCTAGAGTGTATATAAAAAGCGCGGGAGCCAGAAGCTCAAGGGAGGTCCTGAGTGAGAGGGAGCCATACGAGACCGAGTGGAGCGAAGGGGGGAGGTGGCGAGCGAAGCGAGCCGGCGACCTCCGTAGCGTAGCGAAGGTCGAGTGTGGCGAAGCGACACTCAGGGGCGACTGCAAGAGCTTCTGGCGGGAGCCCACCTGGAGTCAGACTTGAGTTGGTTAGGTTTGAAATGAGTGACAGATCGTTAGGTTGACAGTGACCATCCAACAAAACGACAACTTCAGCGGTCCGACTCCTACACAGACCTCGATGGGTTTGTTAGGTTGACAGTGACCTTCCAACAAAACGACAACTTCAGCGGTCAGACTCCTACACAGACCTCGGTAGGTTCGTTAGGTTGACAGTGACCATCCAACAAAACGAAGTTGGTGCCTCCCTCCCCCTTGGCCATACTTTTCTCATCGCTCCTTAAGTCCCCGCCCTTTGTCCCGCCAGTTTAGGCGATTAATTTAATTTTTTGGAAAAGTGAGGTTAGAAACTTTAAAAAATCATAACTCCAAAAGGGGGGGGTTCCGCAAGTTTTCCTTCAAGGGGGGTGTTCTCCACCCCTCCCCCCACCCCCCCATCCCCCTCACCCCCCCCAAAATCGATTGGTGTTAATCTAAAGTCCTACCAAAATACAATAATGGAATATGTATAAAAAGGAATATGAAACTATTGTACAGTATAGGATTAAAAAAGACTGGGCTATTGAGGTGAACAACTTGTGGATGGAATAACAGATTTATAGAATGAGAAACGGCACCTGCCTTATCCTGTCTCATCTCAAAATATATTTAGGCAGGTGATGACTTGCCACCCACTGAATGGGCCCCCCATAAAGGCTGCCGTATCTTGGCACCGGAGGGGCAACATTGGCGTGGGTGGCTTAGGGTGTAGAGAGGTGTGCTGCACTTTCACTAAGAGCTACTCGCGGCATTATGCCCTTTAACACTTCCACCCTGGAGCTTAGGGTCTTAGCTCTTGCGGTTTCCACCCCTGGACGGCCGGTTAAGGCAAGCTAGGGGTCAGGGGTCTCATTTAGCCCCATGGAATCGGGGTACGCGGTGTCGCCACTCACCGACGGCTCGCCATAAAGCCAGCCGAAAAATGTGGAAGGAATAGGTTCATGGTAAGTAATTGGTTAAACTGATTGGTGATATTGAATTTACTTAAATACTTACTTTACTGCATCTCACAGGCTAGTTAGGCTTCCGTACTACGACTAGTACTACAAGCAACCCTTATAAGTCCGTTTTGTACGTCCATCGGTCCGCCTGACCGTTTGTGCACCTGTCCGACTGTCCGTCTCTCCATCTGTCCGTATGTCCGTCTTGCCGTCTAGCAATCTGTCTGTACATATATAACTTTAGTAAAATATAATATTTATTAAGTAGGTATGTCAATGTTTAAAACCGTCTAGATTTTTAATCACCGTACACCAGATATGTCCGAATATGGTAAAACGACTAATATGGATTAGGAACTGTCGATTTTTAAGTTCTAAAAGTGTACGTCGTGCGTTTCAAACCCTTTTATTATGTTCATAATGAAAGCAAACATTAACAGCAAATCCTACAACATTATGTAGTCTGTAAAATTATGTCGCAAGAAGTAAAATGCCCGCTGATGCAGCGTGGTTTCGAAAGGACAAGTGCGAAGTACCTAGTTACCTACTCGTAGCAACTTAGCTAGAATGTCATGTACAAGGCGGTGGTTAGCATCACTGCAATCATTTTTACTGAAAAGAGAAGTAAATAGAACGGAAATGAGAAGGAAACTCTGTAGCCAGGTATTGTGACAGATACTTGATTGAACATTCTTACTTATTTCAACGCGTCGAACTCCGCGTCACAGTTGCTAACGCAGTTGCTATGGGTTTATATGGGTGCAAGTGGCTACAACAAATTTCTTACAAAAATGCCTTGACAGCCGTTCTAATTTAAACAAAAAAGAACTTTATTTCTATGATTTTGACGGCTTACCTGGATAAAACTAATAACAGAATAGCTTTTATTGAAATGCCAGCATCGCCCCGCGGTTTCATTCACTTTCTTACAAATTCATGTTTGTTTTTTTTTTTCGGATAAAAAGTAACATTTATTGTATTAGCCCAGGGTATAAAGCTATTTCCATACCAAATTCTATTTTATTTTATTATGATAGGCTTGTGTTTGAACGCTAACTCGTCTTATGTTATGTGATGATGCGGTCTGCGAAGGAGCACGCTTGCCTAGAAGAAACAGATTCACTCGTGATTTGAAGACACCCAGAAAAGCGAAAAATAAATTAATATGTATATAATTATTATAAGCGCTACCCACTGATCTATTTGAAATCGGTGCCAGCCTAATAGGTCTAATAGGTAGTAGATAGATACTATGTATATAGTAAGTAGGTAGATACTTCTAGGTAGTGTCTATCTACTACCTACTTGGCTTGGCTGGCACCGACTTCAAATAGATGAGTGGGTAGCGCTTATAATAATTATATTATTTTTATTTTTCGCTTTTTTTGCCTATTTGTGGATTTGAAGTCAGTTTAATTTTGTTGTTTAAAATAATTTATTACGAAAATAAAATAATGCGCGATAAGTACCGATAAACACCTGAAACAAATGCATTTTCTTCCAGAAATAACGAACCAATACTTCCTAAAAGTGTTTTTATATTAAACCCGATTCTCAAACTTCTTACCATCCAAATAAGAACTAAGCTATCACTTCACGTTCACCGACGGTCGAATTGGTTCAAGGTCCATCCAATCAGCGCAGCTTCAATACCATAACTACATAATGACCACACGTCAGACCGTGTTAACGATGTTAAACAATCGGTACATCGATGTTTCATCTGTCTATGGATTATGTTAAGGCACGTTGAATAGTGTTACCATCGTAGTGTTAAGTATTACAATAAAAATATAACCGTCCAAGTGCGAGTCTGACTCGCGCACGAAGGGTTCCATACCATTATCTATAAAAACGGTAAAAAAAAATCACGTTTGTTGTATGAGTGCCCCCTTAAATATTTTTTTTTTTCTGTTTTTTGTTGTTGTTATAGCGGCAACAGAAATACATCATCTTTGAAAATTTCAACTGTCTAACTATCACGGTTCATGAGATACAGCCTGGTGACAGATGGACAGACAGACAGACAGACCAACGGACAGCGGATGCTTAGTAATGGGGTCCCGTTTTACCCTTTGGGTATGGAACCCTAACAAGTAGTAGGTAAGTACTTACTGCTGAACGCTCATTACGGACTTACCAACAATAACACTTAAATGATATCGCAAAAAAGACATTCCAAGGACTTTGAATTTTTGTCATTTATAAGTGTACGTAGATTTTTTTAAACCCGCAATTAAAGCACTTATAATCTTCATACGGCCGAACTGATTTTGATTTAGTTTTGTTATAAAATTGGAGAGTTTTCTTATAGATATTTTTCAAGAAATATATACTCAGGGATAATGTAGCATTATAATGGTGAAAGAATCTTTAAAATCGGCCCATTAGTTTTTGAGTTAATTCGTTACCAACATCCAAAAATACAAATCTTTCTTCTTTATAATTTTAGTGTAGATTAAATTAAATTTGAAGTGAAGATTTGTCGAAATTAACTTTAGTTCTACACTAAAGTTAATTTCGACAAATCTTGCTCTGTAAACTTAGTTTTCATAACTTTTATATTGAAGACAAACAAACTTTAGATTGAAGCAGACAAAACTTTAAGCAGTATACTTAGTTTTTTTGCTTATGACGTAGCTTCAAGGGCGATCTTAATAGATCAGCGATGTTGTATGATGGATAGGTTCTGGGTATTTTTACCCGACAAATAAAAGAAGAGGTTGTCTAGTCAATGCATATTTATTTTAATTATTTTCTAAGGCCTTTAAACCCTTTTAACTCTGACTATCCATTTGACCACTTAGCGACGAACTTAAAAAACATCGTACGTGTTCTTACCACACCCGACAAGCTCTAGTGACCTTTCCCCTCCCTTGGGATCGAGTAAGGCATTAGCTTGGCTCACACCCAGCTCTAATCGCCAACAGCTTGTGTTTTATAGCTCGCCTAATGCTCATTTGAAACTTTCTGATTTCGGGCTAAACACGCTGTTGGGTAGTAGTATGGCGGTGGGATGTCTCATTGTCATTTTAACAAAATAGCGTGGTACAGTCTTCTTACATTTAAATAAAATATAAATCATCTTAAGACTCAAATGTCGTACAACGACATACAGTGCAAAAAAGTTACCCGTAGAGGTCGCCAAATGATGAAATTACACTTTTCTTTGGTTTCCTTTTGAAGTGACGGTGGCCGAGCAGTAGCATGTGCGCCTTAAAATCAGACGGCACCCGGTTCTACCTTCGTCCCTGCACAAATGACATATTTAGTACTTAAATAAATTATGTGTAGTTTCGATGCCATCGCCAACCAACAACGGTGAAGTAAAACATCGTGAGGAACCTGGTATGTCCAAGAATTTCAAAAGTTCCAAGACATATGACATTCACCAACGTGCACTGGGCCAGCATGGTGGATTAGGGCCATCCTCTCTCTCTGGGAGATAGCCTGCATCCCAGCAGTAGGAACATGATGATATAGGCTGAAATGATGATGAATCACTTTTGTTCAATAAATACAAAGATAGCTCCCTCTCGCAAACTGTTGTTTACACAATGATACAACTGGCGACAAAACATGTCAATATTATATTCATTCCTGTAACCCTAACTTTAGATTTGTTGATCTATAGTTAACTCCGATTTAACGACTGATAGTTGTACCGTTAATCCAGATATCGCTTTAGATCCGTAAATATATCGTAAACAAAACGTAAATATCGAATAAAGCCATTGTTTTTATAGCTGATTAAAGTACTAATCGACTTTTCATTTACGGGTATATCGTCGGTATCCGATTTCATAACGAATAATAAAAGTTTTATGCATCTTTTGAATGAAAATTATATTGATGATGGCTGGTTAGTTACCGGATATCTTATCATCCGGTTAAAGTGGAGTTATCGGTTTCTTCCATAATTATTAGGTGCCATAAAAGTACTCTAAGTTTAATGAAAAGGTACAGGAATTATTGACCGAGATCTCAGATTCTAATGAAGACACAATTATACACAGTAATTATACAAGTCGGCATTTCTATGTATATTTTGATCGACAATATCTTGCGTATAGTTGAACTGATCTTCTTAACATTTTGTAGGTAAGTAGTTCATTTAAATGCAAGTTCAAATATGGACAAAATCGATTGAAGATCGGCGGATCGGCGTTTGTAATTTGTGAGTGGTATATTTGTACAAATATTCGATAATCATAATATGATAACTTGCATACCGTTAACCTGATCTTTTTGAAATTATAAATCCTGATAATATGAATTGTGCTCAAACGCAAGAAGAGCAAAATGCAAAACGATCTCTACTGTTTGTATAGAGAGAGTACAGATAGTGCATACTGCGTTGTGTTGACAATTATTATAATAGACGCGCCAGTTACAAAACAAGCGCACGCGCACACGAACTGGGTCGCTGCACGCTACACACAATGACGTCGTACACTTTGCCTTCAGTGATAAGTAAACGGTTGTGACACGAACTAAAGAAAATTATATGTATTATTATCATTCAGCATATGCTAAAATCTTTGTGGCTGGCGCAGAGGTGACAATCGACAGCATGAAGATGTAATTATAACTAAGTTATTTATAATATACTTTGAACAGTATTCTAGTGACACATCAACACGTACAAGATGGACAGATGACCTAAAAGAGACCGCAGAAAAACGCTGGATGCAGGCCGCTTCCAATCGGCCCTTTTGGAGATCAATTGAGGAGGCCTATGTCCAGCAGAGGACGTCCTATGGCTGAAATTATGATGATGATGATCAATACGTGCACAGAGCATGTAAACTTTACCTAAAAACCCTAACCTAAAAAAGAAATGAGACCTAAAAAAAACTAAGCAAATAATATGATAAGCCCAGTAGTTTGACAGGGAGGTAAGAGTAAGGGCTAAGGCGAGAGGATGTCATTGGATTCACACTATCACAAAAAATGGTTACAATGAGAAATCTTGAAATGGTGATATTTTTATCACCATCATCACTTAACATCAGGCGAGGTGACGATCATAAGCAATACCATTAATAAAAATTAAGAAAAAAACGTCAGTTATCAATGATATTTTTTTCTAAGAAATAGTTTTTTCAGCATTGGTTACAATGAAGTTTCAGGTTTAGCATACCTTTTCTGTTTAATCCTGTGGGTCCGTAGGTATTATTATTTCGTAAATCTTTACAAGATAATGCATATAAAGTATTGATACCCTTTATTTTTATCATGTGTAAGTAAACTTTCTTTTAACGCCTCTAACTTTTCACTTGAAAGGTACTAAGTTACGACCGGGACTCGTCGTAAACTCACTACTTAGATTTAATGGCTCCTTTCAAACGTTTGCTGGTATTTACTGACTGTTTGTACAATTCCGTCCACTTCTTTCTGTATCTATACGGACTCCACCTTTTGTTGTTACAGTGCGAGTTCTGTTCTGTTAATTTGCTGTAGCTGTTAAAAATCTACATTTTTATTTATATTACAACGATATGCAAAGTGAGACGCAGCCACGTGCGCATTGACCTTGATAAAGACCGTCGTATGCGGTTGAAACTATAGCCGGAGAGCCGGAGTAACCGGCCTAATCTTACGTGAGTAATTCCCGTGTAATATAAATAACATGTGTGAAAACCACGTCAGTTTCCATATGCCTACATTTTGTCAAAATAATTATCTAATAAAAAAAAACATTTCAAAATTATTTATAAAATATTAACACATACAAACTCTGACGACATTATTTATATTATGGGTGCTGGTTTTAAAGTACAGAGTCAAGGGACGACCTGAGAACTTCCTTTACAAAATAAAAAGGGAAATACGTAAATTTGTTTACACATTTCAAAGTAATCGGCGAAAATATATAAAAGGGATCGTATTAACCTTTTATCTTGAAGTATGTAAAAAAAAGTCCAGTAGGTAAACAGTCCGTTTCCGTTTGTTGTTAAACGATCTAATATGAAGCTAACCTAAAATAAATTTAATCTAGATTATTCCGGTTCTAGGGACTCTAGGTTAAGTTAGGATGGTTATTGCATAGTTTTTCATCTACGTCTCAAGATATTAAAAGAGCCTCAGAAATCAAGATTACGCCGTTACCTCATTTGAATCTTTAAAAACATCTTAAATCATTTAATAATAGTAGCTATTCGTAAAGAAAACTCAAAGATTTCCAAACCGCCACGAATATGTGTAAAAGTTTTATTTCCTTATTAAATAAGTGATTCTAATCTGTAAGTAAGTAAGGTCTAAATTCCTTCCCTTATGAGAGTAAGGGACAAAGAAAGCGGGTCCCACGTGCGTCCTAATTCACCTTGTATGGATCGAGATGGAGTCCGTATTAGCTAATGATTTTGTATTCATGCCTTTATGTTAGTCAGTCGTGACGTGGAAAGGGACTTCCCTTTATGGGACGAGATGTTTGGACCACCGAAATTGTTTCTCTTTTCGACCACATAGTGAATAACTTGAGAAAATTTAAAATCACGACTTTATCACCCGGGAGAGTGTATTAGCCTCTACTATTAAGAAATAACACAGCGTATTAATTTTATTTTGTCTGCAACTTTTTTTATAATATTATATTATTTATTATGCACAACTTAAAAGACAGAAAATTAACATAAACATAAATATTAACTAAAAACTAAAACTTAAAATAATAAAATTAGCTAAATAAATACCTACATTAAATCTAAATTAAACTGAATACCTATCCGGAACTATCCAAAACTATAAACTACAGGTAAACACATTAAGGTCACTATCTTCGGGTAGGGTACCTAAAAGCTAGCGACATTACCACGTTGAATGGCCAAACTTATTCTATGAGCTCTTTGTAAAAAAAAAAAAAAACATTAAATTTTAATGTAAAGCCATCTTTTCGTACTTTTGTCAATTTTGGTCATGCTGGTTTTAATGATTAGCTTAAAATTATAAAATGGTGTCATATCAAAATTGATTGTTTTATCTAGGAAATCATAAAGACTCAAAAACTATTAAGAACAAATAACAATTATGCAAGAAATACCTAAGCTTTATTTCTTCTCGAAGATTGTGTCTTGTCAAACAACGTAAATATTGTAATTTAAGTAGAGCAATGTATCTCAAATGTAGGGACCGACGCAGAAAGCTTTGTCCAGTTTAAAATAACACCCATCACCAGAGTGACCACGCCATAAAACTTGATAGGACGTTCCCGACCACAATACAGGGTGGTCCGTTAACTTTCATAAAATATGGACAACGATATTTTAGCGGACTCTCGTAAAACTGATGGGTCCAAGCTACCATCTCTCTTCTCCAGGGTGAAAATATAACACAATATTCTAACATAAATTCGTATTTTTGTAAATTGACTTTGTATTCTTATTATATATTATTTAATATTGCTTCAATATGATTTCTTATTTATCCAAAAAAAAAAGGTAAATTAAAGCGTTTAAGACAGATGTTTTTTTCATGTTAAGTGTTCTGATAAGGCTAAAATTACATGAAAAGCTTTTCAGAACATTAAGTATGTTCTATAACTGAGTGACAGATTTTTTAGTATGTATTCCTCGTTTTTTTTTTTTGAAGTAGGTTTTAAGCAAGTCCCGCCAGTCAGTGAGAATTCGGCCTAGATTATTTTGTGCTACGTCTATATAAATATAAAAATTTATTGCTAGTCGATAGTCTCGCTAGAACTCAAAAACGGCTAAACCATCTTTTTCTTCTTTTGCTCGCATGTAAAAAAAAATATGGGAAATTTGCCCGGAAAATTCAGGGAAAACTGACAATGTTTTTTTATGGAATTTTGACAAGACAAAGTTTTGTCGGTCAGCTAGTATTTTTTTTTAAAAGGCCTCGAAATGCAATATTTATTTAAAACGTTATAAAGCTGAACGTAGTTCATACGGCAATATCATCAGCGTTATTGCCTTTCCGTTATGAATCTCATTTATTATAAAGTAACGTTTTGATGAGAACAACATTTTATTAATTTTATTAGACAGCAAATGTGATGCGAACTGTTATCATTATAATATATTATATTACGTAGAGTAGACAATACATATTACATTTATTTTGTGTATTCCTTATTTTATTTCTTGCTTTTATTTAGTTTCACCTGTCCCGGTGTCGGTCTGTCGGTAATCAAATCTTGCAAGTTAGGTCTAAGGTTGCCTAGAAGAGATCGCTTATAGCGATAAGGTCGCCAATTGTTTCACTAGTTTTTAAGTTGTTTTTTATGTTGCCTACTATGTACGTTTGTAATTTTTGGTGTGAACAATAAAGAGTTTTCTATCTATCTATCTAGTTAAATTTGACCCACTTCTCGATGTTTGATTGAGCTGAAATTTGGCATACTTGTCATGTTCCGATGACAATACAATATTATGGTGACAGCGAGCTGATTTGATGATGGTGACGGTGGACAACGGCACTCCTCGATGGATAATAATAGACTGGCAGTGTTTGGGCTCATTTTGATCAGCACACCGTTCCGATCATCAATTTCATAAAATCTTGGATTAAAAAGATATTTAAAAAAATCTTTTTTATTGATTAGTACTTTATTTGTTGCAGGTATGTTGAATAAAATTTGCTGAAAATATGATTGGTAAGAAATAGTAACTAAAATGTCTGTATTAATGTCAAAAAATAAAGCTTACTTTCGTTAGGATTTTTATCAGACCCTTGTATTACCACTTAAAGTAAGGATACCAGATAACAAAACCCTATGAATATAAACAATCAAAATACTCAGATAAGCACCATCCTTAACAAATATTAAAAAACCCAACATCCATTTTCCAAGCGGCTGCCTTCTCTGTGGAACGGAATCTAATTTAGGCTCACAAAGAACACTTAAATTTGCATATAATGCTTTCTTAATGGACCCCGAGCTCGGTCGCTTTGACCAGTGAAATTATTCGAAACCTTTGGTATTTATTACATTTTGTATTGTCCCTGGATAATAAACTCACGTTAGACAAATGCCTAGTTGGAGTAAATCCTTTTTTGATTTTTGTAAACATTTGTTTGATGATTCAGTCTGCCAAGCCAAAAGTTGTCTTAGAATGTGCTATTAGAGCACCTAGTTGCTAACCATCACATCAATTATGTGGAAGATAAAACTTTCGGTCATCTCACATCACGTTTCACAATCCTTTTTTATTACCCGGATACTTAGTTCTATATTACTCGGGCAGCGAAATGAAAACGCCGCATTTTTACGTAATTTTTCATTTTTGCTCCTAAACTCGCTAACTTAATCTTGACACTGCCAAATGCACAAGAAGTGCGACGCAAAAAATCCTTACTCTTGCCACGAAATGGACATTGGCAGAACTGTGATACTATAGTCACAAACCCAAGAAGTGAAGTAAAAAGAACTCTCTAACCAATTACTTAATAAACTTTCATTTGCAATTTGTATTGATCTGACATATAAATTAATAGACACTTTATATCTCAAAAACGGTGGCTCGTAGAAAAAAATATATTGATACAACTCTTGTAGATAGTTTTATGATCTACAATTTTTGTCTGAAGTATTTTTATGATAAAACTTACCGTATTGGTGAAAATCGTGAAAAACTCATTTTTTTGACCTTTGACATTGAATAAAAAAAACATACAGGGGAAAGATGGGGAACTAACAAATTTTATTTTTAATCATATTTTAAACAATCGTACCGATTTTCAGCTTGGTAGGAATTTATGTAGCTTCGAATGTCTAAATTGACCGGACTATTATTATTTGTCTGCCCCGGTGGCTCAGTTGGTAATGAACCTGCTTTCTGCGCTTGGGGGCGTGGGTTCGATCCCCATCTAGGACAAACATTTGTGTGATGAACATTTGTGTTTGTTCTATGTCTGGGTGTTAATATCTATCTAAGTATGTATTTAAAAATATATATATATGTATGTATATCAGTCTCTGGCAGCCATATTACAAGCTTTGCTTAGTTTGGGGTCAGAAGACCATGTGTGCAATAATGTCCCAGATATTTATTTATTTATTTATTTTATTAGCACTCAATTGTAAATGCCACTCGCGGTCACCCATCCACAGATTGACTGTCCGGACCGTCCGTTACTTCGGCGATCTTTTAGAAGTACCTAGTTGAGCTATTCCAGGACTTGTACAAACTCTATTCGCTTGTATACGTTTTAGATGGCAACGAAGAGTCCCTTCACTCAACAGATGTACTTAAAGGAAACTTAATCTCGGACATAGTCCTGGGTAAACTGGCGACCCTACTCCAGATGTTTGTGGAGTCGGCTCGATGCGTTACACAAACTGTCCCGGGTTGAGGGGCAGATAATGGTCACTCTTCATTTTATATTACCTACTACCTGGTTTTGCTTGTATTGGTTTTCAGTTTTCCTAAATGTTCCTCAAACAGCTGAACAAATTTGTTACGGAACTATCTTATACTCTGTATTAAGATCCAGGGTCATAGGCTATTTTTTTGCCGGAATAAAGACATATTTTCTGTAAAATACCAATATTATCAATAGAAAATGGCGATAGCAAAACTATGACAATTTTGTATATTATGATATAATTAAAAATTTACAATCTTTTTTCACAAAAAAAACATAATATCAAACTCTATTGAGAATTTTATTTTCCAAGTTAGTTGAATACCAATTTGCAAGAGAGCGTTTCCGTGTTGCTGCCAATATAAATACCGGCGCTGAAGCTGCGGCCACCACCGACCATGGAACTATACTCTGGCAAGCGACGTACGAGACTTATCTGGTACACTGTACAAAACCTAGACCTTAGTTGTACAGGTTTTCATACAAGTTGACTAGCTTGCGGGGTCTACCCTAGTAAATATCTGTCTCAAATAAACCTTATTTTATTTTATTGAGAGAGATACGCCGACAGTAAACATATTACGCATTTTTTATTTATTTAGTAATAGGCTTGCGTTTGACCGTCAACTCGCCTGATGTTAAGCGATGATGCGGTCTACGGTGGAGCACCCTTGCCTAGAAGAAACTGATTCTCTCGAGATTCACACAAACACAAAACTTCTTATAACATTTAGGTACTGAGATATGATACCATGGGTCAAAGTTATTTTTAACACATAGAACATTACAAAATTGAAATTACTTAATTTAAATATGGCACAAATCTTACCATTCCCCATCCCGGAAGAGATGTAAACCAGTAACTCGTTCAGTGAATGCGGTCCAGGTTCGATTCCAGCTACTTGATACCGCGGCTTGGGTTACAAGATCTTTTATCAACTAATAACTACAGGGCTACGCATATACCTTGTAATAAGCCGAAAGGGAGGTATTTGTCAAATCAATTTTTAAAGTGAACCTTTCTTTAGGTGCAATGAGCACTTTTTGGGTGAACAAAAATCATGGAACTCGCGCCATCATCACGCTGTATCGTGTATTTTAAAACAGCGCCATCTCTTGTAGAATATGTGAATTACTGCTTAATTTTTCACTTTTGACGTGCAGTCCTATGACTGATGTGGGTTTTTTTCTATACAAATCATTTTTAGGGTTCCGTACCCAAAGGGTAAAACGGGACCCTATTACTAAGGCTCCGCTGTCCGTCTGTCCGTCTGTCACCAGGCTGTATCTCATGAAATGCCGCAGGATCCTTCCTGCTCATTCCACAAATTGCAGGTTTAAGGCAAAAAGGAACGCGTAAAACGCACAGTGTGCGATTTCTAACGATCTATGATATGTGGATGAATTTTTAGGTGGTGGCGGCTGGTGCGATGATAAAACCGCGATGCCGGCATCAGATCGGCAATGACCTCCTTTCGGCTTAGAACAGGGTGCATGCGTAACCCTGTATATTGACTTGCGAATTAAGAAATCCATATTAGCGTCTGCCTTATAAAGTCCCGGGTTGAATTCCCGGCTGGGCAGATGTGCGAATACATTGAACGTCTGCACTGGATATGTGTTATTTGTGGGTGTCTTTGTGTGTGTTCAATGGCATCTCTGACACGGGGCATTCTATGGAAGAGAGCTACACAATGTACTCTACATCTCTCTATCTCTCTCTTTCTCTTTTTTGGCTTAATAACTTTTTTTTGCTCTGTGTAGTTTTGATTAAAGATATCAGTGAAGAAACATGTCTTTTCATTGATTTTCTTAAACTTGCATATTTTTCTGTGTTAATGCGTAATATTGGTGGATTATTATTTATTAAGTACTAGCTGCGCCCCGCGGTTTCACCCGCGTGGTGATGAAAATCGGTGATGATGATGATGAAAGTAGCCTATGTCTCGGACATAAGATCTAGGACATAAGCAATGTATATTCCTAATTTCATCCAAATCCATTCAGCCGTTTCTGCGTGATTGAGTAACAAACATCCATCTATCCATATTTCCATCCATCTATCCATCCGTCCATACTTTCACATGCATGATATAAGTGTTATTCGTGGACGTGCTCGAGTATGGGTGGAGATAATGTAACGAGGTGAAACATGTATTATCGTGTTGTGTCCAAAGCTTCATAGAACCCCCTTGTAAAGTCTCCACCACTTTACTGGGCATGACTTTGACTTAACCGTGACTTAATTTGCTTGATTCTGACTAGTTTGACTACATTTAATAAAACTTGATAATATTTTAATACTCGACACTGGCTAATGCACAAGAAGTGCGTTGCCAGAATCCTAACAGAGGAAAGAATTAAAAAAAAAAACATCAGTCATAGGACTGCACGTCAGAAGTGAAAACTTAAGTAGTAATTCACCTATTCTACAAGAGATGGCGCTGTTTTAAAATACACGGTACAGCGTGACGATGACGCGAGTTTCATGATTTTTGTTCACTCAAAAAGTGCTCAATGCACCTAAAGCAGATTTTACTTTAAAAATTTATTGACAAATACCTCCTTTCGGCTTATTACAAGGTATATGCGTTTTCACATCAGAAAAAAAATTGGTTTACACAACTGTTTATCAAATAACATTACTATTTCAATTGAAATTGTAATAAAGCGCGTCTGTTTCCATATCAGTAGAGTAGGTATGTACATATTTCTCAATAAGACCACCCAGGGCTGCGATTTTTGAATCGCTCGTAGGACTTTTTTCATGCGATGTGATCAACTTACGAATGAAATCCAGAAAAGTCGGATTTTTGAACTAGTCATATCACTCGTAACTGTACGAGTGGTTTATATCATGCGAATAGCTTTCTATCGATAGAAAGTCTGACAGATGTGAAAAAAATGGCGGATACACAGAACATATGATCATATATATGTTTTTTGGATGAGAATTGCGATGTTTTTTTTGCAAATTACTGTATTCATTTCCGATGTTGTGTTATATTAGTGGCTTGTGAAGGTAACTCACTATTACATACTCCGCGGCACAATAACGTGCAAATGCAAAACAAGACATAAAATTAGTATTTAGTATTTTAATTCTCTTTGCTTTGTTGTCAAGAAGCGACTAACTTATTTAAACAGTTGGTCAAATGTTGAAACTATAACCATTCTACGGATAGCTGTCAGTTTGGTTACGAGAATACGACTGTAGCGCCTCTACTCAAATGTACAGATAAATTGTTCATACTGTACACAGACCACAAATAATCAACCGTTTTTTTTTTTTAATTGACGTTTCTTTACTTTGCGGAAGTTACCGGTTTGCCGGTTATTGTACAAATCTGTAAGGTGCTGCGTGAAATGGAAAAATATTAGTGTTTTGTAAAAACACGGCAACCCAGAAGTCGAGCGATTCAAAAATACCAAAAAACTGGATCACTCGCTTTTGAAGTCACCGGTGATTAGTTGCGTATGCGAATAGAAAAAGTCCTACGAGCGATTCAAAAATCGCACTCCAGGCCGCTTCTCCAGACGCATTACATTTTGTTTATCATTATTTTATCATGTTATTCGTACTAGGCCGTCAATTTCATTATGCCGCAATAAAAATAAAAAAGTTCAGCTATACAGTTTTTTTCTTCATACATGGAATTTGATAATTTCTCGGTAAATCAGTTTTTAATATCCAGCTTCGCGAGTAGTTTAGTTTCAATATGAATCAGAATGTATGTTTGTATGTACAACACACCTCTACAACTAAACAGTTAACACAAATAAGCAGGATTATAATTATTATAGCAGGAAAATATAGTTCATCATCATCAGCCCTACATGTTCCCACTGTTAGGACACATGCCTTCTGCCAGAGAGAAGATGGGCTCTAATCCACCATGCTGGCCCATTAGATGTTGGTGAATGTCATCTTGTCTCTGAACTTTTAAGGTTTTGGACATACCTATATATTTGTGAGAACCTGTAATTGGCTTTCTATAGTTTTTTCATTGTATATCTTAGTGGAAACTGCACATAATGTATTTTGGTAATAAGTAATGTTAATTTTTTGCATGGATATATTTGGTTTATTAATGGATACCCAAAATTTACGGTTCCTGAGCAAAGATAGACGCGGATGAAATCGAGAGGTGAAGCTAGCTTAATATAAAACCTACAGTCAATTTTTCATATTCTCACTTTGTGTTCAAAATGTGTCCAACAAAGTCTGTGACCATATTCATCCGCCAGTAAACGTCCACTACTGATCCAAGGGCTCCCTCTTAAAGAGGGGTGTTGCCATAATCCCCATGGTTAGTTTGGGGATCGCAGTACGTTTACTGTGTACTAATAGGACGCTGCTGTTCATCCTTCGATGGTTCTGGTAGCAGTTTTAATAGGACATACCCTGGTCCACGACTCAATCACCATATTGAAACGAAAATAAGCAAGTTTGTAAGAATGTGGATACACTAGACAAATACAGTTTCCTCAAGGTGTTAAAATAAAGCAATATAACTAAACTAATAGTGTCCCAATAACCGATTGGTGATAACCGATGGGGAAGAAAGGTTCTTGAGTGGAGACCGCGAACCGGAAGACGCAGCGTAGGAAGGCCTCCCACTAGATGGACCGACGACATTGTGAGAGTCAGCATGCAGATGGCAGGATGTCGTACAGTGTGGAGGTTAAAGAGGGAGGCCTATGTTCAGCAGTGGACGTCTTCTGGCTGATGATGATGACAAATGGTGTCCCAATAGCAATAATCGTATCACGGATGTGTTTCATACCGTAGCCAGCTGTGATGGTTCTACTTACCAAATAAGGAGACCTCGACAACTTAACGGACATTTAGATGGATTATATCGATCTGTGAATGGAATCTATGTGACGCGGAGATTGGTTACGGTGAACTTGATAGGAATTTAAACACGAGTAGCTTATTAGATCTCTTCGTAAGGAACTAGTTATTGCCTGTGGTTTATTTAACACATTCCATCTTAGACCGCATCATCGCTTAACATCAGGCAAGATAGCGGTCAAACGCAAGCCTATTATTAAAAATAAAATAAAAATTTACTCTGTGTCGACGGATCTGTGGATGAATTTACGTACCTACGTTAAATACGTAGGTAGTGAAAATTTGTATGGGGGTCGCTACGCCCCCGTTACAATACAATACTTTTTGCACAACTTAAAAAACAAAAATTAACATAAATGAAATATACTAAAGTAGTTAAATATACACCTAACTAAATTAAATCTAAAAACTATAGATAAAAAACTGCATTAAGGTCACTGGCTTCGAGTAGGGTACCTAAAAAGCTAGCGACATTACCACGTTGAATGGTCAAACTTATTCTTTGGCCAAGGTAAGCGCCAGCTCTTTGATCAACCATTATACTTTATTAATAACTCCATAGTTACAAGCGTTATGCAAATATATGTATTTAATCCACTAATTCGTTAAAATAACAGGAAATTTTATATGTAATGTTTTATTTATGTATTAGCATTGTAATATAAACTTGATCTTTAAAATAATCATTTTCTGGGCCTGAATCTTCCAATCTACTAACTACCTTTTTGAGAAGTCCAGAAATCACCTCTAAGTATGAGTAAATACAATCCGACCCAATTTCCTCCCCACAAATACTCCACCAAAAAACGTAGAGAATCAATACAGCAACGACTCTACATCCACACTGAAAAAACCTGATTTTTTTTACCAAACTACCAGACCAAAAATAACGCTATAAGCTTGAAATAAAGCAGAATTTTGTTTGAAACATTGTGAAATGTGAGTGAAATTTTATGCAGATTTCATATTCAATCTCCGATACGAGAATTTATTGCGTTCCTGATGGCTGTACCGGTTTTGATTTGTTATTATTTCGAGTTATGGGCTTACGGCGCGGGAATGGAGGCTCGTAAGCGTTTTGGGCGTTCTTTGTTGAATTTACATGTTTTATTGGAAGAATTGGAAAATGCGCGGTTTCCATGGACTTTTTATCAATTGTCTTTGTTTTAAAACGAAACTGAATGATACAAAGTAGACGTGTGTTACCGAATAATTATTGTAATCTGTGGAACAATAATTTTATTTCGAAAAAAAATTATTGTCAAGTAAACAAGTGTTTACTATGCCCTGCGTTTCCATTCACAATATTTCAATGTCCTCGCATTTTCTAATGTAAAAATGTATAATAGTTAATTACTCGGTCTAAGCATTTATTTGCTCTGACAGCCGTTTGGACCGTGATTAATCTTAGAAATGCGAAAGTGTGTTGATTTTTCTTTCTACAGAGCAACGGGTCGACGTGAGATTTTGCGAATAGAGATAGTAGTTTGAGGGCCGAGGAGTGATACGGCATAATCTATATAATACTCTATAACTTATTGCTTATTCTGAAATTCACATACAGATCTTAGGTAGTATGTTTAAGGTAGGTATCAAATAATGACCGTAATAGGGTATTTGACTATATTAAAAATATAATTAATACTGGTGTAATCCTAGAAGATTATTTTCAAAAAGTATTTAATGACTAAAAACTAAAAAGTCCCTATTTCTAGAAAAATACATAATAAAAATATGTTTTTCACTGATCACGTGACTTGACTGCAAACGCTCTATGTTAGCCGAATGTCCTTATGTCGTCACAGAAAAGTAAATAGAGGCAACAATTGTATGGCGAGATTAACTCGTTTGTTTATGTGTGACGTCACTAATGTCACGTGGCCCCATGAATGTCAAAGGTAGCGTTTACGCGGTAGTTTAATAATTTGAATTTTGATCCGTCATTTAAAACACAAATACTGAAAATTATGAGGATTAAATTACAAGATTGCTTCATTTTAATGTAATAAACAATTTAAAATGGTTTTGTAAAATCAGTCAAATACCCTATTGGGTAGGTATGGCAACACAGTAGGGTAGGTTTATCCATAATTTATTTATCTTCTAAATACGCTAGGCTATAATAACATTTTGCAAGTATATCTTTTAGGATTTTTAGCCATGAATTTTTTTATGTCTTTTATTGTTAGTAGTAGTTTATTATATATTTTGATGGTTATTCGAATGAAACCGCGAGGCGCAGCTAGTGTTTTGTAGCTCTGTATTGTGAAATTAGCTATATGACTGTGCAATCAAATAATTATCAATATAAAAAAACCGACATCATCAGAAATGGAACAAATTAAAATCAAAATCAGTTCACCCAGTCAAAAGTTATGAGGTAACAAACATAAAAATAAAATACATTCGAATTGATAACCTCCTCCTTTTTGGAAGTCGGTTAAAAGTATGGTTCCTCTATACGTCTACAATAACCTCATTTCGCTACACAAAGTTGTTATCCCACAGTTGATACCCTTTACACCGATACCAGTATCATGCCTCCCCCCCCAGCCCCCCCTCCACCCCACCCGCGGTATCTATTCATCTTGTCAGTATGAATGACAAGTGCGACAGGCACGGAATCTGCTTATGAATATACTCAGTTATATTCACCGTATACTAAGTTATTTGACGTTTTGATTAATGGAGGGTAGTTGGGTATACGCTGGTGGCGCCTTCTGTGGGGGTCGGAGGATTTGTAGTTTGGTATCTTCTGCCATTAAATTTGATTATAACAAACTAGCTGCGCCCCGCAGTCCCACCCGTGTGGACATTCCTTCAGGAACTGTACATTTTACCGGGATAAAAAGTAACTTTTGTGGCTTACCGGCCTCCCTCCACCTATTTCTAAGCATAGAAATCACGTCGATCTGTTACCCTGTTACCGAATGAAAGAGAAACAAACAAACAAAACTCCGTTTCGGTTTCTGCAAAATAAGGTTTTCTGAATTGTTATTTGGAATCTCTCCCTAGGGAGTTCGGAAACTTACAGTTTTCGAGAAAACAATAAAAAATAATTTTGAGGTTAATTATGGTAAAAATGTTAAAGAATGTACTTTATCGACTGACTTTGCTGATCAAAATTGTCGTAATGTCATTTTGATGGCCTGCCCATTGCCACTTCAACTTTAATTCGGTGACTCTGGTACTTTGGCGAATATCCACGTTCTGTGAGGTGAGGTGTACAGTGCGAGTTAATGGAATTTAATAAATGTTTAAATTGCAAGTAGCTCCAATACTCCACATTCGTTTTTATTGTCGGGGGCCAAGGTCCAATTTAGGGTATACCCGCCACCCAGTAAGTAAGTAGTTCCAAAACTTACAATCATATTACTAATAACCTGAAACAAATCACAACAAAAACCATCACATCCGGTCGCGGTAACATTGTCTGAAGTCCCAGAACACTCGGGACGGGCGTCCCGGATAAACCGACCTACAGTCCCGGATATCATTTGCGGGATTGCGAGTAGGCGTTAATTTTTGTAATCGTCCCGGGAGAGTACTGATGTCCATTCTGTGGGGTCGGAAGTTCCGGCCAATTTGATGTGTAGCTTGATTAGTTCTGGGAAATCGATTATTTGTGTCTGTTTTCGAATTGCTATACAGGGATTTTTATTATACTATTTTTAACCGACTTCCAAAAAGGAGGAGGTTAACAATTCGACTGTTTTTTTTTAATGTTTGCTACTTCAGAACTTTTGACTGGGTGAACCGACTTTGATGATTCTTCTGATACCGATTTGATTCTGATTCTTCTGATTTCAATTTGATCCAGTTCTGATGAAGTAGATTTTTTGTATTGATATTTTACCTCAGAGGTTAATATTATGTACTTAACAACTTTTGTGCCGTGAAGTGGACGATATTTTATTTGAAAACCAAGTGAATGAAATTTTTTCCCATAAATTAATTAACAATAATTTAATCGGGCTAGACCCGAGAATGTAATTGAAAAAAGTTTTATTAAATTAAAAATACTAGTGGCCACATTTTGATTGGCACCCTAGTTGATATATATTCTCCTAATCATAAATATGCGTATAAATTTTATTTAAGCAAAATCTCGATGACCGCACTAATTCTGCAGCCGGATCTTAGACTATAACCACCACATTTGTACACAGCATTTCTCAACAAAATTCTAAAACGACTGCCTCGGTGGCTCAGTTGGTAGTGATCCTACTTTCTGTGCTTGGGGGCGTGGGTTCGATTCCCATATAGGACAAACATTTGTGTGATGAACATTTGTGTTTGTTCTATGTCTGGGTGTTAATATCTATTTAAGTATGTATTTAAAAATATATATGTATGTATATCAGTCTCTGGCAGCCATATTACAAGCATTGCTTAGTTTGGGGTCAGATGACCATGTGTGCAATAATGTCCCAGATATTTATTTTTTATTATTTTTATAAAAGAAAAATATGTGAAATTTTCACGAAGGACATTTTAAAGGCTATAATTTTGAAAGTTGCTCTGAACTTTCTACTTCCTTATTCTCTTCGTCTGCACCCGCCATTAATATCGCCGGAAGTATACTCCGTCTTGTTGACCCGCGCCGAGGAGGAACGAAGCTAAGAGATTCTTTTCTAAATTTTTGGTGTTATAATAATATTTTTAGTAATAAAAAAAAATATAGTTTTTAGTAATTTTTACAAATTACTATATGAGATATGTAAAACTCATTGTTTTAATGAGTATTCTGTAAATAAATAAAAATCTCCCTCCCGCCGCCTGCTAATATCTCCACGGCTGAGTCACGGCATGAGCCACTCAGAGTGACTCTTAAATAAGTTATTATAAAAAATAAAATATACAAGCTTTTAGCTTTAACGAAAAAAATGTAATCCGCCATCCTAGGACCAAAATGCTTGGGAAGACAAATACAACGAACCTAAACTCGACGGGGTTACGTCGTTTCGTTTAGGAGTTCCTATGGCCACCTTCTGTCTCCATCATCAGACCAGCTCGATGGTACCATAACTTTGCATTGTCACCGAACTTACATAAGTATGCAAAATTTCAGTTCAATCGGTTGAGGGTAACTGGTCTAAAATTGAGTTGCAAGATTCCACCCGAACAAACATCACACAGCGAGTTAAAAAAAATACATTTTAGTGATACCTTAATAAATTATTTGGACAGAAAATTGCCAAAACTTAGTCGGATTAACGAAGCAGTGACTCACTGCTGGAAATATTATCGATGCAAATCTGGTCTCGCTGCCAGCACAGCGACACCTGCATGCCTGCATTTGGGTTAAATATGCAGCCATCCTGTTAAATCTTTTATTTAATTTTTACAGTTTATGACCTAATTTGGATCTAAATGCTCGTATTCTCTCGCATTCTAAACAATTTATAATAAATATATTTGAATCATACAATTTAATATTACCTTAATCATTATATAAATGAATCAAAAATATTAGTCCGTCTACGAACCAGAAGACGCAGCGTGAGAGTCGGGGCACCCAGTGAATGCAGATGGCAAACTGTCGTTCAGTGTGAAGTCGCAAGGGGGAGGCCTATGTTCAGCAGTGGACGTTTTCAAGCGGATGATGATGGGCAGGAAAACGTCTGTCTGGTCATCATCATTTCAGCCATTGGACGTCCACTGCTGTACTTTTGCCTCCCCCATCGATCTCCAAAAGGGCCGGTTGGAAGCGGCCTGCATCCAGCGCTTTCCTGCGGTATCTTTTAGATCGTCTGTCTATCTTACGGGTGGACATCCTAGCTGTGCTTACCGGTCCATGGTCTTAAACATTTAGCCTCATCGGCCATCTGTTCTGCGTGCTATGTGCCCTGCCCACTGCCACTAAAACTTGCTAATCCGATTGGCTAGCTATGTCGATAAATTTTGTTCGCCTACGAATCTCCTCATTTCTGATCAGCCTGTCTGTCTTCGGGTCAACTAGTATCTTACAAAAATATTTTCAATCCAGATATTTATAGCAGCCTGGTATATTTATGTTAAGAACACAGCTCGTCCCGTCGGGCCCGGGCTGTAATGCGACAGCGGACTGACGTCTGCTCCCACCGACTCCACCAGACACACTGATATACTTAGATATACTATCTGTATTACCTACTAGCTACTAGGTAACGTGTTTCACGAGGGATTGTTTTGTGGGGATGGTGGCTGTTTCTGTTATTAGTGACACTGTTTTAACATTTTACGATTTTGCTCTACAACGAGCGGGCTTTTATGAGACGAAATTTCATTGAGATCGGCAAAGATTAATTAGACTTGAAGGTGACATGCAGACAAAAGAACAGAGAGAAAGGCAGAACTATAATCGTGTTAAGGTCGCGCTCACCCAGACCCACCTATCTCACAGTATTTCTGTGGTACATCTATATAAAAATCGATGTATGTTCCTTATGAACTCCAAAACGGCTGGACAAAAATTGACGGGACTTTTACTGGCAGATAGCTGATATTATAAGGAATAATTAAGGCAACTTTTATAGAAGGTATCTACGTGGGTGAAACCGCGAAGCGCAGCTTGTTTTCAATATTTAGAAAGACAAACATGTACAAAGTTGGAATTAATAAAATGGTTGGGCATTGTTTTTAGAATAACATTGCAAACTTTTTAGAGTAATGTTTGTTTTATTTTGGCGGAAGAGATGGAAAAAAAACTTTTTTTTTCGAGTTTTATTCGATGTTCTTCACGATCCTATAAACTATAAACTCGAAACTTGCTTTATACCATCTGAAATGGCATTCAATCTGCATTGGACGTATTTTTTTTTTATGATGCTGTGTTTTTTATCTTAGAAAATGTGCGAAAGAGACAGGTCTGGGCGGTGAGCGCGGTCTTAATTTCGCAGTTAAAAGTACGAATTGTAATAGTGTGTTTGTGTCTTCATTATGCAGATTATTCATGATGTATTATTGTATTGTTACAGGTAAGCAACTGCAAAGAACTTCTTCGAAGCGTTATAATGTAAGTTAAGATGTACGTGTGCTTTCAACTACAAAAACAACTATAGCTTTGCGACAACAAACAAGGCGACAACTTACACATTACCAGCGTCAACCTGGAAAATTTGATGGTGACAGGGAAAGTTGACGGCAAAAGATGTCGAGCTCGCAGCCCAATACGTTGGTCCGATCAGATTCGCACCACTCTTTGACACCCCAGTCAACGACGCACTCCACGCTGCTGATGATAGAAGACAATGGAAAGAAATCATCAGAGAGAGATTGATGGAAGGTGTCGGTCACGACCTTGACATGAGGAATACGACTTAAGGAGGGATATTGTTTTTTTTATTATAATTTTTATTTAATTTATCTGAGTGAATAACGTTCATGCTAAAATCCGCCAAACCGCACAACTCCGCCAAACTGCGTACCAGTTTGTAGGCAGATATCTACTCTCATTACAACATTTTACTATTGAGTAGGAACACAATTTTTTTAAATATATTATCATAATTTCTTTTTGAGGCAAGTGCCTTTATTACGTTAACAAAATACAAGCTGACATTAACACTACAAAAACAGTTAAACTGCCCATAGACTGTTGAAGGTCTGGAGACAATACAAATTACAAATACAAATTACATTTAATATTATGTCTCACAAAAATGGCCTGAACTCAGCATAACGCTGAACATAATTAGCAAAATGTCTACGTTTAACAAATACTAACGTAAAATAACCCAGTAAACGTTCAGCCCAATTACACAGATTATCCCGAACACTTGTCATAAACACTCATATTTACAGAGGTTGACCTCAGGGAACTGAGCCAGTAGGTTTAATTAAATTAATTAACAGAAACTCACTACGACGAGGTGTGCAGTATCAGGGATAACATGGAAATAATATTTAAATACATGGCTTTACATATGCTTACTCGTGGCTCCGTTCATATTGTGTTTAGCCACCCCAAAGGCCATCTGATGACAAATATGACGGAATTAAAATACTTAATTTTTAATATTGCCTGCAGAGACGCGTATAGTCTGCGTTCGTCAAAAATTCTGCGAATGAACGAGATAAAAACTATTCTTTATATTAAAGAGTAGTAGGTAAGCAAAATTGGTTAAAAATTAAAATAAAGAATAACCCGCAAGCTGTCTGTTCGCTGCTCAAGGTCGTATAGCAAGTGAGTTTTTAACAAGCTTGCTCTTCGACTATGGATATTTTGTTATTTTCATGGAGATGAACATGATGACAGAAACAATATAAATTTCTCTAGAATGAACATGCACCGTAGGCATGACCTAAAACTACTACTTGGACTTACCTTAACTGTTTAAAGACCCTTCCAAAACCATTACTCGTTTACTTCTACTTCCGGCTTATTTAGTATGACATTGGCTAGCCGTTAGCGACCATCTCCAACTTATAAGAAAAATAGAAAGATTTTCTTGCCCTAGTTAAGCTAATTCAGTTATAACTGTCTGAATATAACACTTTATGGATAATTATAGCATAAACATCTATTTTCTACAAACCTTTCTCGCGCGTAAATCGTTTTTTGTCTTTCAGAACTTCCTATCTTGCCCCATTTGTTACAAATTTGTGTTCACAAAGCTATAAGCTGTGCTTATTAATTTTGATCGCAAATGTTTGTGCTCAAACAAAATATATTTAATAAGACAGAATTTCAAACAGAACAGACGTTTACTGTAAAAGCAAATAGCTGTAATGCCTGTTTCATTAAGACTATTTTCGCATTTCGGATCAGTTGTTTGATGTTGCTGTACTAGGTCCTTATAATGCTTTTATATTGCTCTGAGAGCAAGAAGAGTAAAAGTGCGTCCGTCTTGTCAGAAGTTGAAATGAACATTAACACTTAGTTTAGTTAAACACTTAAATTTAAACCAATTTTACAAGCTGATTGCGGTCTTACCTCGTGTGTTTGACAGTTGACTAATAAACGGGACACTTGTTACTGGGACCGAAATCCCGGATAATCCGACAAGACAGGTTAATCCGGAACGGTAGGCCGGCAACTATGCTGTAAGCCCGTTGTAAACGGTTTTAAGAGTATTTTGTTGTTTTATAAAATTAATATTTGAGTTTTTACACCAACCAATTTTTCTTATTTTAAGAACATTCTCTCAGTATAAAAAGTAAAAAACACGTTTGAAATAACTAATCCTGAAGATTCTGGTAAGATATTGAGATAAACTATTTAAATTATTGCATTGTCATCGGTCCTTGATAAGTGTGCAACATTTCAATTTAATTCGACGTTTTGAAGTAGTTGAAAATCAAGTTCAAAGATTCCGTTACACACATGCATACATACCAAGCTAATAAAAGCGTGTTAATTAGCTATTGTTTACTCCACTATCACCATACACTAAACAATATTTTAAAGTACACACTATACAGGTCTGTGTATATGTTAGTATATGTCTGTTTGTTATCTTTTTTATATTGAAGTGACTATTTTGGCGAGGAAATAAGTAATGTCCCAAGCACATACAAAAAACATAAATGAATAAACTTTTTATTTAAAAAAAGCGCCGGAATATCGGCAGAATACTGATAAATCGTAAGAAATGCAACTAATAAGATATAAAGATTTTTAAGACTTCATAGGTAATCTAAAAAACATTGTTTCACATTGTCATTGTTTGGAGGCTGTCAGGAAACGACCGTAGCTTAGCGGATAGAGCGCTTGGAACGTATACCCATAGCACAGATTTTAATCTTGCAGATCGCATTTTTTGAATTTTTGAATTTACTACTATAAATAATATTCTTTAACCTTCACTTTCATTGTAAAATAATATTTAACCGCATTTGATTGGTTACCGTTTTCAATATCTAAAGCTTTTAACAAATTTCAGTAATTAGCTATCTCTCTCTCCTGTAGTTATCTCCATTCCGGCGATCATTATTACCACGAGCGGTTTAACGGCGCCGTTTAACGCGCCGTTAAACGCGCTGTTAGCGGCGAGGCTGCTCGCCGGTTAGCAGCTCGTTAGAGCGTAGTGGGAGTAGATGGACGGTTGGACTTAGACTGTTTGGTTGAATTCTCTGTCCTGGGGGTTTATTTTGTGTGCTTTTGATGCCATTATTTTTTTACATTTCCATTACATCGAAAGAGATTCATTATACTCGTAATTTACAAAACTTTTCAATTTTTACTACGGGACCAACCCAGAAATCACGAAAAAATATCAACTGTTCCATAGACAAGTACATAGATCAAGTCACATATCATCAGGCGAGTACTTATACCTACTAATGTACCTACAAGTACTTGTGTCACATAAGTGGAACAAGAGTTTTCGTAAATGTTCAACTGATCAGATTACCCAAACGCAGAACTCAACTGGAATCCTGCTCAAATCCAAACCAAAATTCAATAAACTCAAATCAAATCTCCCAAACAAGCCACCGAGCAAGCAACAGTGCAATTCTAAACTGTACAACCGCACGGGAACTGTCAAAAGTACAACTGAGTATAACTACGTGCACAGTGTGCCCACTGCGCGGGCGCGGCTGCTTACAGCCGCCGATACGACTCGCGCCGTCAGGATTATAAATAAAATTTACAAATTTAAAAAATACTTATTAATAAACAAGCATTGTTCTTATTCTTCTCAGCAAACCCTTCCATTTGAAACCCAAAGTCATTTATTGATTAACAATGTTTACATAATGGCAGATTAGAACATATTGTCCACCATCTTGGGGCGTCCGCCATATTGAATTTATCATGTAGGACCAAAGTGCTTGGGAAGACAAATTCAACGAACTCAAACTCGACAGAGTTACGTCGTTTCGTTTATGAGTTCCTAAGGCCACCTTCTGTCTCCATCATCAGACCAGCTCGATGGTACCATAACGTTGCATTGTCACCAACTTACATTAGTATGTCAAATTTCAGCTCATCGGTTGAGGATAATAGGTCTAAAATGCAGTTGCATGCTTTATCCTACACTAACAGAGCAAGTTAAATAAAATCTTGTAAAATCCTCATTATTTCTTTCCAATGAGTTAAAATCATGTCTTTATTGTTTGCTAGAGCGTCTGATAAAGACTTGTCACAAAAAAACTAGTCAATAAAGATAGCTGTTTCATGAAAAACAATCAATCACACTCATAAGTATTGTACATGGTGAACGTACTGCGATTCCCAAGCCGCCTGCCAACCGTGGGGATTATGGCAACACCCCTCTCTAAGAGGATGCCTTTGTTCAGCAGTGGACGTTTACTGGCTTGTTATGTGATGTGTGTTGACCTGCAAGGACCTGCAACATGAAGTGTTTCTACAACTACTTCTCCGGGCTAGCAGAGCACCGACGGTTTCTGCTTACCATCAGGCGGACCGCAAGTTTGTTCGCCACTCTTTTTATTTAAAAAATCCTTACTTAAATTATCTCAGTAAGTTTTTATAACATCTTTGCTTGTGTGATTTATGACTAACCTTTTTACCATTGCCATATAATATTTCTAGTCCTAACATAGTAGATAGTCGTGTCGTTCGCTCATCTCCCGCCATGTTGTTCCGCCGAGTGTAAAGAAGGCAGTAGTACCGGGTACAGCTGTGCACAAAAGCTCGTTAAGCACTCCAAGCGGTACTGTCGCGGATAGAGTGTCAACTCGGCTGAATCACTTGCGAATATGAGATTTGTGTGAATGTTATTTAGAACGCGTTTGGTATACATTTTATGGATATTGCGTTTTGGTTGATTTATTAGAAAAATTGGATGTTATTAGACAAGCTGCGCCCCATGACTTTCCTCGCAGCTTTCCAGTATTCCGACATAAAGTGCGTCATGTAAATGTGTTCTATGCCTGGTTAGTCACAGACAGATAGAGTCCGGAGGAAAGCAGGATCGGAATGAGTCTTGTGTCCTTCCGTACAATTTAACTCCACACTATTTCCTGGGTAGTTATCATCTAGATCGGCTCAGCCATTTAGTCGTGAAAGGTATCAAACAGACAGGCGGAGGCAGGCAGTACTTTTTATGACAAAAATACTTAACAGAAAATTGGTTAAAACAGATTTATTTTCACAACAGTTACATATTATCGGCTGTATAACTGACATAACCAATATCGAAGCGTATCGTCAATACTCTACCGTATCATCGGAGCCGTATCATGCGGGCGATAAATACGATTACTTTTCAACTGCCAACGACGTACTTGTATTTATACGGCATGTAAGCGTATTGGATATGGTTATTAAATGTTTTAACGAACCTAAGTATATAGAAAAGGCGGCAGGAAAGCAGACGAGACTGGCACAGGACCAAAAGGCATTTCCGACAAACTATAACATAGGGTTCTCCGAAAAGGCTGTTAATAGTCTTTAATAGAATTTAAAATATTATTTTATTTAAGTATGGGGGAAAAGTGCCCCTGGTGTTGCAAGTATCTATAGGCGACGGTCATCGCTTACCATCAGACGGCCCGTCAGCTTGTTTGCCAAAAAAATATTACATAAAGCGCGCTGTAGAGGAGACTTGTCTTATATTCAACATAATAAACACGCGTAGACTAGAAAAACTCCTCCATTTTTTCGTCGTTTTTTCGTTAGTAAGTAAATAATATTTCTGAGTTGATTACTTATTATAACTTATAACCTACCAAACACCCTACTTTTCAATAAATAGATAACTTAAAAACGACATCACCAAAAGTAAGTTCCAGTTTTTATACAGCCCGTAGGCATTAAAAAATAAATATTAAAAAAAAAAAATTCAAAATAACGTAGTGACTAAACCGAATTAACAAAGAATGCTGAAGTAGGTAACAACATTAACCCTTACTAACACCTTACTAGCAACTTTCTGTTGTAATTATGTCAAACAAGTGTAAATGCCACTCGCGGTCATCTATTCTAAGAGTGACTGATCTTGATCGTGATCTTGGCTACGCTACGACATCATTATAATGCAAATTGTAATAATATTAAAATCAAAAACTTTTAACTTTTTTTTAAATTCCTGACGTTTCGAGCATTTTTTTATTGAAAAATAGGCATGCGCTTGGCCGCCAACTCGCCTGATGTTAAGCGATGATGCGGTGTACGATGGATCACTCTTGCCTAGAAGTTACCGATTCACATTCCAAGCATTTCCAAGTGTCTGTAGTTAGCGATAAGGCCGGTAATCGTTATCGTGTGTCAGTCTACCTATGTAATTTGTGATGCGTGAACTATAAAGAGTTTATTTATCTATCTATCTAATTTTCGTAACGTATTAATTTAGACAGTTATAGTGTAGAAAAATATCAAAAACTTTTAGGACAAATTCTATAAATAAGGCTCCTGATGTCGACGAGGGTCCCGTACAAATAGTTAGCGTTTAACCGGGACAACACGATGTCCGGGATTAACCTGTCCGCGTGGGATTATCCCGGACTCCGCGTTCCGGTTACAAGTGCATCGTTGTCCCGTTATTAGCTGAGCGGTTAAATTGTTAAACGAATTGTTCACAACTGGTAGAGTAAAGTTATATGATTATTTACGTGATATTTACCGTGGTAAGGTTGTGGCAGGAGCTTAACTTTGAACTTTTTCACCAACCACCCGCGTTCTTCAGTCTTCCCGTGAACATGGTGCATGTAACTGCGCCGAAATATCGGGAGCTCCTTCCACAACCTTACCACGATAAATATTACGTTAATAATCATATAACTTTAGTGAATATCCGTGATAATTTAAAACAGTGTTTTGTAGAGTAAAGCACCATACACAATACATAATATACATAATTGTACCTACTCATAGTGTGTTTTTGTAGTTGTTCTTTTGCAAAGTCAGTCTGGGGATGTACCAGACTGGTGCCAGTTATTCAACCCCCAAGCAGTAGTGTGCAAATATTATTATGTTTGGTATTGAAGGGCAATGTTTCCAGTGAAATTATTAGACAAAGTTATTTAACATTTAATAGACTACCGGATAGATACCTACATGAATTGTTAAAAATAACAGGCTTTGTGAAAAATATACTTAAATACTACGCAAAAAATTTAAACGCTTATATTTCAGAACTTTATTAGTCGATTTAAATATGTTCTTCAATATTTAAATAGACTAATAAAGTTCTGAAATATAAGCGTTTAAAATTTTTGCTTGGCTTAGGAATTAATGTTCTGTCACTTTCCCACAATGTGAGTGTCAGTATGTAGTTTTTATGGCTTACTCTCAAGTCATCTGTAAGTATAGAGCGCTCCCTATCTAGCAAGACATTAAAATGATTATATTTCCTTGCTTACTGAAAACATAATGATTAATTTGGTTTTCGATGGTCAGCTCTAATGCTCAGCGTTTTTAAGACAAAAAAATATCAGTGTAGTAGCCTATATTATCTAAGAATGACGAACGTAATGGAAAACACGACGCTTGCAATCAAGTGAGCAATTTCCTCGGCTCATAATTCAGTGCATAAAAAGACAATACTGGAACTTTTGTCGTCAGTTTTCATATTTAAATTCAACGTAGAGCATTTAAAAAAAGAATCTGCAAACAACTCCGCGCTGGCCACGACACAACTAATGTTGCTGGTGTCCAAAAATGACAGTTGCCACTTACCATCAAGCAGACTGCGTGTCTGTCAATCACTCTATTAAAAAAATACAATAAAAAGTACAGAGATACGACATAGGATGAGGTTTGAGTTTGTATGACTGATACAAACTGTAACCGTTATAATTCTAAATATAAAAAACCGACTTCATCAGAACTGGACCCTAATTGAAATGGGACCAAATGAGAAGCACCAGCTTTCAAATAAAAAAAATATCATCAATTCACCCAGTCAACAGTTATGCGGTAACAAACATTAAAAAAATAGTCAAATTGATAACCTCCTCCTTTTCGGAAGTCGGTTAAAAAGGGGTTTAAAACCCCGTTTGGTAGTTAGTTTCTTCTGTTACAACAGAGTACATTGTATATTTATTCAGCATCATCATCATTATCTCAAACTTCTAGTTATTGTTAAAACAATAAACGGTAAGGGAAAATGAAAAAGATAAAACCAATTTAATGTTTCATTATTGCCTGAAAATCCTCCTCAAATTTAATGATCTTTACCTGTTTTTTTTAAATTATAAATATACTTATTATACGTAATAAATAGGGGCACGTGCCTTTATTATCTAAACAAATTACAAGATAACATTAACACTACAAAAACAGTTCGACTGCCCATAGACCTTTAAAACTCTAAATACAATCCAAATGCCCAAGCCCAGTATCAGTTGGCAGCGTACCCAGCGTGCTGGCGGCATAACCACGCTAAAAGGCAATGCTTATTATAAGTAATTATACCAATTCTGGAACCTTAACACCCTTTATTGTTAGTGGGTTCAACACTAGAAATGTAGAATGTCAGCAAGTACGAGTATAATAGCCCTGGCTATCTTTTTAGTACTCTGTTACAAGTACCTTAGGGTCCAAAATAGATATTAAGGCAGCTTAGATACAAAGATTAGCCAGTAACCACCGCACTTGCAGCTGGTAGTACTGCAGAGTTAGAAACTTGGATTACACGGAACTCACGCCCTAACTTCGTCTTCAGGGAATTTGGGGATACAATGTTGAGGGAGAGCTGAACTACGAACTACAATTGTTACGCTCCTACAAGCTCACTGGAAGAAACAAAGCTTAGGAATGATTCACATTCAAATGATAGCTCTAGTTATATTATTGAAACTGGCGTGGTTCTCACACATTTTATTTGTATTACATGCGTGCGCGCGTTGACCTTGATAAAGATCGCCGTATGCGGTTGAAACTATACTCGGTGAATCCGGCCTAATCTTAAGAGAGTAATTCCCGTGTAATATAAATAAGATCTAGTTATGCCGTATTTCCTAAAACTTCCTAAAATATAATTTGCCAGTGTCCAGTACAATGGGTATTAATCATAATCAATTTATTGGTAAACTAAGTGCGGTTCTTGGTTTCACCCGCGTGGACATTTTCTTATGAACCGTACATTTTTCCGGGATAAAAAATATCGTATATCATTCTCCGGCCCTCCAACTATCTCTATGCAAATATCGTATGTCATTCTCCGGCCCTCCAACTATCTCTATGCAAATATCGTATGTCATTCTCCGGCCCTCCAACTATCTCTATGCACATATCATATGTCATTCTCCGGCCCTCCAACTATCTCTATGCAAATATCGTATGTCATTCTCCGGCCCTCCAACTATCTCTATGCACATATCATATGTCATTCTCCGGCCCTCCAACTATCTCTATGCAAATATCGTATGTCATTCTCCGGCCCTCCAACTATCTCTATGCACATATCATATGTCATTCTCCGGCCCTCCAACTATCTCTATGCAAATATCGTATGTCATTCTCCGGCCCTCCAACTATCTCTATGCACATATCATATGTCATTCTCCGGCCCTCCAACTATCTCTATGCAAATATCGTATGTCATTCTCCGGCCCTCCAACTATCTCTATGCACATATCATATGTCATTCTCCGGCCCTCCAACTATCTCTATGCAAATATCGTATGTCATTCTCCGGCCCTCCAACTATCTCTATGCACATATCATATGTCATTCTCCGGCCCTCCAACTATCTCTATGCAAATATCGTATGTCATTCTCCGGCCCTCCAACTATCTCTATGCAAATTGTCTCTTGCTTAAAGAGGAAGGAATCAACGACAAACCAATGATATTCACAACAATATCACACAGATACGTGTTATTAATCATTGTATACCTTTCCTACTGTAGGTATTATCATCGCTAATTGAATAAATACAAACTATAAATCATGGCCGACATTTTATTGATAAGTTCATCATCATCATCATCGTCCCTGAATGACCCACCGCTGGGTATAGGCCTGCCTTTGTTTGTGCCACTCTCCCTGGGTCTCCCTGTTTGTGTCACTCTAGGTTGATTGATAGGTTACTCGTAAAAACCCGGAGAAAAGTACGCGGTAAAAATATCGTGAATGCAATAAATATTTCGGAAATGGTAAATAGTTCGTATTTACGTGTATTAGGTGCTGCAGTTTATACAGATGAAATCACAGATAACGAAATATCGTCAAATAAGTATCTAACATTGAGAGTTCAACACAATAAATATTTTATAACCCATCCCCATAATAAACTTTTGTATTTACTGATCACGACAGTTTCAAAACCTCATAAACACCTAAAAATACTTACAAAATGTCCGAACCCAACGGGCGGTGTGACCCGCCATAAACACGAGGGTACAAGACTCTTATTTTATTTATCATCCCCAAAACAAGGGTGGTTATCAATTATTACCATTGGGGAATGACCCCGCCGTAATAAACGTCCAGGCGCAATATGGCGACTCGTAATATAGGACGATGTGCTTTATAAAGCTCGATGATACAGCTTTATTGAAACTGGTGGCTGTCTCCGAGCACGGCATTACTGCTTTTAGCTGTTTACACGCAAACTCTTGATGTCATCAAAACATTTCTCGAAACGTACGTACGTTATTTATAATTATCAATATAAAAAACCGACTTCATAAAAATGACAGAACTGAACCAAATGGTGGCACAAGGAAGAAGCACCAGCTTTCAAATAAAAAAAAAAACTTCAAATTCGGTTCTCCCAGTCGAAAGTTCGGAGGTAACAAACATTAAAAAAACAGTTGAATTGAGAACCTCCTCCTATTTGGAAGTCGGTTAATAACTAAATAAAAGGTATGTGGTTTTGCCAGAAATATTCCGTAATTTTATGTCACGAAAGGTAAGTACCCTGTCACCCTTTTGATAATGCCCATTGCTAAAACTGTTTTCTTTGACTTCAAAAAGTTAATATGTGCGAGTGAGACAGCCGCGCGCATTTAGTTGCCACATCCCTTAGGGTTCAACAATCATGCGTGACAAAATGACACGCTTCGTATCTCGCGTCACGCTGCCACAGTTTAAATAATAATTCAGGGCCGCCTCGTGGTCCTCGGCCACGTCTCTCGATTGAAAACGAGGCGCGTGAGATGATTGCAAAATTAAGGTGTGGCGTGAAAAACGACGCTAAGATGCTTTTTAGATATAAAATGCAATTGAATTAGAAGTGTCAAATTAAAAAAATAACTGTAATTTTTCTTTTATGTATCTAATTAGATAACTGTATTCCAGTCGAATGAAAAAAAAACTTCTTTGCATTGTTTAAATTTTCATGGCTATATTTATCATATCTAAATAAATATTACATCAACGTATACTTATCCCGAGAAAACTAAAAGAAATGAGGCCGTAAATGTACTTTATCATACAACTTAAAAGCTATTTTCAGTGTGCAGTTTCGATGCCATCGCGAAAAACGATGAAGGAAACATCGTGAGGAAACCGGTAATATCTAACAACTTTAGAAAAGTTTATGGACAAATGACATTCACTGGCACTGGCCTAACGTGGTGGATTTGGGCCCATCCTCTTTCTCTCTCTCTATCTGAGAGGAAGCCTGGATTCCAGCAGTGGGAACATGATAGCCTGATAGTGATAAAATCGTTGTATTTACTGTGAAATTGGGGTTACATAGTTGCGGTTAAAATATTGTAACAAATAAGCGCCGTGAAATGGAGATTTTTCTTTGAACATAAACGTAAAAGAAAAGATCGTTCCATGAAAATATCAAACTAAAAGTAACCATAATCTTATGACACGCCGTAGACCCGCTCCTTGTCCCGCCACGTATCTCAATTGAAAGCGGCGCGCGTGACGAGACTCCAAATCTCGGGGTATGAAAGAAATGCGGTTTTCATGTAACCTAATGTGAGATATTTATTCAAAGTTCCTGGGTAGGGGTTATTCGTAGTTCTTTTTTGTATGCTGTGGGTAGTGGGTCGGTCGATTATGGGGTCAACTTTTACGCGAGCACTTTGAATTTATGCGTGACAATGTATGAATTTCAGTCAGCTCGTGACCACGGTCATAGCAACATGGTCGAAACGTCGAGCGGATCGTACCTATTTTTACCTAAAAAAAAATATTGCTCAATAAGTCCCGAAAAATATTTAAAACGTAATAAATGAATGAAAAAGAAGTAAACCTATAAATGAATTGGAAACGTCGCACGTGACGTAACTTCCGTCTACTCTACTTCGTAAGTATGATGATGCCGTCCGCGTCATGTCCGACGATGGCGTATAAGTATAAACCAGAGTGCAACCCAAATTAAAATATTTTTTATTTATTTTTAAATTGAATTATTGCTGAATTATTTTTCCACAAATGCAAACAATATATTTTACCCTAAAATTACTCGCTCTTCAAAAGTATCTACGCTCTCTATTGCTTATTTAGTAGAGAATGTATTTATATTGTATTGTAGAGATATTGTTTTTACTTATAAATCTACATAAATTTTCATCTAAGTTCTTCAAATTCATGTTATTGTGCTTTAGTGTTGTAGACCTATTTCGTGGTTTCCGCCGATTCTGAAACAGAATTTTACTAAACAAAAATACGAGTAATATTTGTAAAATTCCCTTTTATCTTATCTAAACAGACGTCTAGTTATTTATGAGTAGATTGAGAAGGGTCGACAGGTGCTGGTTCATTTACATTGAAACGGATAAATCAACCTGTCCAATAATTGTTATCGGGTAACCTAGGATGGGATTCCGAATTATAAGTACCTAGTTTAGGTTTCTTGAATTGTAGCTAAATTAGATGAATATTATACGAAGTCGGGGTTAGGTAGTCAGGGAAATAATTTATAGTATTTAAATACAAGGCCGCTTGCCTAAAGTGGCGCTGGGCCGGGCTTGTCAGTCGAATGTCGGGAGATCGTTGAGCCAAAACCACAACACAGTGGCTTCCACAGGATGGCAAACGATCTCCCGGACGGCCCAGACGGAGATGGAGGGATGAATAGGACTCCTACTTGAAAGACTGGACCTAAATTGCCCAAAACAGAGACGAGTGGAAGGAGGGAAGGGAGGCCTTTGCCCTACAGTCGTAACTATTGCTAAATGTACATTCCGAGAGGAGCCGATCGGAAATACAAAAAACCTCTAACAATAAGGGTTTTTTTATTCCTTTCTCTGTGAGGATTTTGGCGTCACACTTCTTGTGCATTTGCCAGTGTTGACTATTAAAATATTTTCATGTTTTATTAAATATCGTCAAACAAGTCAGATTAAAGCAAAACAAGTCACGGTCAAGGCAAAAGGCATGCCTTAGTAAAGTAGTGGAGGCTTACAAGAGTTTTAGAAACATCACGAAAATACATGTGCCAATGCGTTATATCACTTTCCAAGACTCAATCACGTCCACGAATGCTTAGTAAAATAATACCATTATTAAACTTCAAAATTCGAAAAAACACAAGTTCAAATAACACAATGAGACTACATGTTTTTTTTTTCACGGTAACGCCATAACCACCGTTAAGGGCTGGTTGACTCGCAACGTTGACTTTGACAGCCTGTTCTTCTGACCGGTCGTGGACGTCAAAATCATACATAGTCTGTGGCATGGGCTCCTACCGTGCTTATCACTGAGCTACCTACCTATTACATGTAGAGTTTTGCTAAAATATTTGCTTAGGAGTTTGTTATACCCACAGAAGACGATAATCGTCCACCAACGTACATCAACCTACCTTACCCTCCACAGATAATATTAGTGTAATCCCATGTCGCAAGAGGGCAGGTAGCGTGCCTTATCTCAAACGAAAGCTTTTTATATCATGTTTGCTTAGGAGCTAATGCAAGAGGGCATGATATGAATTAAGATAATTAAGGTCGACGATGTTTTGTAAAGGTAACTCTATAATTATTGCTGTATAGAATAACCCCACGCCATGGAGTCAATCCTTAAAATATTGTTTGTTTGGTTATTATCTAGATTACCTGCACCTTCACCAGTTTTCAACATTTTCAAGGTGAAAACGAAATTTTACTATTGAGTCATAAACCGCTACTATTTACCTTGGTATGTTAAGAAGGGCGCTAATTGAAGAAAAAAAGACATGGCGATAGAAATTAAAAACTTGAAGTTTGATACCATGAACTAAAAATCGAGTCGTTTATTAGAGAGGAATTTCAAATGAAAAATTTGATACGATAGTTTTAATCGTTTTAATTTTAATGAAAACCCTTTAGTTACCGTTTTATCGTAACAAACAATATGACTAGCAGCAAACTGTCATTTTGGCAGTGTTAGCGAAGAAATTCTTTTTCCTGTATCATCGCCAAATCCCTAAGCAATTTGTGGTAAATCTCGTAAATAGAGACACGGGGAGGGAGCCGTTACTTCCGTTCTGACACAATAATCAAAGTCTCAAGCGGAACTGTATTATCACGTTAGTGCAGCGTAAGATTGGAACTGTGATCCTAAATGACATTACATGTTATTTATTATACCAAAAAGAAGAAAAATTAAATTTTTACTACTTTATTATTTTGTCATTGTTGGTGTTTGTTTTGACACTAAAATTCGTACTTATATCATGACCAATTCAGCCGGAAAATATTAAACTTTTTTTAATACTAAGAATAGATTTTTTTTTGATTGTGATAGTTTCACCGGCGGTTTTTCATACTTTCCAAAATACACAAAACTACCCAATGATTATATGTGATCTACTGCTTATTGTGCTTTAACCTAGTTCTATCGTTACTTGTTAAGGATACAACTTACTCTACATCAAATTATCCAAATTTCAAACCAGCTATATGACCCACTAGCTATTGTAAGACTATTGCCATAATTACGAGTATATAATCATTTGGATCTAATATTAATATGAACCATAATGTAAAAGTATTTATGCTCTGTGGTGACGAGCATCTGTTGACTGTTGACAGATACAATATTAATGACGTTTCAAACGGTAACAGTGACTTTGACAGATGCTCATCACCAATAGATAATTGTCAGTCGGTTTTAAAGAATGGCACTTGATATCGAGCTGTAATGCAAATAGGACATTATTGTAATATTATAATAAATCCTCAAATATCTTAATGATCCGAATTTCATTTCTGAGATTTAAGGTGTCTTTCACTATCGGACTATCACGACCACCAGCCAAACTATCAACCAGATATTTGAGCTATTTAATATAAACATAAAAACTCTTCCGTTAACGATATTTGAGTGTTAAGAGACATACGTAAACAAAAAAGGTAGCTTTGTTTCTAGGTCAGCAATAGTAACGATAAAAATCACACACTTTCTAACTTTTGTAATGTCATAACTAGTCCCCTAATAAAACCATAGTGATAACAACGCGAGAAAAACCACTGAATCTACGAGAAAATCTCGTTTGATATATTAGACGAGAATTCACGAGGATATCACTCGGTTTATTGCGAGCTCTAATGTTACATTAGCTTTTGTCGATGTGTGCGTGTCGAGGGACGCTGTGATTGATCGGCGGATGTGGATGTGTGCGTGAGGTAGGGTTGGCACAAGCATGCGAAAAGGGTAATGTCGAAACAAGTAACGAAGTTCCTAGATATCATAATATACCCTTTGTGACAGTAGTAAACTCCTTACCTTAGGTAAATTACGAATAATGACATGCACAAATACAATACAATACTTTTTATTACACACCGCAAAATACAAATTAAACTTAAACTAACTTAAACTAACTTCAAAAATTTAAATACAAAAAATAAATATACAGCAGTATAATGGGCAAATAAAAATGGGTAAATAGACGCTAGAGTCACCAGTACCATCGACCTACCTAGCTGTCAAATGGACAGTAGTTTAAACAAATAAAATATATTACCACATTTTAATGACCACAATACATTTAATTAATGTTAATTCCATTTGCTACATCACATAACTATGACAGAGTCAAACTATTACTTAATCCTACGTGACGTTATGGTTAGGTATAACACTTAAATACTATGAGACTAAAAGCTTGTCATGTATTATTTACAAATGCGAGTGGCAGCCCTGAGGAAACGCAACGTAACTGAGTAAGGAAGCGTGTTCGCCCGCTGACTCCTTAATCTTTTAGTTAAATGCTGCTCAATGAACAAGCGAGAGCGACTATTTAAACTTTTAAAATTTCAATAAAATAAAATAAACAGGGCACACAGAGATTTGACATCTTATATCTCGGGGTGACGAGCGCAGTGCATTGCCATCCAGGGTTTTGAACTGTTGAAGTTCAAAATTCTGAGTGGCGTTGTGCTGTTAGGCAAGCGTGAAGAGCCATCAGGCGAGCGACTTCGCTCGTCTCGTCACTCAGTAACATAAAAAAATGTATATAATAATAATTATAAATTTACTTATTACTTATACTATACTATAAGGACAGTGCCTTGCCAGTGCAAAGAATTTCCGACCGAGCTCAGTGGCGTGCATTAGGACAGGCCTATGTCCAGCAGAGGACAGTAAAAGGCTGATGATGATGATGACAGTGCCTTTGGATTTATTTATTTATCTAGCACACCGATATTGTTTTACGGTGTAGGTACTTTTATATAGATCAATTTCAATTCACTGTTCTTTTACCAGACTTCAAAAAAGGAGGACGGTTCTATGTTCCACTGTTTTTTATGTATGTTCACTGATAACTCCTCCAACTGTTGACCGACAAAAAAAAACTTTTGTTCGATAGAGTATGCTTACAATTTGGTCCCATTGTCACCAAGTCAGAATCTGATGATGGGAGTCCAGGGAAATCTCGGGTAACCCTCAAAGTTTATAGATACTTATTACGTTTTTAATATATTTTTGAAGTCGGTTTTTAATGTGATCCACTTGTTTTACGTTACATTATATCTTCGACGTCTGGGAACTGATTTTAATGATTTTTTTGAAATTGATTAGACTATATTTCCAAAGGGTGGTCCCATTTAAATATTCTAAGGGTGGAAAATTAGGGGTTGAATCCTGTTTACTGAATTTTGCCCGATTAACATTTAATTTGAAAAAAAAAGTCATCGTTTTAAGATAAGATAAAGATAATTTATTCACATAGCGAATACACACATATATACCATTACTTACAAGCTATAATACCAATGCAGTGCACACTATGACGTCGTCAAATCAATACAAATAAGTTTTATATTCGAATGAATATGAAAAACTCAGCAGTAATAAACCGTTTAACAAAGTCAAATCGCAGCCTTCTTTCACTCGGGGCACGTCCTAACGCTTGGCCGTGGTCTTCTATGGTCGCGGTTCGACGCTGCACAAACTTTGTCATCAGAATCCACTGCACACCAAACTTTAACAATTTTTACTTCATTTTTATACGATATCTTTTTAGTGTCAGTTTTATTGACTTGTGACTCTTTAAAAAGTACCTGTCTTGTATGCTTTAGAAGTAGAGATTTTTATGCTATGTCGAAAGTTAACTTAATTTTTAACTGACTTGATTTGACTTTTTTTCGACTGGGTGAACCGATTTTGATGATTCTTTTTTATTTGAAAGCTGGTGCTTCCCGTATGGTCAATTTGGTCTAGTTCTGACATTTTTATGAAGTTGTTTTTTTATATTGATAATTATATATATTTTTTCTTGTTTTTAATTTGATATTTCATAACTAACAGTTAAAAATCAGCTGTAAAAATATGAAAATCCTGTTGTCTCGTTCTCTGGCTCGGTGACATTAATTTATTCATAATGTTTTGTTATCCAGTAATTGGCTTGCCTTTCACCGCCATCTCACTTCATGCTAAACGATGACGCGGTCTAACATAGAGCATGCTTAGAAGAAACCGACTCACTCGTGACCTGGAGATACACCTAGAATGTAACTGTCAGGAAACACCCATTTAGGAAACGCGTTGCAGTCTAGCGGTTTACAAAATGAATTCATAGTTAAATCGGAGGGTAGTAAAGTTCTCTTTCACCCCAGCTGCCGCTAAATTATATCTAAGCTTGTATAGCTCCAGTCTTTACCTATTAATCGATTCTTACCCAAAATACATTGAACATGCCTACATATCGCTGTAGCACCTTACCCCAACCCTGTCTTGTCATAGGCTAATCTACATTCAAACTGCAATCTTGTACGTTTGGGTTAGTCGTAAATTCTGTTCAGCAGTTTAGTTTAGTCTGTGGCCCGCCTATGTCTTGTTGAGGTCCGTGCCAAGGAGGTGGGTATTAGTTGACATTATCATGGTAATTCGAAGGGTACTCATTAACGTACTTCATATATTATCATTACTTCATATATTATTATGTATATTCCGTATCGTATAAATTTTGTGAAAATAAGTATGAATTTCTGTCGATTTAGCTCTTAGTGTAGCTCATTTAGCTGGTCCTAAAAGATCACTGTAGCTGCGCTCTGGCAAGATTTTAGACGGACATTTACCTCTGAGAAGAGACTTGGTCGATATAAAATGTTCCATTTTATATTATTGTTGTAATATTATGTTCTATATTCTAAACTAACATGCTGATCTTTTATATTTGTCCCTCGCACTCTTGTGACTTTTCTAATGAAAGAGAAAGAGACTGATAATCTTGAGCGCGCCTGTATATCTCTTACATGATATAAAGTCTTTTTGCATCTCCATAACGACTGAAGCGATTTGAAACGAAGTACAAATGAAATGAAATAATCATCGAGTGGTCAAACGTTCTGTTTATATTTAATGTGCAATTAAATGTTTCCCATTTCAAAATGAACCATCCAGTACAAAACTAAACAGTGTTTTGAGCTCTGTGTATGAATATAATACCTACATGTTGTGTACAATTGTAGATATAGATGCACATTAAACGCTTATCGACTAATTGATCGCCGCTGTTGGTGCACCTGTGCTTTTAGGGAGGAGATACTGTCGATAAACCTGCCCTCCTTATAACAAATGCAGTACTTGCAAATGGCGGTTTCGAGAAAACTGCGGAAAACGTATTTTTTGCATATATAAACAATATATCTATGTTTTATAACTTTTTAAGTGTATCTGAAGAACAAAATCAAAATGTTTTTTTGTGCATAGATTATCCCCTTGGGATACAATTTATGCAAAAAAGTGACCCAAAAATGTCGATTACTGCAAGTGGAATTGGTAGGGCAGAAATGTCGGGATGTAACGGGGTATTGGCATATGTTAGAGTAACTTAGTACTTCTCTCTAGTACCAGTACCAGGTCTATCTGGTACCAGGAGGTGACTTACAGATACAAATTCTATATTAATAAATTTACAAGTCAATAATAATAAGTTAATGTTAGGTACATTATAGATAGAGATCTTTAATTTTAAATGTAGCGCGTGTGTAAATAAAATAAGTGTGTGTGTGTGGTGGATCACACTACGCGTACAAAATACTACAAAGATACGGTGGAGGAGCGTGCACATTTACAATGAAAGATCTCTACTAAAATATAATTATACAGTTTGTCATCAACATACTCCTCTTTTACATATTTTATGATATCTGGTTAATGATTGTAGTACATTATATTATATTATAGTGTACTCTGACTTAACGGACCTTGTAAGTGCGTAAACAAGTGTTATCAGTCTACCCTAGTGTCTTAATGTGTTACAATATCATACTTAATGATGCTGCTGATCTCAATCTGCAACCCAATCACATTCAAAGAAGGGACACTCGGAATAAGAACGGTACCTCTGTTTAGCACGAGTCAGGTCTTACAAATGACGCAACACCATACGCAGTGACTCATCACTCCTGGGAGTCCTGCCGGTTGCGTGGTTAACTAAATCGCGTCCCAGACGATGTAGCGTCCGTCACAAAAACAGGATCGCGCTTGCGACTCCTAAATCGTCTTATTATGACATGAGCGCAGATATATTTCGCACGCTAAATAAATATTGTACATAATGTTTTTAAAATATGACCATCCAAAGCCCTTTACTTACATCTTCCTCATTAAATATATTCAACATTTGCTGCATGAGACCGTATCAACACATTACAAACAGAAAACAGTTATTAATTAACACAAGAATATTTTTCATATTTGGAATCAAAAATAACTTAACTAATTAAAATCAAGATATAAAATAATCTATTCTAATAGACCGCTGCCCGCAGGCTTCGTTCCCAAATTGCTGGCCGCATTGCCGCGTTAGATTGCTGCTGCGCAAAGTTCCAGTATTCTAGTCTATCAGCATTTTGGTCACGGTTTGCATCGACAAGACGTGTTGATAATTCTTTAAATATATATAATGCTTGCTACAGTACGTTGATTATAAATAGATTTATCTCCGCCCTTAATCTGAGTACGGACGTTTTGCTCGAAACCATCGACATTATCGACAAGGTAGCTTTGCGCCATCCCTTCAGCATTAAGATATTATCCAGCTTAGTGTTGTTGCCAGATAACCAGCAGCCGACCAAGTTTGTTTACGTTTACTTGTCGATAACCGGAGATGTTCTGAGGTAAACAAATTATAGGATAACGGTCTTATAATTATAAACTTTCAATGTACATATTGCTGATATTATGTATTTCGATAGTTTTAGACAACTATTACTTTAACTTTGTGTTTGTTGTATGTCTGGGTGTTAATATATATTGAAGTATTATACTATTAAGTATGTATTTAAAAATAAATATATGTACGTATCAGTCTCTGACAGTCATATTACAAGATTTGCTTAGTTTGGGGTCAGATGACCGTGTGTGTGAAAATGAGCCAGATATTTATTTATTATGGGATTTACATGATAAGTGCTTCGAAGTCAAATTGCAATGGACTAAGAGGTAATAAGAAAGCTGAGCAAAAAAAAAGCAGCTTTAGAGGGAATAGAATACAATATATTACCAAATTACTCTGAGTTGCTACTTGCTACCTAAGTACAGAAAAAGTTGTTACAATATTTAAATTAGTTTATTTTTTATTTTCTTTAACACTGTTCTAAACTACCACGGTTGTTCACTTTAGATTATAATATGATCCAACCACACTCAACCACAGACTAATCATCTACACTAATATTATAAAGAGGAAAGATTTGTACCTATTTTTGTATGTTTGTAATGAATAGGCTCCGAAACAACTGAACCGATTTGAAAAATTCTTTCACTGTTGGGAAGCTACACTATCCCCGGGTGACATAGGATATATTATATTTTGTAGCGAGGCCGAAGGCCGAGCTTACACTCGTGCGAAGCCGGGGCGGACGGCTAGTGGTATATATCTTGTTAAAATCATATACCGGAATTTACCATCTATTTAAGTATGTATTTAAAAATATATATGTATGTATATCAGTCTCTGGCAGCCATATTACAAGCTTTGCTTAGTTTGGGGTCAGATGACCATGTGTGCAATAATGTCCCAGATATTTATTTATTTATTTTTTAATGTATATTGGTCTAAAACCAACCCGAAAAGAAAAGTACAGCTGAATTTACATTTACTTTTCTAGTCAAGTGCGTTAAATACTGACTCAACAATACTCCACGGCTAAACCCTCACAAATTCACCCAAAATCAATAGCAACAAATATCACCGGAACTCGAATCGATCTGTTTCCGATTGGACGTCAAGCGACGAGTTCCACTGCCGGCCCGCTAACTAATGTGCCAATATCTCCGTTAGTAAATCACCGATGGACTTCCAAGTTACGTATGGCGACGCCTGTTCTGTTATAATCGAGATGAATTGCTGTTGATAGTGGTGCTGAGTATATTAGATAGGTCCATCATCTTTGGTACTACTTTGCGTGTTGAAATTATTTAACGATATCTTCTAGTCTGAACCCTAGCGTCAAAGGATCAATTTTTCTTGAAATAACGTAAATTAATACAACTCATAACGTCAATTATCTACTACACAAAATACTAGCTACCAATATACCTACTACTAAAACATTTGGACTGCCCATTAGACCGTTGAAGGTCCGAAGACAATCCAAATGTTCACGCTCACAAATTTGGCAGCGTACCCAGTATGCTGGCGCTGGCATTACCACACTATATCAATAATCATTATTAACATCATTATCAGCCAGAATATATCCACTGCTGAACATAGGCCTCCCCCTTTAACCTCTACACTGAACGACATCCTGCCATCTGCATCCACTGGATGCCCGCGACTCTCACAATGTCGTCGGTCTATTTAGTGGGAGGCCTACCTACGCTGCGTCTTCCGGTTCGTGGTCTCCACTCAAGAACCCATCTTCCCCATCGGTTGTCGGTTCTTCGAGCAATTCATCACTGGCAACACACAGCATAGTAACAATAATATACCCGGGACCTAAAATTAAACGTGGCAACCAGATCACAGTAGCGCTCAATATCAATCGCAGTCATGCACCTGTCCAAAAACTTACTGAATCCCTTCAGTAAATAACAGAGAGAGAGAATGACAGTTGCTTCACTTCAAAGATTTGTCGGAATTGGGTCAAGCCTGTTGTTTTATTCCACCAGGTCTACCTTTTGAGCTACTTGAGATGACAAATCTTACCTTCGTAAAAGTAGCGATGATAGCTCAGTGGTTGGCGCGTTCGAATTCTAAACCGAAGGGTGTAGATTCAAATCTCAACAATGATCTTGAGCTGCCGGTAAAAGAAAACATCGTAAGAATACCATAGCGAGGTGGCAAGGAAGTTTCTGTTGCACGTCTGACTAGCTACTACCTCCCTGTTGTAAATCTGTCGTTAGAAACCTAAGGTGTGTTCCGGCATCACTTGAGAGTCAGTTCCTACTATTCCAGAATAGGCGTGTTAACTTGACATAAGGTGTTGTCAAACGCCTGGCCTGTTAACTATCGGTAAAGTCTAGCAGATGGAGGACTGATAACGGGCGGGTGGAAAGTAACTCATTGCTGTAACTATAAATATAATATATAAATATAAACAGTTTTTATTAACCATGATAAAAGACCTGATAATCTTCAAACGGTTTAACAGTTTTTTTTTAATAGGCTTGCGTTTGACCGCCAACTCGCCTGATGTTAAGCGATGATGCGGTATACGATGGAGCACGCTTGCATAGAAGAAACCGATTCACTCGTGATTTGAAGACACTCAGATTGTAACTTCCGGGGAACACCCATTCAGGCAGTGCATTCCACAAACTAGCAGTTCGCATAATAAAAGTGGAATCAAAGCGCCGTACGGGTTTTCGGAATATCAACCATAAAGCGGTGTCGATTTTTTGTGCCCGCTCTGGCAGTCCTATAGAAAAATGGGGAGGAGGGAATTAAATCATGCAGATCCGATGCACACTCTCCAAAATGTATCCGATAAAAAACCGATAGACTAGCAACTTCACGCCGATGCTCAAGACTAAATAAGTAACTTAGTCTGAACTAAGGAAACGCATCATAAATCATAGCTAAGAACACTCTCGATCAAGCCACATTTCAAACAAACAAAACTCAATAAAATTTGGCTTAGCCGTTTGGGAACTGCGATGCCACAGACACAGTCCTTTCTTTGCGTCGGTGGTTATAAATACCTTATGTATGTATGATTATACATTAGGGCATGCAAACCGGGTACCCGAGTACCCGAAAAACCCGATTAACCGACTGATTTGAAAACCGGGTTTTTAGGATTGAAAAACCGGGTTTTTCGGGTTTTTCGAGTTTTTTTCATTCACGATGGTTTATGTAAAATACTACCACCAGAACATTAATAAACAATGAAACTTCATAAAAACTTACTGTTTCTCTATTTCTTCTGAGCTTCTTTACTGAGCGAATAAATTTAACAGGTTGACCACAAACTAGGTAGGTTTGTAGTGATAGGACTCGTTTGTAGGGGTCCACCTGAGGATGTACCACACCTTTGCCAGTTATACAACCGCCAAGCAGTAGTTTGCAAACACTACTGTGGTCCGGATTGAAGGGCAATGTTTCCATCGAAATTACAGGTCGCACAGAGATTTGACATCTTATATCTCGGGGTGACGAGCGCAGTTCATTGCCATCCAGGGTTTGGAACTGTTGAAGTTCAAAATTCTGAGTGGCGTTGAGCTGTTATGGGCAAGCGTGAAGAGCCATGAGGCGAACGACTTCTTTCATCTCGTCACTCAGTATCATTAAAAAAAACTATTATAATAATTAGGTATTAGGGAATAATATATTGTTAGGCTTTGGTTTGACGTTGACTGAGTGAGGCGCTGAGAGTGCCACGAAGTGTTAGCTGCGAGGGGGGTGCCGCGCACGATGTCACCATTTTGTTTGACAGTCAGACTCAGCCAAGTGAAGAAAAGAACGCGCGTTTTTGTTTGTTGAGTTTTCACAAGGAGAGCAAGGTCATTATTATTTTATCATAAATTATATATTATATATTTCTTCTATCGAGATACAATACCTATAGACTCACAATCACTAAGTAAAAGTAGTCAGAAACGTCCGAGCGTCGTTGTAAATACCTAGACATCACATTGACACATCTACTTCAATTTAGATGTTATGTCGCATAGTGTTCAACTTAGCTTGTCAGCTATGGAATTATAGCACTGGCATCGCGGGGCATTGTAGTCGGATCGCGATTGCCTTACAACTAACCATAAAGTTGACGCAATGTGTAGCGTGCGGCCGTGCGCCAAGTTTTGGTTCAGACCAATAATTTTTTTGGCACGTTTATGACTATAGGTATGGTATTTCTATGATTTTTTGACAATATTTCTAATACTACGTATTTTAATGTATAGTCTTTTTCTTTCTCAATTTTCATGTTTTTGTGTTAACATAGCTAAATCTATAACCATCATCATCCCATATTATTATTTTCAATGTTTTGATAAGCGTACGCTATACTACTTCTTCATATCAACAGAGAGAAAAAAATTAAGAGGACTGACAGTGCCGATTCAGTAACATTAAAATATATAGAGTATAAAACAACATGGACGTTAAATATGATTTTTGTCTTGTCCATGTTCATTTTATGATCTGTTGGGAAAGGCTACTGAGGTCGCTGAGCATTGTATTGAGGTTCTCCAGTGACTCTGCCATGATAACTATATCATCGGCAAAACAAAGCTGAGTGATGTATTCGCCAGTGATGTTGATGCCGAATCTGTTCCAGTCTAAGCTTGAAAACGTCTTCCAATGCGTTCGTGAACAGTTTTGGAGAGATAACATCTCCCTGTCTCACGCCTTTCTGCAATTGTATTGGTTCCGTGCTCTCCTATTATCGGATCGACATGGTGGCGTTTCTATACAAACACTTTAGCACTTCGATATATCTACAGTCGATATGACAACGCTGAAGGGACTGCAATACTACCCAGGTGTCGATTGAATCAAAGGCTTTTTCATAGTCCACGAACGCTACGTATAATGGCCGATTACACTCCTCGGTCTTCAGTATAATTTGGCCGAGTGTGTGTATGTGGTTTATGGTGCTCCAGCCTTTAAGGAATCCGGCTTGTTCGGGAGGCTGGAAGTCTCAACATTATACCAAATGTTACTTGATTAATCTCTTGTCAAAGCTAAACAATAAGAATACGAAAGTGCAAATACATATATAATCACATTTCAGCATTTTCTTTACTTGCACACACTAATACAATATTTTTAAGGCTAAAATAAAGAAAAACTCGAAAAACCCGAAAAACTCGAAAAAACCGGTTTTTGAAATTGAAAACTCGAAAAAACCGGGTTTTTTCAACAACCCGAGTTTTGCATGCCCTATTATACATACGAGTACATGGTCGAATTGAATATTTTCCATATTTGCTAGGAAATCTAAGAGGGATGCCTGTATTCACCAGTGGACGTCTTCGGACTGATGATAATGATGATGATATTTGCTGAATACGTAGGTAAATATCTCCTCACCCGCAGGCTCTAGAGGCTTCGTAAAGTAGGTAATAATGTAGTTGGTAGTAATCGTCGTATTTCCTCACAAAGGCGGTCTCGTCTCGGCGAGACGTCGCCGGAAATTGGAGCAAGCTGGTGATGAATGGATCACCGAACGAGGTTTACAGAGGTTATACTACACTTTTATTATTTTGAAGAGATTTCACGTTAGTAATTTGATGTGCAATTTTCTTCTAGAAATATAATTTGTCTAGCCTAAAGTAACCGATAACTGATAGGAAAGAAAGGTGCTTAAGTGGAGACCACGAAACGGAAGGCGCAGCGTAGGTAGGCCTCCCACTTAATGAACCGACGACATCGTGAGAGTCGCGGGCATCCAGTGGATGGAGATGGCAGGCTGTCGTTCAGTGTGTCCCAATAAAGCGTGTTTTTATTTTATTTTTTTATTAATATTATTTTGGAACTTCTTTTATCATTTTTAGCTTACACACACTATGCTACACTACTCCACATGCGAGTACAACACTAATCAGTTTTTTATAAAAGTAAAATAGTGTATTTCGCACGGTACATCGTAAACAACATGATTTATCGTACTCCTCGTAAGAAATATTCTGGTAATATTTTTCAGTTAATCGACGGCGAAGGAAAACGCATTCTGCCATTTATTTCCTCTTAACCTGCACCCAATTACAACCCGAAGAAACCATCAAACAAACACATGAGACGGTAAAACGGCGGACAGTGACGAAGGTCATGCGTTTTGCACAATATCAGCTTTCTAGGATTTTTTTTCATAGTACCTGTAGACTTATATTATTGTACTAGCTGGGCACTGCGGTTTTACCCGCGTGGTGATGAAAATCGGTGATGATGATTATGAAAAGTGGCCTATGTGTTAATCCAGGACATAAGCAATGTATATTCTAAATCCATCCAGCCGTGTCTGTGTGATTGAGTAACGAACATCCATCCATCCAAACTTTCACATAATTATATGATATTCGTGTAATTAGTGTGATACGTTACCAACTTCAAATAAGTTAATTTTATAGTCAAAAGTATCAAGTCTCTCATCATCAGCCTAAGTGAAAATGATAATGATAACTTTATTCATAATAATAATTACATGTCAAAAGAAATTTTAAAATATGTTAATTAAAATTAAACCATAAAAAACATTATATTATAAACTAAATAATAAAAACAATATCATTCTAATTTTAATTAGGCTATTTAATCCAGTTTTGGAATGAATTCTTTTACGCTATACGACGCCATATCAGTCAGAAAAACCTTAAGCTTATTTTTGAATAAATAAAGCGACGGCCACTACTGAATATTATAAACCTCCCCCAAGATACGCTACTTATATCTTAATCTTTCTTCGGCTGAAACTAAACCCTGAAGATAAAACAGTCCTTAGGAGAGGTACAGTAACAGCCACTGTACCACAGAACAGAAAATAGAACAAGTCAATAGTGAAAACATAAATTCAGAAGAGATTTTTTTTTAAGAGATCAAAATCTTCTCTGATTCCTGTATCCTAGTTCTTTATATCTGAGGCACAAGTTTGATGTGTTTCTGGAGCAAAGCAACGGTCACAGTTTCCATTGCGCACATACTGACAAATCACAGAAACAGAGGGGGTACAAAGTAGGACGAGGGGTGGAGGGGGTGATTGATGTTGAGACCCTCGTCTTGGTCCTTCGAGCATGAAGGGAAACGAATCACAACGAACAAACTCCTTGTTTTTGCGTCTTTAGATAATACGGGATAATAACACGCTGGTAGGTTCCGTTTTATATGAAAACAGTTTACTTTTGTCAAGGATATACGATATGAAAAGGTTTTCTTTATGTCAAGGATGCTAGCCGGGTTCGGTAAAGAAAAACATCATTAGAAAATCATAGCAATGGTCGTAGATATGAACATTTCTTCTGGCCATCTTCTATTAAAAAGTTTTGATTTTGCGCGAAATTTTTCTTACCAGAAACAAGAGGAGAAACTTTATACATATAGATATAAATCTACACTAATATTATAAAGAGGAAAGATTTGTACCTATTTTTGTATGTTTGTAATGAATAGGCTCCGAAACTACTGAACCGATTTGAAAAATTCTTTCACTGTTGGGAAGCTACACTATTCCCGGGTGACATAGGCTATATTATATTTTGTAGCGAGGCCGAAGGCCGAGCTTACACTCGTGCGAAGCCGGGGCGGACGGCTAGTATAATATATACGGAAACTGTGATTGAGGCGCCAAGCTTTCCTTCAGAGTGCTACCTTACGAAATAAAGCTAGCAATAATATCAATACCCTTGCTGACAAAATAATATCAGGCGCACAAAAACGATTTGCAGCGACATTATCCAGTCCAGGAAAGCACACAAAAAGATAAATTAAAATACAAGCAGGTATTTGCTAAAAGAACAAACCATTAAGTCCCTGTGAAAGCCTTAAAATTTCTCGTAAAAATCTAATCTTATGATAGCTTAGTTCGTTAGCGCATTCTATTTCCACGCAGCAAGGTACGGGTTCAAAACCTAACAACGAGCTTCAACTGCCGGTGAAGGAAAAATGGTGAAGAAACCATAACATAATGGGCCAATTTCTAGTACCTCGGTTATTTAACTTCGATCCTCATGTTGGAAATCTGTCGGCAAGCACCTAACGGTGTGTTCCTTCATCCTCCCTTGAGAGCCAGCTCCCATTCCAAGTGTGTATACTATATTTGACCACACTGTCGGTTACATCAGGTGAGTTGTGTTTTGTGTACCTGGAGTGGGTCATAATAGCGAGGCGAAGGCTGAGCTTGCTTGATTTCAGCATTAACGCCGAGATGGACCCATTCGACAATAATTTGTGTTCATTAGATATAAGTGTTTGATTTAATGTCGAATAAAATTGATTTTCTTTCTTTCATGTATTATTATTTAACTAACTATTGACAACTTAAGAAATGTCCTTATTGTACTAATTTCTTAAAATAATAACTTTTTAACTATACTATTGTATTAGCATTAACCTGTATATATTTTTTGTAATGAATGATGAATAAATAAATAAATATGCCTATTTTGACAACTAGAAATTAAAATAAAATAGGCATTCATGACTGCCGACAGAATGAAAACTTAAACTTGATAAGTACACTACATGTATTTAAGCTGCTGCGCTTCGCCAGTTTGATGCAACACGTCACATTAGCATGTCGGTGACGCGAACACATAAGTTTTGTCCCCACCAAAAATCGCTTAACGCAGCTTAAAAAGTTGTCACTTCAAAAAAACGTGTTGAAATCTCAACTAACTTGAAATAGCACCTACTTATTTTCGCACAAAAATAAACTTACTCGTATTTTATCAAACGAACGATAAAGTCCGAGGAATTCAAAGGAAATCCAAAGATAACCGGCAATTTGGCGATTTGTTGTCAATGACCGCACAGTTAGCTGTCACTCAGTGGGGGTTGTGGAACCGGGGATGTTACCGGGGGGGGGGGGGGGGGTGGAAAAAACGATCTAACAAACGAGTGCTACATTCGCAGGGTGGAAATCTTTGCAATGTTTGGAGATAAGATTTTAGAGCAGTTTGTTACAATACTTAAATAATAAAAGTTGATGGACTAAGTAGAAAATATATTTATAAATTTTACTTATATTTACATTATTTGACATTTTTATTATACAATTTATACAACTTTTGGTGATAGGTTATTAACTCGACAACATGTATGAAACAGCTGACATTCTCATGATTTCATGATTGGCTCATTAGTAAAATTTGATCATAATGATGAGTAAAATTTCCTCCTTTCCGCTTAATACTACCATTCCGTGTAACCTTTCACAGGGGTACTTTGTCCTAGGACGGCAACCTAAGCCATGCCGGTTCAAAAAGTCAGACAGACTATATGGCTAGCTAACTCGTTAATCCTAAATTATATTCAGCTCACACAAAGAGAACGAAAGTTTTACTGGCGTCCATTATACTCTTAGAAAGGGTATTTTTTGTACCTAATAGTGATGAAAAAAATCATTAAACTCGTATGCAAAGCGAATAGTCGCGCGCGCGCATTTACCTAAAAAAACCGCCGAATGCGGTTGAAACTATAGTCAGTGTAAACGGCTTAAACATACGTGAGTAATTACTGTGTCATATAAACAAAACAATTAACTAGTTTTTCGCTTAAGTGCTGTAAAAGAAATTACTCGCATTGGTAAATCTGGCTAGTGACTGGATATTATAAGCTGAAGATTGGGTTAAATGGTGTCCAACGGAGAGGCCTGTGTCCAGCAATAGGCATCGGTAGGCCTCCCTTATTATTTGCCTTTGATAACGTTACAATCACACTCCATGTGCAAATCCTATAACCAACTGATTTTCGCTTATCGTCGCCAAACGGAAAACAGCTGATATCGTTGCCGATAAAAAATCAAATCGTGCCAATTCAACCGTAGTCGAAGGATCCAGGAGTCGGTATCAAATAAATGTAATAATTCACGCTTCGATGCGCAGACTCAATGTTTTCTCGAATTCGCGGTTTTGGACACAGGGGATAGGAGTTTGGAACACAACTGGGGTTCTTCAAAGGACTGTTAATAGGGTTTTAAAGGGTCAGCAACGTATCTGAGATGCTCCTGGTGTTGCAGGTGTCCATAGGCGACGGTGATCGCATACCATCAGGCGGCCCGTGTGCTTGTTTGCCAACTATGGCATTAAAAAACAACAAAAACTGCTTGTGAAAAGGTATTATAAAGTTTGATACATTTATAGTGGTGGTGCATATTTCAATAGACATAGATGCCCATACTATGAAGCTTACTATGTAGCTGACCGTCCTTGTATAATAAAATAGTACTAAGTTCATTGACGTACATTACAAAGATAGACCCAATGAAACTCTTTCGATGATATCGTTTCAGAAGTGCGTCCAAACACAAAACGCACCAATGTGAATATGTAGTTGTGCGCCGATTTCGTTGGTGAGCGTCGGTTGCACTTGAAAGTTAGAGCAATGCAACGTAGATAGATGATATTAGATACGACTTTACAACGTTCTTGTTCGTTAGTTCGACGTTGTTTTTCGTTTATTATGACGTATCTAATTAGTGGAGATTTCGGCAGATGGCGCTTTTGTTAATGAGTAGAAATCCGGGACGTATATTTTCGGATAGGCATATCTTGACGACTACATCTAAGACTAAGTTATTTGCTTGGCTTTCAACTTCGACCGCAGCATCACTAAGTATCAGGTCAAATGTGATAAAACTAACAATTAGAAATTAGGAGGTATAAAATTGACACGGGAATTACACACGTATGATTAAGTCGGTTAATTACTCCGACTATAGTTTTAAACGAATTCGGCGGTCTTTTTACAAGGTTTTATTTAATTTCACCTATCCCGTTGTCTGACTGTCGTCTGTAATCAAATCTTGCAAGTTAAAGAACCACTTTCCGGTGTTCGGTTGAGCTGAAATTTGGCATACTTCTCAAGTTCCAATGACAATACAATATTATGGCGACAACGAGCTGATTTGATGATGATGACGGTGGACATCGACGCTCCTTGATGCAGTATTTGGACTCATTTTGATCAGCGCACCGTTCCGATCACTAATTACATAAAAGCTTGGTTTGAAAAAGTATTATTTCAGTTAAAAACTTGTTCAAGGTGAGTGTGCACACGGCTTCGTCAAGCTTTGCACTTTGAAGGTATGAAATTATTTTAAACAATATATAAGGTCGGGGAAAAAGTTTCTTCGTATTTTATAAACAAATTCAAGACATATTTTTTTCAAGTTTAATTACATTTAATTATAATATATATGTACCATTTTGTTCGATAACTTGTTGCCATCTTTTAGGTAGTGACATGACCCCGTTGCTGTAGAAATTTTGGGAATTCTGATCAATAAAATGCAACAAGTAGTTTTGACAGTCCTCTCTTGATGTTAATCTAACACTACCCAAAGAATTCTGAAGAGATCGAAACAGGTGGAAATCTGAGGGTGCAAGGTCAGGGCTATGTGGTGGATGCATTAACACTTCCTAACCAAGCTCTCTAAATTTTTGCTGAGTGGCCAAAGATGTGTGCGGTCTGGCGTTATCATGATGAAAGACCACACTCTTTATGTTGATCAATTCCGGCCGTTTTTTCTCAATTTCTTGTTTGAGTCTCATCTGCTGTTGGCAGTAGAGATCCGAATCGATGGTTTTGCCCGGCGGTAAATGCTCATAATGAACGATGCCCTTCCAATCCCATCATACACACAGCATCACCTTATTACGTGTTAATCTGGGTTTCGCTACAGTCTGTGGTGCTTCACTGCCCTTTGACCATGATCGTTTGCGCACATTCTTGTCGTAGGTGATCCATTTTGCATCACCAGTGATCAATCTTTTAAAAAACGGTTCGGTTTCTTTACGTTTCAATAGAGAATCGCAAATGAGTACACGATTCATTTGGTTTCTTTCAGTGAGCTGGTGTGGCACCCAAATATCGAGTTTTTTTGTATACCCAGTTATTTTCAAATGGGTCAAAACTGTTTTGTGGTCAATCCCCAGGTCTTCAGCTACGTCGTAACTACTAATATGCCGATCTTGGTCCACTTTTTCAGAAATGGCATCGACTTTATCCGTAACAGGGCGACCAGAGCGAGCTGCATCTTTGACATCAAAATTCCTGGACTGAAAATGCTTGAACTAACATTGTGCTACTCTTGATGACACTGCATTAGGTCCATAAATGTCACAAATTTTATTCGCGGCTTGTGTCGCATTTTTCAGTTTTTTGTAATAAAATTTCACAATATATCGAATTTCTTCGTTAGATTCACTCATTTTATCGAACAAAAAAACAATTGAAAAATGGCGGGAAATTGCTTTTTACTTTTTATATTCCTTTTTTAAAATGTCATATTTTTAATGGTATCAAAACCAGCCAGATACAAACAGTACAACCGATGAGATTTTTACTACAACTTTATACATACAAAATACGAAAAGACTTTTTCCCCGACCTATTACGTACCCAGCATGTTCAGTATTCTTTCAAGCCGTGTGTCAGTTATGTGACACTCACCGCGAAAACGTGTGAAACAGCGTGGAAAGCAGTAAGTGGGGTGGGACTCGTGCGATCCATTCCACAGGCTCCTATCTGCAGAACCCTGGGGGAATTGCTTGCAGAGGTTGGCGCATCATCAGCTATTAACGATATTCTCTCTACTCGACTGGGTCGCACAAATAATTGTGAAAGCCGATCTCCTATAAAATAATAACTAAAAATATTAGTGTTTTTACAAGCTTTTCAACCGACTTCTAAAAAAGAGGAGGTTCGCAATTCGACAGTTTTTTTGTTACCTCATATCTTTTGACTGGGTTAACCGATTCTAATTATTTTTGATTTGCAAGCTCGTGCTTCCCGTGTGGTCCCATTTCAATTCGGTCCAGTTCTGACATTTTTATGAAGTCTGTTTTTTTTGTATTGATAATTATAATTATATTTATCTTGCAATGTCAATAATATTCTATAGGCGGAAACTTGTAATTGGCCCAGGCACCAAATATATTTTAAAGTTTTTACTATTATGCTGTAAGTTTCCTTAAAAATGAAAAAAAAAAAATATGTTAGGTACTTAGTTTGTTTAGGTCAAATCTTGCAAGCTGAATTTGAACCAGTTCCTCCTAACTGATTTTGCTGAAACTTTGCATACTCCTTCAGTTCTAGTTACAATACAATATTGTAATATTTTCAAAATGATCGCAAAAATAAAAATAAAACATGTAATTAAGAATTAAAAGCATTATGTAAATTAAAGTTATGTTTAAATAAAAGCTTGTTTAATATTAACTAGGTTTAGCCCACTATTTCTGTCAGTCTACTTTATTTCAAAAACCAAATATATATTTTTTGATCATAATGGCTAAGTAAGTTCTGACCATACCGCTTAAGGCTTCCAGAAAGCATCTTGACAATTATTTTTTACTTAGGGACCACGAACATAGGTACAATATTCATGAAATCTATATCTCAATTCCAGTGAAATTACAGGGCACACAGAGATTTGACATCTTATATCTCGGGGTGACGAGCGCAGTGCATTGCCATCCAGGGTTTTGAACTGATTGTAGGTCAAAATTCTGAGTGGCGTTGAGCTGTTATGGGCAAGGGTGAAGAGCCATCAGGCGAGCGACGTCGTTCGTCACTTCACCGTATCATAAAAAAACCGTAGAGTTTGTAAAATACGTGCAGCATCCAAATCTTAGACAAAATAAGATACTGTTATTTATTCTATCATCCCGCTTTACAAATTTAACATGATAACCCAACTACCCTGATTGGCTATTGTCTCACATTCAAAAGCACAGGCAGGCCATTCCAGATCCTGCGAGTTTTGTCCCTGTTACTCTAAACTCGGATTCGCGTAAATGTGACAGGGACAGAAACAATTTTATGCACAAGAATAACTAAGGCTGCAGTTTACTAACGTAGAGAATGCGGGTCACATGCCTGTCACGGGGGAAATATGTCTCCCCCCGTCTTTCTGGTGGGGAATGGTGGGGTGCAGAGTAAGTCATGGCAGTAATGAGATAATAACGTAACATTACCCCGTAGTTATGGGGTTATACGTTAGATACGTTAACATCCCAGCAAAAACATGATGAAAAATGAACGTTAAAGAACGTCACATGCACAGACTAGGTAAAGCTACTACGTAGCCCAGACTTGTAGTTACGATTATTTCCAATGGAAACAATTCAGTCAAATTCCTGAGGGGCGGGGTGAGGGGACACTGAATGCTAATTGGCCCATTCAATGTCACTTCAAAACGTTGACGAATCGCAGACTTGGTCAGTACTGACGTAACATTAAATGTGTTCAGTGGGCGTGTCTTTACATCAGACGTTTTCATCTAATGTAGTGCCTGAACATGTTCGCCCTGCATTAAATATCTAGTTTTAGAAATTCTTTGGTCAATTGACGTCGCCTTTTGTTTTTCTTACCACCAGCCGCCTTTCATACGTCATTGCACCTGACCGGAGAGCGCCTATAGACGCCTATAGACTTTCACGGTCTATTAAGACTGAATAATTGAGTTATACCACGAACGTTTTCCACCCCTCAAAATGGTTTTATTCCTTAGCTATTTTCTACTATAATACTGGTATCGTTCGCGCAAAACTTTATGAGCCCTCTGAAGTTAGGCCCAGTGGCTGCGCAGTACGCATATTATAGGTATCCGAGGGACTTTACATGGCGTCGGGGAGGCCTCGCGCCTAACTTCAGAGGGCTCATAAAGTTTTGCGCGAATGATAATGTCGGACTACACCGTCAGCTCCGGTGCATGTATATAAAACACGCTGACTCCTGTGCCTTGTACAGTTGAAACGGCAGGAAATAGCTGAGTAGCGGATGGAAATAACAGCTAAACGCCCGACAGATTTGTTTTATTCACAATTCTCGTGCCGGTGGGGTGTGTACTCATTTTACCTACGAAAGTGTTGAGAAAATGTTACACGTTTAATGTTTACCTGTATTAATGTTCTGTGTTGGTATTTCTAATTATAGAACACATGGCTTTTGTCTGGTTATACACGTTTTTCAGGCTACTAGCTACATCCCGTATTTTTCAATTTCAAGTCAAGGAATGGTCGTCTTTATAATATAAAGACAATGATACAATTTGGTCAATATAATGTGCCTTATAATATAAGGCATATAATGTGCTTTATAATATAAGGCACATTATATTACTCGACCAAATTGTATCATTGTCTTTATATTATAAAGACGACCATTCCTTGACTTGAAATTGAAAAATACATTGCTGAGAAGATTTGGTGGGTTTAAAATAGAGGGGTTGGACGGGTAAGCACCCAATATGTAGATGTAAGTATATGTCATTTCGATGTAAATGGGAACATTGGTAAGAGAAACAATTTCGATTGCTCTATTGTTCTAAAATTCGCCTACTCGGGTTAGCACTACAGGAAAAAGCGGAAAACCGGAACGTACCGGATAAAACTGTAGTTCCACTTTACGACAGGTCGCGTAAACCGAAACGTACCCCCCTCCCATCAAGTTTCGTAAATTATTTATACGTGCCGTTAAAGACACGGTAGTAAAAACTTTAGGTGATCTCAGTATCAGTGATTTTATTTTACGAGCGTGGTTTACTAGAGTGAATCGGTAGGAGAATAAAACCGGTACTGAATATAGTGTTTGATTTTCCGAAATTTTTAAAGCTTATTAAAAACGGCTTTGGTGATAATGCGTCACGCCTGTGTGTAATTATTTAAGCAAAAAGTTAGAAACTGAGTAAACAAAGTAAGCAAAAGAGGGTTAGCATTAAACCTCTAAAAATTGTTAACCAGTTCAAATACTTGGGACACATAGTCACAGAAGATTTAAAAGATGACGCTGACATAGAGAGGGAGCGTTGAGCGCTGGCGGTAAGTGGTAATATGATAGCCCGTAGATTTGCTCGATGCTCTGTGGATGTTAAAATGACCCTGTTTAGGGCATATTGTCAGTGCTTCTACACAAGCAACCTATGGATTCATTATACCCAAAGATCCATCAGCGCTCTACGTGTGCAGTATAACAATATACTTAGGATGCTGCTAGGACTGCCTCGATTCTGTAGCGCTTCCGGTATGTTTGCTGAGGCTCGAATCGATGGGTTCAACGCAGTCATAAGAAAAAGGATTTTTTCGCTACTGAGTAGAGTCAGGGGCAGTCCTAATAGGATCCTGAGCACGATTGCCGATAAATATGATAGTCCTATAATAAAATATTGGATAAAAACTATTATTTGATATTTCTGTTAATTGGATATGTAGGGAGCTTAACGTCATTTCTTGTCTGTAGTTGTAATTTTATTTTAGTGTTAGCCTATTAATGTTCCTATAATGTGTATGTGTTTAGTTTAACTGATATGGATCTTGAATCTGAAATAAAGATATAATAATAATTAAGTTTGACTCGACACTAACTTTCTTTCTCTGTTAAATAATGACATTTAGATACAGTATTTTATTTTATTACCGTAACGTAATCACAGTAACTTTTAACGACTTCCAAAAGAGAGGGGAGATTATTGATACGACTGTTTTTTTTTTTGCTCTATAGTTTTTATAGACCGCCCAAAAGAAAACTATAAAGCTGGCAATATTTTCACTTCAATATCATCAAAATGTATATTTTTATTTGGGATGTGTAAAAAATATGTATTCGACTGTTTTGTAGCTTAAAAACCGGTATATAATATTTAGAACCGGTTTATTCAAGTTAATTGGTCCTCATACTATCTCCAGGCAATTTATGTTAGAGATTTGACACGTGTTTTGGATTTTATTAGTTTTCTTCTCAAATTCCGGATATCTGTTTCATGTTTGCGTATAATTGCCGATTGGCGGACAAGCCCACAGATATTTCGAGATTTTATGTTCTAAAGAGTTTAGGTTATGTCTGCTATTAGAGTTATGATTGGAGAAGAAAAATACAAGAAGAAAATCTAGTTTTAACTTGACAGTACACAGCACAGTAACACAGTATCTATCTACTACCTACTTGACTTCGCTGGCACCGACTTCAAATACGAGTGGGTAGCGCTTACAATAATTATATTAATTTTATTTATTTGTTTTTCGCTTTTGAGTGCCTATTTGTGGTTTTGAAGTCAGTTTTTTTTGTTAAAAATAATTTTAAATCTCTTATATCTAAACCTATTTATAGTATCTTATTACCTGCGTTTCTGCTATTAGAACGGTTTTCCCCTGAATTGAATTAGATTTAAGCACATACCTTTCAAACTTTTATTTTATTATATTATCATCATCAGCCCTGAGTGATGACCCACTGCTGGGTATAGGCCTCCCTTTGTTTATGCCACTCTCCCCGGTCTCTCGCTTTGTCTCATCCATTCATTTCCGACAGTTTTTTTGATGTGGACGATCCACCTCGTCCTCGGTCGAGTCGGGTTCCACTGACCAGGGGTTCTCCGTCATTTTATTTTATAGTTTTAGACACTTAACTAATAATAATATTTATTTTGTTGCAGGTACTTTCTGCCCTGACTTCGAGTTGACGTTGAATATAATTCATGGGTATGATAAAATCGACTTAATTACGTAAAAAAACCGTATCAACAGCGACCATTTCGCACGACGCCTTTGCAGCAAAACGACACACGATGCCATATTAACTCCTGGACTATAAAATTGCTGTATATCAGTTAAATTTTAAAATATAAACAAATTACCTGAAAAAAGTCATAAAACCTAAAAATCTTTTTTTTTTTTTTTACAATATTTAGTTTCATGATTTGTTTGTTCATCCCGCAAAAATTAAAAGTAACGGTAAGAGAAAACAGGCCAAATCATATTATTTTAACTAACTGGACTTTTTTGATTAGTTAGTAAATATTTTAAGAGCTTTTAGGCAAGCTACTTACCCTTTTCAAAATGGTATCTTGATAAGAACCCTACAAGTTCTACTTGTAGAGTTCGCTATCAAACTAAGAGATTATTCCGATAGGCGAAACAGACAGACGGACAGATAACGTCTACTAGTTACTATTCGCCGGAAGTTGAGGAAGTAACCGGAAGTACGTGGGTACAGCTATAAGATCTGCGCCAGAAGTTGGTTCATTGATCAGCAAAGTTCGATATCTGAGTTAGTTTGTTGCATTGAATGTTTGTAAGATAACAGTTAATATTATAGACAGCTCTTCTAAGTTATTAGTTAGTATAGTCCGTTCGGTATCTGATGATCGCTGAGTTCATTAACCAAAAGAGAATAAAAGTAATTTATGTTTTCATTAAATTTTCATATTTTTTTTTTATCTATTCAAAACAAGCTTTACTTACTCTTTTCAGCAACCGCTTTCATTTGCCATATCATGGGGATGCATAAAAAATAACTGGTCCGCCATCTTTGGAACTCGGCGATATTGGATTTAAAATGACGTAATTTTGCTAACTATGTATTGTCATCCAAAATAAACGGGTAAGCAAAATTTCTGCTCAAAGGTGGGGTTAACTGTTTTAAAATTCAGTTGCAAGATTTGACGTAACTAATAGAAGCACAATAACAATAAAAACAAGACCAGTATAAACAGCCAGGCCTGTTTTGTAACAACCAAAGACCAGCTTGACACTATACGGACATAAAATCCAAGGCATCCAAAATGAGTGAAACTGTTAGATACATGCACACAGGAGGACACATAGAAAGATAGAAACAGACAAAATATATACACACAAAGATACTTACACACGGCTCATTAAGATTCACTTTTCTATCCTTCAGTAATGAAATTTATCTACAAAAAATTGGGTTTTACAGTGATCTTAGGTATTTTAACCGACTTCCAAAAAGGAGAATGTTATCAATTCGACTGTTTTTTAAAATGTTTATTACCTCAGAACTTTTGACTGGGTGAACCGCTTTTGATGATTCTTTTTTTTATTTGAAAGCTGGTGCTTCCCATTTGGTCCCGTTTCAATTTGGTCCAGTTCTGATGAAGACGGTTTTTATATTGATAACTATCATTCGCTTGTATACTTAGTTCTCCTATTTTGCCGTTACTCGGCATGTGAATTTGGTCATAAAAATTAATGTGTAAAAAGGAAGTAAATTGAAAGTAAAAACTATAAGTTACCATCCACAGATACCTAAGTTACCCTCACTAATACCTAAGTTACCTTCTATCTTAGACAGTCAATTCAGCTGACTCCAATGAAGTGAACTTACTGGTAACTTAAACTTACTTAAGCCAAGTGAACTTAAGCTCAAGTTGAAACGCATCAGAAGATTGTCTCTGCTCCGTTTGCAGGCCATCAGTCGCACTTAACCCGAACTTAAGGGCTGTTAAGTGAGGCGACAATGATTTTAATGAAACTAGATGTGTTATTCGTTGTTTTTTTTTGTTACATGTTATTTTTTCATAATCAATTCAATAAGTTGTACAACCCTAGATTCGTGTCGAGTTCGTGGCTTATACGTACAACTTACCAGACTTAAATCATGGTGGTTTTTAAAATGCTCAAACGCAAACGCTTCGATGTTACATAGTTGAGTTTTCACTTCAGATTAGACAAACAAGAGAGATAGGATTGTAGCGTGCAACACTCGTGCAACACGCGTGCAACACGGGTTGTTACTCTAACTACTTATTCATTTATCGCAATGTTGTCGCTTCCTTTAACAGTAGACATCTAACTCATTTGCGTGGGTACCTACTTTGCTACCGTTAAGTAGTAAAAAGACTGGGTGGCCTAAAACTCTGACATATATAGGGATCATATTATCATAGATCGGTAGAAATCGCACACTGTGCGTTTTACGCGTTCCTTTTTGCCTTACACCTACAACTTGTGAGCCTAAAATGAGCTCCTGCGGCTTTTTCGAGTAGCCTTAATATGGGGTTCTTCAAAAGGGCTATTAATAGAGTCTTTAAGGGTCGGCAACGTAACTGTGATGCCCCTGGTGTTGCAGGTATCCTAAGGCGTCGGTGATCGCTTACCATCAGGCGTCCCGTCTGCTTGTTTGCCACCTATGTCTTAAAAAAAACATACGACCACACGAACGAAGAAAAATTTAGATATCCTAATATTTTAATTTTGATGCACATACAGCGGTTTGAAGTAATAAGTAATTAGAAGTGTTAGTATTACCACTTCCAGTGGCGTTTAACTCTTCGTGCCTAATTAAGTGAGGCGGGTTAATAAATCTGTAAGTTTGGAGACCAGATAGATCGCGGACACCAGCTATCGGAGACGGGTTAGATTTATGCGCCTCAAGATTTGCCTGGAAGTGCTGGTTTAGCGCTTTTAATCTGATATTTTAGTCATATTTTCAGAATTTATACACTCTTGGAAATTTGTGGATTTAAATAGCGTAGCGGGTAGTGGCCAGCTCATGCTTACCACAACTATTGTGATTTTAATAGCCGTTATGATACAGCAGCGGTTTTGGAAAAAAATAAATACGTTTTTATACCCACACTCATATACTGTCTCCGTTCCATGGTAGATAAAAACTTCGAGAAAATTGTGTAAAAACCAATTCATATATAGGTACACCAACATATACGTCTCATATATAACGTCATTCACCTTGATAAAGACCACCGAATGCGGTTGTAACTATAGTTGGCGTAACTGGCCTAATCTTTCGTGAGTAATTCCCGTGTAATATAAATAAAAAGTCATATATATCTGGGACCTATATACGAAAAAACCAACGCTTTATTTTCTTATCCCAGTTTTTCCCTCAAATAAGACCGTGGGGAAGCCCACGAGGCGTTTAGGAAATGAAGAGATCCGGTCCGAGGCCGCATTAATGGGATCTCTGTGCGTCTACCCGTGTCTTGCCAATGCCTTGGGGCATCCTCCGTGTACGGGTTTAGGGGGATATAGAACCCAGTCGGAAAATTATTTGAATTTGAAAATTTGGGGGAAATCTGAATAATGATGTCACATATTTTACTAGTCCCATTGGTAAAATGCCTCTCTAGAAACGCGTCTATTTCTGGAAGTATCTCTGTTATGTCTGTGTGTATGCGTGTACATATGGGGGGGGGGTGACTGTGTATGGGAGGGACAGGTGAGAAAGAATAGGGAAGACTAGACTAGGGATGTACTACCGAAGAAAAGGAAAACGAAGATTGTGCGAAAGATACAATTTAAGCAAGAAACGGTTTGCGAAAGGATCATTTGACGAAAGAGACATTTTAAGAAAAGGACGTTCAAGCATTAGATACATTGCAAAAGGGATATTCTACAAGTTTTTTCGGAAATAAAAAGCATATGTGTAATGCAGGATATCATTCAGCTACTACCTTACCAAATTTTATTTCTTCAGCTACTAGGTACTAGTTGGAAGTGAATATTATAAACACACAAACTTTTACGACAACCCCCCCCCCCCCTCCCCCCATTTGTTTCCAACTTCACATTGATGCTACAAGATATTTCAAAGTTTGTTCAATGCATCACGATCCTTATTTCTTAACGATTCTAGAATGCATTTCAGTGCCTTCGATGTAGAAATACCTACTGATGTTTGCTACGTGGATGTTTTGCGACCGTTTAACTACGGTAGGGAAGTATTGCCAGTATTCTGACGTAGTTAAAGTTGTTACGTACCAGTACTTAGGGTAATTATACATTGCTGGAAGGAAGCCAAATAGTTCTTACAGGAAACGGAACATTTTATTATTGGTCTTTGTAGAAATGAAGTTAATTGCAGTTGTATTATATTTGAAAAGACATTTGCCAACATTGTATTGCCATCTTTTTTTAATCGACTTCAAAAAGAGGTTTTCATTGTGACTCCTTTTTTTGTGTGTATATTATGCGCTCCAATTCTATCTTTGATTTAATTTTGACGAGAAGTTGATAAAGCAATTTTTAGGATTATTGTCATACTAAAGTAACATTTTTATGTAAGGCGGCAGTTTTTTTGAGATGGGCCTACGTTTGGCCTCCAATTTGTCTGATAGTAAGCGACCGTATGGCCGAGGATAGAGCACGATCGATCTAGAAGATTACGTAATTAAATACTGAAAATTCAGAACATTACGAATAATAAAATTCGAGTATTATTATCTACTTTCTTATATATTACAACCGCTGAAACAAAAAACGCGTATAACAATTGGTTCCGGTCATTTACCCCCGGATCCCCATAATTCCCCATAATACGATATTAATCCTCGCCAGGATTACGGTATCAAATTTATTTTCTTATAAAGTGGTATTAGTACGTAGGTACGTAGGTACGTACGTACGTACGTACGGTGGTCTTGGAAGAAATAAAAAAGAAAATGTGGAAGCGGTGATCAATTATTTTTAACCACCGACGCAAAAAGAGGGCTGTTTACCTTTATTATCTGTATGTCTGTCTGTGCTGTGTCTATGTAGCTCCCAAACGGCTGAACCGTTTTTTTTTTGTTTTGTTTAAAAGGTGATTGATAGTGTTCTTAGTCATGATTAAAAAAAATGTTTAGAAGCTTGAAGGTTATCAGCATTTTTTTAATATCATCTTGTTAGGGTTGGGTTTTACTCGCAACATTTTCACTAACAGATAACGGTTAGTATCTGTGGGTAGGGCAATTCTATTAGTTACTAAATATACCCAGTTAGTTGTAAGTGCATACCTAGATACGTAGTTTGTAAAATCACACTAATAAGGAGTTGGAATCCTTTGAGAAGAGAACTCATCACCAACGAATCTCCTGTACAAGCTAAGCTTCACAGTCTTGGACATCGGCGTGAAGTTTTGCTATCGGACGGCCAGGGCGGGCATGAAGCGAAGACACTGTTTCATGTTTGCAATTTCGAAAACCTGAACGAAGCTTTTTGATTCCACTTTTATTATACAAACTGCTAGTCTGTGGAATGCGCTGCTTGAATGGGTGTTCCCTGATAATTACAATCTGGATGTCTTCAAGTCGCGTTCTTCTAGGCAAGCAAGCTCATCTTAGACTGCATCATCGGTGAACATCAGGCGAGATAACTTTCTTTTTATCTCTTAAAAAACGTGCAGTGTTGCCAGTAAGATAAAAGTACTAACGTTGTATATATCTTCACATGAAGCTACGAATATTATAACACAAAGATTAAAATACGGGCAGATACAGCGAATCCAATACCCCAGCTTGACGCTGCTCCTTAATTTCAGCGATTGTACTAATTGCTGATTTTCTAATTAATCACAGGAGAGTTATTTGATTAATGGGTCTCCAAAGAGGGTGGTAACTGGTCGGAGGGGGGATGATTCAGTGATTTCAGCCGAGGGTAGGTTTTCACTTTAATTAGTAAGTAACTCGAGTTGGGACTGACGAGATTTCTTCCAGAGGTTTGGTTACGGACTTTCTTGTTCATTTTTACTGATTTAATTTCTCAGTTTTTTGTAAGAAATTAGTACCTATTATTTAAGAAGTCAAGTGAAATAATTAATCCGATAGATTTTATTATAAATCGTCTTTTTACATCTGAAAATAACATAATACTTGTTTATACAACAATCTGCGATGATCCATTGACACGATCCTTTGACGACAAAATATATAAAACTCACAGAACCCGGAGGTCAAATGAGTGACCACAAAACTATAACAAAAACAACTACTCTAAACCAAATGTGCCAAAGAACTGCCTGAAGATTTTCTCATAAACATTACGAGTGATAGCCAAATGGAAATGGCGACCGCCAGCTGATCTGAGTCCTGAAGAGTGGAAACTGCAAAGGAAGCCCAGGGGGCACAAGGATCCACCAAGTTCTGGGACATGGCCTGGCCGCCCGCGCGCTCACGCGGGGGCGGCCGGCTCAAATTTCTCCTTAACAGATTCAAATGTAGCCTTAACGAGCCTTGGTTACACGACTTTTGGGTTACCCCAAGGACATACAGTTGGGTCGAGTACTTTTGGGTTACGCCAACCCGAATATTATCATACTATCGGGTTACCCGAAAGCCGCACGTGGGAAAAATTCATGACCAAAGGCTTATGCTGCGGCTGCGGCGGTGACTGGGCGTTCTCTGGGGGCCTGAAGGTGGACCTGGACAGTTCGGAGTATACGGGTTACAAGTACTTTTATAAGAAACCGGGATACAGAGTGAAATCACGGTCGTGCGAGGACGCTAGATTTTTATATGTTAATTTTGTGCTGCTGGCAGAGTTCCGCTGTTTTGAAAAGGTTAGTGGGTTTATTTATTAGTTTTATTTATTTAATGAACACCAACATGATGTACGTCATTACATTACATAGGAGAGAGAAGGCACAAGAATTTGACTAAACGTCATCACAATATAGATGCCGACTACATGCTTTTAGAAAAACAAGAGTTAAAGTTTTGTTATTAATAAGTTAGTACGTACATTATACATTAAAAGTACAAAAATATTTTTAATACTTTTACTTAACTACGCGTATAAGTCCGCGTTTGACTACCAACTCGCCTGTTGGTAAGCGACGATGTGGTCGAAGATGAAGCACGCAGACTTAGAAGATACCTATTCACTCTTGCCTTGAAAAGGCCCAGATTATATCTCTCAGGAAACAATGAAGCCGGCAGGTTGTTCCAATCCTTGGCCGAACGGATTAGAAACGTAGAATCGAAACGCTTGATACGTATCCAAGGAAAGTCCACAATGTAAGTAATGGGCCGTTTACTAAGAGGAACACATTACTTATTAGGTACAAGAGTTTGTTAGTTTGATTCGAATAGATAATTTGAACCTGTCCATGCCACCAGTTTTAGTATTCAGAGTTATTTTTTATGATACTGGGTGACAAGACGAGCGAAGTCGCTCGCCTGATGGCTCTTCACACTTGCCCATAACAGCTCAACGCCACTCAGAATTTTGAACATCAACAGTTCAAAACCCTGGATGGCAATGCACTGCGCTCGTCACCCCGAGATATAAGATGTCAAATCTCTGTGTGACCTGTAATTTCACTGGAAACATTGCCTTTTAATCCGGAACACAGTATTGTTTGCACACTACTGCTTGGCGGTTTAGTTATAAGGGTATTAGAAGCGTTCTAGCAATGCTTAAGTTATCTTAGTGTTAGAGGCTAAAGCTATAATCGAAGCTGATTTTTTATAGTATAAATATTTTAAAAAAACTAGCTATGCCCCGTATGTTTCAACGGCATGTACATTTCCTGTTCGATGCCACTGCCTCCATCATGCCTCCATACCTATGCAAAAATCGCATTGTTTGATTGCTCTGTTGCTGCGGGATAGAAGGACAAACAAACCAACAAACAATTACAATAACGATATATATAAATGAGAGGCGTACAGTACTTTCATCTGTTAACATATTATTTATAAAATATATATTTTAAAACTCTACTACTTAAAACAGAAAGACACGGACGGACAGAACGAATTTATAAGGGTTCCTTGTCGGGCTACGGAACCCTAAAAAGTTTGATGGTGTAAATGAATAGCAAAATGTTCATCTTGGAAGATGCTTAGAATAAGTCCATATTTACCAAATATATTTTCTGGAACAGACGTGATCCTAACAAGCTGTACGGGACCTTATAACGTGTTTAATATAAAAGGTTCTGTCACACGCGTTCGCTACGCTCCATGAATATTCACGCGGTTCCCTAATACAGGCAATTTATTGTAACTTTTTTACGATGTGCGAGAATCAATAATTAGAAAGATAAATCTTTTTTTAAGTTGTTGTGAATAACACAAAACTTTTGGACAACCTGTACACTTCCTGCATTCTGTGGAACTTTCCCTGTAACCATTCAAGTTTAACTTAAACCCAAACATTTAACCGTACGTAAGTAAACTAATTAAACTACCCCCAACCCTTAACACCTCGCCGGCGCCGATCACATGGCTGCGACGAACGGCTGGCCGTTACGACACAGAATCTTCCATTTCAATTTGTACCCTATTACATTATGTTAAACTTAAAATTTAACTGGATTGCTCAGCAATTTTATGTGGAATTTAAGCTTATGGAATTAATATTTAATTTTGTGCGTTGTAATTTATAAAGTGCTCTGTATGGTGTTCTCCTCTCCCTCCTTGAATATTTTATGTATGAAGGCAATGTAATTATGCAAAACTTAACCTGTCACAATTGTTTATTCATATGATTATTCATCTTTTCAACTAACATCAAAAGAGGAGTTATTCAACCTACCTACCTTACCTTGCCTTTACCAGTTATTCAACCGCCAAGCAGTAGTGTGCAAACACTACTGTGTTCCGGATTGAAGGGCATACAGAGATTTGACATCTTATATCTCGGGGTGACGAGCGCAGTGCATTGCCATCCAGGGTTTTGAACTGTTGAAGTTCAAAATTCTGAGTGGCGTTGAGCTGTTATGGGCAAGCGTGAAGAGCCATCAGGCGAGCGATTTCGCAGTATCATAAAATAAAGGAGTTTCTCAATTTTACTGTATTTTTATGGGTATATTTTTTAAACATTTATTTATCACGTGATGTCTTATGTCAAACGTGAACTGATTTTAATGATACTTTTTTTATTCAATAGTTTCTATCTCGAAGGCAAATCCATTTAAATTTGAAGAATATATTCCACCTCTAAAAATAAAGGGATTAAACCCGTTTGTAAAATTTACCACACCAACACTATCATTGTATCAAGCAACACAATATTGTCCAAAACCTTTTGTTCAAAAATAATTTAAAAAAAAAAAAATATGAAACATTTAAGTGTGTGTACTCAAGTTTTATGCCCCATAAGCTCATAGCTCAATACATATGTATGGTATAACTTTAAGCTAAATAGAGCTTCCTGAAAGCTCCTCTCCTCCGCCCTCATTCGCAAGAACCCAAATTGTTCTAGTCACTGCCATTCCGGTTAACCCCTACCACAATCAAGCCTCGGGCCTCAAAAAAGTCTCCTGTCGCAGCCACAGACTGTTTAACTAATTCAATCTTTACAAAAAATTGAACTTGTAAACCTCGAAGCGGTAACGAACGAGCAGACATATCTCCACTGACAGAGCGCTGGACTCAGTGATTTCAAAATTGGTAGAATAGCCCTCTAAAATGTTATATATTCTTAACGGAATTATCTTCATTTGTAATGTTATATTTGTAGCACAGCAAATGGAATAGCCATAACGTTACGTCGTGTAACTGTCATTAATTAAAACCGTCCTTTCATAAAAAATTTAAAGATATCGGAATTTTGGACTTCAAATCGGTAGAAATACCGCAAAATCTGTAGATTTGACACTCTACATCGGTAGGTGCTCGTTATCGCAGGTGCCCGGTGGCTGTATTCGGGTAAATCCGGTTAAAAGCGGTTACCGTGGCCCGGATTACGCGTGCGATCCGGTTCCGCAGTTCGGGACTGAATTATATACTCAGATTCTCGGCTTTTTGTGAATGTTATGCTTTGGCCGGATTATGGTACTAAATTATGTTTTGCTATCAAATAAAAAAAATCGGCTTAACAAAGAGTACAGTGTATAAACTTATAATCAGTTTTCTAGGCAAACTAGGTAAAGGGAAAAAAGGCTATAGGTATGGTTGACATTCCGAAAACCCGTACGAAGCGCTTGGATTCCACTTTTATTGTGCTAACTGCTAGTCTGTGGAATGCGCTGCCTGAATGGGTGTTCCCGGATAGTTACAATCTGGGTGTCTTCAAGTCAAGAGTGAATCGGTTTCTTCTATATAGGCAAGCGTGACCCATCGTAGGCCGCATCATCGCTTAACATCAGGCGAGTTGGCGGCCAAGTTCAAGCCTATTTTATGATTAAAAATAAAACATATATATTGTATTGAAAGTTATGAGCCTTCAATACTCATACTGTTACAGAATAGGAGAAAACAATAAGAATACGATATTATTTTATTATCACACGGTTTGAGTTCAATAATAAGATTTTTTTTAACGTTAATCTATTTGGACACACAACTCAGTGATTCCAGAAACATCTTGCAACAAACAGTAGTATGTATAAGTGCACTAACTTCAACAACTCTTTAATCTGCGCTACACTAAACCACAAAGCTCAGAGATGAAATCGCGAGTCTAAGTATTATTTCAGAACTAAGATCTTGTTTCTGAGAACGCTTCGAGACAAGCAAACTTGTAAATCCCTTATCCTGGAGCAGAATCAGCGTCCTCTTGCCAAGAGGCAGGATGCCAACTTGAACTGAGTTTATAAAATGTTTCAATTTTATTGTCTGAAGATTTGTTAACTTTATCCTATTTCACCGATTCATTTTTAATAACGTCTGTGTTCCATTAAAAATGGCATGTTTTATTGTTGTGATCTTTGTGCACGTGTCAAAACTAATTGTCAAATATTAATTTGACAATTAGTGTGAATAATTAGACATACGTTATACTATTTTACAACTATCTTATTTGTAGATCGAATGAAAAAGTCGTCGTCGTATTTTCTGACCAAAATTGAAAGCCACCCATAGAAAGAAAACAAACTACATCATTAATCCAATTTTTAATTTATTAATATACTACTTAAAACCTTTTGAAATTTGCGTATTAGTTTAGAGCCATTTTAAAATTAGTAAACAAAACCAGCGTCCATAATAACATTTTTCGTTACAACGGTTTAAAAAAAAAATACAACCCATAACGACCAAAATTTTGTGAAAATTGACCCTAGTGCTTTATTATGCTCTATAACATTCTAACACAGCTTTTCTATTAAAAAGTTATCGAAATCTATTAAAGTTTTTGTTTTAAAGGTCCCTAAATACGCCGCCAAGAAAAGTACGCTCAAGACACCAACAATATCTCCCAAATGAAACAAACGCCTCTAAAACTGGATCCTCACAACCTCCGACATATTACACACGTTTTGAATACGAAGCTGTAAGACGTGCTCGTTTAGACAGGCACGCTTGCTCGAATTATTAAATACAATACGTATTAGTAACAATTCCGCATACACTCTATATGCTAATGACATAGCATGCATGAGCCGAAATATCACGTCCTGATGCGCGTCATCTTATCCGGCTTTCCTTTGGTACGGACACAAAACTTTTTTCTTATCTGTGGTTACGGGGACTGCAGAGCTCCCATCGACATAAGCGTCGTGCATCGTGAGTTTCACATTTCTTTATTATTAATAATAACTTGTTATTGCTCAAAAGATTACAAGCTTGTAAAGTAGGTGCTAAGAATTAGTGGGTAGGTGACATAATTGTACATACTTATTCCAATAGGTAGCCCTGAATCTCACACTAGGGTGGTCCTGTGTCGTGAGATTCAGTGCATTTGTGTTCATATTAGTATTATTAATAGACTTACAAAATAGGATCCAAAGTAAGTTTAGTAAAAGAACCGAAGCTATTAAAAGTTTGATTGTTAAATTACGTGTAGTGATAATTTATCTAAATAAGTGAATATTGGTCTGTCAACGGTGGGACCGGCTAGCTCTGGTTTGCAAAGACAAACTTGTTTCAAAATATTTTCTTCTATTTTCTCCTCGCCCTTATTGTATTATGCGCTAGGGCTTATAATTCAACTGACACTGATTATCATAAACATGCATCTTTCAATTCATTGCTCGAATCATGCCAAAAAGAGCTTTTGCCAAACTCAACCTGACGCTGAACCGATTCTCAAATAAAAATGTAAACCAAAATATTGCAATTAAAATGATTTGCCGGTGAAGTTCCATTTATAACACAATCAACGATCGGGCGTTCGGCATAAAGTGGAGCGCGCACTCGACGGTAATCGATCTCGGTAACCAAATTACGGCAATTGAGAAAGTCTGCGACGGCCTTTAGGGCAATTTGTGGTGTCGAGACGTGCGAGCGAAGATGTAATTGTAGTATTGTTTTGTTCTGTAACATGACAACGAATGTGTTCATAATTTAAAAAAGCCACTTCGTGGTTGGGAACGATACTCTCGAAGTTGTTGACCATTACACCTATCTTGGACAGATTGTTCAGTTAGGTAAGTCCAACTTAGGCAAAGAGGTCGCCCGAAGAATCCAACTCGGATGGGCAGCGTTCGGGAAATTGCGTGACATCTTCTCGTCCAAGATACCACAGTGCCTAAAGACAAGGGTTTAACCAGTGTGTGTAGATATTCGCCAAAGAACCAGAGTCACCAACATTGCTATTAAAATTTGCAAGTTGAAGTGGCAATGGGCAGGCCACATTGCTCAAAGAACTGATGACTGATGGGGAAGAAAGGTTCTCGAGTGGAGACCACGAATTGGAAGACGCAGCGTAGGTAGGCCTCCCAATAGATGGACCGACGCCATTGTGAGAGTCGTGGGCATCCAGTGGATGCAGATGGCAGGATGACGTTCAGTGTGGAGGTTAAAGGGGGATGCCTATGTTCAGCAGTGGACGACTTCTGACTGATGATGATAACTTTGTCGTAAATTTAACTTCAAGATATGTAGCTAGAGTAAGTGACACCACAGAATACATATAAGTAGTGATGCCTTATCTTTGTCTCCATGGGAATTTTTCCGAAAGGCATATTAAAAATAAATATAATTCATTAAAATGCTATAGATGGCGTTGACAAGATATGGGTCTGAAGATTTTGCAAAATCACAGACGAAGAAAGGTCAATTAAAAAACATGCTTATTCTCATAGACAGACAAAATATATTTGTCTGTCTGACACTGTCTGTCATGCTTATTTTTATTTCTTTTTGTATTGCGTAGTATAGTATTTTGTGGTTATTGTTTGCTAACAAAGTACCTACTAGTTTTTCCACAACACAACACAAATCAGTAGATATATGTGTGCCTTGCCTAGCCGTATTATAAAATGTGTCCTCTTCCTTGTATTGTAGGTTTCATTGTAAAAATGTTAGTAAAAATGTATCATGTCTGGTCAGTGCCATCTATCAACGTTTGCAGAACTATGTTCTTTCAGCTGTCAGAAAACCTTCCATTATCTTATACGTTATTTTGGTTTAAAAGACAAACTACTGAACCGATATTGATGAAATTTCTACGACACCAATTTGAAAGTATATCCTTTCAATATAAAAAAAAAACTTTCTAAATTAGTTCATAAATGTCGGAGGTCTGAAGTAACATTGAAAAAGCTAAATTGATGAGAACCGCTCTTTATTGAAGTCAGTTAAAAACATAACAATAAAATTGATTATTTAATGTCTAACCAATAAAGTACAGAGGAAATATGTAAAGCGTGAAAGGTCAGAGTTAAGACTGAGTGGCAAATCTGCCTGGTAACAAATCATTGTGCCCACTTACCATTTTTGTACTAAAAAGATTGGATGAAAAATAAAACCACAATTTATCGCGGTCTCAAATTTCAATTGTGGAAGATTATGTTTAATATTGCGAATTTTTATGTATTCTTTGAAAGTATGCCAACTTATTCTTAGTTTACATCAAATTACATGATATCAACTTTTATAAAAATGTTGTCTTTCTAACCATTATTACAAATTCATTTCCGTAGATTTAGAAGAAATATCAATATTTCAAATGACTACTATGCGTGAGCATAAAAATATTTCTAAATATAAAACTTGTCCTCGAAATGACAAACGTGATTATGCCACCTGTTAAATTATGCAAAAACCGTGCCATTTTGTCCGCCGATGTCCGGTTAAGGTTTTAATCCGGTACATTAGCCATTCCGACCGCGCGCGATCCTCCTCGACCATAACCGGTTAATTCTGACTGGATAATTCGTACCCGGTTACATGAACTGTACTCACTGCGTTCGATTACTTGGTTGCAACATGGCTAATTCATCTTCTGTTTACACATGCTTGAAAATAATTCTACGAGTTTTATTACGAGCTACAGTTGCTCTAGGAGCTTTTTGCAACCATAAACTCTACACTGCAGAAAAAACATACAATGAAATATTATACTAATAAAGAATTTACTAAATAAAATGCCATTTTAATTGGTTGTTACTGGCTGACATTATTAAGATACCAATGACGTATCATCACAGAAAAAAAAATCTTCCCTTCTCTTTTCTGTACGACTAATGGCGTCAATTTAGCTAATTGGACAATTTGCCATGTTAGACGTTTTCATAATCATCATCATCATCAGTCAGAAGACGTCTACTGCTGAACATAGGCCTCCCCCTTTAACCTCCACACTGAACGACAGCCTGCCATCTGCATCCACTGGATGCCCGCGATTCTCACAATGTCGTCGGTCCATCTAGTGGGAGGCCTACCTACGCTGCGTCTTCCAATTAGAGAGACTCCCGATTCCGATTCCTTAGACGTTTTGCTACTTAATATTTCTATATTATCGTCACTACAAGACCACTGAAAACTCGCTTAATCAAATATGTCGAAACCAGTGAGTATAATCTTGTCTGGTTACACTACGCACACTATGCGATGTGACGGCACCCGGATAATTCTCAGGTTAATTCTGACATCTTGTCTTACCATACCAACTGATTTGAAAGGGTTTTATTAAATTATCATAAATGCGTCCCGAAAGTAAAGAAGGTATGACATGGTCTCCAATTGAAGCTACGTGATGCGAATACGGGGTAGGAGAAAAGATTTCAGTCCATATCTCGAAAAGGACAGAATTTTGTTAGGTCTAGGATAAAACTAACCTACTTCCGCCAGCATAGAAGTAGTAGTAAGTAGTGGGTGCGAGCATTTGGTTGGTATTTAGATCAGTAGTTAGCTTGTATAGTTAATTGACACTTCTAGTAAAAAGGGCATTCATGGGGACTGCTGATAAAAATGAAAATTTAAAAACATTAGCATTTTCTAATACCTTAAAAAACACGGCAGTGTGTCTGACTTTAGGAATAAAATATGATGCAGTGTGAGTATTTTATGAGCTCATTCTGGGTCAAGTCACTCTCATTCTAATTGACGTGGGAGTGACAGGGAAGGACTAATATGTTGATTGGACAAGTATGGCTCGCAGGTCATAAAAACTTAAAAACACTACCAATAAATAATCTTCGTATTTCAATCTTATATTGAATTCTATCTCAGTTTTTTTACTGTAACGCGAGCTAGAAAGTATTGCAAAATGTAAATAAAAATTATAAGAATATAATAAAGAAAAAGTTTTAACCAGATTATTACGAACTTCGTTTGAAACAAGATTCGCAAAGCTAGTTTAATTACACCACTGGGTTCGAAAAACAACTCTTTTTTCCCGTCTGTAGAAATGAAGAGAAACATTTTCTCATAAAAGTTCTGGAGCGGAAAACCCATAAAATGTTTTTGAGAAACTGTTCTGAAACTAATCGAATACGAAAAGACCTTAAAAAGTTCATGTAAGTTTTTTTATGAGTTCAATAAGTAAAATACAGCTTTTGTTTTATTTTTAAACAATACGATAAAATGTTTTTAAGATCATTTACAACCAGCTCATGGCTCTGAAAAAAGAAGCGTTCTAGCGTTTCTAGTTTGTACTAAAACTATTTATTACTTATCAAGATTTGCCTGTAAATACAAAACATTTACGACCAGATTAACTTTGCTAACGTTTGCTATTAAAAAAATACTCGAATTACAGTTTTTTAAATATATTTTTTTATGTTTTGACCACCAACTCGCCTGTTGGTAAGCTACGACGTGGCTGAACAAGCCTTTGTTGGTGAAGATGGAGCACGCAGACTTAGAAAATCACTGTATATGCAACTGTTGTAGTACATCACACTCAAATATAATATTATAAATGCGAAAGTTTGTTGTGTGGGTGTGTATATTTGTTAAATGTTCACGCTGAAACGGCTGATTAGATTTGCATGAAATTTGTAATGGGTATAAGACATCTTATACCCTGGATTAACACATAATACTTAATATTATTTTAAAACGTTTCCGGTGGGATAGATGGTTAAACCGCGGGCCACTGCTAGTTAAAAATAATACAAACTGCAATGCAGTGCGCTCAAGAAAAGTGCGCAAAGTTACCTAACTTGGCAACTTATATTCAAGTTACCAGGTTGCCCAGGTACCAGGGATCCAGAACTCGGAAGAGTATCAACTGTGTATCAATTTAACGAGGCGCCTACTGCCGCAGGTTAGCGCGCACCTGTGACCTGGTCACAGACTAACGCGTTAGAAGGGATAGTTGCTTGTGAGATGGTCAATATATGTTACATTCTGTCTACATCATTTATGTTTGTATTTTTTTATTAACTTAAACGGCATAAAAGTTCAATATCATTTAATCAATAAAAAAATACAAATTGGAGTAATAAATTTAAAAATACAAAAATTATCACAGTTTTGATGTTGGACCTGATGACGATGATGACGATGAGGAAGTAAATTAAAATAATGTCATAAAAGAATATAAATATAAAAAACAATAATTTAATATCAATACCATACTTTATTCTTGAAGATATAAAAATCTTCATTTCGTACAAAAAAATCGGGGCAGTCAAAAGGCTACCCTTTGATCTAAACCTACAATGCTTTTCGATTTTACAGTTTATATGCACACCGTGGGTGTGGAACCCTCTGCAAGAGTTTAAACTCGCCGAAAAGTACAACATGTGTATTTTTCAATTCTAATCGAGTCCAAACAGATACTTACTCGTATGATCCACCCCAGTTCCTGTCTTGGCCATGATGTACCATGCAAACGCAAGCATATCATGTTTTTTTGACGTGATAACGTCTTATAATTCGATGTACGCCAGCTGCATGCACGTAAAAGCATGACTCATTGTCACGTTCCGCCTGAGCCGAGCGTGCAAGCGAGAGCGCGGAACAAGCGATAGAGAGGCACGATCGGCCTAAGCGTTCAGCTTGTGACGCATACGTTATCGCGTAAAATATCTTCCGTAAACCTACGAGTACTTTACAGACAACCATATTTTTTTAATCTTTAGAAATAAAACACAGGCGAGCAAATCTTTCTATTTTCTAGCAAATATTTTGATAATGATGCGAACATGCAACAGTGACTTTATATTTAATTATTTTCTACGTAATAATGATTCGGCTGGAAGTGAGCGATGTGTGAAAACCGCGAATGGATCGCCTGCAATACATTATTGACGCGAAACATGACGCTGTGGGATTAACAAAATGATTTCATTTTGTTGCAATTAAAATTAACTAGTACTTCATGTGGTGTGGAAATAATAATGTGTTACATATAACATCGGAATTCACGTGACTTTAATTTTATACTGAACTAGCTTTGCTATTTGGTTTTCACGCTTTTCCCGTGATGTAGTTTTTGTCCGTTCTATTATTTTATATTCATTTTCTAACCAAATTTTTACTAACTTAAAATTTGACATAATTAGACAAAAAGACATAAAATTCACATTTTTAATAATACACAGGCGATGCCGCACAGCGTCTTGTACTTTAAAGCTAAAATAAATACTTCGTCTCTTCTTTCAAATTAAAAATGTTATTCTTTGCTCGGAACGTCAGAATAAAAGTACTCAAGCGAAGCTGCGTCATAATAAATCAGTTCAAGAGGCCACCTCAAGACAAGGGGAGATGGATCCATCCCCCCTTTCCCCCTACCTATTGCCCTCCTCCATCGGTTACATTGTAACGAAATATATTGTTTTAACATAATTAAAACGTTAATAACGTCGTTGTAATAGCGACGAAATTGTTTCTCGTTAAGTTAAAAATATATTTTTGTGTTTAATTAGAAGATAATGAATATGGCAGCTGCAGAAATGTTTTGTTTTATATACTTTTTTTAATAATAAGCGATCTGAAGACAACTAGATGGTAACTATCGGAGAACACTCATAAAGGCAGCGCTTTCCACAAACTAGCAGTTTGCACATTCGCACAATACAAGTGGAGTCAAAGCGCTTTGTACGGGGTTTCGGAATATCAACTTGCAGAAGGAAGAAGCTTGCTTTCCGTAAAATGTGTGACAGTTAAAATATTTGATCTTAGTTTCGGGTCTGCTATTATTTATACCTATACCAACACAATGTATCCATGTTTTAGGGAAATAAATATTTAGAATTTGGCTATGTTTAAACCTAACCTAACAATAAAAATGTCTACTGGCGAAAAACACAAGTGAAACCGTAGTTATCAGCTAGTTACAAGAATTCCATAAAAATATTATCAGAATCTTATAAAATTGTGTAGTGAACTGTCGAGAATTCCGTTCCAGAATTTGGCTTCTATTTTGTAACGAGAAGAATTTGCTTCGGATTTTTATACTGCTATGAAATTTTAAATATTCAATCGATTTTTAGCTTGAATGTTTTATGATATATTTAAAAACTTACATTATTTAGGCTGATAGCAATAAAGTATGATAGCAATAAAGTATGATAGCAATAAAGGATGATAGCATTAAAAGATGATAGCAATAAATCCAACAATTGAAAAACGCATTGCCCTTTAGGAATCCAATATCGCGTTATGGTAGCAAAAATTGATTTTGTAAAATCCCGATATCAATTTTCACGATAAAATTTAAACAGTTTCTATAACAAGTTGTTAGGGTGACCCTTTTTTCCTATTTTATCGAACTATCATCATTTCACCTTATAATATCCCCCCTGCTGGGACACGCAGGCTCCTCTTTCCCACTGGGCACTCTAGGCACTTGCCCAGGGCCCCGTGATCGATACCTATTTCCTGCCAGAACACCAAACGATAACCGATATTTATTACCGAAAAACATTTATTTAGAAAAAATTAAAGGGTTATGACTGACTACAATACTTACTTACTTATTAGCTTTTGCATGCGCGAAGCTACTCTCTACTCTTGCCCGAAAATAGTGCTCTGTCAAGGTCATAGGGGTCATAGGTCCCCATTAATCTAATGTGCCCAGGGCCTCCAATAGCTTAAAGACGGCTCTGGGGACACGGGCTTTTTCTCAGAGAGAGAGAGAGAGAGAGAGAGAGGGTGGGCCCTAATCCAGTGGCTATTTCCGAGACGCTACAACATGAAGTGCTTCAAAAGGCCAGTTAACAGAGTCTGAAAAGGACAGCTTCTCGAGCGTATCGATAATCAAAACTGAGATTATTTCTTAACTTTTACCTCTTCTAAAGAAAGTTTTCTTGGACTGTGTTGCCTCTAGTCTTACAGATTTCATTAGACGGCGATTACTGCCTACCATTAAGCAGCCCACCTGCTTATTTGCCACCTATGGCATATATATACAATACTTTTGTATGCCAATAATTGGCAAACAAGCTAACGGTTTTCTGATGGAAATCCTTTAGAACTCATGACCACCCTGACAGTCCACGGTGATCAACGGATGGGCGGTCAAACATTTTGCATACATAACGAGTTTTTAATTAATGTACAATTGAATTTTATCTGCTTTCAGGCCGGATTGAAGGCTTGATTGATTGTTCAGAGCTGCTGAAATGTGCCATTGATTCCGATAGCGCGTGCAGTCATTGTTTTTTTGGGTACTTATTGGGATGATGGTTCGAATATTAGGTTGTATTTAATTGAATTAATTTATGACTTTATGGGAGCGGTCTGGAATGTATCCCGCGTAAGCGTGAAAGGCGTCAGAAATTTATGTACTAATAGAGTACGTGTACAACAGTAACACGCACACACATTGATTTTAACCGGAAGACGCAGCGTAGGTAGGCCTCCCACTAGATGGACCGACGACATCGTGAGAGTCGCGGGCATCCAGTGGATGCAGATGGCAGGATGTCGTTCAGTGTGGAGGTTAAAGGGGGAGGCCTATGTTCAGCAGTGAACGTTATGGCTGATGATGACATTGATTTAAATATAGATTTAATTTACCTAGATACAAGTAGGTACGAACTTATATGTATACGTTTGACGTGTACACGTATCCTTACATATTAGAACCCATATTTCTCTATCAAATAATAAGGTAGGTAAAACACCTATTCCTAAAAGAAATCTACACAAAAAGCGGCTACTTTACGCCGTGAGAGATAAGATAGGCTCTTCCCTTTATTATAATAACAAAAAGAATCGTTCTGCCCATATTGGAGAGCCTTCACTATGGCCACAGAAAATATAATGCAGTAAGTGAAGCAAGTCGCTTTTAGACTATTCGAACCTTTTGTGAGACCTATAAGCCCTAGTGTTCAGAGTTTTGAGAGTGATTTGAGAGTCTCCATGGCCTTTTTTCGCAAGCGTTTATCTCCGTGAACTCACTAGAGTATTTGTATGTGATTTGAAATACAACCATCTCAGGATACGTAAACAAGGCGTTTTATTTACCCTTCACGTTATTCCTACATCTATCGAAGACATTGGAGTACAATGAGTCTGACAAATTTAGAGTAACGTTTTTCGTTTTGTTTTTAAATAATTTATCATCCCATTTCTATGCTAGGTGTATTCGTCATCTTTAATTTCTATAATTGAAGATGGTGAATACACCTAGCCATTCTCTCATCAATAGACATTCTTTCAACATCAGTCGTTCATTCAACATACGTCGTTCATTCAACATCAGTCGTTCATTCAACATCAGTCATTCACTCAACATTAGTTGTTCACTCAACATCAACATAAAAAATTAATTAATCCATATCTGTGGCCATGTCAGCAAGCGTAAATTTACTCGGCATAAGCTTTAATCTTAGAGCTGTGACCGCTTATCCTTTTCTAAGCCGCAGTCTTGGTTTATTTCAGACCAGCCAACTATATTTGTGAAGATTATGTCCTGATGTGTTTCTGTGTGTTTATTATAAGCCCTTAGTATCAGGAAGGTCTCGCGTGGCGTCGATAGCCTGGATAAACAACATCAATATTGCCTTGTGGACGCAACGTCGACGTGACTAGGGCTGTGCTGCTCATTTTAAATTAACATAATATTAATATTTTGAATTTCATTGTTTCACAAATAATATCGGAGTTTTTAGAGTTAAGGGTTTCTATCTAACCTCTAGCGCCCATAGGCCTTATTCAGATTTTTCGTACATATCGATGTTTTAACTACTAATTTCCACAGCTTTTCTATTCAATGGTTGTCAGCATGTCGTGACTAAAATTGTGAATAAGACCCCATGTTTGATAAGTTGGCACATCTTCAGTGTTTTTTTAGGAATAGAATATTTTTTTAGGAATATGAACATTTTATAAAGACGATAACGATGTAATTTAAATAGGTTTCTTGTAAAAACAGGAATTTCAAAGGAGCCTGACTAGGGTTATTCTCATTTTCGGGTTTAAATATGAGCATTACGCCAGTTACGCATTATTTATTTACTGTTGTGACAGACATATTTGTATCTACATTTTCTTGTCTAGCCTTTTTATTATTAACCTTTTTATTCTAATTATCGATATTTAATTTGCTAGCTGTCCCATCCTTACCCTAAGCTGAAGCACGTTGGCCAAATCAGGGCGTCTGTGTGCGCAACCCTAACACTCATTACTGGCTGTTTATTTGGTCCTGGCCTTTATTGAATAATAGAATGTGTTGTGTGGAATTATGAGTCAATTTTCTTTACAGTTTTATCAGTGTCATAGAATATATAGTATTATATTAAGTACGCCAATTATTCTAGCTCTAGTAGTTTCTATGAAGAGGCATTAATTTAGAGCAAGAAGTTTTTCACTAAGGAGCAAAATCATAAAGCAATCGCAGCAAATCTTACCCGCTGAACATGCTAATACCAAGTTCGATCGGATGGTAACGCATTCGATAAATTAGTAGCTTTACCATTTACCGATTCTATGACTCTACCTTGCTATACAATGAGGATCAGTAAAGTAATAGCAAATTCAATAGAATTAGTACTCACTTAATTCTTCGTGACATAAGAATAATATATCTTTTTGAATTATCCAAATCGGACCATTACTTACGAAGATATTAAGTAATAAACATTATGCCGTTCCTGCAGCTAAAAGTAATGGACGCAGGGCGTGTGACGTCACCGAGATGGTTGCCGCCAGTTAGCCATTGTTAGGTAGGTACGTAGGTTTATCCACAAAACTCAGAAAAAGTAAGTAGGTATGTTTTTATTACGACAGCAGGCTTAAAATAAGATAATACATAAATACACTACCTACACGTAATAGTAAAGGTACCAACTTATTTCCATATCAACTAAATAATGGGTAGGTATAGTTATGGAAGTAGGTACTTACATCGAAATGATCTTCACAGCAATGTCTAGTAACCTATGTTAGGTAGAGGGTGGAGTTTTATCATCTCTTTTTACAACGGAATACCATTTTTTACGAAGTTTTGGGTCTTTCGGCACGTAAAAAAAATAGTTTTTCTGGCGTTTTAAAAGAAGTGTTTGTACATTTCGGCACTATACAATATTTGTACATAGTTAAAAGATCAATTAGACACAAATCGGGCACTTAATTTGTATCGAAAGTCACAACTATCCACACAAAACACTGCGCGCTTTATAGCTGCCTACGGGTGACTGGCGACTATCGTCACTGTGACGTCACAAGCTATCGTGCCGGCCAGCCAGTGAACTTCGCTAGTAATTTGGTCATAACTTCATTATTTTTTGTCGTAGAACAATATTTTTTGCACTGTATGTTAAGGATTTCTTAGCTCTATAAGTCTGCATTCTCAACTAAAAACGTTACTGATCCTCATTATAGCCATAATATTGTTTTAAGTTAAGTTTTATTATTTTATTTTATTTATAGTATATATATTTTTATATATTTATTATTTTTATATATTTATAGTATATATATTTTATAGTTTTTTATTTTATTTTATTAAGTTTGCAACAAGTTTTGCGTACTGACCTCTAAACTTTAATATGAACACGGCACTGATGATAATGGTAAATAAAATAAGAAAAAAGTTTACTGTTATAAAAATACGCTCCGCAGTATTGACCGTTATCCTACATGAATATTAGGTTCGATTTCGAAATAAAAATGTTTTAATGTTCAAGGTCTAGTCTCCACACAAAATTTCACTCGAACCTATTTAGTCATGACTGAGTTGAATTTAATGGAGAAAAGAATACCATCGTCACTTACCAACAGACGAGTTGGTGGTCAAACGCGTACGTACTCGCATTATTTGAATTTACTTTTATAAACGATCTCTATTAACCATCTCACAGTTAACAAAGCAAACAGAAGTATTTTATCAACCGCGACTTGAGGTTTCGGGATCAAAGTTGCGGATTAGTTGCCCGTCTGCGAATACCCTTAAACTAATAACCGTGCGGTCGCCCTTAACTGGGGCTTGTTTGGTTGTAGCGGTCTTTGATTAATTTTATTTGGAAATAGCTAACGTTGTTTGTAAACATAAATTATTATTAATTATGATAAGCTTCTTTTAAATATGAGTAGCCTTAAGTACCTTTCCAATGAAAACTTATCGACTAACTTGCCTGATGTTTTAGTCTTTATTAAAATAAAAAAGGTTGGAATAGGTTTTTAGCAAAAAGAAGGGTAAAGGTAGATGCGGTCCACCCGCTCGATGGCTAGCGGTAATTGCTGCCTACACCTGCAACTCTTCCGCTATTGTTGATGTAGCCCGGAAAGCCGTCTTTCTTATGTTATATCGTTTTCCCGTATTGAAAATTTAGCAAATTCTTCATCATTCCATCATCATCATCAACCATTTTCTTCTTTCTTTCTTCAGCGCGCCATCTTTTCCGGTCAGCATTTGATGATGAAAAATGATAAACAAAAATAAACGAAACTGTTTATCTGATGAATTTCTAGCGTAATTCCGCTTCTACAGAAAGAGAAAGTAGAAGCGGAATTACACTAGAAATTCATCAGAAAAACAGTTTTGAAAATGGACTTCCGCAAAGTAACGCCTGATTCAATCAACTATTTAAAAATAAACGATTTTCTTGTGAGTTTCCCTGAAAACAAATCCTTGATTGTTTGTTCAGCCATAGATTCAAGTAAAAATTTAGTCCGAAATTGGTACCATTTCACTCTCAACTCGGCTACTCAGCGATTTCTATAGCATATGTTTTTCTTTCGAACGTAAATGTTATTATAATATTATACCAAGACTAACAATACATAATTTAATCAAACATTTGGTTTAACTATTGCATCAACAAACGCATAAGCATTGCCATTCGGCGTGGTAATGCCGCCAGCATGCTGGGTACTCTGCCAACTGATAGTGTGCTTGAGCATTTGGATTGTGTTTAGACCTTCAACGGTCTACGGACAGTCCAACTGTTATTGTAGTGTTATAGTTAGCTTACATTTTGTTTAGGTAATAAAGGCACTTGGATTATTTTACAGAAAACTTTGCTGTTAACATAATCCAGAATATTAACACTAAGTACAACACACATGAAAAAAATTCATACTTCAGTGCGTCTAAGTACGTATCCAATGTCCATATTTGCATGCCATTTTCATGCTATACCGTATTCAACTCTTTTACAACTGAATAAGGATTTGACCACAATCTCACCTGATGGTAAGCAATGATGTTTCGAAGCTGTGTATAAAACTCTTGCCTTTTTACTTCTTTTTAACCACCAAAGAATATACCTATTCGGATACACAGACGCAGATAAAGAGTTCAAAACCTCTGCTATCCAATTTATCCCCTAACTTTCCAAACATAAAGGAGAAATATTTTCTCCAAATATAGATAGGACCATCTTAGAGGTGTATAGCCTATTCAATAAAAAAGGATCATTAAAATCGGTACACAATAATAATTGACAAGCAATCGGCAAGCAGTGCGAACAGCTAACCAAAGCTACATCTATTTTATATCGTATCTGCGCACTAAATTTTTCAGCCACATCGTAGTCGTAGCTAAGCTAGTTAAATTTATTGTATGGTTGCAAGAAGTAACTTCAGAAAGCAATGAACGATATCTAACATACATTAATTTATGAGACTTGTTCACGAACTATCGCTATAGTTAAACTACAAACGTAATCTTTCCACTGTGAGTGTTACAAATCGCCCAACTCAAACTACTACGTTGAAGTAAAGTCGTGTGTCGCAAAACATCGCTACGTTTGCGCGCCCTACCGTCTGTGAAGCCAGGGTTGGCAAACTGCGTCCTTAAAATATTATTGTTTTACCTAAAAGACCAAGCACAATCAAACATAGACCGCATCATCGCGTAACATCAGGTGAACGCAGTTTAATATATAAAAATAAAAAAAACATGCGAGTACGTAATAATTCCATAGTAAGCTATATTTTAGGGGAGTACACGCTCTTGGAAGTAAAGTTTTTTTTTCATCTTATTTTATTCTTCCTCATTATCCTCTTTGGGAAATATAAGGTTTTTTTTTACATATTTCACCACCATTCTAATTCCTATCAAATATCGCAAAATAGGACTAAACCTTATCTTGTGTTAGAACTATCTTTTAAGCGTTGAAAATCATAAAATTATTATTATGAACTAACAACCCACCCCGGTTGCGAATGGGTGTAACTTTTAATGTATAAAACTTCCGTGAAAAATTATCTAACTGATGATGAAAACTGCATCAAAATCGATTGCGTGGTTTGGGAAGAGTTAGCGGATATACTGATATATAGACGCGGAAAGCGACTTTATTTTGTACTATGTATAAAAGAGAAAGTATTTTCATTTTTTCTATTCATGCTGTAACAGAGCAACGGATCGACTTGACTTAATACGTGACATGATTGGATAGAAATAACCGGAGGACTGGACGTAGGATACTTTTATCACGGAAACTGTACCCTTAGTACAAGATTCGACAGTTTTCGAAAACTTTTTTCGGTTTCGTATTGTTTCATACATTTTAGTAAAGCGCCTCCAGCGGAAACGCGGAGGAACTAAAATCTCTAGTAATCGGTAGTATTAGGTTGCTTCACTCAAATACGAAAAAAAGTTTCGAATAGCTTTCAGCCCAGCAATGTATGGAACGAAAAAAATACAAAAAAGTTTCGAAAACTATCAAATCTTGTACTAAGAGTACTGTGGACGCCTAGCTAAAGAAAAAAAACATGGAATAAGATGTTTTGTTGACCATGTGAAAGACTAGGCTAAAATCTCAGAAATGAAATCAGGATTATTAAGATATTTGAGGTTTTATTATAATAAATGAACTATTTGATTTACAGCTCGATATCAAGTGCCAGTTTTAAATCCAACTGCCAATTATCTATTGGTGATGAGTATCTGTCAGTCACTGTTACCGTTTAAAACGTCATTACTAATTATATCTGTTAACAGTCAACAGATGCTCGTCACCACAGAACATAAATACTTTTACATTATGGTTCATATTAATATTAGATACAAATGATTATATACTCGTAATTATGGCAAGTCTTACACATGAAACTTAATATTAGACGAGTACCTCAAAGCTAAACGTACTAAGCCGTATTTCACTTTCGTTCTAATTTTGTCATCTGCCGTCTATTCCATTTCGCGCAACCCTACTCCATACCAAAATGAGGACAGCATTTGTCACGTGATCCCGGCAATCCTTGGGCCACTCTTACAAATTGTGCTTTTACGTCGCCCAAACAGGAGTCTCAGTACAACTACAACTGTATCCCACTTCTGATGTTAGTATTATGGTATGATGTATGAATAAAAGATGGTTGCGTTATGTGCTGAGGTTTTATGGTCTTTTTGCTCGTAAAAAAATGGTTACTGGACCGTTACTAATGATCAGCATATATTTTTTGTGTAGAGGAATATCACTTTTTTATGTAGGTAGCGTAAGAAAAATATAACTGTAGAAATTAAATTTACCTCATTCAGTAAAGTGTTTCATCGTGAGGATTTTTAGTGATTTTGATCTTCTGCGGCCTTACAGCTTCCTGTTTTAAGTGATACTGTTTAGGTAATTGCAAAAAGTTGCGCGACCGCAAGCCGTATCTCGGCTCATTAGCACGCGTCAAGAGGTAACCGGGCCCCTGGTCCAAATATATGTCATTAAGCACTCTACGATGTATTCCAGGAACATGTCATTTGAGAATAAATTTCTATTTTAAGAAAGGCATGTACTAATTGTACAGACATGCCCGATATGCCGATGTAAGGACAGCTCCGACCACACAAACTACAAAAAAATTACAGAGCATGCAAATTATAAGATATTTCCAGACAGTCCAAGTACTTTTTGGCACTTATAAATTGTTTTTAACCTGTATCGTAATTTTATGGTATAGAAAATGTCGTCCTCAATATTTGTTTCTGTTTTCCCCAGGACCTCCAGTCGGAGATCGAGACGCACCGCGATGTGTACGCGTCACTCACCGGCACGGGGCGGCGTCTGCTGGGCAGCCTGTCCTCGCAGGAGGACGCTGTCATGCTGCAGCGGCGTCTGGACGAGATGAACCAGCGATGGCACCATCTCAAGGCGAAGAGTATGGCCATCAGGTTAGTGCTGCTGTTTACGTTTAGTACGTTTAATTTTGGAACGCAACATACTTGGAGTGAAAAGAAAGGACCGAGCAACACCGAGCTAGGTCACAGAACTGAAATCCTGCTAAAATACTGCTAGGCTGAAGTTGGCAATTGGGCAGGTGACATCGGTCGAATCACCCGTTATGGTGGCCAAATGTCCTCACGCATTGGGTGTATCGAGACGGCATAGACCGTCAGGAAAGCCCCGAAAACATTCGTTGGATGAAATGCGTTTGGCAATTATTGGCTCCAGCTAGTAATGAACCATGAGAATGGAAGAAAATGGAGAAAACGTTTTCCCAACAGAGGGATCTCGGTCGGTCAGGTTAATAAATAAAAACCTATATTCAAAATTTCTACATTCAGTCATGTCCACAGACCAATTATTTTTTTGCTACGCAATAGATCTAGGGTCATGTCAGAGGACGCCATCATAGCAGTAGCGATGACATAAAACAGACTATATAAGCAGTGACCTAATGTGCCACCGACGACACGATGTATTATGCATCCCAGTAGGAACCAGAGTAAATTAAACCGATCAAAATAGCGTGAACTTTCGGCAGTTACTGCCCTGATCCGATTCTGCCGTAATCACACATAGCATAGCGAGTATTACTCGAGTCTACGGCATGCCAGTTAACGGTCAATTATGTGTAATCGAATCAAGACAGTAAATGGTGAGTTACTGTCCTGATGCGATTCTGCCGTAGCCACGCGTGGACGACTGTCGCCGGTAATTGGTTCTCCGTAACGCGATAGCCCTGCGGCTACTACGGCGAATCTGCGGTCATTGAGTTATTAGGGCTGCCGTAATTCGATCCTGAGAGATGAGATGCGGTGATTCGATCGTTGAGTTGAACCACCGTCATCGTTTCCAAACAGAACTGACAGCACGTGGAACATGTTTGGTTTGCTTTACAGATATACGTATGTTGGAAGTTTTTTTCATCTACCTAATCGAGCAAGAAAGACAGTGAACAGAAAGTTACCCCGCAATTAAACTAGGCGAAACAGCCACCATTTTGGGCTCGTTGCCTGAAATTTAGAAATCGTTTGAACTATATATAGAACTTTGTTGCCTGCAGACAGTATACCTAAGCGATCTTCAATTACTCGAAAGTAATTTCTAAATTTGCTAAATTCAGCATATTTATCAATAATTTGGAGGTTTGTTTGTTCCAGTCCAAAAGCTTGAAAACGTCCTCCAATGCGTTCGTGAACAGTTTTGGAGAGATAACATCTCCCTGTCTCACGCCTTTCTGCAATTGGATTGACTCCATGCTCTCGTCCTGTAACCGGATCGACATGGTGGCGTTTCTATACAAACACTTCAGCACTTCGATATACCTATAGTCGATATGACAACGCTGGAGGGACTGCAATACTGCCCAGGTCTCGATTGAATCGAAGGCTTTTTCATAGTCCACAAACGCTAGACATAATGGCTGATTATACTCCTCAGTCTTCTGTATAATCTGGCGGAGCGTCTGTATGTGGTCTATGCTGCTCCAGCCTTTACGGAAACCAGCTTGTTCGGGAGGCTGGAAGTCATCAAACCTGTTTTCGAGACGGTTCGTAATGACCCTGGAGAACAACTTGTACACATGGCTCCGGAGTGAGATAGGTCTATAATTCTTCAATAAGGTGTTCTCACTTTTTTTGAAGAAGAGCACCACCACACTGTGCCATGCTTCAGGCGTAGTACCTTCAAGCATGACGGAATTAAACAACTTCTGGAGGACTAAAAGTACCGGTTTTCCACCCGCTCTCAGTAGTTCTGTCATGATTCCGTCATCACCCGGCGCCTTGTTGTTCTTAAGCTGTTTCAGAGCCATTCTAATCTCGTACAAGCTAATGTCTGGGATGTCCTCAGTGTAGTGTCGGGTCAGTTTAGCTCTCTTGTCCTGAGCTGTACTGACAATGGGCTGTCGTGTCGAGGTGTACAACTGTCCGTAAAACCTCTCGAGCTCTCTCAGAATCTCCGGCTTTGACGAAATGGTACTGCCATCCTTGATCTCATCCCGTGAACATGGTGCATGTAAAAACTGCACCAAAATATCGTGAGCTTCATCAGTAACCTTACCACGGTAAATAGCCCATTAATGATTATATAACATAGTGATATCAGTTTTTAGTTTTTTTCGTAAAATAATCATAGTTAATAGATAGATACTTGTAATGACATACACCATATTCTAACACCTAAATGTAAAACAACGTATATTACAAAAAATCCGTGACAAAACACACACACACAACAATCAGCGCTGTTCGGAACACTGCGTCGCGAGCGGACATTTATAAACGTCATGCGACAAAAAACGTTACTTTCAAATGACAGATTGCAAATGGCGACGTAAAATGCGCGCGAATTTAGTGAAATGGTGGGTAATATTTTAGCAAACTAAATGAATCGATGGCACTTATTTATATCATAGGAACATCGGCTTATGTTGCTGTAATGAGTTTTCTTTCGCCTCCTCGTCCTCTTTGGGTTATACTCTGTTGTAACATTCATTTGAGTATTTTCTTTAATTTGTGCTTTCTTCTTCTATCAAGCGCACTGAAGCTATTGTATTCTCTTTGTTGTCAACTTCTTCAAATTTTCGTGTATTCTGATAATATATCAAGAGTACTCAAGGGCATGAAATAATCTCAAAAATACTTTGGTACCTTTATTTGTTACTCCATATCATAGTACATAATTATTTTCATCTAATATTTATAGGTCCGCAGATAGTCTTGGTGTAAGTTACCGCTTGATTTGAACCTAGGCATAAACTTTCGGAAAGCTCAGAAATCGTCATGCATAGTGTATAGAAAAAGGATTTATTCTATACTACTACTATGAAGTGATCAACTTTCACAAGAACCAATAGAATTATCAGTTTCCCTTAATCCTACCGACAACTTCACACATTGTGATGTAGATCCAGTCGACTGGCAACGCAGGCGATATGACAATACATTGATGAGCTATGGTAGAGGCGTATAAAGAGCGCTAGTAATCGAGACTACTCGTATAAACACATACCCTGAGCACGCAGCCCTAGTCTCACATCGCATCATCAGCCAGTAAACGTACACTGCTGAACAAACGCCGGGAGAGAGAGGGTGGTTACCATAATCCTCACGCTTGGCAGGCGGCTTGGGCTTGGATGAGTATACGTTCACCGTGTACTAATAGAACGATGCTTCCCATCTTGCGGTGGTTCTGGTCGCAGTTTTAGGACATACCCGATTCTAGGGTCAAGTCTGACGTCGTCTAATGTTTTACTCCCTATTTTTGATTTCCCGCAATTTTCTGACCAAATCTTTATAATGCACACTATCACTTTGTCAAATTTCACTAAAGTTATCTCAGTCTTTACGAAGTTCAGCTGTTTATGGATAAAATTTGGTCAAAGTCTCGTCTTGTTAAATAGGTAACCACTTTTTTCTTCTTCTCAGTCCCCAGCTAATATTTAAGTATTAGATTCGTAAGCAACCAAGCATTAAATTTCAACTTAACGAATTCAAGCCAAAAGCATTTCCCAAATTCGTGTACCGAAAGGAGAACAATCCGGGATGTTTCGAAGTTCGGCATCCGAGCTATGCACTCAAAGGCAGGCTTCCATATTGCATAATCTTGGCTTATAGAGAAATACGTCGAAAACCTCCATAGAGCAGGCGTTTTAATTATTTTGCCGGGGATGTGAGCGAACAGATGTACAGGGTCCGACGTGATTAAACAGGGATGTGTCGAATTCCGAGTTTTGAAGCTTAAATAGCGTATACTGAATACATCCAAAGCAATAAGTATATTTAGTGAAAAGTTGTTGCTGGAATGTATACAGCTTATTTGTAAGCCTTTTTAAACAAGTTTTTTTTTTCTTTCGTATTAAAAGAACATGTATATATATTACGAGTTAACAATATTACCTTCCGGGCCTCTCTATGCAATAATTACTTCTACTTTTACACTCTGTTTTGTTTTAGCTATATATGTATTATTATATAGTAGTCAGTCAAGATTATTTATCAATCTCCTCTAATTCACTGTATCCGAGACACCGTCTTCGGATATCTGACAATCCCGCGTGGTTACAGTAAATTCTCTACCATCTCACTGACGACCTGCTTGGCTCAACTACCCCAATGCTTGTCATCGGTGATTAGACTCATCTGGTCTCAGATTCAATTTCCGTCCGAGCAGATGTATGAATGGTGAATTAAGTATCCGCTTTGGGTCTGGGTGTTAGTTGTCCGTTCATGTGTGTTCACCACGATGAAATGTTAGTGGGGAACTTTGAGTATGAAGCGGTATTTATTTCTTTTTTACCTTTAATACGCCATTCGCTCTCAGTGGTACCCCATCCTGCATCATACCATCCCCAGCATGCGTGACGCAATAAAACGTCACTGTTTAGCGATTTGATCGCAACATAAAACAAGATGGCGGTTTTAAAATCACTTTATTGTCCTGTTTTACGCTTCTCGAATAAAACGCTGCTTCTCTCTGTAGACACTCCACATAATTGCCTATTTCAATGGCCGATAAACTGTCCCGCATTTTGCATTTAGATTTATTTAGATTGAGTATTAATTTTCAATGGTTTGCTGGTTTTTTCATTGGGGTCGAGAATACTTGAGAGTTTGTAATGGAATTCGTTAAAGACTGATGTTGTGATGACCATTATCATCTACAGCCATACTTGTTATATTGCTGGAAATAGAGGAAATCGCTTTTGTTATTTCACCTATTGGTAGACCTGCTTCGGCTACGTGCAGGTCAGGTCCTCGGGGCTCTCACTTATTGTTATAGAGTATGATGCAAAAATCATGGCAAACCCTATCGAGATCCGTCAAAGTACCATTCATTGATCTTTAAAAGTCTAGTTAATAAGTTTTATTTCGAACATAATTATTAAAAGTGCGTAAACTTTCCACTTGGTTCATTCTCTTAGATAAATTTTAGTTTATAAATTCGTATTTAGTTTATAAATTTTCACACAAAGTTTCAAACTAAATTTCATCTAAGAGAATTACTTATCTAAGATGTGTGAGTGTCTTCTTCTATGCTTCGATCAAGCAAAACTTTTTTTTTAAGATTGCATATAGCTTTCACAATAAGCATAATAATTTGAAGCGATATCTCCGAGTATTTTGGTAAAAAATATTTTCTAATCCAAACAAAATCCCAGCTCAAATTTATTCGATGCACTGATGCCAAATTACATTTCATACGAGCCCTTTGTAAAGCGAGCCAAGTTTCTGATTACATTCTTGGGAGATCTGGGGATAGATACGATTATCTTGCACTTTTGATATGAAAATTAGGTTCAGCTACAGCTCAGATAAATTTTACATAATGAGTGACGATGTGGTCGGATAAGATAACATAAATGGATACTGTGTTTATTTTCTAGAAGACACTGTTCAGCACATGGCTACTAACAGCCGTTCAGGCAAACACTAAAGAAACAAATATCTACATCTTATTAAAGGCGACATATCCTCCTGCTAGTGCATAGTGCTCGGGGTACTTAGCTTTTACTTTTCAAGAATAGCTTTGCGTGAAAATAATTCCTTCCTCTTTGATGTTGTGGAGGAAGCTTTGTAAACGACCCACGAGCTGTGCTATTGGACAGCACGTATGTAGATGGAAATAATAAACAATCTGAATCTTATTAGTGTTATCTTATGTTATGATAATGTTGCAGTTGCTAACGCAAGTAACACCTATTTTGTCTGTCACAGGAACCGGCTGGAGAGCAACGCAGAGCACTGGTCGGCGTTGCTGCTGTCACTGAGGGAGCTCACCGAGTGGGTCATCCGAAAAGAGACCGAGCTGAATGCGCTGGCGCCGCCTAGGGGCGACCTGAACGCGCTGCTCAAACAACAGGTTAGAAACATTTCTAGACAGTAGAAAGTGATGGAAAACCCCATTGGCACTTCAAAGGTCATCTAACACTATCTTCAACAACTGCATCGCACTGTATTAAGAGGCAGCCAAGGTATTTATTAATGCGATGGTGGATGGATGGTGGTCGAGTGGTAGCATATGCGCATTACAATCTGCCGGCAGCTGGTTCGATCGTTGGCCCTGCAGTCTTATTTCTAAAATATATTATGTGAAACTTTGATGCCATCACTCAACAACAGTTAAGGAAAACATCGTGAAGAAACTGGTATGTCCGAAAACCTCAGGTTCAAAGACATAATTTGTGGAATGATCCCTCCATCCCTCATGTGGCATGATCCCTCCATCCCTCATGTGGCATTTCCAAGTAGCTATAATATGGGGTTCTTCAAAAAGGCTGTTAATTGATTAAGGGTCGACAACATACCTGTGATGCCCCTGGCGTTGCAGGTATCCATAGACGACGATAATTGCTCACCATCAGGCGGCCCATCTGCTTGTTTGCCATCTATGGCATAAAAAATAAAATGACGTTCACCAATAAGCACTGGACCAGTATATGATAGGTTGATAATGATGGTGATTATAAAATAGTTTATAAAGAAAAGAAGGTCTGATGATATACAAGCAATAGCTGATAATAAACATATGGAGAGATGCAAACCATCAGTAAACTGAACTAATGTACCCAATAACGAGTTTTGGCCTTCGAAAAAGCAAAAAAGATTTTTTGCAACTTCTGAGATGATTTACCAGATATATGTTTTTTATTTCATTAATAATTACCTCTTTTGTTTATTGACACCTGTTTTGGTACTTCCAGGATGACCACCGTGCGTTCCGGCGGCAGCTGGAAGACAAACGACCAGTGGTGGAGAGCAACCTCCTCAGCGGGCGACAGTACATCGCCAGCGAACCGCCGTTATCCGACACCAGCGACACTGAGCGTGAGTAGCTTCCTTCATCATTTACTATCATCCCTTCAGTATGGTAAATTTACAAAGATACAAAGCTTCCGACATTGCACGTTATCAAAGTAGCAGTAGTGACCCAGTAAATTCAGACGTACAAACCAACTACTAAAGGGAGTAAAAATCAGCAAACAGCATAGAATGCCTTGCGAATGAGACACCATATACGAAACGCAGATGGCAGTAATTTTAAGAGAAAGGCCGAGGATCGAGCTCAGTGTGGACTGATTGGAGTTGATGATTAATACCTCTAAAAACATTTATCAGATTAATTAATAAAATGTGTCTTTATCAAAGCGTGATGAGAAAAAGATGTAGTCAATTGTAGAGCTGACAACAATAGTGGTAAAACAAAATTTATCAAGAAAGCGATTGCATAATTCAACGTGATAGCAGCTATTTATAAAAGGTCAATATTCAGTTAACACAAAGAAGTGAATGAATGAACGAACGAATGAATGGAACGAGTGAACGCAATTAGAAGCGAGCCGAGTGCACTAATTGCGAATTCCGTACGCCGATGGACGGCCAGTGTTCAATCAATCTGGGGAGGAACGAACTCAAGGATGGCTGGTTCGGGGGTTAGCGGGACAGGTTTGATTTATTTGCAGATAATATAAACGTACGTAGTTGGTACTTTAATGTTTCAGTGTTAACATGTCATGATTATTTTAGTATATGCCTAAGGAGACACAGATATCACCTAGATTTACACGAAAATACTTGATAAAAATAAAAACGTATCATATTGCCAATATCTCAGAATGCCGAGAACTCAGAATGATTCCATTCAAAATAATCACACGCCAGTTTTCAGTTTTTCCTAAAACGGCCTAGGTAATAGGTAAAATTTAATAGCCATGTTCAAATTCATTGTTATATATTATTTTATAGGAAAAACTAACCGTAGATAAATAATTATAAACATTTTGTAAAATTTTGTGATAAAGAAAAAAATTTGTCAGTAAGTAAAATATTAATTTGATGGTTAGTAACGACGGCCGATTATTAAACCCTCATTTTGATCATACTAAAAAGTCCCGATAATTTTGATATTGTGCTGTAGGTACTTGAATAAAGTATAAAGACTATCTAAGTCCCGACTGGTTCGTACGTGACTAAAGTTTAAACATATGTAAGCCCCGCCTGGTCCCTTACTCCAGCCCTGCGAGACGGTGTTCAAGGCGCCTTCCAATCATTCAGGAGCCGATTGATTGCTGGACGATTATGTTTTTGTGGTCTATGGATGATAGCTATGATTGTCGAACTCTCTGATTTAATCTCATTGTGGTTCCGTCTTAGGTTCATAAGACGGGAAAAGCCAATTATGTCTATGTTTCTTATAGATGGTGAACGTTGCACTATCACTACAGTTAGATGTCTTTGTTTTAGTGGCTAAGTATAATTTAATCATGTTGAAGATTAACTATATACCTACCGAACGATAATTTCCCTTATTTTAGTTAGTTTTACAACATTTTTCAAATAAGTGGAGGCTCTCCACTTATATTCTTTCGCTCCGTGGTTTTATCCGCGATTTAGTAGTTTCAGCTCTAAAACGGTTTTTTTTTTGCTTAAAGTTCACCACATTTTTTTTGTTCATGAACTTGCGTTTTTCCACGTGTCACCTAAAAGGGACCCACTGTTAGTTCAGCCATTTGGACGTACAGGGAACAAACCGAGAGAAAGGCATAGATAGAGAGAGTGACTGTGACAGATAATACAAACACACAGGAGAAAGAGAGAGTATGAGATCTGATGTGATGCTATAATACCATAACACAGAGACAGACGTGAACAATCAACGTTAGAACATGCGCATAGGTAGTTAAATGCAGCGGACATTATGCAGAGCCACGCTAGCTGTGACGGAGCCTAAGCAGCTTATCAAGAGAATAGTCGCTGTTTACACGGACGATTAGTATCGCGGTGATAAATAGAAAACTTTTTAATATCCACACCAGAACTGACATACAAATAAAGGGTTAGGTCATGGGAAAAAAATCACAAAAAAAATCAACAGCTTCACTATTCATTAAAGCTTTACTGCAATTTCCATTACACTCCCTAAGTCTTAATTTTAGATATCTTTTCTCGTTGGACACTCAACCAAGACTACCCAACAAGCATCGCTTGATCACGCCATAAGACCAGGCGGTGGTGGGCATACAAGGTGTGCTGTGATTGGCCGATGTTCCTGATTGGCGTTCGTAAATCTAGTAGGCTTAAAAATTAAAAACTGAAATCAAAATCATTATACCTCAAGTAAGGTAAATAAAAACCATTAATGATACATTTTTGTATTAAGAAAAATGTCTGAATTGACATAATATCGTGTAAATATATAAACGAAGCAGTAGTAATCGCTATTGTATCTAATAGCGACTTAAAATCAGTGTAACATAGATGCTTAGATACGTCGGTAATTTTATCTTCCTCGTCCTAGTTTCTATACCCAGACCTCTCTAAGTTGCTAAGCGCTAAGGACGTTTGATCATAATGGACGGAGCCATGAGACGTTGTCACTCCGACGCTCATTATGTCAACATTGTCATTTGAGCGAGAAAGCTATTGTAAGATTGACAACCTCGCACTCTGTGTCCAATTTTGACCGACTAGTAGGCCATAACATTGCGACACGTCATAGTTAAAAGTTAAATCAATAAGTAATACCGTTGTAAAGACTGAATAAATGCTTAAATAGTGAAATTATGTCGTGTTATGATCAAACAATTGCTGATAGGTAGAGAAAGGTTGTCACGTAGCTGTGGTCCCTCGACTCTGTCATAACTTCACGAGCCAGAGTAAGCGGTTGGTGATCGGTTACGTCCCTATTATTTAGTCTGTGATATAAACACTAAAACCGAACCACACAACAAAATCGAAATGGGAATGTCCGTTTGTAACTCAATCACACCAATTTCATGAATCACACAGAATTGAATGAAATTTCGTGTAGAGATGAAATTCATCTTGGAACATGGTCGTAAGGCTAAATGACTGACGACAGTGGAACAAGTATCAGATTCTATTTAATAATAAATTTTATTTTTAGAAGAAAAGAACTTAAATTGATTTTAAGACTACCTTCATGTAATAACTTAAACTTAAAAAAGTGGAAAATTACAGTTATAACAGAGATTGAAAGTCCTAATTAAAACTTTTGCTGAAGAGAAAACCATAAACCAAAACGTCATCTGTGTATTTGTTTATGGTTTTTGGTTGTTTTTTTCATAAAGCGCTCAATTAATTTCGATAAAATTTGAATGGAACCACCTCTGAAGAATGACCTACCGAAAATAAAATCATCTAAATCAATTCATAATTGGCGGAGTAATCGTGCAACAAACATATAAATGATCTAGATATCCAGCTTCGATAATTCGTTCAATGTTTCGATTGATTGCTAACAGTAATCTTTAATCCTTGCACAATAAAGACCCAAAACCATAACTACGCCTTTATTGCTTCCATTCACCCCATCTAAAGAAGTTAACAGCGTTAAACTTCAATAAAAAACCTCGACAATAAAACGGTAGTCGCAAATCGGCGTTTTATCGTTGAAAGACGACTTCACCCGAACGTGACCGACCGAGCCCGAACTTAAATGCGTCCGTTCCGCCCATTGGCCAAGTCGTAAATTTGAAAATGGAACCGAGCGAGCGGACCAATGGCGGCTAGTGACGGTTTATCGTAACGATGTCCACTGGATCCGGGTTATGAGCGACATTATTTATGTTTGATTCGATTTTTGAATAAACATCTATTTAACCGACCTTTTCAACCGACTTCCAAAAAGGAGAAGGTTCTATGTTCGTCTGTATGTATATTTTTAAATAAAATTTATCTACGAAGTGCAAGTATGTAATGCAACATTATCTGTTTGAGCGGTATTAGATACCTACCTACCTATTGTTGTGTGCATTAGCCCGGGCTCCAACCTGTGGTCCGCAGAGGCCTGGGAGTCTATGACAGCTGTAGCAGAGTTCCGCGGTCGGATGTGGCCAACGCTACAGACATTTAAATAGAGCTTTTTTTATCGCGAATAAGTGTTGGTAAGCGACGATGTGGTCGAAGATGAAGCACGCTGACTAAGAAGATACCTATTCACTATTTCCTTGTAAAGGCCCATATTATATATCGCAGGAAACAAGGAAGCCGACAGATTGTTCCAATCCTTGGCCGGATTAGAAACGTAGAATCGAAACGTTTGGTACGTATCCAAGGAAAGTCCACAATGTATGAGTGGTAATGGGCCGTTTCCTACTTGTACTGTAGTAGAAAGGGATGGTAGGATAAGGTCGTGTAGCTCCGATGCACATTCTCTGAAATGAATCCTATAGAAAATTGACAGAGAACACGCGTTTCAAGACGCATAATAATATGGTCAGGGCGTGGTGAACCAATCTATCTCTACACTTGAAGTTGCGGGCCACAGCTAGTGTACCTACAATATTTCAGAGTATAATTACCTTTGTGGCTATATTCCACCTCAAACCGGCATGAATTGCAAAACAGTCTGATCCAGACTGCTTACATTCGTTTATTTCGTATCGATACTCGGACCGTAGTGATGGGTTGCATCCGTCACTCGGGTTGTTTATCGAATCGATGATCGCGCTCGGACCTCACTACGTCTTGTCGAAAATGAAATGGAAGAAACTTCGTGTATCTGAAACGAGAGAAATGGTTGTAATTTTTCGATCCGTGTTGCAAAGAGTTCGGTGAGGTTAGCGTCCACTTCCTGCCGATCGTAGAATTGTTGAAGTTCAAAATTCTGAGTGGCGTTGGGCTGTTATGGGCAAGCGTGAAGAGCTATCAGGCCAGCGACTTCGCTCGTCTCGACACCCAGTACCATAAAAAAATAATTTATGCCTTTTACGTCCATTAAAATCCACGTCCGACTGCATTTTTTTTGTTTGTAAAATCTAAATTGGTGTATATAAGGAAATCGTAATCAATGTGGCCTGTTGACTTCTCTTTCAGGAGTCTACTCATATTACTGTTACCACTGAGTGTTTTTCAATCTATTATTATTTAACACTGTTTTAAACTATCGGAATATTTACTGTGGTAAGGTTGTGAATGGAGCTCCCCATCCACAACCTCGCCACGGTAAATATCCCGTCAATAATCATAATAAATGTATTATTATTTATTCCCAATGTTGATTGAATTTTCCAAAAATGCACCTCAATTTGAACGAGACATTTTGTATACTGTACAAAGTCTGCATAGCTTCTACAAAATTCTGGAATGTAGCGTAGGTTCAAACTCTGCCATTCATCGGAGTTAATTAGCTCCCCATTCAGTAGCATGCCAAAATACTTATTCAAGGGTAGGTAATACACGCTTGTCGAGGGTTCTGTATCTGTACCATATTAGAGACTTAACCCGAAATTTTTGTTTTTGTAATCTTAATTTTTAAAGAGGGGTTGGTCAGACATGACCAGGCCACATCGGCCCATTCTTAAAGCTATTTTCCCAATTTTGACAAAATCGCGGGCAACAACTAGTTTAATATAATTCGTAAATTAATATAACAACTGTTTCTGAGAAAAGAACCTTAACACTTTGATATACAGACAGACCGAACGCGAAGTGATCCTCTTTCTATAGTAAAGTTCAATTTCATTTACAAGTTACGGAAATCCTAAAAACACGAGATGGATGTGCCTTGGAATAGCATTTCTTAATTAAAGCATGTTTCTGAAATCCTGAAAATAAGACTACCGCAGGAACTCTTTAATTGCGTTCAAGGCAGAAAGATGGTGGAATTGTAACTGAAGAAATATTTCACTGAATGTAAGTTTCATCCTTAATCTGTTGAGATTTTCTCGAGGAAGTTAATTTGAGGAAATTACGAGAGATTCTCGAGTAAAGTTTAAGGGATAGCAGTGTCTCTGATATGCGGTAGAGTTTAAAGAGTTTGAATGAAATGCGAGGGTTGTTGTAAAACGTTCTAAGTTTAAGACAAACCATGCAACAAGACCAATTAAAATAAAATAACATAAAACAAAGTTAAATGATTATTTACGGGATATTTACCGTGGTAAGGTTGTGGAAGGTAAATAATCATATGACTGTAGTCTATCTATCTATCTATACATATAATAAAAACGTAGGGATAAAAAAATCTGTAATTGCGAGATAACAAAAAAAAAATCACACAGGTCGTCTTAAAATAAGCAGCTGAACACGATAGGACAGTTTTTAGAATTTTTGTCTGTTTGTTTGTTTGTTTGTTTGTTTGTTTGTTTGTCCGCGCACATCTCCTAAACCACTGGACGGATTTAAATGCGGTTTTCACGAATATGCTTAGAAATTACCAGATTAAAACATAGGCTATCTTATATCATTTATTTTAATTCTTTATTTTTACATAAACGAAAATAAAAATCAATAATTTATTTCTTCGTTACCCGAAACGTAATATGAGGATCGTCACATAGCCTCAAGCAAGGAGATCCAAAGTAAAGAGAATGTTATTGACATAGCCATTAAAATTTTGAAACTGTCAACTGTCACTGTGTTCGGTTAGTCAGTTTAAATTTAAAGAAGGTTCCTTAACCTTCTTAGATGAATGAACGTGTAGATCAAGCATGTTATAGGCCTTACAACCTCTTTGGTGATTCATTCCAGTGCATGGAGTAGGAGTATTACATTCTCTTGGTTTTATTCTATGTTAGCACTAGCTGCGCCCCGCGGTTTCACCCGCGTGGTGATGAAAATCGGTGATGATGATGATGAAAAGTAGCCTATGTGTTAATCCAGGACATAAGCAATGTATATTTCAAATTTCATCCAAATCCATTCAGTAGTTTTTACGTGAAAGAGTAACAAACATCCATACATCCATACTTACAAACTTTCGCCTTTATAATAGTTATTAGATTTAAAACACAAAATATACCGCATCCTATTTTAATTCAGTCCCGCGAATAGAAATATTCAAAAAAGGCCCTTTGTACATGAAAATAAACCTATACAACAAAATTCCAGACGCAATAAAGAAAGAAAGAAATAATAAAAAAATTCCAACCAACTTCGTAAGTTTCTAACCCAAAAATGTTATTACGAGATAAAAGATTTATTCGACGATAAATTTTAGAAAATTATAATTAGAAAATAAATATCGATATATAAATAGTTAAGAAAGTAGCATCATAAGTTTTGTATCATCTCATATACAATTAAGTAACCTATCACACTAAGTATGTTTTTTTTTTGTTTTGTAAAATTACTTCACCCTAGGTTAAGTTTGAATAGTACATATAATATTTATGTAATAGATTTAACTATACTTAAATTTATATGTTTATGTCTGTGGTCTGGTTTTGTGAACAGCCACTACATAAGTCATTGCTGCACCCTTTATGCAGGGTATATAAACTTAGCTTTTAGAAGAATACAGTGTATATTTGCAATAAGAATAAGAATATAGAAATAATTTTATTTTACTGTGATATTTTAACAGATAAATAGAGTAGTTCCATTTCATGGCTTTTTAATCAAGGTATACATACAAATGCACGCGAAATAAGAAATAACTAGCCAAGATCGTGTTAAGACAAGCATTATGTCAGGGTTCCGTGGCCAGCGAAACTGGACAGCCAAATTTCAGAGATGTATATCATACCGACATGACATGATATACTTTTAATGATTTAGACAAAAAGAAAATTTCAAAACATGCTCTGCACTGTGGACACATTATCTTTTTGATTTGAAAACTGTTATTTGACGGTGTTATTTATTACTTTTATGCTTCTATCAATACTTCACACAGGGCGACTTAAAATAAGCAGCTGAACATGTTAAGGCAGTTTTTAGAATTTTTGTTTGTTTGTTCACGCACGTCTCCTACACCCCTGGAAGAAAATGCGGACGGATTTAAATGCGGTTTTCACGAATATGCTTAGCTATGACCAGATTGAAGTAGGCTATGTTATTTTGCGCAAGGCCAGATTAAGGGAAGAAAAAAGGATTGAAGGTTTATATGAAAATCTACGCGTACGAAGTCGCGGGCAAAAAAGCTAGTGAACAATAATCATATAACTGTAGTGAACAAACGTAATAGTTTAAAACAGTGTTTTATAAAACAAAGTACCTACCTACTTTCAAACAGCTTTTTACAAACTAACAGCTGCTGTCGTACAACGATAATCTAATAGCGACAGGATTACCACAAAACAAATTACTTAACTATTTGTTTTCTGGGACTAAAGTACTTGTCCTCATGTCCCATAAATGTTCTATAGTTATGGATTTATATCAGACAAAACATTTTCCTATTCCCTGCGAAGCGAGAGCAGCCGCTGCGCTGGATCTGCAGGGTCTCCGGGGCGGAAGTAACGATGTAATTATTAAATCCCCGTCCGCCCGCCCGCCCAGCATCACGCTCCAGATAATAAGTGGACGGCGCGAGATGATGGGTGGTTTTTTTTTTACCCGTAGGCGAGAGGACGGTGTTTAGATCTATGGTGGATTTATCATGGTTTCATTTAATGAATATTTTTCTTTTCTCATTTCTTATGTAAATAGGTATGTTCTCAGGAAAAAAATTGGTCGACTTTGTTTTCTATTCTATATATAGGTATATATAAACCATCCTTAAACTCCTCTTTCTTTTTGCTGCATCTCTAATTTGAGGGTCGTAATGTAACCATCTCCTTTCAGAACTGTTTCGTCATTCTTATATGAATAAATATTCGAAGAAGCATTTATAGAAAACAAATACTTTTAAAGTAACGGGATTATGGATTAAATTCCAAACTTCAGTTTTATTTCGCTGATGAAACTGCGGCCCCTTCCTTTGCCCTGATAGCGTGATGCAGTGCAACATAGTATACCTACACTGAAAAGTCCTCAAAATCAATATTCTCCATTATCTGACAAATCCTCATGTTTCCAGCATCTCGAGACAGCGAAGGTGACTCCCGAGGCTACCGGTCCGCGGAGGAGCAGGCGCGGGAGCTGGCGCGCTCCATCCGCCGTGAGGTGGCCAAGCTGGCAGACAAGTGGAACTCCCTCGTGGACCGCAGCGATGCGTGGGGGCAGTGCCTGGATGATGCTGTTCAGGTAAGAGTTAATTAAGCCAATGCTTCATTTTAGGTTACTTTTGAGGAGTCAATTAAATTGAGTCAATAAAACAAAATACTTTTTCGAAGCAGATCGCTCCGAAACAAGGCACAAAACTTACTAATTCAGCGCCATCTATCCCAGTCCGATGAAAGTTCCATCAGTGAGGTCGATAAAACAGATGGATGTACCATGTTACCTCTGATAAGTTACTAGTGGTAGTAGAGATAGTTCTCGGTATTTCTTATAGATGGCGTTACCAGTCGTCAATATAAGATATTTTTAACCCTCTAGGTACGTTAAAAGAAAGGTGTTGTTATAAGTTTAACGTGTGTATCCGTGTGTCTGTCCGTGGCATCGTAGCTTCCAAACGGCTGAACCTATAATGATTTAGTTTTTTTTTGTTTGAAAGGCGAGTTGATCGAGAATGTTTTTAGCTATGATTCAAGAAAATGTGTTCACCACTTTAAAGATTATTAATTCCTTTTATTGAGAGCTTTTCAAAATTTTCAATGCATTCTTTTGTATTTTTAATTATCAGCGATCTTAGCTGTACCAATCTTTATCCCAGCCAGTCGTTGAAAACGCGATTGTAACTAGGTTACCAACCTACCTAGCACTTACAACTGGGGCCTTAGGTACAGCTACCTCTTAACGCGTGCTCTAAACAACGCTAAAACAGCACAGTGCAAAAAAAAAACACGCCAACGTGAACCTTGACGCGCCGACATAAGGTTTGCGATCACGCAACTTTTCACAAACACCTAAACAGCAGTGCAAGTATCGTTCTTATGGATAGATAAATTTGACAGTTATAATGGACAAATTCGATGAAATGGCATTGTATCAATCATAGCGAATACAAATCAAACGACATTTTATCAAATTTGTCGATTTCAACTTCCAAATTTATCGATCGATATATGAACAGTATTTGCACTGCAGAATCGCCCGTATATGTCCCTGAACACTTCGATGTTGAGGATGGCACGAGTTAATTTTTTAAGCCTAAGTCTTGTCTAACTTCTGTAAAATAACATGAGATTCTTAATGCTTAGGCTTTCTAGTGGTCTAAAATATGTAACAAGTCAGCTAGACAATCACGCAACAAACAAGTGGTCTAAAATATCTAACAAACTAACTAGGTAGGTACTTTAGTTAATGCAGCAAGCAGAGCTTCAGCAGAAGTCAGGACGTTATTATACAAAGTTAGTCGTGACTCTCAATACCTTTCAGAGTAAGCCGCATTTAATTGATGCATCGCAATAGCGCCACAGAAGACATAATAGTACCTACAAGAGCTCCGCCATTCGATAGAAACATCATCAGAATCTGTCAGTACAATACGCAGGAAGTACGCGCCATTAATGCGGGCATGCGTACGCGCATCACGCGCCGACGAACTTAATACCTCCTAATCACACGGTACCTTACAATTACAAATGCGAAAGTAACTTTATCTCCTTGCCTGTATTTGTATATAATTTTTCTTAAAGACATCACACTAGGTAATATCATATATGTGAAAGTTTGGATGGATGGATGTATGGAGGGATGGATGTTTGTTACTCAATAACGCAGAAACGGCTGGATGGATTTGAATTAAATTTGGAATATGCATTGCTTATGTCCTGGAATAACACATAGGCTACTTTTCATCATCATCATCACCGATTTTCATCACCACACGGGTGAAACCGCGGGGCGCAGCTAGTAATAAATATATGTATATCGTAGTAGGGGGTAAATAAACACTTCGATGAGCGATGGTGGCCGGACGGTAGCGTGTGCACTTTAGAATCTACCGGGACCCGGTTCGATCCTCGGCTCTGCACCAATTACTTGTTGAGTATCTGAATAAATTATGTGCAGATTCGATGTCACCGCTCAAAAACGGTGAAGGAAAAGATTGTGAGGAAACCAGTATGTCCAAGAACTTCAATAGTTCAAAAACACGACATTCATCAACATGCACTGGGCCAGTATGGTGGATTGGGGCTCATCCTCTCTCTCTCTCTCTCTCTCTGAGAGAAGGTCTGTGTCCCAGCAGTGGGAACATGAAAGGCTGATAATGAGAATAATGATAGTATGGTAAGTACGTAGGTATAAATATAGACGTATTATATGCAGTTGGTTGTTACTACAAGGAAATTTCTTAGTCTTGAGCATCGGCGCAAAGTTCGTGTGTCGGTGTCGGTGAGTGTGCATCGTATCTGCATGATCTAATTTCTTCCTGCCCAGTTTTCTATCGAACTGCCAGAGCGGGCATGAAAAATCGACACCGCTTTATAGTTGATATTCCGAAAACCCGTACGAAGCGCTTTGATTCCACTTTTATTGTGTGAACTGTTAGTCTGTGGAATGCGCTGCCTGAATGGGTGTTCCCTGATAGTTACAATCTGGATGTTTTCAAATCACGAGTGAATCGGTTTCTTCTAGGCAAGCGTGCTCTATCGTAGACCGCATCATCACTTGTTAAGCGCGTTGGCGGTCAAACGCAAGCCTATCAATACATTTAAAAAAAACATACTTGTTTAACTTAAGTACCTACTGTACAAACCTACAATGTATCATTTGGTAGTATTTATTTAATGGTATCACTAAAAGTGTTTTAGCAGGATCGACGGGGGCGTCGATCCTGTTACGTAAATTATTTCCAATGGTTGTCTGGAAGAGATCGCTTTTAGCGATAAGGCCCTTGTGGCACTATCTCGTAAGAGTTTTCTATCTGTTTGTAATTTTTATTTCTTGTGTACACAATAAAGAGTTTATATCTATCTATCTAATGTCGGTATTAATTAAGTAGCATAGAGCTACCTATATTAAATGTAGCTATACAAACTGTACCGATCCCACACCTCTCCGAATAACTCGACATGCGAGTCCGGTCTGCATCAGTGTGACCACGCAGACTCTAATTAAAATAGTTTCCTGATTTATCCGGCGATATATCAGGGCGGGCGGCTTCACTTGGGCAGGTTGGAAGCCAGTTGCTTTCATGTTTTCTATACTAAAGTTAAACAAATATTACAGTCTTGCCCAACTTAGACTGGGGTTAAAAAGGCGTTCATGGTTAGTTAGTTATCATTTCCAGTGTGGATTATGTCTTATATTATAGACTAGCTGCGCCCCGCGGTTTCACACGCGTGGTGATGAAAATCGGTGATGATGATGCAAAGTAGCATAGGTATGTGTTAATCCAGGACATAAGCAATGTATAATCCACATTTCATCCAAATCCATCCAGCCGTTTCTGTGTTATTGAGTGACAAACATCCATCCATCCAAACTTTCACATATACATGTTATTATAGTGTGATAAGCATTTACAAGATTGCAACTTGGTCAACTATTCTGAACAATACAGTCTTCGAACGTATGACATCGAGTTACATGTTTTTCTCTCGGCATTAATGCTGAAAGATGCGATGGAGCATGCTTGGCTAGAAGAAACAGATTCATTTACTCACGATTTTAAGACTCTCAGATTGTAATAACTATCGGGGAACACCCATTCAGGCAGCGCATTCCACATACTAGCAGTTCGCACAATAAAATTGGAATCAAAGCGCTTCGTACGGGTTTTCGGAATGTCAACCATAAAGCGGTGTCGATTTTTCGTGTATCTCTCCCCCTCCTATAATGTAATTTATGTGTGTGTGTGTAATATTTCGTAATGACAATTTTATAGAATCCTGAAGACAAAACTAAATTAACAATATTTTCTTTGTCTAGTTTAGTAGACAGTACTGAAAAACTCAATGATATTTTATTTAGTTCATATTCAACTAAAGCTTTTAAAATCGATGTTATCAAGAAGGTAGGTACAGTTTGTAAATTATCTAAACGCCTGAAGTTCTCTGCCTGCGTCTTCTGAAGCACATCGAAACAGAACTGAAGTAGAACTGTACTGGAACTGAAATCCGTGTGCTTTGCATGTCGATAACAATGCCGCGCTTCGTTATCGACTCGTTACGCGACCACTTGCGATGAGTGTATGTAGTGCGGTGATATCGATAAGCATTTCTATCGATACGTTTGCGGGTTTATCGATAAAATGAACCGATTAAAATTGTTGACTAAAAAAAGCTTTAGTTTTTGTTGTTTGCGGTGCAATTTCAGAAAACGCAAGTACAAAATAAACAAAGGGTCTGGATTCAACGAGTCATTTCCAAAATTGCACCAAGGAAAGAACTATTAAGAGAAGAAGATAAAAAGCCCACCACCATCAGAAAAAGCTCACCTACACCTCTTCTTAATGTATTATTTCTGAAATAAGATAAATTGTAGTTGCCTAGCAAAACTATTCCAATATTATCTGGTGAGGTAATAATTATGGTAATAACAATAATTAAGTAAATTCTGAATGGCATAATTATTTAAATATCAGAAATAAAACTACAAAATCCCCACTCAAAAGGTTACAGAGAAAATTCTCAATTAATCGGTTACAATCCGCTGTCAAGTTTCTAGAAACCTTGAATGGCCACTTTCGCTTGTTACTCTAACCACATGCTCAATTACTCCTCTAAGTCTAGACTTATAGCTAGTTAAAAGTGTCTATTAAATGCTTGCTAGTTGGGATTAAGTTAATCATAAATACTCTAACAAATACCTCACCTTTCGTAGTTGTAAGTTACAACAATGTTGTCCAGATAATAACACAAACATGATTTGATTTTCGCTCAGTACTGTCGAAGTAACTACGTGAATATCCTCGCTATGATCAAAGAAAAAAGATTTGCTTTATTAATATCCTTTGGCCTCGTTTTTAACCATATTAAAGTTTGGCCATGAAACGCCTTTTTTACCTTACGTACGTATCATGTATATTAACGGATTTATCATGCCAGCGTTTTTATCCAAATACTGCGGCGTTCGTAATCGTAATGGTTAAAAACAATACATTTTTTTTATGTCATAGTCTTACGTTTGACCGGTAATTCGCCTGATATGTGGTCTACGATGGAGCACGCTTGCCTAGAAGAAACCGACTCACTCGTGATTCGTTCGTTATATCGTATTTCATTTAATTTGGACAACTAATCTAGTTCATTTTGAATCGATATCGATTTATCGACAACTTAGTATCCTTAAAGCTCCTCTCTATAAGATCCAGTGGTTAGAATTCGGTCCTCGTTAGTGCAGTTATCGGGACGCTCCACTTTTCTACAAATTTATACATTTACCCGCTTTTCCGATTTTTCCTCGCTTTTTCTCTGGTTTTATCCCATTCGCCCGCTGGTTTTGAATCCCAGTTCGATTCGTTTGTTAGCGCAACTCGCGAGCTTTTGTAACTCTTTGATATCTTTGATGTACTGTAGTGACCATAATATATTTTCAACAGTGGAAGTTTTATTTATATTTTGTAAAGATTTTCATTTTAATATTTTCGTTCGGAACAGCTGTATTAGCGATCTAAGGCAAATATTATCCGTTATTAAAACCTATCCTGGTTAGTTATGAGGGAAGTTGTGAGGGATAAACGCACTAAACTACAATACAAATAATAGTTGAATTTGTATGAGGTTTTATATAATTATTACTAGCTGCGCCCCGCGATTTCAGCCGCGTGCTGATGAAAAACAGTGATGACGATAAAAATTATGTTAATCCAGGACATAAGCTATTTATATTCTAAATTTCATCCCAATCCATTTAGCAGTTTCTGAGTGAAGGAGTAACAAACATACACACTCGCACACAAACTTTCGCAATTATTATATTAGTTTGATCATATTTGGTTTTCCATGTAAAATTACATATATGTATATATATGTACACCTTGAATGGGACATTAATGCAAATTTTATCATCTCAACACATAAATAGGAATAATATAACTCGTTATTGTCCACACCAGAAATTTCATGCATAAGATTAAAACTAACATAGTGCAACAATTGGCGGTCTTTTCTTTCTTTTTAAGGTTTATTTATGTAAAAGTTAAGGTAGTTAAATATTATTAAAAACTGTACGATTATATCCATGGGTGGGTGAATTGGGGTCCCCTGTAACTGCCCACCTAATTGTATGTTAAAATAAATAAATTAATTGCTAAAAGCTGTCTCCTAAACCCGTAACAGACTCGTCAACATGGCTGACGAACCGCCGTCTAACCAACGGGAGATAAAAAGAAAATGTTCTTTTTGTCTCCGGTTGGTCAGACCACAAAAAAGAGACAAAAAATCTATATTTTCTGTGGGTCAGACGGCGGTCTGTCAGCCAAATCCGTCACGTCTGTTAAGGCTATTAGACTCGTGCCAGTGTTATCAATGAAAGCATGATTTAGTTAGTACCTACCTACTATATTGACTACTTTTACGCAATACCGCGGTACTCGCCCGTGTCACCTAGTTTCCAATTTCTATTAACACAAATAGAGATGTACGCTGCTGGGACATTCATTATTTCATTCGTTTCGTTCTGGTTCGTTATTGCATTCAACATTGTGCATTCCTCAGTGCATGGATGCTGTATGGTGAGCTGGTTTTCACCAGAGCTAAGTTGACGAGTGCTCCAGAGAGTGCTTCTGCTTTTACTCTTTGACCTATTTTTAGTGTTATCGTTTGTTTTCAAACAAATTTCTGATGTTTTATTTATTCGGGATTTCATCTTTTAGGCATTTAAAATGCTTTCAAAAATGTTTGCTCTCTGTGTGTATTGAGAATTTGAAATAAACGTTTTTTATTTCAATGTTGTTTTTACTGATATTTTACACTAACTGAGCCCCGCGGGTTTGACCCACGATGTGACGAAAAATAGTTATGGTGATGATGATGAAATGTAGCCTAAGTTAGTCCTCAGAACATCAGCTATCTGCTAGCGAAAGTCTCGTTAAAATTGGTCCAGCCATAAGGGAATATACATGTATACACACACATTTATATATAAGAAGATGTTATTGTTCAACTGGCCGTGTGCCTGATAAAATTTCCGATCGGTGACTTCTCGGGAACAACTTTAAGAAATTTTCATGATAATTATCTAAGTATAGTAATTCTATACTTACTAACAAATTTCCGCGTTTCTAACATGCAAAAAAAAAACATCACTCGAAAAATCATCAAAACTCCGTACAAACTTTCATCCCTATTTTTTATGAAAAGGCGTTTGACCACAAAAAATAAGCACCTTTATTGGATGAGTTTCCATGAAATGATGATTCTACTAACTTTGACATATAAACAAAAGTCTAATTACCAATTTCCTTGTTTCTAACTTCAAAAATGACGTACTATACTCCCATACAAATTTTCATCCCCTATTTAACACACATCGATTATCTTTTTGTAAAAGCTACAATGTATCAATCTATTACAGAGCACACAGAGATTTGACATCTTATATCTCGGGGTGACGAGCGCAGTGCATTGCGTTTTTGAACTGTTGAAGTTCAAAATTCTGAGTGGCGTTGAGCTGTTATGGGCAAGCGTGAAGAGCCATCAGGCGAGTGACTTCGCTCGTCTCGTCACCCAATATCATAAAAAAAATGTACAATATATTCTGTATTGTTGAACTCTCCCGTAGGCTCAAAAACCGTAGCATCAGCTCTACATAGAGCAGCGTCAGCCGCGTGTGTTCGCATACATTAATTCCAGCAGTGTTTGCAGTGGACTACACAAGTACACTGTGTACTGTAGGTGCACGTGGAGTGTAGCGTCCTTATATTGCGTTTATTTATTCGCCAGATACTGAAATCCTCAGTTTTGATCATGTTTTTTTTTAGTTTTCCACTTAGACAATCATAATATTGTTCACTCAGAGTCCTACTCGTACTTCTATCTCAATTTTATATCCTACCTATTACGATAGATTTCTCTATTTCATCCTAAATTATATAAATTAGAGAAACTAGAAAATTTTGCCGTACGAAGTACAGCTCACTTAATATTTTTTTTAATGTTTGGGACAATTTGCACACATGGTCATCTGACTCCAAACTAAGCAAAGCTTGTAATATGGCTGCCAGAGACTGATATAAGTACATACATAATTTTAAATACATTCTTAAATAGATATTAACACCCAGACATAGAACAAACACAAATGTTCATCACATGAATGTTTATCCTAGGTGGGAACCGAACCCACGGCCCCAGCACAAGAGGTAAATTCACTACCAACTACGCCACCGGGGCAGTCATAGGTTTCTCATTAGAAATTACTCGTAATTGAAGATACCTATAGAGTTATATGCTTACTATTTATAAGATCTCTGCTTTCTCCCCACTTATTTTACCATTTAGGTAGGCAACCTAGGCACTCATTATTTACGATCTAGGCACTAATATGGAACACTTAATAAACAGTTAGGTGCGTATTACCGTAAATCAATATCTATTGTGGCCGTGAAGGAAATTGCGGCAATAAATACTAGTAACGGGACGGCAGTTATGTTATATTGGCGGTAATGCCTTTGGTTAGGTGCCGACGGCGTGTCTAACAATACCTCCTTGTACGCTGGTTAATATTGTTTTGGTTAACGAGGGTCAAATTCAGAAGAAAAATAAATCAGGGATACATAATTTCCCATTAGCCGCATCTTCGCTCAACATCACGCAAGATGGCGGACAAGCGTAAGTTTTTTTTTAATAATAATAAAAAATAGCGACTAAGAAAAGAAACACTTGTTTTGTTTTCTTTATTTCCTAAGAAAGATATAACAAGAGTTATTTTAGGCGAAAGAATGTAGGTGTCCTGGGAATATTAAATTATTAATACTTATAAAAAACCAACTTCATAAAAATGACATAACTAGACCAAATTGAAATGGGACCACACGAAAAGCACCAGCTTTCAAATTGTGTTTCGAAAGTCAATGGCTTCTCCCATTAGATAAAACTTATGGAAAAACGTAAGCTAAATTATGACAGGCAGTAGGTACTTTTGACAGGCACTTCTTTTTTCATTTTAACAAAACGAAACAAAACTTTATTTATGATTCAAACCGCGGGATACAATAGATTACAATAAAAATAAAAGCTAAGATTGTGCCAGTCGAACTAATATTGCTTGTCGTGCATCTTAGGTATGTACAGTAATAAGTTTTTCTTGCTCAACACATTGCCATTCAGTGGTAATGCTGGGTACGCTGCCAACTGGTAGTGGACTTGAACATTGATATGTTTCTTAAGACCTTCAACGGTTTATTGGCAGTCCAATTCGTTTTTTTATAATAGGCTGAGTAATTTTAAAACCCTAAACTACAATTAAGTGTTAGCTTGTATTTTGTTTAGTTCATAAAAGCAGAGAAATAGTAATTATTTCGCTGAATAAATGCTAGTTTATATAGATGGATGATTTCTTACTTCAGCCCATCTGAAGTAAACTCTTATGAGATAACTAACGATAGTTGTTACGACTTGAACAAATCCGGGGCCTACTATGTATCGTGTCACCCGAAGCACGGTAGCTCCGCTCACAGTTTCCAATAAGTGGTAATCATGTAGAAAGAAAGTAAACAGTACTCAACTGAGCAGACTGTTGCTGCTCAGATGAGTATCAGGCCCTCAATTGAACCAGTTGCAATGCGTTGCGCCGGCGCAATGACAAATTTATGGCTACGGCGGCATTCCGGGCGGATCGCGCTCAAATTAAGATGAATAGAGTGCACATGATCAGATACTTTCTGAATTACAGTCTCGTATGTTCTTTGTCGTGGTTTTCCGATATTAATTTTACACATGTACATTGTACAGTCCAACTTACGCAAAGAGGTCGCCCGAAGAGTCCAACTCGGATGGGCAGCGTTCGGGAAATTGCATGACATCTTCTCGTCCAAGATACCACAGTGCCTAATGAAAAAGGTCTTTGACCAGTGTGTGTTGCCAGTGATGACATATGGTACTGAGACGTGGTCCTTAACTGTCGGCCTTTTGGAAAAACTCAGAGTCATACAACGGGCAATGGAGAGAGCTATGCTCGGAGTTTCTTTGCGCGATAAAATTCGGAACGTAGAAATTCTCCAAAGAACCAGAGTCACCCACATAGCTATTAAAATTTTCAAGTTGAAGTGGCAATGGGCAGGCCACATCACTCGAAGAACTGATAATATAACCGATAGGGAAGAAAGGTTCTTGAGTGGAGACCGCGAAACGGAAGACGCAGCATAGCTAGGCCTCCCACTAGATAAACCGACGACATTGTGAGAGTCGCGGGCATCCAGTGGATGAAGATGGCAGGATGTCGTTCAGTGTGGAGGTTAAAGGGGGAGGCCTATGTTCAGCAGTGGACGTTTTCTGGCTGATGATGATAATGATGCCATTGTACATTGCAACATGAAACTTCCGTGGCCGTAGTACGAATATGCATGTGCGTAAAATACGTATCAAAATGTATATCTACTGAATCTGTAGGTATTAATGTATGTTTCATTTGTATTATTTTAATCTAATTTACAATAATTATTTTTAATAATTTTACATGTAAAATAACATTTTATAAGTATAAATGAATAGAAACTAATTCAATAAATCGCTACCAGTGGGAATTGTTACCAAAATGCTGATCCCATTCCGTACTTTGAATGTTGTTTTTGAAATTTGTATGGAATTCGATTCGTATTTACGCCCGTGAATATTCCTATTTCACCTTCTGGTTATTTCTGCGTGTGTTAACCTCATTCGAAAAAACAAACGTTTCACTTTCCTAACCAAATTTTCTTTTTGTTTGCAGGTAAGAAGCTGTCTAAAATTATAATATACTGCAAAGTAAAACATAAAATATGTAATTATGTACCTACTGGAAACTACATAGAGTATACTTAGGTAAGTTTAGATTAATTCAGAAAATTTATTTCATAAATTATAGTAAACTTTGTTCACACAATTTTCGTAAGTGAGTTGCATACAACAATGAATCGACTTTTACCTATAAACCAATGAAGACATGAAAATAAATCCACATTCAAATAACAACAAATAAAATATCTTATCGCTATCGCTCTCAAAAACAGTGGATCACGGTTTATTTTAATTAATATTAATTAATTAATTTAATAACGAATACAATCTCATCAATTAGTGCGATATGACGCAGTAGAAATAAAAACAGTGACTGAGGTACACTGAGCTTTTTACAGCCTAGGCTATGCTTTCCAGATGACTAATTATACAATAATTAGTAGAATTATACAACGAGACTTCGCTCACTCTCTCTACTGTAGATGGAGAGAGAGAAAATATAATTTAGATAAAAAAAATATTTTTAAAGCAACCTTAAAAAAACAACTTCACTCTTTTAAGAGAGATTGTGGTAGTCCAAATTGGCCGAACGAAAACAGTTTTTTCTTTTCTTTTATAGGACAAAATATTAATTCGTTACAATACCTATTGGCAACGCCTAGATCCGATTTAGAACCTACTTCAATAATTTTGGCATAGATCTTCTTATAGGCTGGATGATTGAAAAGAAAAGTGACTTGAGTGAAAAGCAGAAAAACTTTTCTTCGTAACTTTAGTTGAAAAAATACGTTGGGTCCAAATAAAAAACATTATAGGAATGCAATGGAATACAGTGTAGAATACAGTGGAACTTTATGCAATAAATAACAGTCTGTACTAGTAGTCATGACTCTACCTATCAAAAATCTCGTAAGTCAAAACCAAGTCTCTGTCATAGAGTACATTGTGCTGTTCCCGGTTATCAATTAATTTGTGGTAGGTTAACAGCTGGCCGCAGATTTTGAAACTGTGAAACATTTGTACGAATCTTATCGTACATCTCACTTACAATTATTATTATTTAACTATGCCTCGATTTTTATCAGTTTTTTTTTTTCGAACTAAAAAAAGTATAGAAATAGATAAATGAAGGAAAAAATAAATGAATAATGATGAATGAGGTGGAATAAATTCATAATTTTAATTCACTTGTTCTAGTCTAGAGCCTCCGTAGCGGAATCCATCGAATTTCGTTTAGCCTTTCATAAATTATTTGATTTCAAATGAACTTGATCAACACAAATTAGATAATTATATAACGTACTAGCCGTCCGCCCCGGCTTCGCACGAGTGTAAGCTCGGCCTTCGGCCTCGCTACAAAATATAATATAGCCTATGTCACCCGGGGATAGTGTAGCTTCCCAACAGTGAAAGAATTTTTCAAATCGGTTCAGTAGTTTCGGAGCCTATTCATTACAAACATACAAACATACAAAAATAGGTACAAATCTTTCCTCTTTATAATATTATAGTGTAGATTAGCCGCCTATCCCGGCTTCTCACAGGTGGAGTTTTTTTAAAGATTCTAGTAATAAATATAGCCTACGTTACTCAGGGATAGTAATATAACATTGTAATAGTGAAATATTTTTTTTTAATGGTCTCAGTCTATTCTGCAAGCTAAGTGAACGCGCAAGTGAAGTGATAAGCTAAGTGAATGTGATTTTTTTCTTGCCTATTTCGGCAGATAAATGTCAAAACATCGAATTATAAAGGTAAGGGACTATAGTCACGGGTGATCACTCGACATTTTGATATTTCTTTATAGTAATCGACAAGAAAAATACACGTTCACTTAGCTTATCACTTCACTTGCGCGTTCACTTAGCTTGCATAATAGACCAGCAGTTATTTTTGAGTTACCTAATTCTTTACAAATATAAAAAAATCCAAAAGTACACATTTTTCATCTTTATAATATTAGTGTAGTAATTAAGATTGATGAGTACCAATGTTTAAGAAACTGGTATCCTGAAGCTAATCCTAAAGCTCAGCGGGCACGACACGTCATGGAATTTCCATTCATTTCCCCCCCTCCTCACCCCTAGGGAAGGCACGGCGACACAGCCAATCGGTTATACTAATAACTTACGCCATTAATATGTTAATGGCGCCGCACAGTGGTCCGAAGCGTTTGGAGCGGGGCCAAAATGGAAATTGAGCGTTTTTTCCCCTTGACGCCTCCGCAGACGCCGGCATTGTGCTGCCATCTAGGGGTTAGCGCATCGTTAGCGAGTCAGTGGTTGAAAGGATTTGCAAAAGAAAGTAGGTTAGGGTAAAGAGTTTCTAAATCTTTGTATTATTTATTCAGATAAGGCGAGTATTTTTAAGGAATATACCACATATATTAGTAGATCTGTGGAATATACACTGAATTTTGGATTCGTAATTACGTGACATACGGAGTTCATGTACAAACCTGTTTTAGACGAATCTCCAGGGTATTTCTACTTTAATTTTGTGTCTGTTATAATAAAGAATAAGGGGAAAATATTAAATTTAAATGAAGAAATAATATGATTTAAAATAAATAAATGTATTAATCAATTTAATTTCATTTTAGGTTAGGATAAAACCTAAACTGAAATTTACAAATTACTTACAGGTTTAAAACAAATTTGTGATTAATCTTAAATGATAATATTTTAAAGACTGTATGTATTGTCATAAATGTTAAATATACATTGAAAACAAACTACTAAAACTAACAGCTCCCATCAGAATATTGAAACTCTCAGAATTCATCACCGCAGAGCACGGCCTACTGTGCACGGCGTGTGTCATCAAAGATTAGCTACATGCAGACAGGCGACTGTCGCTCCCGGGTCGCTGGCTGCGTCCAACGCCCGTCGCCATGGTAACCTCCATTATTATTCGCCAGTCCAAGTTCGCCCTATGGTGTTAGAGAGTGAGTTCTAAACGAATGTTTGAAGTGAAAACTTCTTTAGGCGTGTTGAGCACTTTGTGGGTGAACAAAAATCATAACACTCGCGGCATTATCACGCTGTCACAGAAAACATAATACACAACACTGTATATTAACAGCGCCAACAATTGTATGGCGAGATTAACGCGTTTGTTTATGTGTGACGTCACTAATGTCACGTGGCCCCATGAATGTCAAAGGTAGCGTTTTCGCGGTAGTTTAATAATTTGAATTTTGATCCGTCATTTAAAACACAAATACTGAAAATTATGAGGATTAAATTACAAGATTGCTTTATTTTAAAGTAATAAACAATTTAAAATGGTTTTGTAAAATCAGTCAAATACCCTATTTGCTTCCATAGTGAGAGGCAATTCAAAAAAATAATAATAACAAAATCCGGAGGTATAGTATGATGCTGGAGCTACATATCTATTATCTACATCCAACATTCAATTACACCACTCGATAACTAAAGGAAAAAACATCATGATAATTATGAGATAATAATAATAACTGAAAGATTCTTTGCGTGACCAAAATGCTGGCCTATATTTGGGTCAGAAAGTTAGCCTCGCCATCCAGCGAGGCAACGCGGCCAGTATTTTGGGCACTCTACCTGAAATTAATTTTCATTTAGGACTACTTAATTAACTCTATTTTGGTTATATATTCATCTTGAGGTAGATTAATTAAATAAATGTGTACTTACCTAATAAACCTTAAGATTTGTATTATAAGCTCTAAAAAAAAAAAAAATATAACTGACTCATTTACACATTATATTTACATTCAATAATCTTAGTAAAACATTGTCCGTCAATTCGGAATACAGGGGCCTTACCCCTAGCTCGAAAAGTTGACCCGCATAGGTGTTATTTGTCTAAACGGTACCATCAACTACGATAAGCGGTAGTTATTTGATAGCCGCCAAGCTTTGTTATTTTCACGCACACACGCATAGTAAAACGGATTTTCGTTCATTCAAGTTAGACGATTTTAAACGATGCAGCTTAAATGAGTTGGTTAATTTTAGGTACCTATCAGGTACCTACTAAAAGTTGGCTCGCAAAAGTGAAGCTAGGGGTAAGGCCCCAGTAAAGTATGCACAACACCAAGCAGTAGTGCACACTACTGCTTGGTGTGGAAAATAACTGGTATCTTCTCAAGCGGATACTGCATAAAAGTCCTTCTGCGATTCAAACTCAAATCATGCTCTTATACAGGGTTAGATACGCATATAGACTGTACTAATTTTATTTTATTTATTTTATTTTATTTATTTTATTCATTTTATTCATTTTATTTATTTTATTTATTTACATATTTATTTTTATCGCCGAATAAAAACAGCTTTTCCATACATTTTGTCGAGCGTCAATGACTGTTTTCTATATGGAATAGCAGATATTTTTTTCGTGATTTCAGTGTTGGTCCCATAGTAAAAGTTGTTCATAATTATGAGTACAATGATCTCCTTTCGGGTTAGTACAGTTTATATGCGTAACTCTGTATTTAAATTAGTCAGAACTACTGCTTATGTTATCTACGTACCTGTGTTCTCCAATTCCATATTTTGTCTCAATTCGCCCCCCCAACTATTCCAAAAACTGCCCTCTACCGGCGAGAGCCGGCAGCTGGAAGCCAGCAGATCTGATTATTTATTCAGTGCGCTGTAAGTGCCACTCATAACAGTGTCTTAATTAACCAGAGCGGAGAGACGCTGCAGTGGGAGGGAGAGGACTGGGTTACAGGAGGTAGCGGAAGCGGAGATTACATGTAGTGAGCCCTTTGAGCTCGTATGGGTATGTTGATAATTATATATCCACTAGCTGCGCTCTGCTGTTTCACTTGCGTGAACTGAACGTCAAGAACAGATTTTAAAAAATCGGGGAATAAAATCTAATGCCACTTTCCGGCACTCCAACAATAAAATTAAATATTCGAGACATTCAGGACATTACATACTTAAAAAGATATGAACACCGAGATACAGAAGAACCGAAAATTTTCATCACATGAATATTTGCCATAGGTGGGAATCGAACCCACGCCCCCAAGCGCAGAAGGCAGGTTCACCAACCAACCAACTGGGCCACTGTTAGTCAACTATCTCTATTCACGATCCGATGCTTTGTTGCTGCGTGAAAGAGATACAAACAACCACAATATTGCATTTATAATATTAGTATAAAGTATGATCGCCATAATTATCTAAAACTTTACGACAATAACAGAACCACTTTTTTTTTTCTTCATACAATTGAAGACCTGGCAAATATTTAGGTACAATATAAAATTACACAAGCGACTTGCATTGCTCTGATTGTTGTTTTTTACAATTAAAAATAATCCAGAAGTAACCTACAATAAAAATTTAAGATTTCAGAATTACACTTTTGGCTTCACTATACTTGAGTATTTCGAAGACTGCCACAAACACGCTACAAAGCTCGCTTCCGCTACCGCTTATGCCTACAACGCACCTTCCTTAGGTTTGCATTTTGCCCGCTGCTCATAAATTCATAATTAAATAGGGAACTACCGGCTTTCCTCGTTACAGAGCTGAATTTTATTTAATTCCCCCCTCCTCGCCTCTTCCACTTCTGTAGTCTGTCGGCCAGGTCACAGAATTAATAATACTTACTATAGAAAAAAAGATAAAAATAACTAATAAAAATAGATAGATATATTTATATACCTACCAGCCCGCCAGCCGTTCCAGAGTAGGTATGTCTTCCCGTGAACATGGTGCATGTAACTGCGCCGAAATATCGGGAGCTCCTTCCACAACCTTACCACGGTAAATATCCCGTTAATAATCATATAACTTTAGTGAACAACCGTGATAGTTTAAAACAGTGTTTACGTACATATATATTTTTAAATACATAGTTAAATATATATTAACACTCAGACATAGAACAAACACAAATGTTTATCACATAAATGTTTGCCCTAGATGGGAATCGAACCCGCGCCCCCAAGCGCAGAAGGTAGGTTCACTAGCCACCGGGGCAGTCAAATTAGGAAAGTTGTCCGAAAAATCGGAAAATTAAGGAAAAACTGAAATTGCTTTTTGCCATGGGATTTTTCTATAAACTCAAGACCATAACTAAAATCAATTTATTGAAATTTGGACGTTTATTTATTTATTTATGACATGGTCTGTTTAACTTAATATCTCAAACAATAACATACACATAATTTTTAATAACATAGACATACCTAATACAATCTTCCAAGCGCCAGAACTTATTTGAGCCTCGTTTATATTTCGAATGAGATAGAACTTCCCAACCTCCTTTACGTTCATAATCCAACAGTAGTTAGGTATTATAGGACCTCCTTCCGGTATTATTACGGCTACTAACATTTTACGCGAGCTATATGCTTACTTAGTTATTATTTTGAAACGATAATGTAGTTGAGGATCTGTGACTTCAAATTCGGTATTGCAAAAAGGTCACACTCATATATAAATGCGCTTGTAATAACTCTTTGTACATAATAATATAATTATATATAAATGACTGTTCTAATCAATACAATAAGACAAGAAAGTACATTACAGTTATATGATTATTTACGGGATATTTACCGTGGTAAGGTTGTGGAAGGAGCTCCTGATATTTCGGCGCAGTTACATGCACCATGTTCACGGGAAGACTGAATAATGCGGGTGGTTGATCAAAAAGTTCAAAGTTAGGTACAGACAAAACGATCTACCCTCTTTCTTAGTCTTTTTAAGAAAGTACATTACGCATTTAAGATACACGTTACGTACGGATACTTATTATCCCTGAAAATAATACCAAAGTCTTTTACATAGAGTCGAGAGTCTTAGCACATTTTAGGCATTCGCGCTGCTAACTTATAAATATCTGGGATTGAGCTGAACAAAAACTCTTTCGTCTTCTTAATTTATATAGAACTTCCTTTCATTCTCTTCTAAATGAGTCTGATACTTTTTTAAATTGTATAATTTGCTTGAGTTTACCGCCACCGCACGGTTAGACGTAAGATTGTAACTACCGGGGAACACCAATACAGGCAGCACATCGAACAGTAGCGATTTCTAAATAAATTCAGAATCAAAGCGAAATGAATTTTCAAATCTGATGCACAATCTCTGAAATGTATCCGGAAAAAACCCCTGAAAAAGCATTTAGGTAATATACTGTGAACTCTATACTCTCAGATTATGTCCCAGGCATGAGACAGTATCTGCATTATATTGTCTATCTCCGAACTGAAACAGGAGTTCAGTGATATTACTTGCACCGCCAAAAGCTTGGTCATTGATTAAAATACATAAATTCTCGGACGACTGTCTGGAGCTGGGAGGGAGCCAAGGAATGAGACAATACTTGAATCTTTGGGGCGTACTTGGAAACGCTACAGTTTTTAAGTATCTATAGAATTTATCTAGTTTTGCATATAAGTATCTGTACAGGTATTCAATGAATATTAGTAAGTACTTCGTCCGCATGGTGATAACCCAAGCCGAAAGTAACGAACAGAAAACCACATAAGTGACGTGCCACGTGATCTGTCCAAATTTCCTATCGCGTGACCAGGAGTTGTACCACTACCTCAAAAACATTCTTATTCTCATCATTATTTTTCTTCTTTGCATTCTTATTTCTTACATTGAATTTTGTCTAGTTCTCTCGGCTAATGAGAGAGCAGGAAAAAGACTGTATCATACATTTAGGATCCTGTCCTAACTTAAAACTTGCCTGAATTCAGTGCCTTGCTAAATTTAGTCTCAGAGTTCAGGCAAATGTAATAGCCACATTAGGGTGTTATTGATGGCGAGTAGAGTCAGCGGGGCAACAGAACATGCGTCAGCCATCAGTTAGTCAAGAAGTGCAATGATCCTATATGCATTTATTTTATATAGCACCATATTCGGTGGTGCAGTGACAAGCCTCTATATAAATGACAATCTTTTACCTGAGGATTCACCCGCGTGTTTGTGAGCAAAACATAGCCTATGGCACTTAATTGTGTAGCTTTTAAAGCGCATCAGTAGTTCCGGAAATTATCTCGATACAAACTTTATTTATCTTTTTATTATATTAGTGTAATTAGTGTATAGATGAAGCCGCTGCCTGCTACCAGTATCGGTTGAGTCAAACACACGGTCTTAGTGATCCTTGCTTCCTATGAACTGCAAACCTGCAAGTTTAAATAACTATAGAAAGAACTAACTATGAAAGTTTTTGCTTTTGTTTTTGCTCTACCACTTTAATAAATCTTACGGTTTACTTCACGCACAGAAAAGAGAAGTAAATAGAACGGAAATGAGAAGGAATATCTGTCGCCATTATTATGACAGAACCTTGATTGAACATTCTTATTAAGATCAACACTTCGATCTCCGCGTCACAGTTGCTAACTGATTTCGAATGACTGATGTTTTGTTTATATGGGTGCAACTGGCTACACCAAATTATTTACAAAAATGCCTTGACAGCCAATATAATTTAAACAAAATTTTTCTGTGACTTTACGCTTCACCTCTCTCATTAAACCTGTGACATCATTATTATAACGTTTTGTTATCGTTATACCGTCTCGGTCGTTGACCCTGAGGAGTGCAGCCAGCACTAGCTATCACGTAATCTGTGATGGGAGAGTCACAGGATGCCCTGCAACAATGCCTCTCTAGGGCATTGGGTTCGATTCCGGGTTGGGTAATAGTAAAGGTATTTATTTAGTATTGTCACAACGGCTGTGCTAATTTGTAAGCTGTAATAAAGTTCATTGTGAAATTCGTAGTGAACTATAGCTGCCTCCTGCTTTACCCAATCAGCTTTACTTGTAATTAACTATACTATTACTATGTAACTAGGATTAAAACAACCTGCCGGCTTCCTCGTTTCCAGACAGATATAAAGCCCATCTCGTTGCCTTTTCAAGGCAAGAGTGAATAGGGATCTTCTAAGTCTGCGTGCTTCATCGTCGACCACATCCTCGCTTACCGACAGGCGAGTTGGTGGTCAAACGCGGAATATATGTAAACACCAGTCGTTTTTATCCTACCAACTGTCGTATCTATTTGAAACTAATTGTTATTATAATACTGTTAGTTTTACGGTTCCCTTCGCACTTATGTCATGTCGAGTGACAGTGACAAAAACGTTGACTTTAACATAACATCGCAGGTCCTGGAATAACGAATGATGATCATAACTATTATAATTGTAGAATACACATGACAAGTTGGTCGGTCTGTAAATGAAATCCAAGCTCAAGTGTCGCACCCAAATAGTTTCAAACACAATTTGACCCGAAATACTTTGAGGACTTATTATTTCAAATTGGGGTTGGAGCTGGGAGAATGCTTGAAAGTGTACTTCTGTCCAAATGACTTCCAAAGAGTTCCAAATGAAGAAGCAAGGTGTTCGTAATTTCGATCGACACCGTGATTGGTGAAATTAGAAATTGCCACCGGTTTTTTTAAATCCATGACCATGGATATAGAATTCTTTAGTCGTAATATTAAACAAGTTTGCATAGTATTAATTAGCTTCAAACAAGCCATAGTCACAGGCAGAGTCAAGCAAATTAAGTCACATTCCAGTCAAACCCATGCCCCAGTAAAGTGCGCTTTACAAGAGGCTTATATGGAGTTTTAGAAACAACATGAAAATAAATGTTTCACCTCGTTAGATCACTTACCCACACTCGAGCACCTTCACAAGCACTTAATAAATAATAATCCACCATTATTACATATTAACACTTGAAAATACACAAGTTTAGGAAAATAATACAACGAAACGACGTGTTTTTTATCCACGTTGTCACCAAAATTCGCACCGGTTTCAACTTTCCCGGTTATTATATTGCCAACTTATTTTATGGTTGTCAGGTATTAACTTCTGCGTCCATCAACCATCTGCGTGCACTGGATGCCCGCGACTATCACAATGTCGTCGGTGCATATAGTGGGAGGCCTACCTACGCTGCGTATTCTTCGATCTATGTGATGTTAATACAAATATTTTATTACTAACACCAATGTTACAAGTAAAAAAAAAGGAAAATGTTGTCCAAAATAATCTTTGGTAGAGCGTTAATAAAACCGTGCGTCGGGGTCGGTGACACAATTGATTTACACAAATTACCCTAATACACGTGAACTAGCTAAGTCTTCCCACATTTTCCATATACGTACTACACGTTCCCCCGTTTTAACAGACTTAAAAGAAGAAGGGGGTGCTCATTTTTTAAATGTTTATATTTATTATACATTATGTTTGTTACCTCAGTTTGTTGTTCTCCGTAATATATAAACCGATTTGGAAAATTCTTTTTTATTTGAAAGGATATTATTCTTTCAGATTGGTGTCATATAAATTAATCGGGGTAGTAGTTTCGTTATTAAATTAAAATTACTAGAAATTTCGGTTACTTAAATATTATGTCATCCAAGTAATCAAAATTGGGTATATTACTAATTTTGAAGTCGGTTTTTTTTAAATTAATAATTATATGTTTATAAGATACTAGCCGTCCGCCCCGGCTTCGCACGAGTGTAAGCTCGGCCTTCGGCCTCGCCACAAAATATAATATAGCCTATGTCACCCGGGGATAGTGTAGCTTCCCAACAGTGAAAGAATTTTTCAAATCGGTTCAGTAGTTTCGGAGCTTATTCATTACAAACATACAAACATACAAAAATAGGTACAAATCTTTCCTCTTTATAATATTAGTGTATTCGACCAAAATAAAATGAATGGACAGGCCCTAACCATTGAACTTGATTAGTAAAAACGAGTCAAAACCGTCGGACATATACTTCAACACCTAATTATAAAAATGTACAGTATATTTATTACAAAAAATAGATATCGTTTTATTTGTGGATTTACAGTTCGGTAAAGCAGTAATAAGTAAGAATTCATAATTTTGTCAGATGTTTCGTTATCGCGTAACAATAGACTCGTGTTTCACTTCCTACGGCTAGAGACCGACTGAAACGAAGTGAGCGCTGGCGCTCATTTTGTAATCTTCAAAAATGCGCTTCTACTGGGCCCGTCCATTCATTTTATTTTGGTCGAAGATTAGTGTAGATAGTGTAGATGTAGATTGAGTTTTTGGTTATAATAGGTAGAAAAAAGATGGAACAAAAGTAGTATCTATTTAAAGTAAGTTTTAAGTAGTATCTCGTTGTTAGGTTTAATTTTAATTTGTTAGACTGATTTCCCTTCATCTTGAATCAAATGGCTACAAAACATTGTATTGATGCAATGCATGCAACACTATGCGATGCGCATTGCTTCACTCATTCACCACCGATGTACATTTCTCACGGAGGTCCTCACGTTTTCGTTTGTGATGCCAGAAGCGGAGGACAGGAACGGAATACCTTGTCAACTTGCTTCTCAGTTTGTTTACTGGTTGTGAATTGATGAGAATTCCTGACGGTTCCTGATCTATTCAAGCTTCTTCGTTCCACTAGAATAGAGTACCTACTGTGCAGATTTACTTAGGTAGATCTCTGTTGCTACTCAATGAAGGTGAGCGGAGGCATGTGTGCTTTACAATCTAACGGCACCCGGTTCGATCCTTGATCTAGCACCAATGACTTATTAAGTACTTAAATAAATTATTTGCAGTTCCGATACCATCGCTAAAAACGGTGAAAGAAAACATCGTGAGGAAACCGATATGTCCAACAACCTAAAAGGACAATGAGATTTACCAACGATTACTCAGTCAGAATGTTGGATTCGAGCCCATGCTCTCTCTCTCTCTCCAAAAATAAAGGCCTGTGTCCCACTACTAGGACACAGGCCCTTATTTGAATTATGTCATTATTTTATCAATGTTGCTACCACGGATTTTTCAACAATGTTCCTGTTGATCTACTTTTTTGCGTATAAAATTTCCTTATTAGTACTCAACTCTTTTTGCATAACAAAAAAAAATATATAATATATGTTTCTGTATGAAGCATCAACTCCAGTCTAGTCTAAATTCCATATCTATGAATCAGTAGTGTATCGCATCATAGATTTATATCTGTTCTACTGATCTACAGATTCATCACGTTGTAAAACTAAATGTGCCCTAATGTTCATGACAACGTATAGGTAATTTACATTTTAGGGTAAAATAAGAAACTGAAACATTTCTACTTACTTAACTAGTTTTTTTTTAAGTTTTCTAAAGCTTATTTCTGTAAGAAGTTGAAGTTGTTAGGTATGTTTTAAGTAATTTTGGATACGAGAATCCAATATTCACCACATAAAATTGCATATCCACGCAAAAAAACCAACGCCCTTGAGCCCAGTTACTTTCGTTCCTAAACCCGTTCCGTTCGCAGGAATCTTGAATGTATGCACGGCTTTCTGCCAAGATCACGCGCAGGACTTGCCTTACAATAAATATGTAAATACGATGAGTGTGCGCTCGCGCCGGGCCACTCCGGGCCAGTGCCATGGCGTCCGCCTGCCGGGCGAACGCGCCCGTGCCGCCATCTTGAAGAAAAAAAACGATTCCAATTTTTTGTAATAAAATATCACGTGTGCAATCGCGAGTGCAATTCGGAACTGAAACTTTTTTAAACAACTTTTTAATTTTATTTTTTTATTTAATTACGTTCCGTCAAACGTGATTTTTGTTTATGTTTATGAGTGTATTAATTTGAACAGTGCTAGGATTAATTATGTTTCTGTATGTTTGTCGGTCTGATTTCTAATAGGCTTATCGTGTTACGCTATAACTGTTATCTTGTAATGGGTCTCATGTGTCGATGTATCGTAGATACAAACATGCCTACTTGTTATTTGAGCTTCGACGGAGCGGCTCTACTATTAAGCCATAGGTAGGTAATATAGTTATTTACGGTAAAGCAGCAGAATAAAATAAGTTTTTCAGTAAATATGTTTCGTTTAGGTTTAAAGTATGACAATACAAAATACAGCCAAGCTGACCTTTTTGCAGGGTGTTAATTTTTAAAACGGTAGAGTAAATTTAAATTACATGAAAAAAATGCAATCTCCAAAGTTATTTAAAAATTAGTTTAAAATAACTATAACTATTTTTAAATCAATAGTAATCCCTCTCATTTTATAAATAGAACAAAGGCTTTGCTTAATAGTGGAAGGTGAAATAAGTGGGCCAAATAAACACAGGGAAAATCATTTTGGAAGTAAAAAAATTATCCTAAATTTTATGAGATTTAAATTAAGTAACAAGTACATTGAAAAACTAACATAGACATAATTACAGACAGATCGTACCTTACATATTGACTATTATATTATCTAAACTAATTTGACTGGACCAACAATATTTGCATAATTATCGTTCCATTTCAAAATGTGACAAAGTGATTGCACCTTTTTAGAACTGTCAAATTTACTTCTATTTATATACTCGCATTTATATAGGTATAAAAATCTCGTGTCACGGTGTTTGTGGTCGCACTCCTCCGAAACGGCTCGACCGATTTTTATGTATATTTGGTAGGTATGAGAATAGGTGAAAGTCATCATCATCATCATCACCACGTGGACGAAACCGCGGGGCGCAGCTAGTTTATTTGCTTAATTTTCATGAAATAAAGATTTTATTATTATTATTTCACTTCATATATTTCATTTCACGGGTCTAGCCCGGACATTTGGTGGGCATTGGTGGAGCCGAAGCCAACACCAAGAGGCCCTGTTGAATATAAAAAATACAATTATGGAATATGTATAAAAAGGAATATGAAACTATTGTACAGTATAGGATTAAAAAAGTCTGGGATATTGAGGTGAACAACTTGTGGATGGAATAACAGATCTATAGAATGAGAAACGGCACCTGCCTTATTATTATTATTATAAAATTATAGGTACAATTGATTCAACAGATTTGACATCAGTGACAACAAAGCTCTGAACAAGCATAGTTCCCAATATTAGTCTAAAAAGTAAACCCAGCCCAGTTAGAATCTAACCAGAACTGTACGAGCGCAAAAGCTGCGCTTTGAATAAATCTAAGGCGACGGCGGGACATCCTGGGGAGGATTTATCGCTCGCGCCAGTGAGATGTTATTCCAGTATTATCGCCAGTCGCCAGGACAGTGAGCGAGCTTGTGACTCACGAAACAGACTAGGAATGTCCAGAGTGCCTAGTGCGTGTACACCCTTTCCACGCAACCCTGTATTTTTATACAGTTTCGCGGAAAGGGTGTACTCGGCTGTAAGGGGTCTATTATACTCATACTGTGAACAACTTTTACTATGAGGAAAACCCTGAAATCTCGGGGAAAAAACCGCTGTTCCATGGATACATTTTGTCGAGTATAAATGTACGTTTTGTATGGAACAGCTGATTTATTTTTCTCGATTTCAGAGTTGGTCCCATAGTAAAAGTTGTTCATAATGATAGTTACTGGATTATTTCTTTTATTTCAATCGAAACATATTCCTCACTCATCCCAAAGCCAACCAAGGCGACCAAGCCGTTTGTTTGTTCTCCATAACAGCTGAACAAATTTAAATTAAATTTGGTGTCAGTGTAGTTTATTTCCTGGATTGACTCAATGATTTTGAATTCCGTTCAAGTTCATAGTTCTAGGATATCGAGTGAAACCAAGCTTCTAGTGTATTACCGTTTTGTAATAAATTTGTCAACGAAAAGTTGGGACATAATCTGATATTATTAAAATTATAATTCTTAAAAACCCACATTTTTTTACAAAATATTACTAGATGCACTCGCATTTCTACTTATTATTACTTGTGTAATTTGTTTCGCCTCGCATTTGTAGATTGAATTTTACTAGTGCAAGCGCGCTTACCATTCTTTGCCTCATTTCAAACAATTTTTGTTTATGTTAGCCAATTTAAATACTTCACCTCAGAGGGTAGATAATTGGGAGTGAATTCCGTTTATTAAACTTGCCGTAAAGTCGGTTGTTATTTTTTCGTTAAAATGTATTAACTCTTATTAAAAAAAGCTAAAATCACATTAAAAACCTACCTTTATTTAATCTGTGCGTATTCCTATAATTCTATAGTTTATCTATGCTTACTTTGTGCTGTTTTTTCTTAGTTAGCTTTTTTTGTGGGGAAGTGCCTATATTTTAGTTTTATAATGTTGTCGCTTCCCGCACTCTCTTGTCCGGTTTACTGTCACGTATAGTGAAGAAAGTAATATAAATGCTCTGCAAACTACTTATATACGTTTTTTATTGAATCTCTCGTCATCTTTTTGTAGGCTTCTCTCTGAGTTATCCCTCTGTCCTTCCTTAGTCTGTAACGACGCTGGCAGCCGATGGCGATTCGTTAACTCGCTGCAAGTTTTGCATATCAGCACGCCGCCTTACCTGTCTCTTTATTATCATCGGGTAGGGGGGTACTGGTCATCATCGGGTAGGGGGGTACTGGTCATCGCGGTTCTTGCTTGGTTCGTTGGTTATTTGGATCGCACCTGTTTTACGTACTTACTTAACTTATCCGAGTAGGTAGTTGCATCATCGGTGTAATCTATTTACTAGAGTGATATTGAATACGATTTAAGTTAATGGCATCAAATTCCCCTTTTTTATATTAAAAAATTAAGTTTAATCATAGATTTCCTCAAACGTCATATTGTCTAAAACGACCATACTATTACTAGCAACTTCAACAACTTATTTCACTTGTACAATTGTGATAAACTTTTAATAACTTTAATGGCCGAATTCCCTCTTTTTGTATAAATTTAACGGATTTTAACGCGTGTATTTTACGTTATCTACCTACGCTGCGTCTTCCAATTCGTTGTCTAGTTAGGCCTCCCACTAGATGGACCGACGACATTGTGAGTCGCGGGCATCCAGTGGATGCAGATGGCAGGTTGTCGTTCAGTGTGGAGGTTAAAGGGGGAAGCCTATGTCCAGCAGTGGACGTCTTCTGGCTGATAATGATGATGATTTTACATTACTTGAATTCCTAGCGTTTGCAACGAAACGATACTAAAATCCGTTAAAAGTGTAAATTTTGTTGCGTTATCCCGTAAACCTAAGAAATCATTATGCTGCCATATTTTGGCAATTAAAAAAAAAAACATAAGAATGTCATGGTTCCTTCAAATCCTGTAAAAAATTAATAACGAAGTACTCCTCAATAACAGTATTTACATACACGGATGGATACAAATGTATAAACAGATAGTTTTACAATCCATTGTCTTTAGTGAGTTAATTTGCTAGATTAGTATTGATAAGATATCTTTAGAGTTGTCATAACTACACGCTTAAAAGTTCATTAAACTTCGACTAATTTTATATACTCTAACAAATGAGTGGAGACAATGTAGAGCACACAATGAAACATATATAAACCATTGCGTATTACACTCATATTATAAATGCTAATATAATTAAGTAGGTAATGAGTCTGTTTGTCTATCAACATGTATAATATCTATGAAAGAGTGATGGCAGCCTAGCGGTAACATGTGTGATTTACAAACTGACGGCACCCAGCTCGATCCTCGGCCTGCACTAATGATTTATTTAATACCTACTTAGCTAAATTATGTGCAGAGACCCTGTGTCCCAGTAGTGGGAACATGATACGCTGATACAATACGATGTATAAATGAGGTATTTGGGTAGCTGGCACTGGAACATATGTTACGTAGTTTTTATCCCGACAAAAATAACAGAACACTGTTTTAAACTATCACGGTTGTTCACTACAGTTATATTATTATTTACTGGATATTTACCGTGGTAAGGTTGTGGAAAGAGCTCTCGATATTTCGGCGCAGTTACATGCACTTAAGTTTGAGTTCCAGTGATAACCGTAGCAAAAGACTAAGAAAGAGGGTAGATCGTTTTGTCTGCACCTAACTTTGAACTGTTCGACCAACCCGCATTCTTCAGTCTTCCCGTGAACATGGTGCATGTAACTGCGCCGAAATATCGAGAGCTCTTTTCACAACCTTACCACGGTAGATATCCCGTAAATAATCTTATAACTGTAAAAATACCAGATCCTTTAGGATAGCGGGTGAAACCGGTAAAAACTCGGAGTACAGCTAGTTTGTATTACTATAAACTCTACAAATTCCTAAAACCATTAAAATTTGAACTCGCAAGACACATTAGTTGTACAAGTCCATTTAAAGATGGTCTAAATTCTTAAAGGCGCCATAAACATAGAGTAGGTAACGAAATGAACGATTAAGTTCACGAGCGACGAAAACGTAAACCACGCCTGACTCACTTCTCTAGAGTTTATATTGCACTTCCGGTCTCGATACTCACATACATACATACAAGTCATACAACCATGCATAGCCATATTACACACCATACACATTTATATTATCGGCGCCCTATATTACAGAGAGCTAGTAAGGGAAGGAGTGTATAACAAGCTCTACTCAGAAAGGGGGCACAAAAATGTTCCATATGACACAAGAAAAGATACATGATACATGAAAGATACATGATAGACTTGAGATACTATTGTAATTGGTTTGACCGTGTTTTATCTCAATAAAATAAATAAATAAATAAGACATAATGGCCATTAATGATAGTCAAATATAACTAGAAAAATATAATTCTATTCTAGACAAAAACTTAAGTATTTTAACACTACACTGAAAAATTGCATCCACTCGTATTCAGCCCGTTTCTGATGAACTCACCAGTATAAAAATAATATTTTTTGATATATTTTAAAAGCTCATTTCCCAAAATCTGATGAATAGAGCGTCAAAATAAAAACGTAACTTTTTCTTTTTATTCAGTGACAGGCTTGCGCTTAACCGCCAAGTAGCCTGATGTTAAGCGAAGATACGGTCTACGATGGAGCACGCTTGCCTGGAAGAAACCGACTATTATCTTTTGACAGATTTTATTTTACATAAGCGATTGTAGTGCTTCAGAGGCAGTGTATGAAAAATCCTGATACATACTAGTTGTTCGCCCCGATCCGTGACCTTACGATTCTTTTATCTCCGTAATTCCTGGACCGATTTTGCTCATATTTGGACATACAATAAATTGTATTGAATGAACTTGTTGCGTGTAAAATTTGGTTAAGATCAGATCAACAAAACGCAAGTTATTGTGGAACAAACATACATAGAAACACCGACTGATGTATGTCCCATTAGAATCTGAGGTCTATCTGCGCTAGGTCAGTTATGTGTGTGAAACAGTTATGTGTTTCCGCCCCACCCTGAGTACGTCCACATCTCCCAGCACTCACAACGCTATAGAATCACCATTCATGCATGCACGAGGGTTCCAACAGCAGCTACAATGAATGGCCTGTAGTTAGCTTTTTACTGCGATATTTGTTTAATAACCGATATAAACGAGGATTTTACCACTTATGTATAGAAGCCCACTGCTATACATAAGTGACTTATAATAGTTTTGTAATAGAATTTAAGGTCCTATTAGTAATATGGAACAAGTATAAATAATTTTTTTTTCCTCGGTAATAGAGCTGATAATCTTAAAACGGCTCAAAGTTTTTAACACACTGTTATTAGCTTGGTATGTATCTATGTAACGGAATCTTTGAACGTGAATTTCATCCCTTTCAAAACGATGCCCCTCTGAAATTTGAAACTTTGCACACTTATCAAGAACCGATGACAATGCAATAATTTAAATAGTTTGTCCCATTATCCTTACCAGTATCTTCAAGATTAGCGTGTTTTTTAGTTTTCTAAATGCGAGAATTATTTTCATCATAGCTAAGGCAACTCGATCAACTCACCTGTCGTTTTTGTTCACTTAGTGAGTAAAAGATCGTTTTGTTCACTGTTGTCGATTAATCAAATGCTTATTTCGACTGGCAATGGAATAATATAACCAACCAACCAATAAAGCAGATCTTGAAGTAATGCTGACGTCGCTGAAATGCCGGGCGCTGGTAATTTCCAATATCTTAAATCACCACCAAACTCATCAAAACCTGCAGTTAGTTTCCTGATCAAAATGATAAACGACCATGAAACAGTTTTTAATGAATATCGCACGTCACTGTTTAACATAGTACCTATTGGGCACAAAATATTTACACTAAGTACTATTTTAAATCCTTTTCTAAGTTAACATTAAGTTAAATGCCAACATTCTTGTGATCCGTCGGCGGCGCCCTACTTCTAAGATTTCGCGTGCTTCCTTGCATCCTTAGAAAGTTGCAGACTTGCATGCAAAATAACCCCGACATGCTTAGGGTTACCAGGATTTTGGCGTCACACGTCTTTTTTATTTGCTTTATTTGTGTTAAGTAATCTGATATTTTTTAGTATTAATAAATATCTTACAAGTTAGATTCGAGTAAATTGAGTCACAGTCAAGTCTTAATAAGAAGCTTGGGAGCTTTTTCTCTACCAATACTTACTTAATAATATTATTTGTAACCATGTTACTTGCATTGATATTGACAAATGAGTGACAAGGACAAAAAACATGACACACACATAGTTATGTCCCACGCGCGTGATATTAATAATTTGCATTTTTGCGTGCCTGGCATGATGGCAGTCAGCAAGTTGGAGACAAGGGCGGATCCAGGGGGAGTCATGGGAGGTCATGACTCCTCCTAGGCTGGGTCTAGGACCTAGGTGGACTACTAATTAAAATTGATGTCTATGATTATAAAAATTTAATTATAACTTCTTGTGACTTGACCACAACTATGTGACCCATGGCACCACAGCTGGATCCGCCCTTGGTTGGAAATTTAATAAATCTTGCAAAACTAACCTAGAGAGTTTCCCTGATGGAAAGATATTGAGCAATTTGAAGATACTTATAACTCAATATATATCTAATTTCTGATAAAATTCTATCGTATGGTAACCCTAGCCATTTACCCGCCATCTTTATTCCGTGCACAGCCCGTCACATGTCAAACGATTTGTTTTCACTTCTCCTCCAACCAAAAATTCACTTTCTGGCTACTACGCGGAAACGCGCCCTATTTTGGCTATTTTAGCTATTTTTCCGCGTGAAATGGAAACGCATTGAGTAATGGTGTTCTGAAAAGGATGTGGTAAGATTAACGAGGTTATTTTTGAAAGATTTAGATTAACTGGTTTTAGCAGCGTTTTTCAGGAGATGAAAAATAATAATCTACGTTTTCAATTTTATTTCTTGTGTCGTATTTTCGATGACCTACTTACCTTATCTCACGATACACAATACTTTCTTGGCAAATCTCGATTTAAATATTTAGTCATACGTAAATAAATAGCTGGTATCAAATAGCCAAAAGGATTCACTAAAGAGGTCTAACAGATTAACTGATTTGTTCAAGCTAGATTAAATTTACAACATCGATCACTTCCATAACATCTCATTGTGTTTCCCTACAACACTGTACCCACTAAATATTAAACAGGACAGGTGTATGTTTGTATGTACGGTACCTATGTCTGCATTCTTGCGATCTAAATCAGTCTCGCTTTGCTTTAACGAGACACGCAAAAGAACTCCCAAGTGTGCTAAGCGAAGTCTCAGCGAATCTGCTTTAAAATTTTATTAGTTTACAGTTTTCAAAGGAAATGTTACTTAAGTACAGTTTTCAAATGGTACTTAAGTGCTTATATGCCTACGGCTTCTCGGTATACCCGACTTTTATTAGTACTATTATTCATTATCTACCATTATTACATATTTGTAACATTGGAAAATATTATATAGAAAAGAGATCGAATCTTAACTAAGTTGGAACCGTTTTAATACGTTTTTGTGTAAGTATTCCTATTTGTACATTTAAATTTGGTTAGTTCAAATGAGCTTTCTTTTTTACTATACCGACACTCAAACCAAAGTCCCACTTGGCAAAACCGTAAAATGTCATTAGGGACGTTGGGAATAAACCTGTTTAAAAACATGGCTCTAAGGGTCCATTTGATGATATACGGCTAGAAAGTTTTCCATGAGCGAGAGAGAAATAAGTAAACTAAGTTGATTACAGGCGACAGAAATAAGTTGCGGACCAAAATCTTAAGTTTGCACACTGGGCCTTAACTCAGTTCCTCCGTTTGAGGACTAATTTGGTACAAAGCTAAAAGTATGTCCTGAATTGTTAATACCACCTATTACCTAAATAAATTGGCCAAGTGAGAGTCGAACTCGCGCACTGCGATTCAGTACCACCACAAAATATAAAAAGTAGCGCAAAAAGACAACATCACGCCCTGGCGATCACCCATCCAAGCGCCTGTGCCCGGCGTTGCTTAACTTGATAGTAAACAGAAATTTGTCACCGACTTGCACTTAGCCACTATTTATTATTTGTTTATTTTACTTTATAGTGTGTATGTACTATAATCATGCCAAGTTTGACGCTTGTACATGTACGACATGTACGTATTACCTTTTTTACATTAGAGAAGGTAAATACAAAAATACGTAAAAAAATAGTTTGTTGTACGGAGACCTTCCTCCCATCTTAAGTCTTCCGTTGTCTCATTTGGGTACGGAACACTAATTTTAAAGTCCATACAATATAATAACTATACAATCGATAATTTCCTTCAAATCCGAAGCCAACAATACGACAAACTTAAGCCCTAGATTTCAGCAAGCACTAAGAATAGACCTACCGGTAACGGATGAAGCCAGTCTAGTTTGCCAAGTGCGAGATCTAGAAATAGTAAGCACTAAAGCACTAATTCTAGCCCCGGCACTTGTGGATAACTCCGATTGAGATATTGTGACTTTTATTGCCCATTGCGTGGCTTGTTTACCAAGCTAGAAACCACTTCCTTTTGCGCCAACAGTGTATGCTGCACTCTGAATTGTTATTGAAAGAGCGAAGTGAAATTCTATGTCTGAAATGGGAAAGTTTATTTTATAGTACTCAAATATAAATATTTTGTTTCAAGTTAAGGGTAAAGACAGGCGAGTATGTTTTTTTTTGCGTCAGGAGCATTTTTTGTCGACGCATTTTCGTATTAGTATTTTAATTATTTATACACTCTTAAAATAATGCTATCTCTGTATTCTGTCGAAAGCTTATTATATACTAGTGCTATTAGCCGCGGCTTCGTACGCGTATATTTTCATATAAACTCTCAACCCTCTATTCCTCCCTTAATCCGGCCCTTTCGCAAAATAATATAGCCTATACTTCAATCTGATCATAGCTAAGCATATTCGTGAAGACCGCATTTAAATCCGTCCAGTGGTTTAGGAGATGTGCGTGGACAAACAAACAAACAGACAAAAACTCTAAAAACTGTCTTAAAGTAAATGTCTGATACAACGCGTATTGTGAGACGTAAGAACGCAAACAAATTGCACTCGTCTGACCTGAGCTCAATAAATTGTTCTGTTGAATATTGATTTTGGACAAATTTATCCTCAAGTAGGTAAATTGGTTGTAAAGCAGGTCAGAGTTATAATTAGTTAATTACAGTGTGTCCAAGTACAGTGCTAAGTGAACAGATAACGGATACATACTCGTAAGTAACCGTTTGACGAATCTCTAGTTGTATTTCCGCTTTAACATCACTTTAAGCACTGAAAAGTTTTTTTTTTTTTAAATTAGAACGGCAGTCAACGCATTTTTGTAAGAAATTTGTTGTAGCCACTTGCACCCATATAAACCCATTACAACTGTGTTAGCAACTGTGACGCGGAGTTCGACGCGTTGACATAAATAAGAATGTTCAATCATATATATGTCACAATACCTGGCGACAGAGTATCCTTCTCATTTCCGTTCTATTTAGTTATCTTTGGCTTTAAGTAGGTACAATAAGGAATTGTGATAAATTATTTATTTCTATAGAAATTTGTTAGTGATGCTGCTTTAGCCTAACCTGAAAAAAAATCAATAAAATAATAAATTAAGTCGCTCGTAATTTTTTGAATACTAAACTGTAGAATAAAAACATACAGTAAAAAAGTTATAGTTTTGTCTGAGTTTGTACTAGAGCTACATACGCTACATATTATCCCACACCTTTTTAGATTAGCGAGGGATAGTCATGGAAAATTTACTCCTTCTTTTGTTAGTTTTTATTTATGATCTAGCAAAAAAAAAAGAAAAAGAAAGAAAAGGCAAAAGTCCTGCATTGACTACTCCAAAGCTACTAACTACTTGGACCTTATTTACTTTTATATTTTTGTTTATTTTTAATTTTTGGCATGTAGAAATTATTATGAATTCCAGATGTGTTATGATAATAGTTAGTTATCATTTTCATTACAAAGGTCAGGGTTTGCGCGATTTGACAGCTTAGAACCAAGTTTTGAAACTGTACAATTTCAAATCAGGAAATAGAATAACAAAGGGCGCGAATAGTCCTTCAGGTAGAGTCACTATCTGTAGTAAAATAATCTCTATTAACTATCTATTCTATGGTAGAGTCGCTTGGCTTACTATTTGTATAACGGATCTCCGAAATTCGAAACACTCAAAACACCAAATCGCGATACTCGGAAAGTTCGTCTACTAGCTTTCACCATTTCTTTCTTTCCTCTCTCTCTCTCTGCTTTTGGCCCTTTTTCTGTCTAGTTGTAATGTATTTCCCACAAATAAAGAATTGTCTAAAATGTTGCAATCTCATTAAAACTTGCAAAAAAAACTTAAAAATACAAACACGTTTTACTCATAAAAGCTTTAAATCTAAAGTACTTTAAAGTTAATTGTGGGGTGTTAAATGAAACTCTCATCAGAATATCCTGTCTGGGTGGTGACGAATACCGTATTTATGGCATCATTAGTCTTTGGGAGGACTCTGTCTGGCTACTTGTGACGTCGCGAGCTTGGAGGCGGACCACAGAACACATAATGTACAAGTACAGAAGGTTCACTCCGTACAAGCATTTAAATAAGTAGCGACTCTTATTACCTAACAAATCTCACAATAAAGTCCAATTCAGGACGTGCGAGCGCTAACTACCTACTGCTATATTAACCTAGAAGTTGCCTCTCTGTCTTTCACGTAACTATTGGCGCCTATATACGCCAGGTGGCTCTTCACGCTTGCCCATAACAGCTCAACGCCACTCAGAATTTTGAACTTCAACAGTTCAAAACCCTGGATGGCAATGCACTGCGCTCGTCAGCCCGAGATATAAGATGTCAAATCTCTGTGTGCCCTGTAATTTCGCTGGAAACATTGCCCTTCAATCCGGAACACAGTAGTGTTTGCACACTACTGCTTGGCGGTTGAATAACTAGCAAAGGTGTGGTACTTCCCCAGGCGGACCCCTGCAAAAGAGTCCTACCATTACTCTTGTCACGTTATCTCTGTCTATCGCGCGGCAGCGGACACGGCAAGTCCGACAAGACGACTACTTGTAGCTTCATACCTAAAGTGCGGAGTGCGCCAGGCCTGGCTGGACTTACAGATTCTATGTGGGCGTTTCTCGTTAACTAATCAAAAGTACAGGTTCTCTGAAAAAAACATTTAGCGACATAATGCTTTGGTCATTTTCAATGTATATTTCGTTACAAATTTTTATTTAGTTTCACCTGTCCCGGTGTCTGTCTGTAATCAAATCTTGCAAGTTAAATTTGACCCACTTCGCGGTGTTCGATTGAGCTGAAATTTGGTATACTTGTAAAGTTCCAATGACAATACAATATTATGGTGACAGCGAGCTGATTTGATGATGGTGACGGTGGACAACGGCACTCCTCGATGCATAATATTAGACTGGCATTGTTTGGGCTCATTTTGATCAGCACACCGTTTCGATATAATTCATAAAAGCTTGATTTGAAAAGGATATTTTTTAATAAAAAAACTTGTATATTTTTGTAATTCTTTATTACATTGGCACGACGCCAACTATACGCGAATAACATATTGTTAAAGATAAAAAAAACTATTGTATGGTCTGTACTTACTATATGTGTCACTAGCAGTTCCCCCGCGGTTTTACCCGTTATCCTACTGAACCCTACCACGGGCCGAGACAAAATTGTCTTTCCACCGTTTTAACATATCCGTATATACGTGACGTGACGTGACAAAGCTAGAATTTGGATACGTTTGTATTATTCTTGCAAGATTTTATTTATTAACAGATGTCCAAAAATATCATTAGTATAGTAATACTAGCTAGCTCTACCGACGATTTTTTTATACAAAAACATAAGCTCTAAAGTTATCCATCTCTTTCTTCGTCACTTTTCATCGAAAATCTTCCTGTATTACTAGTAGGCATAATAAGCAATATCGCTCGGAATCCTATCGCAAACATAATTCCCAGCTATCTTGTTTATCCAATGTTAATAAATCGACACCGAGGAGCACTTTCCCTTCAAACACAACAGTATTATTTACATAACAATGCTCTCAATATAACCTGCCTTAAGTTCAAGATGATAGATATAACGGTAAGCCCGATGAGTCATGGCGTGTGGTGACATTCTTCCTGGTTTATTAGAGCTAAGTTTGTTTCGTAATTTTGGCATTAACTGCATAGGTATGAAGGAATTAGTACGTCGGAGACGCGAACCTTTTTGCGAAGTTTTGCCCCTACCAAAAATCGCTAAACCTGGCTACAGAAGTTTTCCCTTCAAAAATAATAATTAAAATAGATTCTCAATCAATAAAGATGTCGTAACATACACAAAATAAGTCAGTTGACGATTGCTTTACTTTCAAACCGTCGCCCGATACTTACCTAATGCTTTCAGGATCTGTGTCCACCTTGCCTATTCAGATCAGTCTGTCTGCTCACCATGACGAATCGCGCCGCATTTACGGCACCATCTCTTCTGCCTCCGGACAGGTTCAAAGCTCTGCGCCCAAAACGAATAACTTAAATGTGGCATAATTTGCGAGCGTGGTCGCATGTGGAGTGGAGTGGATTGGAATTAACGCGACGTTTTAAATAACTTAGACATTGGTTTGGGTATTTTATTTGGGAAATGTTTAAGTTGTCATCATCCTCCTCGCTCCTTATAAATATGACTTTATTTTCATGTACTTAAAGTTTATCTTTTCTTTATATTTTTGAATTCTTAAGACTATCACAGAGATTGGTGTATCATCTCTGAGACAATCTTGGCCACGTCACAGGCCACGTCCTTGTCCTTCCGAATGATACTCATGACCCAATCTGCCACTTCAGATCTCCGATATTTCGAATATTTTTGAAGTGGAAAGTTCTTTGGGCGTATTGAGCACTTTTTGGGTGAACAAAAATCATGGAACTCACGTCGTCGTCACCGAACGCTGTACCGTGTATTTTAAAACAGCGCCATCTCTTGTAGAATAGGTGAATTTTTTACTACTTACGAGTAAGTTTTCACTTTGACGTTGTTTGTGATGGGAAATGTCATTCTTCTCGCTCTTTACACTTTCTTTTCATCTGATTTAAAGTTTATCTTTTATTTACGACTCCATGCAACTTATATAAAGCCTAGCTCCTCCAGTCTTGTAAGACTGTCTCAGATATTAGTGTATCAATCTTTGACACAATCTTAGCCACGTCTTTGTCCTGCCTAAGAATACTCATGACCCAATGTCTGCCACTTCAGATCTATATTTTGAAAAGTTTTCGTGCTTCATATAGCACAATATTATAATAATACATACCTAACGCGCACCAGAAACAACAACAAATTAAATAACATAGTATATCAGTAGAACCTTTATCTATTTCATCAAACACGGAACAGAAAAGAATCTAATAACAACGTTCATGATTATAATAGTAGGTCAAGGTCTAAAGATGAAGGTATATATGCCTAAGTATCCTAATGTCTACATGATATACCTACTTTTATGCAGGTATTTATCGATCTAACTATGTATTACTTCATGAATTCGAGCTCAATAGATACTATTACAAAACAACGATAACACAATGTGTTACGTGATTTTTTTCTGTCTACGTATATAATTAATTTCTAGTAATTGTACTATTATGAAATAACAGTTACACACGACTCGATGCCAAAGAAAATGTCTTTAAAGTATTATACTACAAGAACTGGATGATAAAACTAGTGAAGTTCGGAAATAATTAGAATAAAATAAAATAGTGAAATATACGTAAATAAACGATAAAGGAAAGAATTAAAACACTGTTGAAAAACTATATTTCTACAGCATCCAGTCATTTAAACTGTGAAGTTTAGTTGGGGAACCAAATTTTGTGCATCATGTCATGTGAAGTTTTGTCACTAACTCCTGGAACCCGAGTGAAGTCTTGTGACTAATTTCTTGAACCCGAGTGAAGTTTTGTCACTAATTTCTGGGACCCGAGTGAAGTTTTGTCACTAACTTCTGGAACCTGAGTGAAGTTTTGTCACTGATATCTGTGACTGAAGTGTAATTTAGACTCCAAGTCAACTCTTGTGTCGTGATAAAATGAAAATGCACCTGCAAAGCGAGATCTCGTGTGAGATTGCGTACACTGCGTGCGATATGGAGAAGGTGCAGGTCTCTGAGGAGGCCGAGATGCTCTACTACGAGCTCATCAGTGCCATGGAGGAGGAAGAATCGGTAAGAAATCTATATGGGATTTTGTAAGTTTTGATACTTTATTTTGTAAGTTGCTCCTGCGTGAATTAATTCAGATTGTAACAGCATTTTCAGTCGATGTTGAAGAAAACTTGCCACAATATAAAATTGGAGAAATTAATCTCGTAAAGGAAGACACTATCTACATTATAAAAATAGTTACAAACTGCCTAGCTGCAGGACTTTCATATTACATGATTAGCTTTAAACAGTCTTCAATTCAAGTCCTATTTAAAGTTGACAGCTTGAGTACAAAAGTTCTCAGAAAATATATATAAATGGAAGTGTTACAGGTATCTACAGTTTCCCCTTTAGGATTTACATCCCCTCTGTCGTCCATACGATTACATTTTGAGCATCTCGTTTGCAGTTGCGTGCTGCTCAATATTGAAGTGTGCGTTTGTAGAACTAGTAAGAATATGTCAGTGTGTGCAATAAATATGTGTTTACCTCCCCCTTCAGTTTTCGGCAGACTATTTTCGATACTAGCTCGAGTTTAAGGCAGATCTAAACTATAAATTATCAAAAACAATAGGTACATACGGGCAAACAGACACTTGATTTTTTTTGTTTACTTTTGTATCAGGAATCGTTAATATTGCATGATAACCACATTTTGTCAAGGACATTGATAGATTGCAAATTGAGTCCCGTTGATTGGTTACAAGGACTGGTTTGGATTTAATGAACACAGGGCGTTCACACCAGATTTCGCAAACACGATTCGTGTTTTGTTAAAAAGTTGATTCTACATCTGCATAAATTACGGTACATAAATAGATGCCTAAATCTGCCTTCCTGTTTGTGGAGTTTCACCACCTACACAAAAAGAGGAGTGTCAAATGTTTGAAGCCTTTGCGAGGAAGCTCTACAGAGACGACGTGCCACAAAGTAACTAAACTAGGACCTCTTTGCAGCACGGTGGCCATTTTTGCATGCCTGCCAAGCGAGTACGTTAACTGTCAAAAACTATCTGTCAATCTTCAAATGACGCCATTTTGTGCTTTCAAATTACCTTATTCCGCTTATTCCCACTTATTCCCCATCGTCATAGAGAATCCTGGGATCTTTGTATCTACACTAATATTATAAAGAGGAAAGATTTGTACCTATTTTTGTATGTTTGTAATGAATAGGCTCCGAAACTACTGAACCGATTTGAAAAATTCTTTCACTGTTGGGAAGCTACACTATCCCCGGGTGACATAGGCTATATTATATTTTGTAGCAAGGCCGAAGGCCGAGCTTACACTCGTGCGAAGCCGGGGCGGACGGCTAGTAGTTATATATTACTAGCCGTCCGCCCCGGCTTCGCACGAGTGTAAGCTCGGCCTTCGGCCTCGCTACAAAATATAATATAGCCTATATCACCCGGAGATAGTGTAGCTTCCCAACAGTGAAAGAATTTTTCAAATCGGTTCAGTAGTTTCGGAGCCTATTCATTACAAACATACAAACATACAAAAATAGGTACAAATCTTTCCTCTTTATAATATTAGTGTAGATGTAAGTGTGTATGTGATATTGTACCTGCCCATCGAATAGATTTATTTTTGAGGAGTTTGTTATACATAACTACGGTATTTCGGAGTTTTTAATTTATGTTTGTTCTGGTACAAAACACGGCATATTAAGTCTTCAAGACAAGAGGTCTAGTAAGGCCTGGTGAGAAAAAATTACAATCTTAATTGCCTAATTCTTGACCTTTAAAGGCCTTATCACCTACTTACTCTATTTCAATCGTAAACTTTAACCTACGTCTCAAAGCAATTTCATAACGTACCTAATGTTCGCCCAAGAATGTCATTAGACAACCACGTAGTAGACGGGTTTGTCTTAACAATCGTGTGACTCATACATAATAATATCTACCTAGAACAACGTGACAGACACGCAGACAATGTTCTCTGTAGGGTTGACATAAATAGAAATGTCGATCACGTATATTTAACTTCTTAAAACATTGTTTCCCAAATAATTATACGTACGTAATTTTAACAATACGATATGGGACTTCGATTGTACCCATCCCATAAGCAAGGTAATGGCAAGTTATTAATGACTAGTGCTGTTGTCCGCGACTTCGTACGCGTAGATTTTCATATAACATTTCAACCCTTTTTTCCTCCCATCATCCGGCCCTTGCGCCAAATAACATAGCCCATACTTTAATCTGGCCTTAGCTTAGCGTATTCGTGAAAACTTCATTTAAATCCGTCCAGTGGTGTAGAAGATGTGCGTGGACAAACAATTTTTTTTATCTCTACGTTTTTATCTACACTAATATTATAAAGAGGAAAGATTTGTACCTATTTTTGTATGTTTGTATGTTTGTAATGAATAGGCTCCGAAACTACTGAACCGATTTGAAAAATTCTTTCACTGTTGGGAAGCTACACTATCCCCGGGTGACATAGGTTATATTATATTTTGTAGCGAGGCCGAAGGCCGAGCTTACACTCGTGCGAAGCCGGGGCGGACGGCTAGTTATATGTATAGATAATTATAATACCCGATGATATAAGCCTGAAGGCCTACGAGTATGTCCTATATTTCCTAAATGATTAAGATATAAAAACTGTCTAAGCAAAAGACACAATGAAAATATCTAGCTTCTTTTCTCTAGTGCTAGAGAGTTTGACTAATTCACTCCCTAGACTGTGATAACCCTAGTCTCAGCTGTTCGAAATTCAAATTTCAAATTTCCTGCGCCTGAGCACGCGACGCTGACAAATTGCTGTGACTCCATCTTGTTTCAAGCGCGCTTTTTAATTGACAGGTGTGAAAATTGCTGTCAAAATAGGAACAGTGTTGTTAGACAGGAATGTGTTTTGTGGTCTTATTTATTTTTAATGAGGTCAAAATAGGATGGCGTGATAAAAAAAAATTTGTTAGTGTTACAAGAATTATTGTTAGTTTTGTAGGATTTCATAACCCAAAACTGAGACCCTATTACTGAACCTACGCTGTCTGTCTGTCTGTACGTCCTACGTTTAAACTGCTGTATCTTTGGAACCGTAATAGACAGCCAGTTGAAATTTTGACAGAATATGTAATGTTACAGCGGATTAACTAAAAAATAATAAAAAAGTCAAAAAGTAAAAACAAACGGGGGGAAGGGGGGGGGATTTCCCATACAACAAACGTATTTTTTACGTAATTTTGTAATTGCTCTAATGTAAAAACGGTAATACGTACAAGCGTCAAACTTAGCATGATTATAGTACACACTCTAAAGTAAAACAACAAATAATAAATAATGGTTAAGTGTGAGTTGTGACATATTTCTGTTCATTACCAAGTTACAACCGGTAATTTCGTTACTTGGATGACCTCTTCATTCTTTCACCGAACCCCAAATGACACATTTTACAAATTTTGAAGTCTGGTTGTTTTTTAATTGGTGATTATTGTATTTTGTGGTGGTACGGAACCCTTAGTGCGCGTGTCCGACTCGTACTAGGCTGGTTTTATTACTTTTTATTATTTATAAACTGGTTCGATAGAAATGGTCCTTGTGTATAGGTACGTTGGATAAAAAGGGCTATTTTATTTATTTATTTATTTATTTATTTATTTATTTATTTAAGGACAGATGCTTACTGCGCTAACAGCGAAGCCAACACTATGTGCAAACAGTGGCGTTGCTATCGGAGGGCTAGGCTGTGCCCTCAAACTCAGGGGCCCTCGGACCCTGACCAGCAAACCTCAAACTGAATTATAGAAAAAAAATCCCTTCATACACACAAGTCATGTAGTTAGTAAGTAGCTTAGAGCACAATAAAGAGCTGATGATAAAGTAGCTTTGTACCTAGTATTTATATTTTTACTTGGTAAAACCTAACCCAGTTTAGATAGGGCCCCATTTTTTTTGCACCATGGCCTTTGGTTACCTAGCTACGCCACTGTGTGCAAAATGTGCCTTTCAGCCATTTCTAATTTTGCGAGTTCGAATGCTCTTTCCAATAATCTTACTCCAACAAATTCGTGCTATCGGAGCGATCGGCGCGCGATCGCGACCAGTCGCCAATCGCAAACTGCACGTGGGCGACCAGTGCATTGACTTGCAGTTACTGCACTGTGTTTCGGGGTGAATCGGACCCCGATCTATCGGGAAATGTTCTAGCCTGGCCCTCGAATGTTTCTAGCTCAAGTCTATGCAAGGCTGCGCTTTGTTCTGCTCTCTCGTGCTCTCCGTTAAACATATTCTAGGAAATACAGTTATATGATTATTTACGGGATATTTACCGTGATAAGGTTGTGGAAGGAGCTCCTGATATTTCGGGAACTACTTTTTTTTTTATATCGGGAGCTCCTCCCACAACTTTACCACGGTAAATATCCCGTAAATAATCATATAACTGTAGTGAACAACCGTGATAGTTTAAAACAGTATTTTAGGAAATGTATAGTGGTCGCTAAGTAAGATATTATTTTGTAATCACACTTCACACTAATCACACTAATAACATATAAATGTGAAAGTTTGGATAGTGGATGTACGTATATGGATGGATGTTTGTTACGAGTACTCAATCACGCAGAAACAGCTGGATAGATTTAGATGAAATTTGGAATAGGTATACATTGCTTATGTCCCGGATTAACAGATAGGCTACTTTTCATTATCATCATCATCACCAATTTTCATCACCGCTGGGCGCAGCTAATTAATTATGTATAAGTTATATAGTCCATTTGTTGGAAGTTGTCGTTCGTTGATATTTAAAATCGCATTTAAGAGCCATAGCTGTTCCATTTATATACACATAACTTTTATATTTAACCCTCAGTGGAAAACTGTAAACTTTGTTCTTATAAAACCCATGTTTGAGTTTTGAGGGTTCCGTACCTAAAAATATAGGAATCCTTATAGGATCACTTCGTTGTCCTTTTGTCTGTCTGTGAAGACCGTTTTTCTCAAAAATGCGTGGAGGTATCAAGTTGAAATATATATCAATTTCTAAGGTCTACAATCCCTTGGCTTGGAACTGTGAAAAATCAAACTTCATAGTCAACCACTGTTTTAAACTATCACGGTTGTTTACTAAATTTATATGATTATTTACGGGATATGAGTCTTCCCGTGAACATGGTGCATGTATAATTGCGCCGAAATATAGGGAGCTCCTTCCACAACCTTACCACGGTAAATATCCCGTTAATAATCATCTAGTATCACTTATCAAAAAGTAGTCCAGCCATTAAATCAGGTATCGGTCACAGATTGTAAGTTACACGTTGAAATTAATAAAGTTGTCGCATTATTTATATTGTACCGATTTCGATTTGTAAAATAAATCTTATTTACAACTTTCGCAATAGAACAATGGCTTGAAAGGAAAACAATATAGGAAATCGTAAAAAAACACGCCTCTTAGTCAGCCCTTAAACATCAGCTTTTAACAGCCCATATCGTAGCTCCAGTAAAGTATTTTCAAACCTATTTATAGGCGTCACATGACACAGTTTACGTCCTTAAAAATTGGCAGTTAAGACATTTTATGCCGCAATTTCAAAAGCCTTATAAAATCGCAAATGTAGAAACGTTTGACCCATTTTAAACCTTAGCAACTGTAACCTTTTAAGATTGTTTTGGTTTGTATAATAGTTTTAATAGTTGTCGGTTGAAATGCCATATGGCCAGAATGACTAAAGCTTTGATGTGTTTAGTGTAGACATTTTTTATTTGAACTTTATGTTTCTTTTATTGAGACCTACCACGAAATGTTTCGTAACTTGCTGAATCAAGCTGTTGGCCTAAAAGTTTAAATTATTATCTAGTCAATAGTTAGATACTTTTATTGGTTTGTTCTAGAAACTGTAATATTGTTGGTTTTTGCCTGTAAAGTCGCAAATCTGGTAAAAGACCTCCCCCGACTTATACAGAGTTGGCAGTTTTGTATTGAAGCATGCCAGCCTAAAACCTTCTTAGACGTTATTGAAAATTATAATTGTCAACATTCCCTTATAACGATAGGTATTTATATCTTGAACGAAGGATAATCCTTGAGGTGTTTACATGCTGGGATAGTAAATTTACCAGTGTCAAATGAGGTACAGGTGCTGATATGATGTGCTTTGCGAATAATCACATCAAATAAAGATATAAAAAATATATATACTTAACGATTAGAATAACAATAAAAATTGAAAAATTTAATATCAGATATATATCCAAATCCCCATCCTAAAGGTCCCGTTTTACCCTTTGGGTACGGAACCCTAAAAACTACACGTCGGTACAAAGACCTTCATAGAGTGTAACACGTAGGTATCTTAAATATAATTATGTATGTAATTTACCTACTGTAACAACATAAAAGTTTCTTCTTCATCATCATCATTTCAGCCATAGGAAGTCCACTGCTGGACCAAAAGGCAGGTTGGCAGACCGGTTGGTCTTCCATTTTAACTAAATACTCATTATTCCAGTTTTTCATGCAAAGCCAACTTTTCTAAGAGAGGAGTTATGTCCACGATAGTTTTTTATAATAAGTCCTGTTAGTTTACTATCTCGTAGTAGTTGTAAATGGAAGTAGGCGTTATGTTAATGAGAGAGCCTGGTAACGGTTTAGTTTTTCTGTAATACTGAGATATAAAAGGAAGAGGCCACATCGGATGCTGAGCGGACATTCCGATGACTCTTTAACATTATTTTAATATTGATAATGTACGTCACATTTATGAATACTTGGACAATATGGTACCACGGTTTTCATTGACCGAGCGAAGAGAGGTCTTAGATTTTGAAGGCTAAAGACGGCTAAGAAAGGAAAAGTCAGCGTTTCGGCGTGCATGGCATGGCATGGTTGGTTCGAAGATAATTTGCGTATCATTGATCTGATCTTCATGAAGCTTTGTAGGCAAGTAGTTCATTTCAATACAAATTTTAAGTTCGAATATGAGCAAAATCGTCCTACAGTGGATGTTCAATGGACGACGCAGTCAAGAAAGCCCAAAAATTGGCAGAGAGGTTGGCAAGAGATGGCGGAGGACCGAGATTTATGGAGGGAAATGGGGAAGACCTTTGCCCAACAGTGGGACAATATAGGTAAATATATATTTACTAGGGTAAGTAGTAAAACTTCGATCGATAAAATTGGAATGCGCAAAGTATGCGTGGATTTATTTTTAGTTATTTTTTGTTTTAAGACGTAGTATAGTATATATATGTTTATTATCTCAAAAAACCGACCGTGTGTGAGTCGGACTAGCGCACGAAGGGTTCCGTACCATTATCTATAAAAACGGTTGATACTACTACCAGGTTGCAGTTATACAACCAGCAACATGCTGAGTTGGGGTCGGTTTTTGTGACATTGTACCTGTTTACTTACTTCTATATTAATATTTTTTGTTTTATTGTTTTTTCATTGTCACAAAATAAACTTTTCTGATTTCTGATTTCTGAAATATTTATTGTATTCTGTTTCTTAGTATTTTTTGTTATAGCGGCAACAGAAATACATCATCTGTGAAAATTTCAATTGTCTAACTATCACGGTTCATGAGATACCGCCTGGTACAGACGGACAACGGAGGCTTAGTAATAGGGTCCCGTTTTACCCTATGGATACGGAACCCTATTAAAAACACTCTCGATCAAGTCATGAAACAAAACAAAACTAGGGTGTCTGATTCAGATTAGACACCCTAGTTTTTGTTTTGTGTCGACTCATAATTTCATAATCTCCTAATTAAGTATTATGAATCGTATGGTTTAGTTTGTGCCTAAAACTAAATAAACACAGTTGAAGTTGTTTCATAGCTCAAATGTGCGGTTTTATAGACCATTATGCCGTCGTAACTGGCTAGCGTAACTGTAAATAAAACAAGGCATTAATTTCTCAAACATTTCTCGTCTGTTATTAATTAAATACTAATTTTATTGAAATTCTCTACTTAAATCACATAAAGTCTGTTAAGTTAGTGCTTTCGACTATTCAGGCAGTTTCTACGGGGAGTAAGCTGTGAAATGAAATTCACTTAGCTAAAATTAATCAAAAAAAACTCGACACACACTTTGCACATACAAATTAAAACCTTTAACTGTCCGTGGTTCAAAATAGATCAGCTGATTAGCACCAGACCATGACAAGTTCATAGAATTCTTTTCAAACGAATGAATGGATAGCAAAACCATTTTAAATTTGTAAACAAAACAAAAATGTAGCAACGTTCATAAACAGGAAGGCGAGAACTGTGCACGCTTTTATCTTCGGAAGTAAACATAGAGTTCAAGGCCACGGCATAATGTGGTGCTTGTGGACTGTTTCGAATGGATATCATAAATTTTGATTGGTGTCAGATTTTACTTCATCGTTTTTTTTTTACTTTACTTTTTTGTAATATTTTGGCGTCGCACGTATCCAGCATTATTTTGTGACGGACATTTTGGATCCAAAGCTAATGTCATGGTCTTTGACTTTACTTGCAAAGCTAAACTTACATATTGATCAAAGTGCTAAAAAAGGATTAAGTCCGCCACTTGGTGGCACCAGCTCGTACCTAATTGTTTTCTGTCTGCTTGTAATTTTTATTTCTAAAAGAGGTTTCAGGAAATTTTTTGCGTTATTTTTTTCAACAATGGCAGTGTCATTTCGGAGTTAGGAGTCATCTCGGCGGCAATAAACTCGATCATGCCGAGAAGACTCTATTTCAGTTTTTACAGAAAATAAAGCTTGTTATACTGTTTCATCGTGCCCAGTTTGCCAGTAGTGTGCGCCCACCATTACTCACGGGGTTGAATGACCACCAGTTAAGTGGAGTAAATAAACCTACATTGTAAGCGTTTAAACAAACATACGAACTGTGGTTTACATTGATCAAAATACGATCTTGGCCCTTGTAGCTTGAAGCATATTTCTAGGATGTTTGTTTTTTACAAATATGTAAACGATGTGTAGTAAAATTCAAGACATACACTTAATAAGTGTATAAATATAGGGATCTATAATTATCAAATTATTATGAGCCACGTGACTACGATAAAACTGTCACCTGCCGACATCGTCTCACCCTCTATTTATTTGTTCGCGGGGATGTCACAGGGGTGAAGTACGTAAAGATGAATAAAATTTATTTGAAACACCAGTAAATCATACACACATCTAAAAACGCACACACAAAAGGTGTTTAAACAATATCAGTCAACTTGTCACTAAAATTGTTTAAAAAACTGATCAATATAGAAATCGAGTCATAATACTGTATTTAAATATCTTAATTAAAATGGAATATAATACCTACGTACACATGATTATAAGCTGCAAATTTCGTAAAAGTTTTCGCAAATAGTGATGAAACAACTTTTAATCAGATAACAATCTGTGTCACAATACCGGCCATAAAATAACCAGCTGACAACCCACGTTGTAGTTGAGCGGTTTACAATATCCATAATGCATTTTACAGCGGCGTGTAATGTTGAAAATGTTCATAATGCATTTTACAAGGCGTCGCGAAATGCAACGACAGTGGCGGCGCGTGGCGTCCGCTTGCAAAACTATTGCGCTTGATTTGATTTGTTTGGCGCTGCGCCGCTATGAACGCGATTTTATTGGCGGTTAGCGCTTTTGATGATGGACCTTTATATGTATACAATAAGGTGTACTTAGATACTATTGTTTTTTTACGTATAAAAATGAACCCCTATTTCTCCTGGTCACGCTATAACTTGAGAACGGGTTTACCGATTTTATTCACCAATTTTTTTAATGTTTTCTAATACTTCGTATAAGGTTCTTACACTTCGACCAAAATAAAATGAATGGACGGGCCCAGTAGAAGAGCATTTTTGAAGATTACAAAATGAGCGCCAGCTCTCATTTCGTTTCAGTCGGTCTCTAGCCGTAGGAAGTGAAACACGAGTCTATTGTTACGCGATAACGAAACATCTGACAAAATTATGAATTCGTATGCTTTACCGATGTGTAAATACACAAATAAAACCGATATCTATTTTTTGTAACATATATACTGTACATTTTTATAATTAGGTGTTGAAGTATATGTCCGACGGTTTTGACTCGTTTTTACTGATCAAGTTCAATGGTTAGGGCCCGTCCATTCTTTTATTTTGGTCGAAGTTCTTACATTAAAAAACGGCTGGTCCGATTTGGATGAAATTTTGTGATCCTGGAGCGGGTCATAGTAGCGAAGCTGAAGGCCGAGCTTACACCCGTACGAAGCCGGGGCGGGTCGCTAGTTGTTTATAAATTTATGTTTAAATATTATTATTTATTCTTTAAGATACAATGTATTGTTGTGATTTATTGCCTTTTGATATAATTTAACAACATCAGGCGCTATGGTGGTTAAATGCAAGCCTATTATGCAATAATAATATTTAGAAAAATGCGTGGACTACAGCAATTGGAAGAATGGAAACTGGCGTGGTTTTCACACATTTTGTTAATATTATACAGGAAATTACTCCTCCCTCCTCCTCCTCCCTTTAAAGGAATTTGTAACCTCACCGCGAATTCGATAATATTTATGTATTTTAACCCGCTATCTTTTTGTTATGCCCATTGCAGACGATGCGTATAGTTGGACTCGCGCAAGTATACTGTGCATCGTCTGCAACTGGCAATCTTCAGAATAAATAAAAAGATATCAAAACATTGCAACTGCAATGGCCTAAAGGCACTATCTTCTTTATTTTACCACAGCTAAAAATAAAAAATAGGCGACAATATCGTAAAAGTTTACGAGTCTCCCAGCGAGTTACCCGAACTTAGATAACAAATCATAAAATGTGTGATATCTTCCATTATCGCTACCACAGAGTAAAATAATAGTTACTGCTACCCCTGGGAGCTTTCATGTGTCTATGTCAAAGATATCAAACTAAGTATGACAATCGGGTACAAAAATGTCCGATCCAAAAGACCAAAACCATAGTAGAATTAAAGATAGTTAGTTTCTACTATACCAAAACCCTCAGAAGAAAGACTACATCAATTCGTTCGTACCATTTTCTAAACTAAACTAATCTGACAGGACTAAAGTTTTGGCGTCTTTTGTCAATTAGATATGGCAGAAAAAGAGGGCAACCATTTACCTAACTACTTGTTTATTTATATCTCCGTACTATATAAGTAAGAACTTTTTTAATTTTTCATCTGTGTTGGCCTACAAATCTTCACCTTCACAAAAACTACCACACAGTTATTCACACACACAGTATTTATAACTGTGTGTTAGTTTGGAATAAATTAGTAGATTTTTGAGTTTTTTTTATTTATACTAGCAGCGTACATGCTGTCTCACTCGCGCATGCAGCGTTTTTGAAGATATTAAATAGTGAGAATTAAAAAAAAACTAATTGGGAAGACAAAAAATAAATAAAATAAAATCTATCTCCTCCGCCATTACAACCATAAATATATTTAAATATCTACAAGAAAATTGCTTTTACTATTTGTAACGTTAGTCCAAAAATAATGCCTTATCGGTTTTTTATATGTCACTCAGTGATTTTTAGGGTTCCGCACCCAAAGGGTAAAACGGGACCCTATTACTAAAGCTCCGCTGTCCGTCCGTCCATCACCAGGACGTATCTCATGAACCGTGACAGTTAGACAGTTGAAATTTCCACAGATAATGTATTTCCGTTGCCGCTTTAACAACAAATATTAAAACATAGAAAAAATAAATATTTAAGGGGGCTACCATACAACAAACGTTATTTTTTTGCTCGTTTTTGCTCGATATTGATAACGGCAACAGATAGACGCTAGAAATATTCACAGAATATTTAGTTATATATTGACTTTAAAAATAAATAATTAAAATTAAACTAAATTTTAAGGGGGGCTGCCATACAACTAACGTGATTTTTTGCTCGTTTTCGCTCGATATTGATAACGGCAAGAGATAGACGTTTGAAATGTTCACAGAATAAAAATACATTCATAAATTAAAATAAAATTCATATTTAAGGGGGGCTCCGATACAAAAAACGTGTTTTTTTTAACGTTTTTATAGAAAATGGTACGGAACCCTTCGTGCGCGAGTCCGACTCGCACTTGGCCAGTTATTTTTTTCTTCGTAAATATTGAAAACATGCGAAACAGACCAGTCCTGGATTTGTTAATAGGCCATAAAGGCCGCCGCCTAAGGGCGGCAGATTTTTGAGAAAGCTCAAAAAAAATTATTCTAGGAAGGTACATGGGGCGGCGGAAATTAAGTGGCCTACACTCGTAAATAATATAAATCCGGCACTGAAACAGACAGCTATTTTTTGCGGCGTAAAGCCTATGAAGTTAATCTAGACTTCTAGAGTATTCTAGTCTAGAGTATAAGCTACCTTCATACCAAATTTCATACAAATCCATGCAGCTGCGTAATCATTTGCACAAAAACTTTCGCATTTATGTTAATTATAAGTCTGATAGTGTAATATCAATAGTTAGTCCTGTTAAATTAAGTTTATAGAACTAACTGAATGGGTATTACCAGCCCTAACGTAACAAAGCTAAAACCGTCAAATTATTCCTAACATTTAAATGTAACGATCTAATGTCCCATTTCGCAGAATTAACTTTGAAAAGTTTACAAACAGTACATAGTAATTCTCTATTTTGGTTGTAAATGCGGGCCTTATCATCCCGGGACATCTAGAACAAGGCCCGGGTGTGTCGTCGTGCCCGATAACCGGCCGGACTATCTAAAAACTGGTTTTATACACCGGTACACTGTTATCCGGTTAAAGTCAATGCGCACTAGCATGCAAACCGCGCGGTTTGCATGCTAGTGCATGATGCGACAAAACAAGAAAATAATATCGGGTATTTCTTGCTACAAGTCCAAAAACCTCAGCGAAAGTGATCAGAATTCGTGGTTTTTGAAGTGAAAACTTCTTTAGGCGCGTTGAGCACTTTGGTGAACAAAAATCATGGAACTCGCGACATCGTCACCGAACGCTGTACCGTGTATTTTAAAACAGCGCCATCTCTTGTATAATAAGTGAATCACTACTTAAGTTTTCACTTCTGACGTGCAGTCCTATTACTGACGAGCATTTTTTTCTTTTTCTTGTTTTTTTTTAAACCAGAAATTAAAAACTTAACGGATTTTATCGTGTGTATGTTACATTATTTGAATACTTGACGTTACGAGCACTTTGCAGCGTTTGGTCACAGGTAGACTAGATGACGGATGTCTATAAAATGTTATGAACTTAGTTACCTAGTACCTACCGCCAATGACTTTTAGTTAAAACGTTCCCAATGTACCTAGACACGGTGTCTAGAGGTCTTGCAGATCTGCGCCAGGCTTGTTTGTTTACCTAGCACATCTCTGCTATCTGGATCAAGTTACTTCGCATTGTATTTATTACAAGAAGACACAAAAATTACATTAATATATAAATATTATTTTATTATATTTATATTATTTTATTTTTTATATTATTATTTCAGACCAACTGTATCTTCTGACTGTATTTTACGGAACCAATTTTTTTCCGGGATAAGAATTCTAATTAGCCACTATGGAGAAATCTGTTGATTTTAATCTGATTGGAGAATGAACGCGAATTCAGAATTGTTGCGCAAATAAAATCACATCGATCCGCTTATTCTGTTTGACGTGAAAGATTAGAGCAAAAATATTCGTAATAATATTTTATTAAGGCATACTTATATTTTCCGCCTTAGCTTACTGCATCCTAGTGGGTTTACACCCTTATCCGGTTATCCCGGATAAAAATCTCTTATTGTGCGTTTGACGTTTAGGGAAGATGGCAGCAGGGTCGGACTGGCCATATTATAGTCAAGGTTGCGTTTGCCATCCGGGCCCCAGCCTGCGCGGCCCCCCCATAGCCCTGGCTTGCGGAGCATGGCGGTAGGTAGGATAGGGGGCTCGCGCAACTTGCCAGTCTCGGGCCCCGGGCTTGTGGAGTGCCACCTGGGCCCTTCCGGCTCAGTCCGACCCTGGATGGCAATGTTTTGATGCTGTCTTTAATTTATTTTGTACTACTTTTTTACTTACACAGCATTTTTAGTTCAGTTAATTTACACCACAATACTAATTCGAAGACTAAAACTTTGTCTAAATTTGACTCGATATTTGTATATCTCGCTTGCCCTACTAATAGTTCCCTAATAAATTCTACTTTCTCTACAATAAACTAAATCAGTGCACAAAGTGGTCAGTGGTGAACCACCAGCATAAAGCGCGATTCACAGCGCGACCATAGAAAGCTTGGCTTGGCTTGACTTGGCTTGGCTCATCTTGTTGGGACATTTTGATAATCGTTTTATATCGCAAACTCTGAACTATGCCAGAATTCTGGGTTGTTCGAGATTATATAGCAGGCCATTTTCTGACATTAATTATTCCTGACGGAATTATAAAATCCGTACGGTTAACAATTATGGCTATTAATTTACTTTGTGTGTACCTACCATGTTCACTCAAATAATTATCAATATAAAATACCGGCTTCATAAAAATGTCAGAACTAGACCAAATTGAAAAGGGACTACACGGGAAGCACCTGCTTTCAAATAAAAAAATAATCATCAAAATCTTTTCACCCAGTCGAAAGTTCTGAGGTAACAAACTTTCTTTTTTTTAAATTTTTTTTATTTAGACACCAACGAATAATTCACCAAACATTACTTAATGGTTTGCTTAAGATACATATTGTTTTGTGTGAACCAGTCATAGGTGCGTACAACACTGATATAATAATAAAACAGTCGAATTGAGAACCTCTTCGTTTTTAGAAGTCGGTTAAAAATATGACTGACTTTGCATTGGATGGGCCACACTATATAATTAGTACAAATGTAGAGCCTTACTTAAAAATGTTACTCAATTTGATCTGCTTGAAATTGCTCTCTCAAATTCTCGGTGATGGCAATCGTCACACGCGGAAACGAGACAGAGCAATTTTAGGCATAGATCGACTTGAGTAACGTTTTTAAGTAAATCCCTTAGTGTTCTGATTTGCACGTGTATAGAAGCTGGAAAAAATATTGTGATATCTTAGATGACCCCTTGTTATGTCATCCTTTTTCTCATAACATGTCAATCAGAGATTTTATTAGAGAGATTTCATCACCAAGTGTGACATGTTACAAATGTCACACGTAGCGTACGGGGTCAAGCTGTAAGCTCCGGTCGCGGTGTGGTATGAATGGTGCCTTAGCCACGAGTAGCAACATCGTGAGCAGCTGGCCAGCTATCGTTCCATCTCACGACACAAGGAACCCAAATACAGCGTTCCGTGACCGCAACTAATTCTATTATCTTGGTAATAGTTCTCGAATTTGATAACTTTACTTCTCCGGGAGTCGGCATATCGCGGTTTTTTTATTTAATTAGTGTTTTCAAAAAGTAAATCATATTAGAAGTTCATATCATCATAAAATACATTTTTACAAAATAAAAAACGACTTTACGGCTAGTGGGTGAAACCAAATATAATTTTCCAGCCTTTTTAGGAGTTTTTTTTTTAATTTAAATGGGTCACCCACATGAGATCTCTTCTTAGTCATTAGCACTTGGCAGTGGTCGTGGTAACCAGTTTCTGTCACCACTCAAACTGATTACCTACCATGACCACTCTGCCAAGAGTTCTAATGCTCGCTCCACAATCCGTCGCCATTCGTCAAGCACATATTCACGAGACCATCCCCTCGTGACCATCCCCTCGTGACCATCCCCTTGACCTCGTCATATATAGCCTATTAAATAAATAATAATATATTAATCGTTAATATAACGCGTAACATACACACAGAACCTCCTCATGAAACTCCGATTGCCCTTAGTAAATCGGACAGTTTCCGCAAAATGTGAAATATTATGAAAAGTATAAAACTGACCCGATAACTGGCCCAATAAGACATCTAATGTACCCTACCCCTACCTACTACCCCTATAACTTATACTAGTCGGTAATTATCTAGTTAAACCAATTGTTTGCTTGTTCTCTAATTACATGTTTGAAGTCAGATAAATAGCGGACAGTTAACTTTGATAAAGTTACCATTTAAGTGGCTGGTTTTAACTGATAGCGTTAGTAATTAAACTTGTGACTAACAAGTCAAGTTTCGGTCATAATAGCTTAGTTCTGGAGATCATAATTTGTAGTTTTTGACTATTTTGTGTATGGTGTACCGTTCTCACCTTTGGCATGTTCCTATTTGCCAAGTACCAAGTAGGCGCAGCGTAGGTAGGCCTCCCACTAGATGGACTGACGACATTGTGAGAGTAGCGGGCATCCAGTGGATGCAGATGGCAGGATGTCGTTCAGTGTGGAGGTTAAAGGGAGAGGCCTATGTTCAGCAGTGGACGTCTTCTGGCTGATGATGATGTGAAGTAGAGGCATTGGAGTCGATTGAGAAGCACGCGAAGAAGCTAATAGACAGACAGCAACGCTGCGGTCAAGTCTTGGCTGCAAAGCCGACGTAGGATTGAATGTGTATCGGTTTTCTATCGGATACATTTCGTAGAGTGTGCATTGATTTGCACTGCTTGGTTCCGGCCGCCTCTTCCTTGTATCGGACTTCCAGACCAACTCAGCCAAAACGCCATCCGTTTGGTAGATATTCTCACGAAAGTAGGAACAAAGCATTTCGATTGCAACCATTATAAACGAACAGCGTAGATGTGGAACTCTACCGGATTCTGAGTTCTCACAGAAGACGCCCGTCTTCAAATCGAGAGTAAAAAGGTTTCTGCTGGGTATTCGAGCTCCATCCGTGTCCACAGGCATAATGTAGACAAACGCAAGCAACTATGCAACCCTTACATCTCTACAAAATAAACCTACCCACGTCTAGTACATACGTGATAATAGTCATACTAACAACACTACTAATAACAAGATGCTTAGTATTTCGTGAATTTCGTCACTTACGCGCCACAAATCCCTCGTATTAGATGTGTATATAGACTACACCTGCCTACCGAAATACCTTCACATCATTGTCAATTCCCCCACGTATTCCGCTTGCCAGGTAAATACGCATTCTAAGGATCTGATAGGTAGCAATGTACGCTTTTACGAAATAGGGGAATATAATATTCTCCGGGAAAAAAACGGCGAAAAATCGTCGAATCCGATTTTGGCTCAGATGGATTGTGCCGATAAGCCGTCGGCATATTTTTAAGGCGGAAATAGAAGGAAGGGGTTTTGATTTCGAAAAGGAAATAACAGCACAGATAGATGCTTGGCTCGGGGTGATGTAAAGGAGCTTTTATCGTGTTTTGTTCCAGGATAGAAGATTTTTTAACCATAACTAAATAAAGTGTAGGTATCTTTCTTTAACCAATGTTTAATACAGATTTTGCTCAAATATACACGTTTTTTACAGTTCTTTACCGCTCTCCCATTGGTCTAATTATGGCCTAAAAAAATCATTGTGTCTACTGGTTTTACAAGAAAGGTGACCTGTACAATAAAATATTTTCTGCCTTTTCATACGAGAGCGTTAAGAGCCAGTTTCTAACTGTGTGTGAAAACATTTAAATAGTACAAATTATTGTTTAAAAGTTACAATTCACCTTTAGGTACCTACTGTAATCTACTACTTACCTACTTACTATAGTAACATTTTATTTTAAGCCTGTAACCAGATGGTTACAGGAGAGATGAAACCGATCTAAACCCTGTCTATCCAGCTTGTAACCACAACTGAGTAGGTATTTACACACGACTAGACGATAGTACCAAGTACTCACTCTTTAGGTAGCCTAGGTTAACTGCTAGCTATAAAGTGCAACCACAAGTAATCCGAGACGTACCTACTCGTAGGTAATTATACCTAGTGTTATGATAATGACCTTACCCTAGGTAAGTTACAGAAGCAAAACCAACCCATCGTGTTCAGTGGCGTAGCTAGACTACCTAGGTAAGCAAAGGCCCTGGTGCAAAAAAATTGGGGCCCTATCTAAACTGGTTAGGTTTTATCAAGTAAAAATATCATTATAATTATACGAATAAGAGCTGCAAAGCTACTTATTACATGTATGTTTATGATTTGCCATGATTAGAGTCCTTACCAATCTGTCATTTATATTCTGATGGTGGAAGAAGTTTTCGCAAGTTCAGTTTGAGGTTTGCTCGTCAGGGTCCGAGGGCCCCCTGAGCTTGAGGACCCCGGTGCACGGCACCGCCTAGCCCTCCGATAGTTACGCCACTGATCGTGGTACATTATACCTAAGCTATATAAATGTCCTAATGACTTTAGCGTGGTCCATACAACAAGTAAGCCTGACCCACTCTGACTAAACGAAATACCATGGACAGAAGTTTTCATGTCAATCCCGAACCATAGGATTGCAACGTGAAGCGCACGCGTAAGTAACCCGAGCCCCCACACAAGGTCACGGCTGGGGGCTCGTGACGCCCTTACAAGGTTACACACACTGGGAATGGGCGAGCATTAGTTGTTTCTTTTCTAAACTCGTTTGTCGGTAGTACTTCAGACGTTCAGCAGCAGGTAGATTATTAAGAAGGTACTTAGTTCATTGTAGATCTTCGAGTATGCGAAAACGTGCAATAAAAAAAAGTTAATAAATGCGACAATATTTCACAAATGTTTTACATCAAAACAGAAATAAGTGTATTTAGAGAAAAACAAAATCTAAATTAATTACGTAGACATAATGACATTAAAAATGCCATTATCAGGGCAATGAAAATTCTGAGGCTTGAGGTGTTTTAAACAAATTATGTTTAAATACAGCAGAGTTCCATGGGAATTCTCGTAAACAAATCTGCTCTCTACACAGAAAGCACAAGATTCCAACAAACACTTTCACAAATAGTTTCTTTCGCAAACCAAACTAACAAGACCTTTATCATCTATTCCAGCGCGTCCGAACCTTCACCACATCACTGGACGAGCTCGCAGGTCGCATCCAGGGTGCGGAAGCAGCTCGCTCCTCTTGGCGAGGTCCTGGGGACGCCAGGGATGCACGCGCTCAGCTGGATGCAGTCTCCAGGGCCAGGGCTCAGTTACCACCGCTCAGGAGGCTAGCAGATGAGCTGCACAGCCAGGCCCAGGCCTTGGCACGGGATAAAATACAGCTGCCTGATCATCTGCTCGCGAGGCTAGATGATTTGAATACCAGGTATGTTGGTTCTATGGCACTATGAATAATTCAGAAGCAATGCGATAGGTTCTAGCTGGCCCCGGTTGTGATCTTGACCTTAAACTAGACCAAACATATTATATCATAATACATCACACTCCACACTATTATAGTAAATGCGAAAGGTTGTGTGCAAGTGTGTATATTTCTCGATCCGCCTTCCTGTAACCTCTGAACGGAATTATCTAGTAGATAATATGTATATTATAACGTTAGTCCAGGGTATAAGCTACCTTCACATCAATTGCATTCAAATCCGTTCAGAGGAGGATCTTCATCCCGGAATATATCATGTTTCTTATAGCAACCATGACCTGTTTTTTCTGTACTGGTGAAAAACCCTAAACTATTGTTCCAGGGTGGGCGCCCTGTGCGCGGGCGGCGAGGAGCGAGCGAGACAGCTGGCCGGCGTGGCGCGGGACGGCGGTGCGGGCGCGGCCCAGGGCTTCCTCGCCGGCTCCGTGGAGGCACCCTGGGAGCGGGCCGTCACGCCTGCCAATGTCCCTTACTATATCAAGTGAGCATCTTACTAACTGCGACTAGCCAGCATTAGTTGCGCGCTGTCACAAAATTATATCAATTCTTTTCATTGTTAAGTTGGACAACGCCATGAAATTTACAGAGAAATACGTTTTTTTTTCACATAACAAATTTTTGTAGAAGCCGCATCCAGGTAAAGTGTCCTGCGTAGTGCGAGGGCATCCAAGTGGCCTACTTAGTAACAGTAGTGTTCATTATGAACCACGTCCATCAAGGGACATTTTATACGCTGATAATGTTGACTTTAATCCTCCATTCACATCACTCTTTTTTATAAGGTCCCACCTTAGCGGCCGCCTGTATTATTTAAAGGCAAACTAGATGTGTTTTGTTTCTTGACAGAAGAGACTGTCATGAAAATTTTTTTTTGTTTAAGTTATAACGGCTGTCAAGGCATTTTTGTAAGAAAATTGTTGTAGCCACTTGCACCCATATAAATGAAACATCAGTCATTCGACATCAGTTAGCAACTGTGACGCGGAGATCGAAGTGTTGATCTTAATAAGAATGTTCAATCAAGGTTCTGTCATAATACCTGACGACAGGTTTTCCTTCTCATTTCCATTTTATTTACTTCTCTTTTCTGTGGTCATGAAGAATAGAAAAATATGAATGATTTTAGTAGTCCTCAAAAATTATTGTTTTAATAGGAAATATCATCCTAAAACAGGATAAAGATGTCCGCGGTTTGATCATGTTTTCATCCGACTAGGCTAACTTTTGACCACAAACCCACCTGATGGAAAGCGATGATGCGGTCGAAGGTGGAGCACGTTTGCCTAGTACTACCCTATTAATCCTGGAGTTGGACACTCCAAGATTTTAATGCTCTGGAAAGAGAGACAAGGCGTTCTATTGTTTTGACGTTCTAATTAATTAAATAAAAAATCTGGGACATTATTGCACACATGGTCATCTGACCCCAAACTAAGCAAAACTTGTAATATGGCTGCCAGAGACTGATATACAAACATATATATTTTTAAATACATACTTAAATAGATATTAACGCCAGAGATAGAACAAACACAAATGTTCATCCCACAAAGGGTTCACCTAGGACGTTTGTCCTAGCTGGGAATTGAACCCACAAAGAAAGAAGAGGCAAAATACTTTGTTTGAATGAATGGTATGCTATCCATGAAAATTGTCATCGCTATAGTTTTAGAAAACTGGTAGCCAGTTGGTATAGGTACTAAGAGTCGCAGTAATGGATCCATGGTGCCTGTTTCTATTTGTACCAGAAATTATTTTATAATATTATTTTACTATTTCCTCGCCAGCCACGAGTTGGAGACGACCCACTGGGACCACCCGAAGATGATCGAGCTGATGAACTCTCTAGCTGACCTGAACGAGGTGCGCTTCTCCGCGTACCGGACCGCGCTCAAACTCCGGACGGTGCAGAAGGCGCTCTGCAGTAAGTTCTCCTATAATTCTAGATTTTGGAAGACCTGTGAAAGTAATTTCTACATATATTTTTTTTGTGATGTTATGGTCTTGCGTTTGACCACAACTCACCCAATGGTAAGAGACGATGCAGTCTAAGATGGGGCACGCTTGCCCATAATGCGTCTATTCACTCTTGTCTTGAAGAGACCCAGGTTATAATGTGTTTTCTATAATAGCCACCATAATCTATTGATAATAATGATTGAATACCATTCCATCTGTATTTTTGTAATCAGGATTCTGCAAATAAAATGCATAGCAGCTGTTAATATACTTCCTTCTGTGCGAGTGCAATCTTTTTCTACTTATATATAAAAGTCAATGTGTGTATGTATGTATTCAGAAATAAAAAGTATCCAAGGACTATGCTACCATCCATACCTAATTTTATCCAAATACGTTTAGCCGTTACAGTTGAATGTAGACAAACATACACACTTACATACAAAAATTTGCAACTATAATATTGGTGAGATTAATGTAATTTTAATTTCTGTAAAGAAAAGTGAAAGAAACGCAATTGAGGACAGCAAAAAGTTGGTAATTATTCCCCCGATAGACACCAGGCTTCAACTTTGATTCTTTCTTTCTTACTTCTTAATTTGAAGTTGTATCAGTGAGTGTTTGTTATCTGTTCCAGTGCATATGCTTCAGCTGCCAGCTGCGCTTGAGTCGTTCGACAGCCACGGCCTGCGCGCGCAGAACGACAGACTCATCGACATACCTGACATGATCAACGTGCTCACTTCGCTTTACGAGGTATGCATATTGCATAGAGACACCACCGCCGCCGACTAATTATCTAACGAGGGGTAGATCGGGGGGAGCGGAAAATGTGCCATACTGGCACCCACATCGCTAGTTCTGTGCCATTTCATCGCATCACATACTAGGGAGCAGTCAGCAAGACGGCTATTAATGAAATACTCAAATGCTTAGGTTGTTTTGTCATTGATGAAACCTAGACTGATAACACGGCATTTTTAGTCCCGAAAGTTTATTGGCACAGAAAAACCTTTCTGGTTTTATTTCTAGTTCAAGATATATATATATTAGCAGAGGATTTTATGAAGCTTACCCATAATATGCCTAAAGTAAAGGGCATTGACCATGAGAGTAGATCTGATAGAACTGAACTAAATTTTTTTCTTTTTTATTGCCTAAAACATGAACTAATTTCAAACGTGTGGCAAGACAACTTGACCTGACACTTTCAATATTCCCCCAGGTAATAGCAGCAGAAAACCCAAGCCTAGTGAACGTGCCGCTCTGCCTGGATCTGTCCATCAACTGGTTGCTGAACGTGTTTGATAGCCAGCGTACCGGCCAGATCCGCGTGCTCAGCTTCAAGGTTGGACTCGTACTGCTGTGCAAGGGACATCTTGAGGAAAAGTATAGGTAAGTGTTGGGTGCTTTCCATTTTTTTATACACAGACATCCTTTTGACAAGTACGCTTAGCCTACTCACAGCGTCTTAAGCTCAGCGGGAAAATTTTCGGGGGACATTCCACACCTTTTACAGATCCGAAGAAGAATGGAATAAATGAACCAGATGGGATACAGTCTGTCCTGGTTTCTTCTTATACTATTTGAATTGGAGGAGATAAATCTAGCACTGACATTGTGCTTTGGATGTATTATGGTCTTCGGCATTTTCTGCTGCCAACTACTATCCAATCCGTCCCTGCTGATTGAAGTAGAGGAATACTGCGGGACCACCGTCACAACTAGCCTATAGGAGTAAATGGAGATGGTTACAACTATCCTAGACGTTCTGTACCACGTAATGTTGATCGATTTGATTGTCAAATAAATAAAAAATACTGCAAGCCATGGTTACCAGCCAACTTATCTTACGTAAAAAGTACTTGGCGTAGTGTGGGGTAATGTTGGCGCACGTACACAACCAATCGCGGAGATTTACGCGGTCGTAATCCCTTCGTAACCCTTTCGGTCCCCAAAGAGACCTATTTTTTTTATTATATCTTTATTTCAGATCCAAGATCCATATCAGTTAAACTAAACATATACACATTATAAAAACATTAATAGGCTAACACTAAAATACTATTACAACTAGAGACAAGAAATGATATTTAGCTCCCTACATATCCAATTAACAGAAATCTAAATCAAATAATAGTTTTTTATCCAATATTGTACTATATGACTATCATATTTCCGACTATTGCACAATAAAGGTATTTTTTTTTCTTAACCTATACTGTCCCACTGTTGGGCAAAGGTCTCCCTCATTTCCTTCCATAAATCTCGGTCCTCCGCCACCTCTTGTCAACCTCTCCGGCATGAGTCAAGAATCACCAAGGTAAATATTTCGATATTTTTGCTGACCTCTGTACGCAAGTGTTTCTGTTTTCAGGTATCTATTCAGATTGATAGCTGACCCGTCATGTAGAGCAGACCAAAGAAAACTCGGACTATTACTCCACGACTGCATACAGGTTAGTTATCATAATATACTCTTATACAGCGGCCACATATTGGACTATATTTGCTCTTCTGTTGATTGATGTTTATGATTTTTCGACCTGTCTGGAGAGCTACGACTCCTTCTTCTGGGTTGTTTCTATTGGCTATTTCGGGCTCCTTACCAAAAGCACAATTTCATATAAATACCTACATACATACCTAAATATCGTGAAATTCAAATTTAAAAAAGTTGGCTACTCACCCATAGGTAATATTGTTTGTGGTTCAATTGCCACCTAATCCGGATTTCCATGTATTTAACTGAAGCAGCATTAGCATTAATTTAACTATACGAGTACCTCCGAATAATTTCAACTACATTAATGTTGCAGGTCCCACGACAACTGGGAGAAGTGGCCGCGTTCGGAGGATCCAACATCGAGCCTTCAGTGAGGAGCTGCTTTGAGCAGGCCTCCGCTGCTACTAAGGACGGCAATAAAGGAGGCACGCTCGATAGGAAGGCTTTAGGTGAGTACTAGCTCTCTAACACCAACAATGCCTACTAGCTCATGTGCTCACTGTGAAACCTATACCACGTGCACACTGGGAGACCCTTACGGGAGTTGGCAAATATCACAATGTTGTGTGACCTGACTTGTCATGTTGTTTCCAAAACTCCTTAGAAGCCGCTTGAAGTCTCCACCATGTTACCACTACTTTACATTTTAACGTCATGAATTAGTCCCGTACCAAAGTGCCGCGTATAAAGGATTGTGTGAATCACGTACACATTAGACGCATGGCTCAGCTCGGGCTCACAGAGGCACACGGCCCTAATGGGGATGGATGTGACCCGAAATTAAATATCGAAGCAGAGATTAAACAATAATAATAAAAGGATTTAGGATGAATAGCTAAGACGCCTGGAGCCAAAACTAAAAAGAAAACGGACCTGTGACACTGACAAACATCAACAAAAATATCTAAATAAAAAGAATCGTTCCATTCCATATTTGATCCGCTCTTGATCCTCTCCACGATGTGTCCACATGATTCGCACAATGCCTATTTTTATTCTATTCTAATATTCTTATAGGGGGGAAAACGTTTTGCAATTTTATTTTGCACTTTTCTTTTATATACAAAAAAAAACTTTTCTTTTATTTGGCTTTGGCTACGAAACTCTACCTATTTAATGTCTTGATATGCTCCTGGCCAGTTATTAGAGACGCAACCCCATGTTTAGAGGTGGTACAAGTTTCTAACTGCAAACTGCAAACATTACAGTTGTTTACAACTAATTCCAGAAAAAGACAAAGAAGAGTCCAAAGAGAAGACACTAGAGCGTGACGCAGACGGCCAGCTTCAGCACATAGAAGCATTCCATTTCCTACAGTGGCTGCAGAAGGAACCGCAGTCCATGGTATGGCTGCCTGTGCTGCACCGACTGGCTGCTGCTGAAACTGCAAGACACCAGGCCAAGTGCAACATATGCAAGGAGTACCCCATCATTGGGTTCAGGTGAGACCTAGTGTCAATTTTGATTTTTGTGTCCATACTTTCTTTGGTGGGTAATAACAAAATTTACCATCATCCTCCCGGTTACCACCGGGAATAACCCGACCGCGTCTTATTGCACCGCTATGATACCTCATAGCGGTGCAATAAGTGCGAAGCACACAATGACTGCATAATTCAGAGTGGAGTGAGTCGGCCACACCATCATGCCGTTTTGTAGCGAATAAACATGTATACTTAAGGGTTTTCTTTTTATTTAGCGCCAACATGACGTATACGCTCTCTGACAGATACCGTTTCACTGACTACATACAAAATGTATCAGGTCATACTCCGCTGGACTCCGCTATAAGAGCCGGCTTTACAGCCCCGCTCATATTTTTTTCATAGTTCCGCTCTGTTTGTTTCCACCTTACTGAAAACGCAGCCTAATAATGGGTATACAATGGATTTGAAAGGGGTCGAAGTTGTTTCCAAGTATATTCTATTGACATCTTCATTCAAATTTTAAAATTGAACCTATATTGGTCTTGGTCATGTTGATAAGACCGCTGGAACGGGAAGTGGTTCTGAAAACACTGTTCGCTTAAATGGTCAATGGCAGGACAAAAAAAGAGTTGATAAAACTTCATCAAGGGGAGGATGGCGTGCTATGCCTGCACGGGTGGACAATAATTTCTGGGTGGATTTTTTGGAGAAAGTACATTTAAAGTGGTGCATTTTAGTGCAGAACTTATCGCCCCAGCAAAGGTTTTGGTTGTTAACTCTTGCTCTGTTCATTTCCAGATACCGATGCCTGAAGTGTTTTAACTTTGACATGTGTCAGAAATGTTTCTTCAGCGGACGGAAGGCCAAGAACCACAAGCTGACCCATCCTATGCAGGAGTACTGCACTGCGGTAAGGACTTGGTATTCTTTCTCTATCTCCTTTGTTGTACTAACATACACCTTTTCCTTGAAGTAATGTGTGTACCTATGTCTGCTTTATTTGTAATTCTGAAAATATTGCAGTCGATGAGATCAGATACAATTTGATGGAATGTTGGCAAAGTTTCCTTACATCTTTAAACTTCATTTAAACTTTAAAATTCATTAATTTAATACCAATCATTGAATATATCAGGACGTTTGGGATCCAGTAGAGATCTTAATCCGACAAAAACCAGCACTTTGCTAAAATTTTGTTTTCCCCTTCATCATCATCATCATCAGCCAGAAGACATAACTGAACCTTTGTTAACACAGTTATGCACAATAAAAGTTTATTCTATTCTATTGTAACAGTAAACATAGGCCTCCCCCTTTAACCTCCACACATAACGACATCCCGTCATGTTAATTCCATACTTTCTTGTTACTTCCAGACGACATCAGGCGAGGACGTGCGTGACTTCACGCGTGCTCTGCGCAACAAGTTCAAGTCTGCACGTTACTTCAAGAAACACCCGCGAGTCGGCTACCTGCCTGTACAGACTGTTCTAGAAGGTATAAAAGCTTCTCTGCTCTCTATTTAAGGGGAGCGTTCCGAAATCAATACATAATATCAACCCTGTGCTTTTGTTGTCTGTGTTTTGATTTGTTAATGCGTTAATTATTTTTTTACTCCCCTAGATTAGCACATAGGAGCAGGCCGTGTAAATATTATATGTTCTAAAATAGATAGGATCAAAAACATACATAAATACACGACCTTTCGTTTATAATATTAGTGTGGCGGTAACCACAAAGATAATTGATACGAGCTGTGCGTTTCCAGGTGACGCCCTGGAGTCTCCCGCGCCGTCGCCGCAGCACGCAGGCGGGGGTGCGCTGGGCGGCGAGGACATGCACTCGCGGCTCGAGCTGTACGCCTCCCGGCTGGCGCAGGTGGAGCTCGGCGGAGACACTCCTGACAGGTATGTTCCAGCTGAAGCCCTGACGTCTCTCGCGCTGTTGCTGCACCATGCAGGTGTACAAACACCTTTGGTTTTTCATCTGGCTAACTTAACACACATAGTATTGGTCACAAACTGAAGGTAAACAACCCTTATAGCACGAACAGTTACTAGCGGTAAGTGGAATCAAATCTGTTCCACAGGGAGTGCGCTGCCTGAATGGATGTTCCCCAAAAGTTAAAATCGGAGAGTTTTCAAGTTGCGAGTGAATCGGTTTCTTCTATGCAAGCGTGCTCCATCGTAGACCGCATCATCGCTTAACATCAGGCGACAGTTGAGCGAAAACCTATTATAAAAAAGGGCAACTGAAGCCCTGGATCTAACTCGTCACTTATGGATGATGTGTAATGTTGCAGCGACGAGGAGCACCAGTTGATCGCAGCGTACTGCCAGTCGCTGAACGGCGGCGCGGGTGAGGAGCCGCCGCGCTCGCCCGTGCAGGTCGTCTCCATCATACACCGGGAACAACGCCACGAGCTGGAGGCTATGATCAGGTCAGATCTTCCTTCATCTACATTTTGGTTATTGTCATGTTCCCCATTATCCTTCATGTTCATGAGGGCCTACGAGTCCCCTACGAGAACCTTTCTTGAGTAAACTCTTGTCTAATTCCAAACATTGTCCAATGAATTCTCCAATTCTAAATATTATATGCTTGCAATGAATTTCTCAACTAAACTCTAACATTAAATATTCCAGAGAGCTGGAGGAGGAGAACGCAAGCCTGCAGGCGGAGTATGAGCGACTGAAGGCCAAGCAGACCCCGGGCTCCACTCCGGAGGACCAGCAGCACGGGGTCACTGATAACAGGAATGCGCCTGTTGACCAGGTACGGATCGTCAACAATCCTAGTGGTACGCTGTAGGGAGTCAGGAGGCTGCAGATGGTATTCTGGTGCGCCATTGCACAGGACACGTCATGTGATTTGTAAAGCAGAAGCTGCTGACCCGGCGTGAAGTATCGCTAGCTAGTAAGGGTCACTTAGCGCTCCTTCAACAAGTGGTATGTTCCCCTGAAACGATGTTCGTTCGTTAGTTCCATCATTTGACCAGTCTTGATACTCCAATTGGTTTCTGAACTCATGCATGTTGCAGGACATGATGGCGGAGGCGCGACTGCTCCGGCAGCACAAGGGCCGGCTGGAGGCGCGCATGCAGATACTCGAGGAGCACAACAGGCAGCTCGAGGCACAGCTGCAGCGCCTCCGGAGACTGCTAGATGAGGTAACCACTATCCACCGAACCGACGGCCACTGCGCCATCGCAAATGCAAGAGCAGCACATCTGCCTCTTGAGCAGGACTATAGATTTGGTCCTGGATTCTATTTCTAGCAGTTTTTTTTGCCATAGATGACATCAAGCAGGCGGACTGCCTGATGGTAAGCAGTCACCGTCTCCTTAACCTGTAACACCAGAGACATATAAAACTGTCGATCTTTTAAGACTTAACTCGCCTATTAAATAACTCCAAGGTGTATGAATGATGGATTTCAATGTGTTATTTTTTTTTAAATTAACTAATATTTTTTTCTTTTAAATAGGTAATCTGTGGATTTAGGTTCCAATTGTTGCAGAAATGCTTATGAAAAAAGAAGAATAGCTTTAAGAAAAAGATAATTTAAATTAGTTTATCAGTATTTATAAATTCATGCATTATAATAGATTACTAACTGAATCGCACAGTTTTTACGTTTTTCTGCATTTCATCTTTACGTCTTCCCTTATCTTTCTGCCAAATTTCGTTAAGATCGTCCTGGCCGTTTAGTCGTAAAAAGTAAGCAAAAAAGTGAAAATAACTGTCTCTCTGTCTAGAGAGACAGAGTTATTTTCACTTTTATATTTACAATATTAGTTAAGATATACATATTTTTTGTGGATATAAGTGTAGTGTTTATTATATGTGTGTATATATGTGATTAATTGTATTATTCACTTTCAGCCGGCGCAAGGGTCGCCGCCCGCCCGCACCGGCACGCTGCAGACTCGCTCGGTGACCGCTTCACAACTCGCCACTGATTCGCCCGCTAAAATGCACAACGGACTATACCACGAGGCACAAACTAGTAAGTTGCAAACTTTCCTCTTGAATTTGAGTAGGATTTCGATACTCCTAACTCGTGCATTTTTTTTTGTAAACGAGTTTTTCTTCTAGATAACATGTAAAAAAGCAAGACAGTTCATCGAATATTTATTATAGTTAATGAATATACGAAGTATTTGTCCACTTTATTAGAAACAGAAGGAAATTTAACTAATGTTTCGCAAGGAGGTCTCCTTGGCCTCATATTGCTTCTTATGGCTGAAGATAACCTAAGATTATCGATACACCGCGAGCGGATATGGATTATAACTAACTGTTTGTAAAAGATGGTGGCGGTCGTTGGGGTCCCGGGGCGGAGCGCGAGGCTGAGCGGCCGCCTCCGCCACCTCACAGCGTCCACTCCCTCATGCACTGCGCAGGTCAGCCGTGTGTCAGGCAGCTTTACCACGTTCGCAATAGAGTTCAGTTTTACAGCTTTATCTTAGGTGCACTGATGCCGTACTGTTGCGGTTGATTTAGGCACCGCTTGTAACCATAATGTTGACTATGTTTTATCTATTGTCGTTGTACATAGTATTGGCTATGTTATTATATTTGATTTGATTTACTTTCGTATAGAGGTCTTCCATTTTTCGATGTGTCGTTTGATTCGTCTAGTTTGCATGAGTTTTTGCATGGTTGTTGTTTTCTATTTTCTCTATTTACAAAGTGTTATCATAATTTGTTTTTTTGTTCATGCAAACATAGCAGGACGCATACCTTGAGGTAATAATCATTCAAAATACCATGATTCCAAATATTTTTCAGGCACTATTGTGGTCACAATGGCAATGACAAGTGCCATTTCCTTTTGTTTAGTTTAAAAAAATAGTTTTACTTTTTTTTGCAGATGACCTTGGACGCGCGGTAGAAGAGTTGGTATCGGTGATGACGGATGACCAGCCCAACCAGACCTCTCCACCTCAGTACACCAACGGCAAGCCGGCAAACAACGAATAGACCCTGGTCCCATTGTGTATGGTGCTTTACCCACTGTGTTGCCAGTAACCACAACACAGTACAGCGACACATTTTTTTCGATTTGGCAACACTGTTGATTCGAACCAAAGATTTTTTGCTGCAATGGTATTCTTTTGGGACCTTTCTTTAATGGAATAGGTATTCTTAATAATAATTCTGGTTTGATAAAGATACTTATAACATAGTTATAGACTTTTACTGTGAATTTCAACGTTACTAAAACAAGAGCTTTAGCCGAAATTCACTAGTGTTGTTTGTTGGCTTCCTTGTCAAACCAGAAATGTAAATAACCCACTAATTTTCGACTCATCACTAACATACCCGCACTTACTGTACACACTGATTTGCCTTTATTTTAATTATGAAATCTATAACATTCCATTCCCATCCTTTTAATGGGCTTCACCGGTCGGGTTCGGGGGAAGATTCTAAAGAATAGATGCCTGCAAAGACCAGCTATCGGAACTAACACGTGTCCAGCGATCTTAGTTCGTATTAGCTGCCCCAGACGAGCGATAGTCGTATGCAACGCTTATTGTACAAATAAGGGCATGCCATTGTTGCAGTACGTATCGTGATTGAGTCGACTTCTTATTTTCTAATTTTAGTTTAGAGTAGTAACACCTTACAGATTTTCTACTATTTTTAGTTTCTCCCCCTCCAAGGTCCCGACAGTGTTGCCAGACCGGAACGTTCCAACGAAAAAGACATTATAACGAGCATTTATGTATATTAAATCGTACCAAATTCGATATAAAAATTTTGTAATCGTTTAAGTACATATCTTTTAGTACAATCTTCATACTATCATATCACTTCTTGTATACTTCCATATCATTTTGCTGTGTATAAAATTAACTGGCACGTGTATAAAATATCACGAAAATACAATGGTAAGGCGGTGGCAGTCGTCGATCTAAGAAATTGATCGCATTTTGTATAAGTATGACAGCTTTGAGAAGGTAATATTTTTGTTACTAAAAACTACCAATTTTAATTGTTATATGCATATTTGGCAACATTGAAATTTCAAACGTCAGTTGACTTTGACAGTTTTATTTAACAGTCATGCAGGAACAGCACCAATCTAGAAACTGATAAAGCTATTGTCACACATAGCGTTAAACTCCGTGTTGCCATTTTATGAATGCAATACCGGACGATGGCCTACGTTCTAGTGGAAAATGTATTGTTATTAGATAGACATATCGAAACAAACATTGTATGCCATATTATTGGCCGTAGTTAAAATATGGATTCGTTACAACCGTTTCGCGTAGTTTGTAGGTATGTAGAAGAAAAAAATGGATAATCAAAGCATGTTATTTACGTACTTACGTACAATTTATTATCATGTTATCGAAATATATCGTTAGATCATGAATAATCGATGCTTCTACGCAAATTAGTGTTTCCTTTCAGTGATTCTTCTTAGGGCCCAAACCGGAAACTACTATCTGACGTTGTGGTCACAACTGTCAAAAATTGCATTTCACTTTGTCTTATCAGGGACACGTTTTTCGTTGACTAAATACCTATACATGTATAAAATAAAATAAAGTATACTAATAATAATAAAAAAGTATATTAATTGATTTATATCAGTTTAATCTAGTAAGTAATTCTCTAACAACAACAACAAACAAATTTAAACAAATACAGCTCCTTGAATTTTGATCTTATCATCATAAAATGAACATAATCATGTCAAATAAACACGTGGTACAGCTGCAAAGCTCACCCGGACCACAGTTTATATAAAAAAAATACAAAAAAAAAAATTACCTCCATGGAACAGCTGACTGATCTGTAGGAGAAATATTCCTTCATTATATCAGTGAACCGACGGAGTGTTGAGTGAGTGAGTGATTTTTGGCAGTTTTAACCAAATATTTTATACTGATAGATTTTTCCCGAGTTTGGTCGTTAGTAACTATGAAAATGTATCTGAACTTTTTCACTATTACCAGGGCGTGACACGTTTGTATGTTAGATAATGGATGGGACGATTTTATGCCCCGTTCTAGTATTTTGACGATTTGTGTCTAGTAAGATGCTGCCTACCTTTTTAGATAAGATTTATGAAGAGACGACTTTTATACGAATGTTAAGTGAACCTGTTATTAACTTTACATTATAAGGACTTCCAACTTAACCTCTTGGTTATTCTTTTTTTCTTTATCGATTTTGCTGTAGTTTTAAATTGATGCCGGCTGGCAACACTTTACAATTATTGCGGATTCGCATGTTACTTACATTTTTTTCTTTGATAATTCGGCTAATATATTAGGATTTAAGGAAAAAAGCACAATATAATTATTATTTTAACTTAATAAAATCTACACTAATATATTGTTAATAATTTTATTTTTTTGTGTAATCCACGGTAGCTTCTGTTTCGAAAATTAGATACATATTATATTTTTAACATTGGCATCTTTAATCTACTATTTGAGCATTTATTTGTATAATTATTTTACTGTGTTTATGATGTTTTAGAAGTTAAATCCAAATAAACATTCTGCATAGTATTTTGTTGTTTCTATTGAACTATTCACACCATAAAAGATTGAAGAAATAAAGAATATCGTACAAGTGCACGTCAGAAGTGAAAACTTAAGTAGTAATTCACCTATTGCACAAGAGATGGCGCTAAATAAAAAAAATACGGATACTAAAATAATCTGAGTGCTCTGAGCGTGACGGTCAAGCCCATAGATTTTAGCAAAAAAAATTTAGGTCTATGGTCAAGCCCCATCCCAAAAAGTGCCAAAAAGAAATTTTCACTTCAAAAAAAGTCATTATGAGCTAGTTATCATTTAAATTAGTTTTCATAGCTTGGCTCATTAATTATTGTTATAATTGTTAACGACGCGCTGCGTACCTCTGGTAGTAAGAATATTTCAAGTTTTTTTTAATGCACTGAGCGATCCCAAGCATACTGAACACCTAGAGCCGCTCAGCATGCGCAGAGAGAGACTTTGGTCTTTTATCGCATTTACAACGGGAATGATCTGAAGAAATGTTCGATCTGATGCCGGCATCGCGGTTTACATGGATGCATTTATACATGGGGCGGCGAACCTTACAGGCCCCGTGCTGAAACTTAAAATACGCCACTGGCTAATAATTAAACGTCTGGACTACTTGTAGCTTCATACCTAAACTGCGGAGTGCGTCAGGCCTGCCCGGGTGCCCATTGTCTTTTTTTTTTTTAGTTATCTCCACCACTTTACTAGGAATGCTAACTTGCTTTATGAAAATGACTTGTTTGACAATGGTGCCGATTCCCTTGTTCACAAACTAAACTAAATTTAAGTTCAGTGCATCTTTTTCTTTCCATTTCATTAAGAAAAGGACAGAAGATAAAATATTAGTTTAGTCCTGTCAAATATAGATACTCCATAGACAGTTTAGACGTGATTAAAAACAAGGCAACTAAAAATACGTCAATTTTCTTCAGGCACTTACTAATTTGACAGGACTAAACCAATATTTATCTTCTGTCCTTTTCTTAATGAAATGGAAAGAAAAAGATGCACTGAACTTAAATTTAGTTTAGTTTGTGAACAAGGGAATCGGCACCATTATGTAATAACCTAAACGTGACCTAAACCTAATATTATTCTGACTGAAGAACTCTGTATACATAGTCACAAAAAAAAAACGCAACTTTCAGTTAGTTTAGCTGTCAAAGTGAAATCGATTTGACACGATTTGATTTGAAGTTCGGAGTTCAGCGGCTTGTGGCTCGTTTCTTCGAAATATTTTTTCTATTGAAACCCAAAGAAAATAGCTTAAACTACATTAAAAAGCTTTCAGGGTGTATCAGAAATAAGATAAAGCTGTAATCGAAATAGTAGCTTATATCATAAAAATGCCCGTGGACCAGATTCAGTACTCAGAAAGGTACACCGATGACGTTTATGAATACAGGTAAATAATTATTTCTTTTACACATAATTTTCATATTACTGTAGTCTATAAAATACACTCGTGCCTATTTGAATATATTCCTTATAATTCAAAGCTAGCAAGTAAGTTATAACCAAGTTATTCATGCTGTAGGTAGGTACTGCTGACAATATGGGACCATACACATTCGTGATTTCATACGAGGTATATTTCACAAAAAAATCCTCATTATCGATGGATAAGCTCTTCTTGTCCACTATCACCCCGCAGGGTTGTAGTCTTATACAAATACTGCAGAAATAATGGCACAGGGTTTGAAAAAAGTGCATTTTAGTTCATGTAAGTTCTCTGCAATTGCATAGACGACACTTACCTATATAAATAGTGATAGGCATCTAGTCCTATGTCGATCACAACTGATCGTGCCTATGCGTGAGCGACTCGCTTTCCGCTTGAAACAATTGATTCATTTTGATCCGTGAGTCGCGTCACTGTGGCCAAGACATGTGAATGAACGAATTCATAAAGAACAATCAATTCTGACCCGTTGCGAAAAATTCGGTTCTTTTGTTCTGTACAAGCCGAAGCACAGTGTGGCCACTCAGCTCCATTGGTTCGCTGCGAGCCACGACCCATATGATCCGAAGCACCATGTGGCCACCCATTCGCTTCAAAAGAAACTAGTTCCAAAGCTAGTCAGTCTATAAACATAAGAAACATGTTCAAATAGCGAAAGTTTTATTACTAGTATAGACCAGGGCTCTCCAAACTACGGCCCGCGGGCCAAATCCGGCCCGCCACTGCCATCAATCCGGCCCGCGACAGGAATTGAAATTCGCGGAATTGTCGGTGATTCAGCCCTGTGGATCTGATAAAATTAACAACTGATATGACTGGTCTTAGAAATTCAGACAATTTCAAACATTTTCCGCACAAGGGCTGAAGTCTGTAGCTGAAATAGATAGTACCTAGAACCGTACATAGTATCACTACTCGACACTAGATGTAGTTACGTGTCACAATACACAATCAATAGTAATTGAAATGCAATAAGAGCCTATGTTTGCTTAGGTGGGCAGAAAAATTAAAATTGTTACGGCCCTTGCAACATACCGAAAAAAATATTATGGCCCCAAGGCTTCAAAGTTTGGAGACCCCTGGTACTATAGAATAAGTCTGCATTTTATGGCAATTTATGTATAAAATCAATTTTTATAATGTTTTATCACAAATTATTACTATTAATTATTTGTTATTTATCTCGATAATTCTGTAATGGTCCTGCCTATATATCTATTTAGTCATTTTGATCTTCAAAGTGTTGGACCATAGCTTTGAGCTACTGAGACAGTTGACATAGTAGTGTAGATGGATTAGATACAAAGTATAAATAATAATGACGATAGTAGGAATCATAAGTCAAAGATCAAGCTGTGATGATGATGTAACTGCGTGCAATCTAATTGTGATTCTTTTTATCTTTTCCTACATTTACCTAGAAGTATTGATAATGATAACCTTGTCTAGAAAGTTAATAAGAATTAGAGCAATGATAGGGTATCTCAAGGTGTTTAGGCACAAACATTCTCAAATTGACCTTGTAATTATTATCATTCTAGATTCCTGGTCCTGGTTTTTATGTCCTTTCCAGTGCAGTAGATTGTAAATCTCTTTATTTGTTTATTCCTCTATGATGCAGCAATGGATCAACATAACTTCTTGCATAGTTGAAGGGTCAGAAAATGGAAAAATGTGCATTGGAGCTGATTGATCTAATTTCCTCCTGTCTATTTTTCTATGGAACTGGTAGAGAGGGCATGAAAAGGCCATTTCATGGTTGATATTCTAAAAAACTTGTATGAAGCTGTTTGAAAACTTTGAAACTGTAGAGCAAAAAAATATCTATTGTTCCATACAATTTGCCGAGTGTCAATGGAACTGATATTATTTTCGCGATTTCAGGAATAGTCCCCGTTGTACATAACTAATGTTTACCTTCAGTATTTTGTATGTTTTAATATTGTGTTGAGGGTACCCACATTATAGTAAAAAAGTTAGTTTTCGACTCAACTTAATGGCGTTTAATTTAGTCCCATATCAAAAGTTGTTCCAAATGAGAAGAACAATGACCTTTCGATATAGTTCAGTATATATGCGTAAAGATGTACAAATCATTAGTAGTAAATAAGTTAGATAATAATAATATAAATAAGCTAATATATTAGTAGTTTATTTAGTAAATAAATCATTATAAAACATGTCATTGTCAAAAACTTAGACATCTAAAAGCGATTGCATTATTCTTTGGTAAAAAAAAATTGACCTTGTCTTTTCAGGCACGTGATCCTTCCCGCGGACATAGCGCGTCTCGTACCCAAGTCCCACCTTATGACTGAAACGGAATGGAGGAACCTCGGAGTCCAGCAAAGCCCTGGGTGGCTGCACTTCATGGTTCACAACCCGGAGCCCCACGTGCTGCTGTTCCGGAGGCCCCGGTCCGACATACAGACAGTCAACGGACTCGATACCAATACTAATGCTACGGTTAAAGTATGATCCGTGTGCATAGTTAGACAAATATTGAAAGGTATTTAAAGCTAGGAATATATATGCTTAGCTTGCATAGTTATATACAAGCGAATAGATAAAAATATTACTAAAATTATTATGCTTGTTTTTAGGGTTCTGTGCTACAAGAACCCACATAAGTTTGTTATGTCCGTCCATAATCCTTTAGATTTAGAACCTTCCGACATCGATTCCCACAATATATGGATCCCATACACCACAACAAGTGACCACCACCACCACCATGACCACGAGTAGTCATGGTTATCGTCATTTCCTTCGCTCGGTTAAAAGTTCCTAGCGTGTTCTCTCTTCTGAAACTTACCAAATTCAAATTATTTCACAGAATATTACAATTTCTATAACTGTCACAGTGTGGTAAGATAATAATAAGGTTACGATTTCCATGTTCCTAAAGGTTGGTCAATAGATGCTTAATAATAGATTTTCTACTAGATGGTGATAGCCAGCTAAGCACTAGAAATTGCCACCACCATGGGTTTGAAATTCAAAGTATTTACTACAAGACAAACTTAAAACTATTGTTAGATAACAAATAATAAAAAAAAAAGTTATAGAGACTTAAAATTATTAGCAAGTATTAAATTATTATTGTTTCCCCACCTCCAGAACTCTTGCACTAATAATGACTGAGTAAGAAATCATATATTTCTTGCTCGGTCATCACCCGCACAAAATGCTTGAGGAATAGACGAGTATTTTGTGTTAATATCTTCGACCACACCTATAAAATGTTCTGACTTCCCTGCACCCTCATTAGTGAAGCCAATTTTAGGGTTCCGAACCCAAAGCCTGTAAACGGGACCCTATTACTAAGCCTACGCTGTATGTCTGTCCATCCATCCTACCGTTTAATGGCCGTATCTTTCGAACCGTAATAGATAGCCAGTTGAAGTTTTCACAGAATATGTAATGTAGAGATTGGTTCATAGGTAAATAATGCAAAAATTACATTTACCTTAAAAGACATTAATTTGACTGGCATATGTATTCCTGGCTTTAATTGTAATATGACTTTTTATAGATGTTTATGTTCACTATGTATTTATGAATTTTGTCTGCAGACCACCAAGATAACATACCTGATAGATTTAACTAATATTACATAATTATTTGACAAATAACGTCAATTTAGTATAAAGGAAAGATATAGCCTTGTTGAAATCCTGAAAAAGTTAGAGATATTTGTGATTTTATAAAGGATTAATTAATCATACTGTAATTATAAATGTTACGAGCAGGTAACACTTACCTTTAGGTAATTCATTTGCTCATTTCATGACTCATTTTTAGAGCATGACATGTAAAAATTTAAACACAATTGTTCCTTCTAAAAATACCATACCTATAAATTAATTTTGACACTTTATCTATACCAAAAGTGTCAAAAGGGTAATTTTTGAGGCAATTCATTAACAATTTAAAAACTATTGGTTTAGTAGAATCGGGGCCTTGTACTCCCGTCCATAGCTCGCTCCGATGGGGCTTAAAGGTTCTCGAATGGAGACCACGGACCGGTAAGGGCAGCGTAGGACGTCCCACAAGATGGACAGATGACCTAAAAGAGACCACAGGGAAACTGGATGTCGGCCGCTTCCAGCCGGCCCTTTTGGATCGATGAGGCTTATGTCCAGCAGTAGACGTCCTATGGCTAAAATGATGATAAACCTTTTTTTATGGGACACCGGAAAACTTAAAGTTAGTATTAAAATATTACATAAGAATGGCAAAAAATCTTGACCCGATTTCCAATAACTTTAGTTGTCAAATTATTGTTAGCATGTAGTGTAATTTAATTTTTCAAACATATTTAATTAAATTGTATTTATTGAGATAAAACAAGCCGATTACATTAGTATCTTACAAATTATATTTACTTATAAGTACATGAAAATGTAACAATAGAAAAAAAAACATTAATTATTTACAAAAACAACATTGAAATCATTGTCACATAACAATCATAATAAATAAAAAAAATATCATGGATTTATTATTCTGTGACAGGAAATTTTATTAAAAAAATTAAAAAAACGCGACGTCCTATTTTAATACATAGTAGGATGTTAAGGACGTATGTCGTGTCGTTTCGCTCTTTCAGATTCATTGATTATAGATTTATGGTTCTAACCATAAAATTCATGCAGAGGACTTAAAAACTTAGTGTAACAATCAGCCTTATCGCTAAAAGATTTTTTTTGGCAAGGCTATCAAACCAAGCTCGATAATGAAGCTTTTGGCCCGCTTTCATTATGTAAGTAAACTAACTTATGCTATGGCTTTGGACGGAAGGGTTTTTTTAACGCGAACTTATTTGCGTAAAAATAATAAAGTGTATGATTGTTACTTAATGAACTTATAATGTGAATAAAATTAATTATTATAATGCAAGTATTCAAATACAAATAGAGGAAGAATGTTTATTCAGGGCTGTCTCTCACACAATTTAACATTTAAACATAATTTATCTTGTTATTTGCTGCGCTAAGTATATCGCGGTGCAATGATGCGACTTGCAACATAGTCTGAAGGTGAAAAAGGATTGTAGCGTAGTCTGAACCCTACTTCAAGAAAAAATATACAATTGTATATTAAAAAGTAATTTGACTGAACGTAAGTTTTTTGTGTAGTAGGTGTATTGTGCCTTTGCTATATGCATTTCTATAGAAAGAAAGAAATCTAGTGCCTATAAGAATGATTGTAAAGTATGATTCCAGTCCAGAGGACTTACGCCTAACTCTAACCGCGGGCTCAAATACGCGCAGTTTGCAAAATCATGCGAACACGAACCTTAACGTTCCGAAATACGGTTTGCGGTCGTGCAACTTTTCGCAATCACCTAACCTGAATCGTCTATAAGGCGGTAGGCCCCAGGCCTTAACTTAGGAAAGTAACATAGGTACTTAGGCCTGGTTTCTAGGGTACTTTATCGATGGCTTATCGTTTCAATAGCGCTATAATTGGTTCCATAACTTTACAAATAGCTTTTACGAACACGTAATAATAAGTTATACTTCGTTTATACTACAGATAACTTATCTGGCTAATACTGCCCGTTTATCTATTCGATAAGTATTTGACGTTAGATATACTTAAATAATTGAAAAGTTACAGATAACTTTGTTGAACCAGTAGCTAGCGATAAGTTATCTGCGAACCTTAGAAACCGGGCTTTACAGTAGAAATTCTAAGAGCAAACTAAGTTGTGGCCTGTCAAAAACAAAATGTCATTACTGTCATTAGAAATACTGCTGCATCTGAACTTATAGGGCTCACTTTCCAATGTCAGGGCCCGGATAGTCCCATTTGGGCCCAGATAAATGTGAACATAGCTTTATTAAAACTTACCTGCATTACGTTTGACTATAAATTGATAACTCTAAGTAGCTTAGCTTATTAAGTTTCATTTAGTTTAATATGTTAACAAATAAATATTTATGTAATACTTGTGGTTATTATTTTATTGTAAAAGCATTCTAGTACACATTGTAAGAAACCTAATTAACCTATCCTATGTACCTATGTGTAAATAAGAATATTTTGTTTGCAGTTCCGTAATTCGTGAATATCCATTTACAAAGATTAGATTAGATGTGGCGTAGAGTGGCAATGAATAGGCCACATCGCTCGAAGAACCAATAACCTATGGGTAAGAAAGGTTCTTGAGTGGACACCACGAACCGGAAGACGCAGCCTAGGTAGGCCTCCCACTAGATGGACCGACGACATTGTGAGAGTCGCGGGCATCCAGTGGATGCAGATGGTAGACTGCGTTCTGTGTGGAAATATAAGGGGAAGGCCTCTCTTCAGCAGTTGACGTCTTCTGGCTGATGATTATGGTGATGTAGAGGTAGAAGAAGATACTTAGATAATGATAGTAAAAAGGAAATGGAGATAGATATTATAACCACTAATACATCGCATTAATTTGCTTGTGCACGATGTAAATCACGTCGGTCGCTGGGGGGTCGTATGGTACTTGTGATTAAAGAAAACAAGTCATTCATTCAATTCGCGCCTATGATTGGCCCGCTCGAAAAAGATCATGCTGAAAAAATTGTACCTTTTCATAGCAGCCGGGTGAAGGATGAGCACTCAAGTGGAATGAGGCACAGCGGATCTTTGTGTCTCTGAAGTTGGCTGCAAGATGCTGCGCAGTAGCTATTTAGCTGTAGGTACCTCTCACCTGTACTTGCACAATGGTTCGCAGAGCCTTCAGAGACACAAAGATCCGCTGTGCCTACTGTATAGCATTACTTAGCATCATATTATTCTGTGGTAGGTATACACTCGTAATTATAGTGTGTATTATGTATTCTGTGATTATAGGTAGAGGCAAGACAGAAAAGAAAAAAATCGGCAAGACTACAAAGAGGAAAGGTCTGCTCGCGCGCATCCCTTTGTCGGACGAATCTTGAGTAATGAGACCGGCCTATCACACAAAAATAGTGAGTTAGTATGCTTGATCCCTCGTCTATGTAGCATATTTGGATGAAGTCTGTATTTGGAGGTAGTTCATACCCTTGATTGGTATTCCAACAAAATGTATGAATCTACAGTTCCATTCCTGACCCAAGGCACCCCTGATAGACACCCCTGGAGGTGCCACGGGAACTTGGATTCGGACCTGTGGCACCCCTAGGTCCGCAAATCCATACCTACATCATACTATACGGGTAAAACCGCAGGTGCTGCTAGTAGTATTAAATGTTAATTCACGGAACATGCATGTTTCGTTTGAGGGCGTGGTTGCTGAATTTCAGTGGGGTTAGTACGAGAACTTGCGGAAAAGTTTTCGTTACGTAAACGATAGCAAATGTATGAAAAATTGAACAGCGTGAACGAACCCCTATCGGACGTGAAGGAAACTGAATTTTTCATACATTTTCCCACTTATCTGTTTTACACTTTATACATAGGTTCTTGTGACTTCAATTAGAAATAACTAACTAAATTAAATTTTACTCCGCATGTGATAATTAGGAATAAGTACAGACCTACGATAAACATCAGAGTGCAGCTCTGCGGCAATAAATTAGGAAGTTCTCGAGCAATCTCGCAACATGTCATGTACCTACCTACCTACATACCTAAATACTGGTTCCGTACCAACCGACAGCCAGCCAGCTGCTACCGCCACTATTATCCAATGAGCCGACCCTCGCCGGTGTAGCAATTCAATCTACTGTGCATGGTGACCACGTATTCTGCTTCAATTCAAGTTTAGCGTACTTTCTAGCGAAGGTCTGTTCTAAGGAGCAACACCGCGGTTCAAACGACTAGTGTTTAGAAAATCTTTGTGTGTGAATTCAGATGAGAGGATGCTTCTGTCAGAGTTTTTGGGAGCCCATGCCATTGGCCTTCGAAAAAAAAATGCCTTGGATATGACCTAACGATGTTCTCGGTAGTAACAAATAACCATGCACTTTAAACAGTTACAATCTACAGTTTACAAAAGACACTTCTGAAACACAGTCAACCATACCTATCTACTTTGTAAATGCATTTGCGATCACTTATCCAAATAAGTATGTATTACAAGGCAATAAAAGGGTCTCTATTAAAAAAATTGTAACGACTGTTTAACTTTACTATAACTGTCAAAAGTGTCATGACGAAATTTATGAATAAGGATCAAGGTTCATGAACTTCGTAAATATTTTTCAGTTCGGCTAACGTGAGCTGCAAAATTAATTCAAAAGAAAAATCTTAAAACCATGGCCACCCAATCGGGGTTCCCTTTTGGCACGACGCACGCGCATCACCATAGTCATCAGTCACTCAGTGTACCACCCGAAGACACCACCGGCGAGTGCGCGCCATGACGGAAATCACACTCGACCTGATACGGGAGCTGCTTAGACATGATTACCCTGACGTGCTCATTGAACAGTTTGAGGTAACGTACCACCTGTAATGAATATCAACAATCTTTAAGCCGAAACCGCACTGGCCTTGCTTAGCGCCTAGATATTCGCTCCCAGACAAGGCCGTAGCCAGGACTTCATTTCAGGGGGGAGACGAGATCTGGACAAGGCAATGTAGCTAGGAATTATTTCTGTGCGGGGGAGGGGTAGTACCCGTATTTACCTAGTTACCTATACCTACCCACATTTTACACCCCTACATAAAATGGTGGCTTAGCTAAGACTGCCTGTACGGCTTTTTTCCCAAAACAAAACGTTCAGAACACTCGGTACCGGCCACACTGCGTTTACTCACAGTCATAGTAGTCTTTATTTACATTCTAGGGCGCTCCCGGCTCAAAGCGTGGTGACAACTACACTTCAATGGTCTACCGAATTACACTAAAAGGCACCAAAAAGCATATCGAACCAGACGGTTCCTCAGAAAAACACGAACCCTGGGAAGGCTCTATCATCTACAAATGCCTTCCAGAAAGTTTGAGCAGACGTGAAGCCTTCAAAAGCGATGAGCTGTTCTGCAATGAGGTGGCTTTTTACACCAAGATCTGGCCAGCAATGACTTCTTTTCAAGCCTTGTGGAAAGTAGAGCCTTTTAAAGCGATCCCGAAGTGTTATCTGGCGAGGAATGACTGTGTGATTTTGAAGGATCTGAAGCCGTGTGGGTTTGTGATGCCAGATAGAAGGCAGGGTCTTACGATTGCTGAATGCTATGTGGTGCTGAAGAATTTGTCACAGTTCCATGCATTGTCGATGGCCATGAAATACCATAACCCTGAGAGGTTTTTTGAGCTGATTAATAATGAGAAAGACGGGATTAATGAAGGTAAAACTTTATCCTCTAGTCTACACTCTGCACAAATAACAGACTCGATCCGCGTGGACTTGTCCGCTCGCCGCTTGTCGTGTCTTCTCACTCGAAATGCTGCGGAATATTAAAATTCTACTGCGCTCTCGCAAAGTTTTGACGTCATTTCAGTAAATTTTTTTCTATGTGGGTTTAAATTTTATTATTACAAGGTTACGCATATATACTGTACTAAACCGAAAGAAGATCATTCTACTCATCATTATTAACAACTTTTACTATTGGACCACACCTGAAATCGCGAAAATTAATTATAGCAGTTCCATAATAAAATGGTAATTGACACTTGACAAAATGTATGGACCAACAGATTTCGCGAATTCCGGTTTGGTCCCATAGTAAAAGTTGTTCAAATGATAAGTAACCCTGTATTTTTTATGTTCTTTCCATCTTCCGACATTGTGTAATGTCTTCCAAACATCCAAAAAGTGTAGGTTTCATCATTTGACCAACTTTCTTTTGTCAGATTTTTTGATATAAGTACAATATATATAAGTCTCTACCTATTTATAATTTGTCCTTCTTACAGTATTGTTCGTTGAGAACAACATAGATTACTACCGCAGCTACTACCAGGAGGCCATACAGAATGCCATCGACATGTTGGAAGAGGAACTCAAGGGTTCTGATACTAAAGACTTCTACTTAGACAAGTTCCGAAGGTAAGAATTTTTCTAAAACGTTTCCTCGTATTTACGTACATTTAAAAACTGTGGCTGTGGCATTTTTTTAGTTTTTGCATTTTTGTTTGAACATTAATCAGTAGGTAGGTAGCTACCTCGTTAAACTTTGGTGGCAATTAGGCTCTGATGGACTTAAGTTATGTGCCTCGGCTTCGCCTCGGTCTACAATGTTCGTGTTCATTCATCAAACGCTTATTTGCGGGCTGCTACAGTGTTAGTGTGCACTAGTCTGTTTATGTCACAATCAGGTCATGTCGTCTAGCGTGTAATGTTTTTTATTGTTTTTTAAAGGTTCTGCTTTGAGGAGACATTCTTCCAGATGATGGTGGATATGGTGAAACCGCGGGAGCCGTCGGCGGTGATCTGCCACGGCGACTGCTGGACAAACAACTTCCAGTTCCGGTATGCTGATGGGGATATTGCTGAAGTGAGTAATCAAGCTTCCCAAACCACCGTGCGATATCTTGTAGCATATATGCTTCGTCACAATTCAATATTCATCTTAAGCAAACCATTAATGTTTGGTGAATTATTCGTTGGTGTGTCAAAAAAAAAAAATAAAAATAAATGTATATACAAAAATATACCTTTCGCTTCATCGAGTCAAATGCTGTTTATAGGTGTTACCACTAAAGCACGCCACCCAGTTGGAATTGCTTCATCCAAATACCTTTCCTCCCTTTTTTCTTCCTTGTAGGTTGCCTAAAAGAGACTGCTTTTAGCGATAAAGGCGCAGATTGTTGCACTAGTTTTTAAAAGTTTTTTTTTATTGTGTGTATGGAGGTAATTTGTGACAATAAAGAGTTTATGAAGAATTTGAAAATGTGTTTAACTACTTTCTAGGTATCTTGTTTCATTTAATTACAGATGTATTTAGTAGACTTCCAACTGGTCCGCTACGCCTCTCCCGCGTTAGACCTCGTCTACGTTCTGTACCTGTGCCTGGAGCGCGAGCAGAGACGGGACCACCTCGACTCCTTACTGCAGTACTACGTGGATCAACTACACGCTGCGCTGGCGCAGACCAGCGACCCAGCGGCACTGCAGGGAACCTTGCACAGAGATCGACTAAATGAATTGTGAGTAGGTATAATAATTTCAGAGCTGTCAACATTTGTCCCCACACAACGATGATGATATTTAATACGCATAAAAAGGGAAAATCAGTTTGGGTCTAGCCCCTGATTCAGTAATTAAAACACGAACGTTCATTCTACCTCCGGGGATGGCTGTTCGACAGTGTGTCAAATCTCCCTGCGTCTCCTCTCCCCTCTTTATTCACGTTGCGCGTGCGTTGATCTAACCTTTGCTTTGACCGTCGAAGTCGTCCGCGTGATAAGGCTTCTAAACTTTCAGGATACTAGAGGAGTTCAAACAATGCGCGCCGTTCGGACTGGGAGTGTCGCTGGACATGTACCCCATCATCACCTGCGACAGCAATGAGGCACCCAATGTTTACCAAACTGAGGTATCAAACTCTACATTTCTCTTTATAAATTGATTTTGCTTGGCTTGGTTGACTTTTAGCGTAAAATTATAATTTACTAGCTGCGCCTCACGGTTTCACCCGCGTGGTGATGAAAATCGGTGATGATGATGATGATGAAAAGTAGCCTATGCGTTAAATCCAGGACAAAATCAATGTACATTCAAAATTTTATCCAGCCGTTTCTGCGTGATTGAGTAACAAACATCCATCCATCCATCCAAACTTTCACATATATTTAGGTATATGATAATAGTGTGATATATTTTTTATCACGTGAACGTGAAAGTAAAAATCGAGGACTACACTCCTCGATTTCTACTTTCATTTTCACGTGATAAAAAATATATCACTTTTCAAAGTAGATTGACTCTTGGCCTAGTCATCACAATTGCTTGCCTAATGATGACTAACTTCTCACTTCTACATCCTAAATCGACGATTATAATACGTCCTTGGTAATATTCATACCCAAATAAAAATCAAGGGGATGGTGGTTGCATGGGGATGTTATTAACATCCTCTGGTATTTCCAGGATATTGGAGAAGGTAGTTCAGAGCACGTGCCTCCAGCGCCCGTGTGGACCACCAACGCAACTTGCAGGAAGAAAATGACGAATCTGGTGCAAGAACTCGTCGACCTACAGATTATTTAAATAATTGTGGGAACGCCAAAACGTATGAGTAGCTGCACCATAATGTATGGTGGAGAGTAACCATGGGCACTTATACAGGGCTGAACAAATATTGTCTACTCAATTTAGAGGCGCTAAGATAGAACAGTTACCAAGGTGATATAAATACTCAATACTAATATATTCTTTTATAATTTCGACATACTTAGGTACTCAATATTTTAAACACTGTTTTAAACTATCACGGTTGTTCACTAAAGTTATATGATTATTTACGGCATATTTACCGTGGTAAGGTTGTAGTAAGACTAAGAAAGAGGGTAGATCGTTTTGTCTGTACCTAACTTTGAACTTTTTCACCAACCACCCGCATTCTTCAGTCTTCCCGTGAACATGGTGCATGTAACTGTGCCGAAATATCGGGAGCTCCTTCCACAACCTTACCACGGTAAATATCCCGAAAATAATCATATAACTCAATATTTTATTGCAGACATAATGTAGGTACATGAAGTTCTTAAAGTAGGTATATGTTCATTAGAGTAATACTTACTGCATAAATGACCCTATTTGAGTACCTTTGGCAATAGTCGGAAACGGAACGATCTATTTAAATTTCGTCGAAATTATCGTTGAAAAATTCTTCCAAGTTGTAATAACATTTGGATTCTGATATAACTTTTAATTTATTTGTGAAACTAACTTCTTTTTCTATATCTTTAAATTCATTTGGTAAATAAAACATTAGTTCTCAATTTGAGTGTATATATTTTATTGTATTTCTTTTAGTAAATAAACACATACTCGTATTATAAGACATTGGTGTTAAATCTTACAATGTAATAAAATATCTACGAACAAATATATTTTTATTTTGTGACACTTTAACAAAGATCTATTGAAATTATAATATTTCGTGTACGTATAAAAATCAGATCATCTACGTCTTTGTTTTAACATACTTTACTATTTTTTGTATAATTATCATATTAGTTAGTATAATAATTCAATAAAAATGACTTCGATGTAACTGGGATTCGTAAATAAAAGAGATTCAAAAATCAAACGTATTTCATGCATATACAATAGTACATTGTTATCCTAGGGGTAAAAGTATTTAGTACCGAGACGGGGATTGGCGCCCGAGCGTAGCGAGGGCGCTAATAGTTCTAGGGACTAAATAAGTCTTTAACCCCGAGGTAAACACTGTGCTTTTCATTACGAATACAAGGAAACTAAAAATAAAATCATGAACTGACACTGGCAAATGCACGAGAAGTTCGGGACCATAATCCTCCGAGGAGAAAAAAAAGTTGGAACATGGTTCAATACAAATGTGAAAATAATTTGAGTGTCTATCTGTTGTCAACTGTCACTGTCTGTTGAAAGTGATTCTCCCTAGGGCTAAAATGTATTACTTTCAACCCGCTCCTCACGCAACTTCAGACCTACTTTCCGAGTATGAGTAATGAATAATAAGTTAATAGGTACCTACTTTTAGAGGTTTTCCACATAGTATTCGGTTTGTTGTTAGTAAACTTTCGAATTTTAAAATCGTATTTTGTATCGACAATTATAGCAGTAAATCTATCTTACAATAAAATTTTATCGATATCGATAATCGTTTCGTTACGTTAGCAACGCAAGTCCTCAAAAGCTTTTCTTTTGTACTTATTCCTAACGAATAGGTATCGTAAGAAAAACTGGACCATTATAAACAACCATTTAGTAAAATTTTGTATAGAAATAGAAGATAAAACCACATCTGATTTTTGAAACCCATAAATACTCCATACCGTACAATTTATGTAAAAACATGGTAATTTAAATTAAATACCCGTACTAGCTCGTGGCACGTTAATTCAAATATTTAAATTAAATATAATACCTACAATAATCGTATAAAAATTACGTACGGGCTTACGTATTATAATATTTTTTATAATTATAACAGATCTAATTATAAAAACTAAATCAGTCATTGAAAGCTTCAGATTTTACGTTGAGATTCTAGCACCTATATTAATCTGAAGTTTCCAATAATTTATCATAAAACTTGTTAATAATTTTATATTGATACTCAAGACACTATTCTAAGGCACTTTTGATATTAAATTCACATGGACAAAACATCTTGTCTTTTTATTTCAAATAAATAATATAAATTAAATTTAAAATTTCTTTTTTTTCATGAATTGTCGAACATGTAAATTCAATATCCGGGGAAATTTTTCTAATATTTATTTATCGATAAAACAGAATGACATCACTATTTTGAATAGCACCTTAGACCCGTGTTCACATCTATCTATAAATTTAACCACCGTTTGGACGAAATAACGTCAAAACCAGTGATTAATTTCCTAAAGTCTTGTTAACTTTTGATAAACATGGGCCTTAGAGAACAAAAAATGAACCGATAAATCAGCGATCGTTTAACTTTTTCTAAAGTTTTAAGAATAAAAAGGTATAAACGCATAAGTATATAAATCTCTTTGAACTCAGATATAATTATGTTAAATAATACCCACGTTGTCTTTGTTAGCACTACTCTGACTCCATTCATTTTACACTAGCTCGCAAAACAGGCTGTGTGGTGACTCCCCCTCGTCCTTTCGACGCTTGTGTGGGTCTCATAAACCCTGATGGTTTCGCCGGATTCTTCAAAGGAGGCCTAGCCATCCCCACTGAACTTCCACTAGACGAGGACCTTGAAGCCGGCATCCTGACTATAGGCTTCGGCACTGGCTTCGGAACAGGCTTCTGAGGAGCCGGAGCTTTTTTGACTGTAGCCACTGAAGCAGAACTGTTCAAAGAACTTCTAGAACTCCTCAATGACGCTCGAGATGTTGATCGTTCTACTCGCAATGAGCTCGCTCGTTTAGGAGTGGTTATTCTTTTGGGGTCTAAGGGCGTCCGTGGTGGCGTTCGCGTCTCTTTGGTGGCAATTTTCTTTGGAACAACTGGCGATTTAGATTTTGGGATTGGAGAGTCACACTCCACGTTGCAGCCCGATGAAGCTCCTTGCGACGCGCTCTCCGAGTTCAAACTCTGCGTCTCTTCGAAGCCTTCGTCATTTAACTCGTGCTCGCTCTTCACTTTTGGGACCCTCGGAGATGTTGTTCTTTCGGGAGCCTTTTCTGTCTTATGGGCGGGCCCCATCGATTTATTCCTATAAGCGCTTCTCGACCAGACTCCTGTCGGATTCTCAGTTGGGGACTTCAACTCCCTGATTGCTTTTTGAACATCTTCCTGGTTGATAGAAGTCTGCCGCCTCATCCTCAGGAAAGGTTTAGGCTCTTTGGTCGGTGTTTTGTCAGTGCTTTGGTTTTTAAGTCTATCTTGCCAGCGTTTAAGTCTATTTTCCTTCTCATCTTTGATAACTTCAACTGGTTTCACCGGTTCAGCTGATATCTCGACAGGGTAAGATGCTTGGATATCTAATTTCGACGGTCTTATCACTTGAGTTTCAGCTACCAGTTCTGGTGGAATTTCAGGCTTTTTCTCGTCTTCTGGGGAACTGGATTCTGTATTTCTTTTATATCGCCTCGTCCTTCTAGCAGCAGAGAATCTGTCGAATTGCCCATCGCCCAATATTTCTTGGCATAAGTCTTTCATTTCCGATGACGCTTTCTCGCTAAGGTTGTGTCTGGGAGGAAATGAGGGCTGGAACTTCCTGCAAGGTTCTCTCTCTGGCGGTGGATTGAAGGTTTTCCTTTGGGCTGGCGGGGTTTCAATGTTATCGGAGTCTATTTCTACCTTATCTGATCTTTCCATTTTTTCTACCCTTTCTGGTTTCTTCACTCTGTCCAATCTTTCTACTCTCTCTGGTCTTTCAACTCTCTCTAATCGTTCTATTCTCTCTGGTCTCACTACTCTTTCTGTCTTAGTATCTTTCTCGTGCGTCACTGTGATGTCGGGAAGTTTTCGTTTCTCTTCTTCCGTGATGGAAACCAAAGGCTGTGGAGATTCTATTTGCTGCCGTGATCGCTGTCTTCTCAGTCGTCTCATCTCTTCGTTCTCTTCGGTTTTCCGCCACGGCACCCTGTTATCTTTCTTTTTTGGTTGAACATCTGGAAATAGAAATTACCATAAATTATGATGGATGCTGACATGGCCAGAATCAGAATTGGGAAACATTTATTGAACAACTGATGCAGTCATCATTCTGATATCATAAATACAAAAGTATGTATGTTTGTTCCTCTTTCACGAATCAAAAAAGCAACGGATCGACGTGATTTTTTGCATAGACATAATTGGAGGGCCGGAGCGTGAATCCAACTTATTTATCTGTCATAACATGGTAGATACACATGCATTACATATATCTGTCATAACATGGTAGATACACATGCATTACATATAATAAAGCATACAAGATCGTACAAATTGAAATATTGTATCTCATGTCCTTGCCAGGCGTACAAATGTTATTAGTTTAGTTACTATTGTCAAAATTGCTTATATTCAATCACAATTCTTTAACATAGGGATAAATCCCTATGTTAAAGAATTGCCATTTGTCGTATATTGCAGTCTTTTGTTTTTATAATTTCAGCATATTAACATGTATCCACTGCTGGGACAAAGGCCTTCTCTCAGAGAAAGAGAGAGAGAGAGGGTGGGAAATAACATTTAGTCCATACAATGAATTCAATGTAATGTAGTACGTAGTACATATAGATCACACATCATCAGCCAAACGTCCACTGTTGGACAAGGCCTCCCTCATAGAGAGGGGTGTTGCCATAATCCCCCACTTGGCAGGCGGCTTGGGGATCCCGGTACGTTCACCGTGTACTATTAGGACGCTGCTGCCCATCCTCCGGTGGTTCTGGTCGCAGTTTTAGGATATACCCGGGTTCGGGTAGTCCATATAGATCGGCCAATCCATATCAGAATATTTTCAATAGACTTCCAAAAAAGAAGTTTTCAATTAAACGGCATTCCTTTCTTAGCGGACCTCTACACTTCATTATGGAATATCCCTGTCTAAATCCAATTTCATAGGTGAAGTAGTTTTCGCGATTTCATGCTTAGTCAGTCAGTGAGTGAGTGAGTGCAATTGCGCTTTTTTTTAAATAGCTTCCAATACTAGGTATGGTAGATAGGTAGGTAGTGTCAAGTACTACCTTCGACAGCCTCGATAGTCCTGACGACGTCGCTGTCGGGCAGCACGGCAGGCCTCCACTCAGCGCGGCCCTCCGGCAGCGGCTCCAGGGTCGCGCTTCGTTCGCTCTCTGGGAATACAACATTAATACTTTCAAATACAATTGATTAATCTTTTTTGGCGCTAACAGTGTGAGAAAATCATGTCACCCACCCGTTGCATTATTTTCCTAAACTTGCTTATTTTATAGTTAGAATCAGTCAGTTCATGACTAAAGCCATTGTAACATAATGTCAAAGTTGAGCGAGAGGTACATATTTTGCCTTAGTAATAATGATGCCCGATAAGTCTCGATAGACAATAAAAACACTAGTCTGGAGCCAAAGCTTACATACTCAACTGGCTCAGTTACGAAGATTGCATTGACGTCGTACCTACCTGAGATGATCAAAATGGTCTCGAAACGCAGGAACTGCTGAATAAACTAAGTGGAGAGAGACTCGTATTGTGTGAAGATAAGGGAGTTGAGAAAGATGAAGCAAATCTTCTTATATAACAGGCGATATGTGTATTTATGTATGTTCTCTATGGGCTCCAAAACGGCTGGACCGATTTTAACGGGACTTTCACTGGCAAATAGCTGATGATATAACGAGTTATCCACGTGATTCCAACACTGCGGGGCGAAGCTAGTAATGAGATAAATAAGACGAACTATGTGAAGGAGACAGAGGCTATATATATTGAGGAGGAGATGGAGCATGTACAGGAGATGAAGATGATTATAAAACAGGAAAAGATGATAGAGAAGATTAAGCGGATAAAGAAGAACTAGTATTTATAATACCGGAGTCGTTTTCCAAGGAGCGCCGGTTGGCCTGCAGCCGGCGCGCGCGCTCGCGCAGCTCCGCTTCGCGCCGCTCCTCCACGCTGTTGGCACGCAACCATGACTCGATTTTCTGGCGCCATTCCCTATAGCAAAGGAATATACATAGTTCATGTTGGTAGTTTGATGACGAATTCAGTTCAGTTAGTAAAGTAACGGGGGCTTTACTCTCAGATAAACAGGCAAATAATTAGTAAAAATAAATGAATAATGGAGGACCTAGATGAAAACCCTGAGGTACGCCAGAAGTATCTTCGGCTCATTGAAAGGTCTTACTAAAATTTGTGTAAATACCAAGCATTAAATATTAAAAAAAGGTAACGAAAAGAAATTGGTTGTTAAAAGCCTATTTTTTAAATTGTTATATATCTGTTATCTTTATTTTTGTGGTTATACAATTAACAGTTATCTTATTTATCCACCTACGTCAACCACCGAAGAAATATTAATATTAAGAATATCGAAAAGCACAAACAAAGTTAGCACAAAAGAAATACAAGTAGGTAAGGTACTTGTGTATAATTCAATCATGGAGGTACTGGACAAGAAGATGGAGCTTTTGAACAGCATTAAACAAAGAAAGATGTCGTCCTTTGGTCACGCTATAAGGACCGAACTCACTCCGCGAGGCATTCTTGTTTGGAAACCGTACGGGAATGGTTCGGATGCAGCACCATCTTACTTTTTACCAGAGTTTCTAAAGGTAAAATTGACTGGATCCTGACTTACTTAATTCAAAGTAGCGATAAGAGCGGAATTCAAAGAAGAATATGATTGAAGTTCCAACATACTTAGGTTTGGCTGGTTCAGGCTGCGGCGCTGGGGAGGGCGGAGCGCGGGGCGAGGCAGGCCGCTCCCGCTCTCTCTCCGGGATCTCCAGCTTGGCGCGGACAGGGGCGCGCCGGGACCACGACCGGTCTGGAACATGAACAGAGAGCCATGATGATACATTTGAAAATACTCCTCAGATTTGCTGCGCCCACTGAAGCAAACTGTCAGATGCTTCTGATTCTGTAGTAAATGGTAACAATTCTCAGCTTGGCCTATTTCGTCAGAGACAACCAGATTTTTAACTGTCAATTTTTGAGAGTCATATTCGAGGATATCATTTTACTCTTCATTATGAACAACTTTTGAAATAGTACTAATACGTAATCGAGAAAAAATAAGCCGCTCCATACAAAAAATTCAATCACACAAAGAGCTGATTTATTTCCTGAATATATTCGATCTACACACTTGGCTACCAACTCGCTTCGCTCGTAAAAGACTTAGTGGGAACGCGGACCCCGGCCCGTGTCGGGACACACGCTAGGCAGAAGAAGGAGGAGTATTAGGCACTGTTCAGTCTTTCTACTTGTGGGGTACGATCATGAAGAATAGACAAACGTTTGCTGCTTGACGACGATACTCGAAGAACAGTTAGTTGGTCGGTCCATCTTGTTGGGCAGTGCCGGATACTTTTAGAGTACAAGACACGACACAAGACAAGCAAATATTTTGAATAATAGTAAGTGATATACCGTCTAAATCTATCAAGATTCACGTGACCTACCGAGGCTCCCCCAGGCGCTTCTCTCCCGCAGATCATTGGCAGCAGGTGAGGAGTGTCGCAAGAACTCCAGCAAGCCTTCCTCGTCGCCTTCTCCTGGGCTGGCGCGACTGCGCCGGCGCAGGCTGCCCGTCGGAGTCACATCTGTGTAAAAGACTATTATTACTGGTCTGCCCGTAAGGTTAAAGTGCCTATGATGGCCAACACAGATCCAGAGATGCTACATCTAATTCAAGGTAGGGGTGATAAGATCTGCACTAATGGGTGGCGTGGGTGCCCTGCCCACGCATACCAGTCGAGCTCTTTAAAGTATCGGAGCACGAGTTCGGAGTTATAGTAACTAGCATTACTGTTCTACCCTCAGATCAGACAAACAAAGGAAATATGGTAAGGAGGCGTGGCAGATGCGAATGCAACAGGCCTAATCATCATCAGGCTTAATGCCTTTAGTCGAAGTGGCCAGCTGCTTTCGAAGAGTTTTTAGTTTACCTACTATGGCGCAATTTGGCACTTTTGTATTGACGTCAGACGAACTACAGCAGACGACGGAGATCGAATTGAAATAGGCCGCGTGCTAGTCGGAGCATTCATCCAACGAAAGACATGCAAACTAGGTAAACTTGCAGTGTCTGGCAGTATGTCTGATATAGGTCTGTGTCTGTGTATTTCGGGTGGCAGGGAAGACAGAACATACCCGGAGAAGGGGAAAGGTCATGCGGGCGCCGGAGCGAGCGCCGCCCCAGCCCGTTCCGGATGTCCAGCAGCAAAGACTCCATAAGTGACTCGCATTCTGACACTGGCGTACTGCACATGCTGCTGCCACCTGGAAACATCAAACATGGTCACCGCACACCGGATGGATGTTTGTTACTCAATCACGCAGAAACGGCTGGATGGGTTTGGATGAAATTTGGAACATACATTGCTTATGTCCTGGATTAACACATAGGCCACTTTTTATAATCATCATCATCATCATTATCACCGCGCGGGTCAAACCGCGGGGCGCAGCTAGTAAACAATAATAACTGCACTCACCGGTAGTTTTGACCTTAGCGGCGGCGACGTCCCGGGCTTTCCTTCTGGCCGCCGCCTGCTCCTCGTTAGCGCGGCGCCGCTCATTGTCGCTCACTGCTGAACGGAACTTTGTGCAGAACTGAACGAACGCCTGTAAAGAGATCAAACAATGTTCATGAAGTTATGGAAGACCTGTACGGCGGAAACTGGCCTTGGTTCCTTTAAATAGTTGTTGCGGCAATGGGTAAATTTAAACCATTATTTCAGTTGTATATTATTACTAATCTTCGAATAAAATAATATTATAACTGTAGTGAACAACCGTGATAGTTTAAAACAGTGGCCCTAGTACGAGCACTTGCGAAAAAGTATTCGTTCCGTAAACGATAGCATATGTAAGAAAAATTCAGTTTTCCTTTAGGTACGATAGAGGCGCTGTTCAATTTTTCAAAAATATTGCTATTGTTTACGGAACGAATACTTTTTCGCAAGTGCTCGTACTAGGGCCACTGTGCTTTATTTTTATTTGAAAAAAGTTATGTCTGGGTCTTTAATAATAGGGGTTTAAATAATCTGATGTATGGGTATTATTAAAGACCTAGGCAAAGCTCCTACATGAAACATATTACAAACTGAATATTTTTAATGAGTACCTAATCATTTTTATGCACTAATGTATAAAAAGCAGACTTATGTATAAAAATAGAGCATAAAAAGCTATTTTAGTCCACTTACACCAGGCATAATCAACAATTTTACGAGCATAAGAAGTGAAAATATACATTTGTTAATGTTATGTAACCTCCCTTATTTTCTACTTTTTAATTTAAATTACCATATTCTGTGTAAATATCAACTGGTTATCTATTTCGGTTCAGAGGAGAGAAAGACAGCGTTAGCTTAGCATTAGTGTTTCGTTGACATCTTTTGGGCACGGAACCCTAAAAACAAAGAAACAGGTAACTTTTCAATGAATGGTGCGGATATGTTACCTTGAAGCACTCCTCCAGTTTAAAAGAGACAGGATCTTCGCAGAAAAACTCAGCCAGATGTTTTCTGATGGTCTCCACTTCTTCCATGTCCTTGTTCAACGCTGAAACTTCTTGTTCTGCCACCTTTAATCGCGGAGTAAATTTATGGAATTACCATTTAGAAACTCTGGTCAACGATAATATATTTTTTACTCATAAATAAAATCCAACTTCACAGGAATAGGGTGAAATTCAATAAACGGGATTCATACTTTACGGATGACAATGAACTTTTAAATAATAGTCGGTGGCCAACTAAGGGGTGGCATATGAAACTAAATTAGTAGCGTTGACCATCCCGGCGGCATATGAAACTTATGTAGTGGCGTTGGCCACCTTGGCGGCATAATTATGAAACTAATTTAGTGGCGTTGACCACCCCGGTAGCAAACATGGGGAGTGGCATATGAAACTATTTTTGTGGCGTTGGCCACCTCAGTGACAAACTAAGGGGTGGCATGAATAAACCTACAATTGAGGTGGATTAATTTTTCCAATTTAAATTGGACCACCATATAAAAAAAAAATATCGGTTCGTAATCAGCGAAGATAAATATTCACGTGTATAACATACACACAAATAATTCTAAATAAGTGTGTGGCTGGAAGTGTCTAGAGTGGATTTTTGATGACTCAAATAAAATATTGTCCATTGTCCACACAAAATAAAAACAAACCATCTTCAAAAAAATATGTTCACAAATTCTACTGTAGAGTCGAATTGTAAATGTTCTTTTTTGAAGTCAGTTGAAAATTCCGTCAGAAATATTTATCATCAAATAGCACCTACTTGAAGAAAGTCTCCCGTCTGTTGTTTCACATCGGCCTGAGTGTTGGGTAGCTGGATTTCTCTCTTCAGAGCTCGGATCCTGGTCTCTAGCGTCTTGATCTCGTTGTGGAGTTGTTCCACGGACGCCTTGGCAGCTTCTTCCAGCATGTGGGTGTCATCTGCGAAGTGGATCAGCTCTTTGTTCTTACGTTCGGCTTGCTGGAAAGTAAGAATAGAATTTTTAGTGTTCTATACCCAAAGGGTGTCAAGTTGTCAACGGGACCCTATCACTAAGCCTACACTGTGTCTCATTGTCCTAACTTTTAACGGCTGTATCTTTTGAACTGTAACAGATAGCTAGTTGAAATATTCAACGAAATGGTGTGTTAACTAGGAAAATCATAAAGTACGAAATGTTCAATGTATTTAGAACTTTGGACGAGTATTTTCTTTTTTAATTCACATATAGGCTTAACCACCACCTCGATAATGCGGTCTACGATAGAGCATGTTTGCAAGAAACTGATTCACTCATTCTGATTCCACGCATTCCAGTTCCAGGTTCGAACTATAAAAGTGATATAAAGTGCTTCATTCGGGTTTTTGAAATGTCGACTATGAGACAATATCGCCTTTTCCTCCACCGTGGCTGTCATATTAGTAAAATGGGCAGAACGGAATAAGAGATGCAGGTCTGATGCACACGCTCCGAAATGCATTGAAGACGGTAAAATACTTTTCGTTCGGTAAATAATCTAGTTATCCATAAAAAGTTATAGTACTGCACAAGTTTTATTCATCTTTATCCATCCATCCATCCACTATGTGTTTTATCCACACAAGCTGTGAGTTTTATGACCTTATAACGATCACACAACATGCAGATTTCAAACACTTCAGGATGTTTTTAAACACATCTACCGTCATATATAAACAATTCAAGCTACAGGCCTTCCTCGGAGCACTGGGTAGCTGAACTAGCTGGCCTTGTATCACACACAATAGGCTGTTCGATGACCTGGGTCCAGGAAAGACCAGCCTGCCAAGACTCAAGACTCAGCAAATTGTTTTATGACGACCAAACGATTGTTTTATGGTGAATGTTTTGTAGTTTTTCCTCTAAATGTCTCACCATAGCAACGTAGTGCATGAGATTCATTCCGGGCTTGTTGGCTCGTATGTCGGGCAGCTTCTGCAGTGAAGACAGCTTGACGCCCGCGGCTCCGCCTGCGTAACCGCCTGCGTTCAGGAAGTTACCGGCTATCAGCGCTATGTACAGCACCTCCTGGAGGGGTACAGAAGAATACATGCTTCAGAAGGTAAAAAAATAATAGGTACATTTAAGACTGTGTTTTACAGTCAAACGCGCAAGTCATATAAGCGAATGTAGGACCACTAAACTATACTGGTATACAGGTCATCATGTACTATGTAGTTACGTACCTGCAGAGCTCTAGAAGAGATCAGATCGTCCCCGGCCACGAGTACCGAGTTGATGGCACCCTCCAGGTATCCAGCTGTCGAGGGCCACTCCTCCTTCAGCAGCATGCACTCGATCCTCAGCTTGTAGCTGAGAAATAACGTGAAATTAAACTTTTAAACGGTCGCGATTGGTACGTATTATGTATTTTTTTTATTTGTGATTTTTAGACTCTTAATACCTACCACCTTTATCGACGACTGGTAGCAGCCCGCGATTTCAAGTGCTTTTCCACAGCAAGCATGTTTTAGGTATTAAAAACCCGTGTGTTAATCCAGGTTTGGTTTAAGGTCCATACCAAATTTCATCAAACTTAATTTTGCTGTTACGGAGTTGAATGAGGAGGACAGACATTCACACAAACGTTCACATTTATAATAATATTGAGATATGAGTGTACCTAATTCTAACATGGTCTTGTTTATACTTGGCAATTTTTATTACTTGGGCAGCTGTATCAGCTGTAACAGGAACTTTTCCGCGTTGCCCAGCTTGTTGACATCTCCGGTGAAAGCCTTCAGCATCTCACACTCGTCTACCTCCGGCAAGATCTTCAGTAGACCACGGAGCTTTTCTGTGCCGATGTCGTCGTGGGACCCGTCGCGGATCAGCTGGATTATGTCTTCGTTGGAACTGGAATCAAGATAGGATACAGGCAGACTTAGAACATGACTAAAGATAATTTCAAGCAAATAAGTACTTAGTTCCTCAACAAATATTAACTGTATTTAAAAATAAATATTTCTCATTGTAGTTTTTTTTTTGTTGATACTTTGAATGTTTATCGCGCATTATTTTATTTGGGTAATAATAACTATATACGAGCATCAGCTCGTGACAACGGCCATTGTAACATGATCGAGTGAAAGGTACCTATTTTTCCTAAATAAAATATTGCGTGATAAGTCCCGATAAACATTTAAAACATGTGTTAAAATCGCGAAAGTTTAAAAATGATTAATTCTTTCTCGACATGACAAAAAAACACATAGTACCTAAAATAATTATCAATAATAAAAAACCGACTCCATAAAAATGTTAGAACTGGACCAAATTGAAATGTAAGCTAACGGGAACCACACGGGAACCACCAGCTTTCAAATAAAAAATGAATCATCAAAATCGGTTTAAAAAAACAGTCGAATTGATAACCTCCTCCTTTTTGGAAGCCGATTAAAAATGTATTTATACTCAGTTTGGGTTTTTGACGAGTCAACATCAAAATTAGTAAGTCTCACACCCTACCGCTAAGGCGTTACTGGCTAGATTTTATACCTTGCTTAGTGGACGTCTTGGAATAGATTTTTCATTTGTTTGCTCACTTGTGTGGTAGAAAGAGAGATCAATAAAATTTGGTGACAGACTGGATTTGGCCCTACCTATGAGCACACAATCCAGGTTGATCGATTTTTATGCTGCTTATATTTAGAGTTAAATTTTCGGAGGACTGACGATTGAGTTCGCCATACCTTCGAAATTGCTTCAAGAAGATGTTCACGTTCAAGCTCCTCTTGCCGTCCAAGAGTGTGATCTCCGAGGACTCCTTCCTTGGTTTCTTCTCGCCCGAGGTGTCGCAGATCGGGCTCCGGCCTAGCCGGGGGGAAGAACCGGCCGAGCCTGGTGGTTGGATCTGTCCACGACAAAGTGTGATGTATAGAACTCGTTAGAACAAACCAAATTAATTTCAAACAAACAGAAACAAATTTCAGGAATTAAAATAATGTTAAATGCACGCGATAAAATCAAAATCGAGATCAAAAGTGTTTAAGTGTTTTAGACAGCCCGTTAGCTTAGTTGGTAGTGAACCAGCCTTCTACGCTTGGGGGCGTGGGTTCGATTCCCACCTAGTACTAACATTTTGTGTGATAAACATTTGTGTTTGTTCTATGTTTGGGTGTTAATATCTATTTAAGTATGTATTTAAAAATATACATGTATATATATCAGTATCTGGCAGCCATATTACAAGCTTTGCTTAGTTTGGGGTCAGATAACCATGTGTGCAATAATGTCCCAGATATTTATTTATTTAATTTAAATACCTTAACTAATAAACGCAATAACCTAATAAATCAACCAAATTGAGTCTAAACTCGCCCGCGTTTACAAGTAAACATTACAGAGATCCTGTATCCACCTCCTGGCTCCATCATCAGATCATTTCGATGGTGCTAAATTATTGTATTGTCATCTGGATTAAATTTCAAATCGACAACAATAAGAAGTAGGTGAAAATAAACTTCTAAGATTGGTTTACATAGTTTGTTTAACGAGTGAAGGTATAAGCGTGTTCAAAAATCCCTTGCAAAGCTTGTGTATTAGTGCCAGTATATTTGCTAGAAGTAGAATTTCATCCAACCTGTGAGAAATAACTCTAACCTTTGGAAGTGCTGTACAAAGTAAGCTTAAGTCCAATACTGAACCAAGACAAACGGTGGTGGTAGAACGCGGACTTATTCGCGATAAAAAAAGGCCAAGGCTTCTCAAAATTCCAGATATTTCCAGCAGCGCTTCCTCCTAGTAAAATACAAGTTACCTGCTGACAGAAGAGTCCTTCGATCTCGCTCCAGTCGAGCTCCGTCTTCGGCGAGTGCTTGTGACTGGACGCTACGAGTGACCAGATATTGTTCTGCCCTATCACCTGGAACAAGGAACATTTATTTAATCATTCTTATTATAGTGGGGGTGATAAGACCTGCACTGACGATAGGTTGGGGTGTATTGTGAATTTTCCACTTTCAGCCTAGGAGACTTGTTGTGGAGTGTCTTCAAGGAGTGACCTCATGGACTTCATGACCATACTCGTTTCAGTGGGCTTGCAGATCCGTAGAATACACTTTACGGTCTCGTTTTCCTGAAGACAGCTTCAGCACAGAGATATGTAGTCCTCAACATTTATTTAATTGCGCTCCTACATTCATTAAATGGAACATTTTAACTCTCTGTACTCAGATGAAGCGTCAACAATCCAAAACCAACAGGTTTCTAACAATTGCCTATAAGATTACCACCTAAGAGAATTTTTATAAAATTTTATCCTATTCATAAATTCACCTATTAGCAGGAGCTTTCTAGAGAGAAGATTAAATAAGATATAGACGGCAGTACAGCTGCCACTACATCTAAGATATACTCCAAAAGGAAATAGGCCTTATAAGTTTCTTTTTGACTTTTCTCCCAGTTGAGTTGAGTTAGTGCCACATAATATGGAAGCTCTGAGAAGCCTTAATTGAATGTGAAATCTTCCGGGAACACTGCTCGATCAAGAAATTACAACGAATATATTAATAAACGAGTAACTTACTTTATTATTAGGTATCTTATTCCAGTTTATAGTCTTCATCTTGGTTTTTGGTATGGGAGTCTCCTGTTGCGGCAATTTGATGTCCACCACGGGCGCGGGGGGAGGGGTCGGAGTGGAAGGGGGAACGGGAGGTGGAGGAGGACCGCACGGTGGAGGAGGAATGCAGGGAGGTGGAGGTGGGATGCACGGTGGGGGTGGTGGAATACCTGAGGGGAAAAAAACGAGTAAAAAAGTTGTTGCGATGCGCGTTCCAAGTTCCTTTTGTGATGATATGCCCCCATGCATGGGGGCAAATCACAACAATGAATTTGATCAGCCAGTAAAAGAAAATATGCTCCTAAAGGTGTGTTCCAGCAGCCTAACTTAAGTGTATTATGGTGACCATGAAAGCTCAACAGGGTTTGGCATGACAGTAGTATTATTAGTAAGTTGTCTTCGTATGGCCTGTTCACCAGTTTTGTTGATAGGATTCTCGTCCGATTTATTGGCCATCTATGCCGGTGTCTCCCAGGAGTCGGTGCTTTCTGCGACATTTTTCCTGCTGTATATCAGCAATCTGCTAAAGCCTTTGAAACCTTTTGAGTTTGCAGATAATACAAAGGTAGAGAACTACATTATCCAATGCACAGACCACAAATCTAGTCTCCAAGAGGGCATGGTTCTGCCAAGTACATTCCCACAAGGACTCGAGATTTATACTTGTCTGCCCCGACTGGACTACAAGGAGTCATCAGCAACGATTCCCTTGTGAAGCTCTGAAGTCTTAAAAATCGACGTAAAATTACTTTTCATGGTTAATATATCATCACATCACAAATGCCCGAAAGAAATTTGATTCCATTTGCCTTGTCCGAACTATTTGACTGTGTGATTCGCTGACTAAATGGGTATTCCCCAAAGATAACCATTTGGGTCTCTTTAAGTTGTGAGTGAATTGGTTTCATTCAGGCAAACGACCTCCATCGAAGACCACATCAACGCTTAACATCAGGCGAGATAGCGGTCAAACGCTAGACTAGTCTGAAAATAAAAATTTACACTCACAAGGAGGTGGCGGCGCGGGCGCAGGCGGCGGTGGTGGTGGCGGAGATAGCGCTCGTTGGAGACTCTGTTTTCTACCGTTAGAAATGTCTCTGTGTTGACATGTGCACCCCATTTTTGCCTGAGAAAAAAAAACCGTGGTTTTATACCTAAGTAAAATAGAAATGAAGCTGTTTGTTTTAGAATGGAATGAAAATTTGCATTTTCCAATATAAATAAATAAATATCTGGGACATTATTGCACTAATGGTCATCTGACCCCAAACTAAGCAAGGCTTGTAATATGGCAGCCAGAGACTGATATACAGACATATATATTTTTAAATACATACTTAAATAGATATTAACACCCAGACATAGAACAAACACAAATGTTCATCACACAAATATTTGTCCTAGATGGGAATCGAACCCACGCCCCCAAGCGCAGAAAGTAGGTTCACTACCAACTGAGCCACCGGGGCAGTCTTATACACCCAATGCACTCTTTACTAAATTTTATTCTTAGTAGTTATAGAACTAAATGGTTGTCTTTTAACTGAATTTCAAACCAGATATTACAAACTATAAACTGACTTTCAAACTCAGATATTACAAACTTTCAACTATTTAAAATTATCTTATCTTCCGATGTTCAACAGACATCAAAAGACTCATTAAGAGTTTTCAGAAACAAATTCATTCTTACTTCCTGTGGATAAGATCTTCACTGCATTGTTTGGAATCTATCTACCAGCTGACACAGCAGTCAGCATTATTAGATATAATCACAATCATATTTTATTATAATCTTATTAGCTTAACATTTGAAATTAACCTGAACGCTAGGAGCTCGCAGCAGTTTGGCGGCATCTTCCCTGGACTCCAGCAAGGTAGCTCGGTGCACCAGCGTCTCAGCCGTGTCCCACACTATGTCACTAACGGGCTCCTTGGGGTCTATCCTTAGCAGGTGTTGCAGGATGCTCAGGAATGGTATCTCTTGGGGAGTGTCTGACACCTGCAAAATCAATGGAAATTAGACTTGAGGAAATCTTAACTACACTCTTCGAGTTCGAATGACATATTTCTATGGAGCATTTTTGATATTTTTTTTTTGATGTGCATTACTTGCCGCCAGGTAGTACATACTATGCTAGCTCTACCTATAAAAAGTTTATGTCATCCCATTGGCCGAGGAAGGTAGGCACTACTTACTGAGGTGGTGCTTCTCACCTGTTTCAGTATAGCGTAGAAGACGTCGAGGTGCGAGTTGAGGTTGATCCCGCCCGGGCCCTGCGCCTCGTCACTCTCCCGCTGCTCCTCAAACACGTCCAGCTGCACGCCCAGGTCCGGGTGGCTCGCTGCCTCATGTCTGACGTCCACAACATATTGTTATATTACACTTTACACTGTGGGTGTCATATCGAAAAGGAAACGTATCACACTAATAATAAGATTGGAGAAGCAGACAAATACTAAATTTTGGCAATGGGATATAAATATATCCAGAAAGTGGCCCTGGATTGTTTTTTTTAAATAGAATTGATCTACGTTTGACCAACAACTTGCCTGATGGTAAGCGATGGTGTAGCCATGGATGGAACACGATAATTTAGAAAAAAAACTATTTCCTCTAGCCTTGAAGATGCCTAAATTGTAGTGGGAAGGTGAATAACTGCTAAGATAAGCTACTTTTATCCCGTAAAAAAAATCATGATTTCTGCAAGAAATCGCAGGGCGCTGCTAGTAAAAAAAATAGAAGGAAGAAACAAACAAACCAACAGGCCTAGCATGCCGTGACAAATCCTTGTCGCCAGTTTTCGAAGGAGAATGTGACAATGCGATATGCATGTATACGCCTATCTGGTTTGCTCGATAAATAAGTATTATCAATGTTGTCGTAGTGTGCATGCTAGGGCTGTTAGTAGACCTGCTGTACCAACATAGGTGAAAGGAAGCTGGGTAGTGGTGGGAGATTTGGAAAAAAATGACGAACACTAAAGTAATTTCAGAGGCCTTCAGACGGCTTAAAAACTGTGAAATACCTACTTTATAACGAACAAGCTGGTAGGGTCTTGATGGTAATTACAATGCATTGGAAAATTTCGTCAACACCGCAGAAGCCAAAGAGAAAACTGAACTGAAGTTGAGGGTAAGTGATCACTTTCAAGTATGGACATCTGTAATTCTTGAGCAAGGCATCGAATTGAGGATGTGATGACACCTTTTGGGAAAGGGCTGTATTCGAGTTTAAAATCTGGAACTGGTACTTGTATGAGGAGACGTTACGTTTTGCTTCCCATCAAGTGTTCAAAATAATGACATCCTTGTTTGTTTGCTCAATTAAACTCATGTAAAGAGCTTCGAATAGGTATGTAATAATTTTTCCACTCGATACAAAGAGATCCTGAACAAGTGTTCAGGATCTCTATAATATTGCAATATTGACATTAGTTTGGTCCATATTTAGGCACATAATTAAAAGCGTGAAACATCGGCTTATTCACGTTTTTCCACTTACAATCACGATTATTATTCACTGCGTCTCCCCGGGCGCCATATTTGGAGTCGGATGCGCCTACGCAATTCGCGTGCCTTCGCTTTGATATAGTGGATTATTGTACTCTTGGGCTTTGGTCAGGGTTTGTATTAGAGGATAGATTAAGAAGGAAAGGATTGGATTACACCAGGATTTATATACTGGAATAAGGAAGGACTATTTTAGTATTAATTTTTTTTAATTTCCTTAGATTACAGTGATTCAGCTAGGAGTCAAGGATGTATACAGCATTGGCTATTTAATTTACTAGCGGCGCCTCGCGGTTTCACCCTGGACTCTACCATTCGATTTATCAACATCATCATCAGCCAGAAGGCGTCCACTACTGTCTTCTGCATCCACTGGATGCCCGCGACTCTCACATGTCGTCAGTCCATCTGGTGGGAGGCCTACCTACACTGCGTCTACCGGTTCGTGGTCTCCACTCAAGAACCTTTCTTCCCCTTTGGTTATCGGTTCTTCGAGCGATGTGGCCTGCCCATTGCCACTTCAGCTTGCAAATTTTTACAGCTATGTCGATGACTCTGGTTCTTTGGCTAATATCCACGTTTCGGATTCTATCGCGCAAAGAAACACATCTTTCCTCACATGGTTTTAATGTTCGATATTATGTTACCTCTAAAATTTGACTTAAAATACTTATCATTAAATGGCACTTCAGCTACTTGACTCCTATAAAAACACTAATCTACCAAATCTTTATTCTATAAGTAGATACCCATTAATTCGAACAGTTAAAGTCATTCAAAGTTATATGACCATAATCCGATTATGTTACGGTAGTTTTTATCAGATTTTTTCCTCGTATAAAAGAGTGAGCCCAGTGCGGTGCGCAAAAACCTGACGAATACCGACAAAAAGAAACGATGGTTCATAAAAAAGGTATTGTCGACAAAAAAGAATCGATAGGCGACAAAAACCGGACATTGTATTCGAGTGTCCGTATTTGGTATAAATGATATTTATAGTTTGATGACTCTCGAGACAACGATCTTTATTATGAAGAAGTTGTCTAAATTGTCTAATGATAGATCTATAAATAAATTATATGTATATAAAAATCGATGTGCGTATATTCCCTATGGACTCCAAAACTGCTGGACCGATTTTGACGAGACTTTCACTGGCAGATAGCTGATGTTATAAAGAGTAACTTAGGCTTCTTTTATCGAGGATATCCACGCGGCGTGCAGCTAGTATATAACTAAAATATGAACCTAAATTGTGTTACCTTTTTGAATTGCTTACTAATTTTTTTATTTGTAAATAGGTACTAAACATTTTAGGTATTCGTCTGAACTTAAAAATCTTTATGAGGTGTCAAAAAGCAATTAGATTAGCTCTGACTTTAGGTAGCTAATATTTTTTACATGCTGTTAACAGTTTCCATCGTTTATTTAATAGTTAGTTTTTTTTTTATTGTTTCTTACCTGAGATTGTTGAGTGTGGGTAGGAGACCAAGGCCTGTAATGGAAAACATAGAAATTAGATCTATGTACAATAATTTGTTTGAGGCATAAACTAGGTAAGCGGAAATTACAAGAGATTGCTAGACAAGAAGCGTACTGCACTATTATATTAAGTTACTTAAAAGTACGCCATACAAAAACACAGGGACAGAGCATCTCTTCTTAATCCGATCAAAAACTTTAAATGCATGATATGCAATGATATATATATCATTGCATCATTGCATATCATGCTTTTAAATAAATAATAATAATAAAAATTAAAATTTAAATGCTTTTTTTTGTTCGGATTAAGAAGAGATGCTCTGTCCCTGTGTTTTTGTATGGCGTATATATATATATATATATATTAACCAATTTAAATACTTTCTGCAATATTTGTTACTAAACCTGCTTTTTTAACACCTCAAAATTTGCAATTATTTGGGTAAACACACAAAGTTGCTCTCATTGTGTCATCCTCTCTAGCACTCTCTGAAATTTGAACTGTCTTCATATATTTCAGATTTTCGGTGAGCGGGGAGATGCAACCGCAGCTCAACTGGATGAGTAAATGAGTAATGACGTAATGAGTGTTTTTACCCAAATCGTTAGCAGGATCGAATTCCATCTGTTGATGAATTAATGATTTATCCACCGTAACATTTAAGTTAACCCAAGTGTGGAAAAACTTAAATTAGGTAGAGTTAGTTTGAGGTTTTTCAACTCTAGAGCATGCCACATTCAACTCGTAACTCTGGCCGTTCATGAGCACTTTCTCTTGAAAATTCAGCACATGTGGAACACTTTTCACTTCAATTCTTAAACTTGTACCTAATCATGAGATTTCAAGAAGCTTTTCTCTAAATTATGAACAACAGGATACTTGCTATTGTAACCTAGGTCATCATCATGATGTACCGTGTATTCTGAGGATGTACCCATAATAATCATCATCCTTGATATACCTTTCATGGAAAAACTGGAGAAGACAAATTTTGTCTTAAGGCTGCGCTTACCGCCCAGACGTATATTTTCAGCACTTTTTCAACATTTAAAAAAAAACATCAAATGAAAAATTAAAAAAACTAATTGCGCATTATCTTCAAAATAACACAGCAAATAGTGTAAAGCTATATTATATAGAAAGGCGGAGAACATTGAAAAAGTCGAAAAAATCGTTTTTAAATATGTTAGAGTGTCGAAATATAAGTGTAAATTGCAAGGTGCACAAACGCACACCCTTGCACACACGCCACACGCCGCTGTGGACGTCTCAGGGTGACGCGATGTGTCGCACGCGCACGCGTGAGACATCAAGCCAGTGCGTCGTCCAGCACTGCCGATGAATTGAATAGTACATATAATCTTACCTATGAACTCATTCCTGAGTCGGATCCTGTCGGGCAGCCTGGGCGCGGAGATGATGAGGCAGTTGACGAACGCCACCAGCGCCGTCTTGTAGTCCGTGGTGACGGCATGCTTCAACTCCTCGACTACTACGGAGAGGCGATACCGCTCGCTCTTTAGTGCCTGCCAAACACCATTTATTTAGCGCCAACAAGGCGAGAAAATCACGTCGCCAATATGTAATAGTATTGTTTCTTAGACTTGTGTATTTCCGAATTATAATTATTAATAAGTGCATTAACGTACTCGAGTGTGGGTAAGTCAATGAGGTGAAATGTTTTTTCGTGTTGATAACTAACAGCTTACCTTATACCGGTCAAGAGTGTCGACAGCTCGGGCGTATCCTTCGGCGTTGTACACACACAGCGCCGACAGGAGCTCGAAAACCTGCAGTAGGAATTAATTCAGTCTATACTTTGTTCCTGACACAGACGAAAAACAAGGTCTTTATACATTTAGAATAAAATTCTTATCTACTTCAAAATATATACATATTATTCAACACATGATAAACTAAAACTCCTAAGCGGGGCTGCAGTCATTGATATATCGTAAAGTATCGGTGTTCCATTATATAAAATTATAAATGTATTGTAAAGATCAATTTATAATTTGGGAAAAGTGTCCTTGCTAAGACGAGTAAGGCGGTTTTTATAGAAAAATCCAACAGTAGGTATATCCATAAGTATTTTTTTAAATAAAATAATAAAAATAAATAAACGCTGTTAATTATGAAACTGTGCATGACATTTCTTGCTCTTACCTTAGGAGGTCATATTATTTTACTTATTTATTATAGTAATTTATTTGTTTTATTTTAAAGTAAAAGTAACTTAATTAAGCTGTGATTTCAACATTATAGGTGCAGTGAAATGTCAAACAGATTCACGATAGCCTTATTTAAATGTTATCATGACCCAGTTGGGAATGACCTGACACATGCATGGGTCAAATTACATTGAAAAACGGATGCTGACGAAAACAGCATTTTAATGTTTGAATTGCAAATTGATTAACAAGAACTAAGACGTTGACATTCTTTTATTTTTCTTTTTATTAAAATCTGCAAGTTGAAGTGGCAATGGGCAAGCCACATCCCTCGAAGAACTGATTACCGATGGGGAAGAAAGGTTCTTGAGTGGAGACCACGAACCGGAAGACGCAGCGTTGGTAGGCCTCCCACTAGATGGACCGACGACATTGTGAGAGTCGCGAGCATCCAGTGGATGCAGATGGCAGGATGTCGTTCAGTGTGGAGTTTAAAGGGAGAGACCTATGTTCAGCAGTGGACGTCTTCTGGCTGATGTAATGAAGACGATGACATTCTTTATGCTACTGGAAGTCTGAGTAGTGCTTGTACGATTACAAGTTCGTCACGAAAATTTGGAGCTCCAGATAAAGATATCAGCATACGTGTCCGTAGAACTTTTATTGCTTCACGAATTAAGGAATGACTAGTTTCTGTCCGTGGTTTCGATCACGTCTGAAATCTTCCGTAATTTAAACAAACACGGAATATTCATTTCTTTCGTGGAAAAACGTAACCTATATTGCTTAGAGATAGAGTAGCTTTCTATAAATGAACAGATTTTAAAAATCTGGTCAGGCATTCTGAAGATTTGGCCTTATCAACATACAAAGACAGTTACAAACTTCACCTCTTTAGATTATTATATTACAATAGTGTACCTAAATAGATTATTAGCCAAAAACTTTTTCTAATCAACGGACTTCTTCTAATCAGCAGGTCTTAAGAAGTTGATTGCATCAGGCGTTACTTTGCGAAAATCCATCTTCAAAACTGTTATTCTGATGAATATCTAGTTTAATTAACAAATATCTACAGAGTAATTTTTTTCCCAAATTCTTATTATACTTGAAGCGATGTAGTTTACACTAGAGATTCATCAGAAAAACAGGTCTTGAAAAGTCGAGATGATAGCAGCTGCAGCGTCTACTCAATTTAGACTTCAGTTAGCACAAAAGGTCAGTTTACCCTTGGAAAACTATGGTTACTTTTCTCTTTGGTTACCTGTTTCTTGACCGGAGCAGCTGGCGATGTGAGCGCGGCGGCGAGCTTGCCTGCATACTCTGCATGCTCTACGATGTAGTCCAGCCCCACTCGACTCTCCATGCCGCCTCTGGAACAAGACGCCACGTTAGATAGCTGAACTTGGCTTGACGCACTGCCGAGATTATAGTTCTCAGACAGCACCTCGGGGGCTTGAAGAGATTTTAAAGAAATAACTATAACAGTGCACCCTCCACTAAATAAACAATACAAATTACTTATTTCATCTACGATAAAGATACAATATAGCAATTGCCTGAGGTCCTCAAACTAGGCCTGTATCTTAATGTCCGCAAAAGATATACTAAAAGAAATATGGTGCGCGGAATATCGAGTGTATGTGCGTAGATCCTATGGTAGGGCGCGCAGATTTAGCTTGCAAGCTCAGATTTACTACATTTCTAAAAACTACATTTGCATCGTATTCGACGGACTTCATAGTTAACCGACAAAAATGTTTGGGGAGTTGTCAGGCGATTCAGTATAGGATGTAAGAGTTCAGTGGCCTTAGTACGAGAACTTGCGAAAAAGTTATCGTTACGTAAACGATAGCAAATGTATGAAAAATTCTTTCCGTTCGTTTCCTTTCACTTCCGATAGAGGCGATGTTCAATGTTTCATACATTTTGCTATCGTTTACGTGACGATAACTTTTTCGCAAATGCTCGTACTAAGGCCACAGACGACTGCACACCGCGCTACGACAAACTTTTTGTCTACCGTTTACGTTGTGCCCTCTACGATACAGCTGTATGATAATAATTTAATGATTACATTGATATATACCTATATGTATGTATTAAATTCATAAATGTAGGACTTTCTCGTACAAAAAAGTCGAGTATGTGTGTTGACCATAATTAGAAAACATCAGTTTGACAGAACTCAAAAGGCTAGAATAAGCAAAACGTATCGGTAGAAAATATTTTCCTCTTGCTCTGACTGGCGCCAAATTGTGTGCCCGTCCCTCTTACTCTCACAGACTTTATGGGCCCGCCAGACGATTAAAAGTTCGTCATCCAAGCAAAACATGTCACTGCGTAGGTACACACAGCGTATGCGAATCGTGCAGGTGTCGATTGTCATGCGGACTGCAAGCTCAGATTCTGCACACAGATAGCCTTCCGAGAACAGATTCGAGATTAGAAATAAGAACTAATTTGAACACAACACGCGTCGTATTTCTTTGTAACTGTAAGCTTTTAAATATTTCTAATTAATCAACAGTAATAAATTATGAATGTACTAAAGATTACTATATCAAACTGGAAAATTGCAGAAAAGTCTAGGCCATTTATGACGGCAACCAAAATATCGGACACTATCTATCAGTTTTATTGTAGTGGTAGGATTCTTTTGCAGGGGCCGCCTGTGGAAGTACCAGTTATTCAACTGCCAAGCAGTAGTGTGCAAACACTACTGTGTTCCAGATTGTAAGGGCAATGTTTCCAGCGAAATTACAGGGCACACAGAGATTTGACATCTTATATCTCGGGATGACGAGCGCAGTGCATTGCCATCCAGGGTTTTAAAATGTTGAAGTTCAAAATTCTGAGTGGCGTTGAGATGTTAAGGGCAAGCGCGAAGAGCCATCAGGCGAGCGACTTCGCTCGTCTCGTCACCCAGTATCATAAAAAAAAACACTCGGCGAATGGTAGCTTCATAACTATTATCGTGTGAGTATGAGTGGAGCTTCGCTTACGAATCGAGCAAAATATCATGATGTGGCCCTCCATTCACTCTACTCGAGTTGTGGACTTGCATCGCTTGGTATACAAGCCCTAACAGACGTGTCGATTTGGTACGCCAGAACACCGTCTGACCGACGAGAGAGAAAGGGAAAATTTACTCTTTCTCTCCCGTTTGTCGGATGGCGGTTTGTCAATCAAATCCGACACGTCTGTTAGCTATAGGCTCTAACAAACATTATAAATTTCAACCTCGAATGCAATAAGAGGGGTGTTATAAGTATCTGTGTGTCTGTCTGTTCAGCCGTTTAAAGATTATCAGCTCTTTTATCAAGGGGTTAAAAAAACAGTTTTTCGCATCATACTTCTTATTTATCATAGTTACTTGTCTTAAAATAGTGCCTACTGCGAACCATGGACAAGAAATAAGTCAGGAATACTTAATTAAATTAAGCGCAATCGGTCCAGAGGTTGTGAAGATAGAGGGTCGCGCAGACGCAGTTCGGGGTGAACTTGCTTCATCTTCGACCACGTCGTCGCTTACCAACAGGCGAGTTGGTGGTCAAACACGGAAATATTCGCGACAAAAAAAACTACTAGTTGGTAAAGATTTATCTATATATCTATTAAATCAGACAATCGATGTACTCAGTCGTCTAGTTGTGGTAATCGCATCATATTGCAGGGTGCACACTACTGACACAAGCAGCATACTTGCACGCGACCTCACGCCGAGGTCTGCCTGATTTGGTCAGGTCGTCGGGTCCGCTCCGTGCCCTTACTGAGCTGGCATTGAATGCTTCTCATTTTTGCTCTTTATGAACGGAAATGTACGTATTACCTTTATAGTGGCATTTTTATTTGATGGTTACTGTAACTAAGCGCTAAAGGTTATGTAATATCCAGGTAAAATATAAAGATTCAGCCTCCATTATCTTTCAAGCAGTATTGTAAAAATGTTACCAATTTGTGTTACCTCCTCTCCGTACAAATATTTCCTTCTAGGTACTTCTACAAGTAGGTATCTACATAAGAGCAATGTTTATATATTTCGAATGAAATGAAAACAGCCAGAAGCCTCGGGGCATTACATAGAAAAACTATAGAATCTATATTTATAATAGCGAAATACCACTGACTGACTCATCCCGAAAATTACTTGACCCACGAAGCTGAAACTTTTGGGTGTAGAGATTCGTTAGTAAGGATTTTTCGAAAATGCCGAATTAAGGGCGGCAATTAGAGGTTGAAAGATTATAATAGAATGAAAGTCTACGTAAACTAAATCGCGGACAATAGCTAGTATATATACAGGGTTACGCATATAGATTGTACTAAGCCGAAAGGAGGTCAATACTCATCATTATAAACAACTTTTACTGTGGGACCAACCCCCAGCCCAGATATAACGAACAAAAAAAACAGCTGTTCCAAACATTTTGATGAGTGTCTATACCTACTGGTTTTATACGGATCAGCTGATATTTTTTTCGTGATTTCTGTGTTGGTCCAATAGTAAATAATGGCAGAATAGCAATCGATTCCACGTGGTAATACAGCCAGAGTGCTAGGTACGCTGCCAACTGGTAGGGGGATTGAGCATTTGGATTGTCTTTAGACCTTCAATGGTCTATGGGCAGTCTAACTGTTTTCGTAGTTTGAGTTAGCTTGTACATTGTTTACACTTAAAACATTAAGAAAACACGAGTAAATAAATATGGTAGGTATCACAAAAAACAAAATAATAACGCTAGGTACTTCCTACCCTTCCAGAAATGTCCAATTTTCCCACACCCCCAATAAGGCACAGCCTTAGGATCTAGTATCTAAGCATTAGAAAGAGCCCTTTATTCTACATACTCATGTCAAAGGTCACTTTCACTGGCAAGCGGGGAGACAACGTAACAATGGCTTTGTGCAACGTTCACTGAGTTTCTGCAAAAGATTCAATAATGTTTGTTTAACCTGGTGAATAATTTACCTTGTGAAGCATATTGAATATATTTAATAATATGAGATAATTTTTTATAGGTATAGAGCCCAGGTGGAAAATATTTGGTTTTTCTAAATACATAATATATTATAATAATAAGCTCAAGCCGAAAACCTCAAACGGCGCAAATATACAAATATTTGGCCAGGCGATTGGTGGAGGTGTTTGGTGTTCAGAATGCTGGCTTCTATTTCGGACAGAAGTTGAGCATTGCCATTCAATGTGGCAGTGCTGCCAGCATTCTGGGGACCTTTCCCTCCACTGATGGTCTTTTAGTTTATGTTTTTATGTAGTTATTTTAGGTTTTAGTTTTTAGTTAGTATTTAAAATTTTCGTTAATTTTCTGTGTTATAAGTTGTGCATAATACATTATTTACGTTATAATAATAATAAATATTTGGGACATGGTCATCTGACCCTAAACTAAGCAAAGCTTGTAATATGGCTGCTAGAGACTGATATACATACATACATGTATATTATTAAACACCCAGACAGAATAAACACTTTTCTTTTTTTTTTACATGTTCATCACACAAATGTTTGTCCTAGGTGGGGATCGACCCCACGCCCCCAAGCGCAGAAGGCAGCTAGGTACACTACCAACTGAGCTAACGAGGCTGTCTATATTGCAGGTAAGTATACTCGTGCTACAAAGTCCATTTTCAATATGGTCCTACTGATACGTCCAGACGTATCAGTAGGACCATATTGAAAATTGAATAGGCGAAGATTACTGGTAATCTTCACCATAATCAGCCTAGCCTTAGTCCACTGCTGGACATAGGCCTCGCCCAAAGCATGCGTCATCTCCGGGTTTTCACTTCAAGCCACTGCCGCAGCTGTATTACCCAAAGACTAGATACAGGCTTGATCTGTGATATAACGCCACTCCAATAAGTCTCATGGCTAATAAGTATTGTAATATATGTTATACAGGACTCAAGATGTCTTACGCTACGTTTACCGATTTGTGGTCTCCACTGTGGAATACGCCTATCCCAGCAGTTATCATCTCTGCGACAGATTTGACCTCCTTTTTAGGGTTCCGTACCCAAGGGGTAAAACGGAGCCCTATTACTAAAGCTCCGCCGTCCGTCCGTCCGTCTGTCCGTCCGTCCGTCCGTCCGTCCGTCCGTCCGTCCTTCGGTCTGTCACCAGGCTAACAACAAATACTAAAACATAGAATAAAATAAATATTTAAGGGGGCTCCCATACAACAAACGTGATTTTTTTGCTCGTTTTCGCTCGATATTGATAACGGCAACAGGTAGATGCTTGAAATATTCACAGAATATTTAGTTAATATATTCACTTTAATTTTTTTTTATTTAATTAAAGTAAAATCAATATTTAAGGGAAGCTCCCATACAAAAAAAACGTGTTTTTTTGACGTTTTTATAGATAATGGTACGGAATAGTTGATTGAATCAGGCGTTACTTTGCGGAAATCCATTTTCAAAACTGTTTTAATGATGAATTTCTAGTGTAATTCCGCTTCTACGTCGCTTCAAGTACAATAAGGAATTTGTTATATTTGTTGATAATGTTAATTTTATTGAGTTTAATTTTGCCTAACCTGATATAAAATATTAATTACATAAATTGAAAATTAACGTAACCTGAAACAAAAATTAATTAATTCTGAATTATTTTTTATTTAAAAAATTATTAAAGAATTCAGAATTAATTAATTTTTGTTTCAGGTTACGTTAATTTTCAATTTATCTAATTAATATTTTATATAAGGTTAGGCAAAATTAAACTCAATAAAATTAACATTATCAACAAATATTTATCACAAATTCCTTATTGTACTTGAAGCGACGTAGAAGCGGAATTACACTAGAAATTCATCATTAAAACAGTTTTGAATGGTACGGAACCCTTCGTGCGCGAGTCCGACTTGCACTTGGCCGGTTTTTATTGAGAACTACAATCTAGGCATCTTCAAGGTTAGAGAGAATAGATTTCTTCTAGATCAACGTGTTCCATCCTCGGCCACAACGTCGCCATCAGGCAAGTTGGTGGCCGAACATGGATCTGTTACCATACTACATATATAATTTATATATATATGACCGGCCCACTGCACTTTAGCTTGTCAATACGCTGAAAGATAACAGAAAATAATATTATAGTTTTTTTATTGGATTTTAAAAGAAAGCGGTTAATGAAATATGTATGACTAGTTGTTGCCCGCGACTTCGTACACGAAGAGTTTTATACAAATTTTCCCCGTTAATTCGGCTGTTTCGCAAATACCTTTCGCAAAGACCTCTTTCCTCTTCGAATCTACCTGCAAAATTTCATCTTCAGTCAATAAGTTTGAAAAATATCGAATTCTTGTAAGATAAAGATCCTAATTAATAAAAAAAAAACTGACTATTAACATAATTATTTATTGACATACGGAATTGTAATTATGACATATATTTTCCTCCTATAATATTAGACAAGTAATATATTAAAAATTGTAAACTCTTTTAATTTAAGTAATCTTAAGGTATCTATACCTACTTGCATGATATATAACTGAGGTAGTGTGCTTAATTTAATTATAACATCACAATGTAATTGTTCGACCTATTCTGGCAAGGAATAAATGAATTATGATTTTTTTTTTTTTTTTTAGAATTTCGTTATGAGTCAGACAGAGAGTGTATCGTACGTTATTTCGCTTTTATACTTATAATAAAATAGAATTAAGATGAGATGATGATTGTCATGAATCCTGAAAGTAGGTGACTGTTCAAGGTAAGGTTGTTGATCCATATACATAATTATATCTGTAAGTACCCGCAATCCGAGACTTTGTCTCAACGAGCCGCTTCCAGAGCGATGACCGATACATTAGAGATACGCGATACGTCTGTCTGTCTGTACCGGGATCTGTGGGCAGAAATTGATATCTTCAACGGTTTAATGAGGTGTAGAAAAAATATTCGTTTTTGTTGAAGTTTTTGTAAGCAGTTTCTTTCATTGCACGAATCTTTTCATATAGCTGTGAGTCAGTAGGTATCTTGTTTCAAAATTGAGCATTCACGGAAAGTACCTGCTTAAAAAATACTACCGAAATGAGAAAATCCTTCTTTAAAGTCAGTTAAAAATATAATTTAAAAGTACTTAATTTATATTCACAGAAAATGTACTGCGATGGGACGTAAATTCAGCTCCCAATACTTTTTTTAGTAAAACAAAAAATATGAAAACAACTTAAAATCAAATATTTTATAAACCTACTATAGTACAGGCAATTTTTTAGTAATAGGCTTGCGTTTGATATTAGGACGAGGAACAATCGCAAAATTTACCAAAAGAAGTGTTTTTAAACGCTTATTGTGCGATATGACAACATTAATTGTAGTGAAAGCTATGATGCTCGACCTATCTATTTTTTTCCTTCTTGTCTTGGATTTGGCCAGGAATATAGAAAAGCATGGTTTTATTGCATAAAACTAAATTATTATTATCAACAAGTGCTTTTGCCCGCGAGTTTGTACGCGTAGATTTTCATATACATTTTCAACCCTTTTTTCCTCCCTTAATCCGGCCCTTGCGCAAAATATCATAACCTATACTTCAATCTGGTCATAGCTAAGCATATTTGTGAAAACCGCATTTAAATCCGTCCAGTGGTTTAGGAGATGTGCGTGGACAAACAAACAAACAGACAAAACTTCTAAAAACTGTCTTAACGTATTCAGCTGCTAATTTTAAGACGCCCTGTGGTTTTTTTATACCTTGCAATTACAGATTTTTATCTCTACGTTTTTATTATATGTATAGATTCACTGTCAACCTACACCTCGTGGTATCGACAGAGACCTTGAATCACACCGGTCGGTTATGCAACTGACTGATCGACTTGATCTAATGCGCACACGCATCTTGCTCAGCTTTACATAAATACCTAACTTAATGTAAATCAAAGCCTGTGTAGTTCAATCAATCTATTGTACATATAGCTACCTAAAGTGATAATGTCTAGATTGGACTATTTATGAACTATTGCTAAGTAGGTAGAATAATTCTAAAAATGCTTTCGCGCTAGATAACTATATCGTAGCTATATAGTGATCGGTAAACATTTTGAGCAAAAAGCGGCGTAGTGCGGAAAACTTGACGCATGCACATACTACAACCAATGGCCGTCTTGCCTCTTTCGGTCCGCCAAAGTTAGACAGGCACAATAAAAGTGGAATCAAAGCGCTTCGTTCGGGTTTTCAGAATATCAACCATAAAACCCTGTTGCCTTTATTTACGTGCCCGCCCTGACCGTCCAATAGAAAAATGGGCGGGAAGAAAGGAGCTCACGCCAACATAGACCCTGGAATACCACGTATGTCAAATCCTCTAGCAATTGAGATGCATACCTATTATGCTGGGAGATAGAAGGTATTATAAGAGAATGAGGAAGGATTATAAATCAAAGAAAGAACTGCCGCTTTAAGATGGCCTCTTTATTGAAAAGCACAACGCCTAATATGCTGTTCCAACTTCCAACGCAGCGTCAAGGTTTGCTTCTTACCACTGGCGCATGCTTCCACGAAACAGAGTGCTATATAGATGGAGCTAGATAGCACTGATATCATACAAATCATATTTAACGTTAACGTGATCGAATAGGTAAACCTAATTGGTAAAACTAGCTCTAGGCACTAGCATGTTTTTCATACAAGACGTAGCAGTGATCGACAACGCAGTGCGTTTAGATCAAGAGACCAAAAGCAGTGTTATCCGACACAAAGTAACCTTTTAGTCTTGACCTCTACCTACGCAACATTTAAAATGTATGCTGATTCTCAGTTCCGAATTTTGGGGTTAGTATATAAATGAAGTTGCAGCTTCCGTCACTTTTTTATAATTAATATATCCCTCCACAGGCACCGGGGTCCGTGATTTTTGTTATGCTTTTTCTACATATTTGTTAACTTTAACGAATTTACTTTACACAGTACAGGGAGAGGAAGTTAGTTATATTTTAATCTAAGGTTAAAGCAATTAAATCATGTTATTACTAGTTTGTGTGTATACCTACCGCGAGTAGACCAGCGACCCGCAATCATGTGCCAGCCATCGCCCTCCTCAACCATATTTGAGGGAAGAGAGCGACCCGACACACGACGCCGCCGCAAGAAGATGCCTTCGATGGTGAGCATGAATGAATGCTCGAGGCATACACACAATCCTTATTTCTAATTTTTTTTTTTTTTTTTTACAGTTCAAACTCTATTTTTACATCCGTCACTTAGAATGAGTCAGTATTTTGAGGACATTTCCACGGTGATTTTATGTTTTTACAGCCGTCACTTAGAATGAGTCAATATTTTTGAGGATATTTTCACGGTGATTTTCTAGTTAAATAAGTATTTAACTGGTAAACCCCAGTAAGAGATAGGTTGACCACTTCCTTGCAGTAACGCGATGTGACGGAAGATGAGTCAAGTTAAAAACCAATTAGTTGGTAGGGGCTTGGCTGTACAAATCGAAAATGAGATTAACAAAACGTTAAAAACAACGTCTATTTCTTTAAAACACTGTTTTAAACTATCACGGTTGTTCACCAGTTTTAATATGGTTATTTACTGCATATTTACCGTCTTCCCGCGTATATGGTGCATGTTACTGCGCCGCAATATCGGGAGCTCCTTCCACAACCTTACCACGGTAAATATCCCGTAAATAATCATATAACTGTCTATTTTTTGTCCATATTTTTGGAAAATAACTTTGAAAGAATAATAAGAAAAAGGTACCTAATCACGTACTAACCATGGAATATAAATAGAAAAATGGTTAATTTTGAGCTTCAGGACCTGTTAACAAATTATTTCTACCAAATTAAACTCTATTTAAATAAAAACTAGCTGCGTGTCTCGGTTTCACCCACGTGGATCTTACTTCTCTGAAACTGTACATTTTCTTGGGATAAAAAGTGTAATATGTCGCTCTACGTATCTCTACTTATGCAAAAAAACGTCGATGCGCTGCTCTCTTGCTACAAACAGACTGACAATTATATTTAGTCATTTAGTCATTTTATCTGTCTATCTATATAGACTATATAATATATATAAAAATCGATGTGTAAGTAAGAATGTGAGTATGTATTCTATGGACTCCAAAACAGATTTTGACGGGACTCTCATTGGCAGTTGTTGATGTTTTATGGAGTAATCTACGCAAGTGCAACCGTGGGGCGCAGCTAATGTCTTATACCTTCACCGAAATTTCCCCTTTAATAAAAAAGGTGTGATAGTCTAGCTAGACTGCAATACGCTCTAACACAACACAATTTTCTCCATCGTACTTGATTGTCGAACACTTCCTTTTCTTCAAGTTCCAGCGTCACTGGTGACTCACGCACCATGTCACGGGTCCCGTCGATGGCACAAAGGGACATAGCTACCATAACCGCATCGACCGACCATTGTTTATTTATATTTATAGCAGCGCAGGGCTGACCCTGCCTATTGTTATCAAAAAATGGAACGTAGTATCGGTTCACACAAAACAGATAATGGTTGATTAGTTTTAATCAAGTTTGTTCAGGTAGGTACCTATTCTACTAACTTTTTATTTTAAAACTAACCTCTTGACACAGTCCTGGAGTTCTTAAAGGTGAGAGAGTAAAAATCAAGTTCTTAATTCACATGAATTTTAGTCGATATGGTCCATCTATCCCTCCTAAACCTTTCCTCAGGATTAAATTTAGGGTTCTTAAATTAACTCTTGTTACAATAAAAAAAAATGCAGATTTGAGGCCCTTAATAGGCATAATATTTGTAAGATGAAGTGGCAATGGGTAGGCCACATCGCTCGAAGAACCGATAATCTAATGGGGAACAAAGGTTCTTGAGAGAAGGCCACGAACAGGAAGACAGAGCGTAGGTAGGCCTCCTACTAGATGGTCAGACGACATCGTGAGAGTCGCGGGCATCTAGTGCATGCAGATGGCAGGATGTCGTTCAGTGTGGAGTAGTAAGGAAGGCCTATGTTCAGCAGAGGACGTCTTCTGGATGATGATGATGATAATGAATATATATATATATATATATATATATATCTATTCTGCCAAGCGTGGGGATTATGGCAACCCCCCCCCCCCCTCCGCCCCTCCAATGATAGACACAATTAAATTACGGCCCCTAGTCCCCGGCAGCTCCACTATCCCTGGCCAAGGTTGCGGGCCAGGTAACGGAACGGTGGAGCAAGGGGTGCTAAGAATCTCCGGAAGTTGCCCCGCTACCACCCCCAACGTAATTTGGCCCTGGCAACACATAATATTAGAACATTGAGGACTGACGAGAAGATTGTTGAGCTGGAGGAAGAATTGAGCAAAATACGATGGGACATCATAGGACTATCTGAAATCCGACGAGAGGGACAGGATACGATAGTTCTTGATTCCGGTAACATGATCTTCTTCCGGGAAGGAGAACGAAAGCCCCAGGGTGGTGTAGGTTTTCTCGTCCACAGGTCACTCATCAACAACGTGGTTAAGGTCGATAGTGTGTCGAGCAGGGTAGCATACCTTATACTCAGAATAACCGATCGTTATTCGCTAAAGGTCATACAGGTATATGCGCCGACCTCGACATACCCTGACAATGAAGTAGAGGCGTTGTATGAGGAGATATCTGAAGCCATACATACCTCCGAAACATACTTCTCCGTTGTTATGGGTGACTTTAACGCTAAGGTGGTCACACGGAATGTCGATGAGTTAAGAGTGGGGTCATATGGGTATGGACAGCGTAATCCGAAGGGCCAGCGGCTGGTCGACGTCATGGAGAAGGAGGAACTCTATTTGATGAACTCCTTCTTTCAGAAGCGACCATCCAGGAAGTGGACATGGATGAGCCCCGATGGTTCGACCAAAAATGAGATCGACTTCATCATGACGACGAAGAAGCGAATATTTAATGATGTCTCCGTGATCAGCAAGGTGAAAACCGGTAGCGATCATCGTATTGTCAGAAGCACATTAAATAGCAACATCAAGCTCGAGAGGTCGCGTCTGGTGAAGTCCACGCTCCGTCCTGGTCATGCCTAAATCCAAAACCCTGAAGACTTCCAACTCGAACTGCACAATCGCTTCCAGGGCCTAACTGAAAGCGGAACTGTGGACGAACTAAACAATGGGCTGGTGGAAACTGTCCAAGCAGTGGGGTCCAAGTTCTTTAAGACCCCACACCGGAAAAGACCTCAGAAGCTCTCAGACGAAACCATTAAAATAATGGAAGACCGGACTGAGATGAGACTGCAATCCTCAGCTGATATGTCGGAATATGGCAAACATAATAGACGGATCTCGAAATCGGTGCGACACGATCTGCGTTCCTATAATACAAGATGTATTAGGGACGCAATTGAGCGGAACCAAGGATCGAAAGCGTTCGCAAAGAATTCGTTTATTGGGAAAAGCCAAATGACGAAGCTGAAGATCGAGGATGGCAGTACCATTTCGTCAAAGCCGGAGATTTTGAGAGAGCTCGAGAGGTTTTACGGACAGTTGTACACCTCTACACGACAGCCCATTGTCAGTACAGCTCAGGACAAGAGAGCTAAACTGACCCGAGACTATACTGAGGACATCCCAGACATCAGCTTGTACGATATTAGAATGGCTCTGAACAGCTTAAGAACAACAAGGCGCCGGGTGATGACGGAATCACGACAGAACTACTGAGAGCGGGTGGAAAACCGGTAATTTTAGTCCTCCAGAAGTTGTTTAATTCCGTCATACTTGAAGGTACTACGCCTGAAGCATGGCACAGGAGTGTGGTGGTGCACTTCTTCAAAAAAAGTAACAACACCTTATTGAAGAATTATAGACCCATCTCACTCCGGAGCCATGTGTACAAGTTGTTCTCCAGGGTCATTACGAACCGTCTCGAAAACAGGTTTGATGACTTCCAGCCTCCCGAACAATCCGGTTTCCGTAATGGCTGGAGCACCATAGACCACATATAGACGCTCCGCCAGATTATACAGAAGACTGAGGAGTATAATTATGTCTAGCGTTTGTGGACTATGAAAAAGCCTTCGATTCAATCGAGACCTGGGCAGTATTGTAGTCCCTCCAGCGTTGTCATATCGACTATAGGTATATCGAAGTGCCGAAGTGTTATTATAGAAACGCCACCATGTCGATCCGATTACAGGACGAGAGTACGGAGCCAATCCAATTGCAGAAAGGCGTGAGACAGGGAGATGTTTTCTCTCCAAAACTGTGCACTAACGCATTGGAGGACGTTTTCAAGCTCTTGGACTGGAACGGATTCGGCATCAACATCAATGGCGAATACATCACTCACCTTCGTTTTGCCGACGATATAGTCCTCATGGCAGAGTCGCTGGCCTTTCCCAACAGGTGGGTCTTAAAATGAACATGGACAAGACAAAAGTCCTGTCCAATGTCCATGTTGTACCCATACCGGTAATCGTTGGGAACGATACTCTCGAAGTTGTTGACCATTACACCTATCTTGGACAGATTGTTCAGTTAGGTAAGTCCAACTTAGGCAAAGAGGTCGCCCGAAGAATCCAACTCGGATGGGCAGCGTTCGGGAAATTGCGTGAAATCTTCTCGTCCAAGATACGACAGAGCCTAAAAACAAAGGTCTTTGACCAGTGTGTGTTGCCAGTGATAACATATGGTACTGAGACGTGGTCCTTAACTGTGGGTCTTTTGGAAAAACTCAGAGTCACACAACGGGCAATGGAGAGAGCTATGCTCGGAGTTTCTTTACGCGATAAAATTCGGAACATAGATATTTGCCAAAGAACCAGGGTCACCGACATAGCTATTAAAATCTGCAAGTTGAAGTGGCAATGGGCAGGCCACATCGCTCGAAGAACTGATAACCGATGGGGAAGAAAGGTTCTTGAGTGGAGACCGCGAACCGGAAGACGCAGCGTAGATAGGCCTCAACATATATTTATTAACATATATTTAACATTTAACATATATTTAACAAAGCACATTTCAAAAATTACATGCAAGTGCCGATTCTAGATCAAGACGAATTTTTGTCGATTATTTTGTTTATCAGAAAAGGACAATAACTGACACGTATATTTTTGCTTTACAAATTGACTTTTAGGTCATTAGTTTACTTTGATGATTCTTTGACGGTTTGGTTGCTTACAGTACCTGTAGGTATATTATATAATGCGTAATTTGAGTAGCTTGCCCTCGTTAAAATAAATAAATATCTGGGACATTATTGCACACATGGTCATCTGACCCCAAACTAAGTAAAGCTTGTAATATGGCTGCCAGAGACTGATATACATACATATATATTTTTTTAAACATACTTAAATAGATATTAACACCCAGACATAGAACAAACACAAATGTTCATCACACAAATGTTAGGTTGTTAGGTGTTAGAGTTTAAACTGAACCGAAATCTTGCATGCATGTATCATGGCTTAATTTTTTTAAGCTGATTCAATTCTCTCTATTCTATTCTGATTCTGCAGCCTTTAATAAGTTCTAGAATCGAAAGCAATTGATATTTCAGTGCCTGCCGTTCTTATGTTCATCTCCATGAGAGACAGAAGAATATATGTTTTAAAGAAATAGGTAGGTACATAGTATCCTGTCTGTCTGTCCTGTCATGCGTCAGTTAAATTTCATAGACCGTCAAGGTACTCATGGTATGCCAGCCCTAATAGACCGGAAACCTCATGTTCGTATGAAGTGCGTCAGGAGTCCAATGACCTGGTCACCGCGGCGCGTGAGTGGATCCACTATGGGTCACGGTTAGTACCACCTCATTAGTTTACACGGGACAAGCAGAGCCCCGAGCTTATGCTATTATCTACGGATATAGACAAAGCTGTTTGAAGAATGCTAGTTATTTATATAGGGTACGCAGGATGAGAAAGCTGTCTTCATAATTTGAATGGATTTAACTTGAGCTTTTTGAGTCTCAGTGTATATTTGACGAGCTGGGAAACTTGAACGTGCTCTCGATTACACCTAGGCTTTTCGGCTACTTTCTATTTTTTACACGAATTACAAAATCTGCCATAAAATGTAGAGAATTGAAGGAAGGGCATTGAATTTATAGTTTATGCGTACAATAGCAGTTTTGTGTAATGTAGGCACAGTCTTATAGGTTTCATAATAGTACATTGTTATCCTTCCTAGGGGTGAAAGTAACTTATTTAGTCCTGAGACGGGGTTTGGCTTATAGTTCGAGGGACTGAATAAGTCTTTAACCCCGAGGTAAACACTGTGCTTTTCATTACGAATACAAGGAAACTAAAAATAAAAACGTGAACTGACACTGGCAAATGCACAAGAAGTGCGGGACCATAATCCTCAGAGGAGAAAAAAACTAGTTTTTAAAAATAAATAAATTGGGTGTCTGTCAGTTGTCAAATGTCACTATCAGTTGAAAGTGATTCTCCCTAAGGCCGAAATGTATTACTTTCAACCCGCTTCTCACGCAACTTCAGACCTACTTTCCGAGTATGAGTAATTAAAAAAATATTTACACCCCAAAGCAAAAATAGCCTGTGTATTTGTGTGAGCTAGAAGTATTTATAATATTAGATTTAGGGGCAACTTTTCAATCCTCAGTCAATAAATCAGATAGGATTTATTCCATTGATAGAATGATTTCAAATTTTCCAACAGTCAGTTAGAATTAGAAGGTTATCTGCGGAATAAAATCTGTAAATTTATTGGACAAATAAATTTATTGATTTGTTAACTATTTGATAGTTTGACTGCGGATTGAAAAATCGGCTCTTATACTGGAAGATTTAATCGAATGACATTGTCAACATTGCGTCGATGAACAGAAGGCAATGCTGTGGCCTTAGTACGAGCACTTGCAAAAAGTTATCGTTACGTAAACGATAGCAAAATGTATTAAAAATTGAACAGCTCCTCTATCGGATGTGAAAAGAAACGAAATTTTTCATACATTTTGCTATCGTTTACGTAACGATAACTTTTTCGCAAGTTCTCGTACTAAGGCCACACATGGGATTGCGTAAGAAAGGCTAGTCTGTACCCAGCAGTAGAATAAGAAGGCTGTACCTGATTGAGGCAAAGTTTTTTACGTATATAAAAAAAAATCTATGCTTATTTCTAAATAAACCATTATTTCATCATAATAAAATGAATAGCGACCATATGGCTTAAACATATTTGAACAAATACGTCTTTTGTCTAACGTCTGAACAAGCAGGAAGCGTGTGCGGTCAATTATGGCTTTATACTGTCCATATATGAGAGCATTTAAGCCATATATGGCCTATAACTGGCTCACCTAGCCTTGTGTTGGTTTGAGCGAGAAATGTGACTAGAGGCCGTTTTAGTTCTGGAATGTTGGTTACATTTTTAAGCGTTGAGAAAATAACTAATTAAGCGTAATAAGGTTCTATAAATAAATACTATTTATTTCTACATTATTTTAAAACCAAGCTGATTGACTGACAATTGTATCTGTCTGCTCAAAGTTCACAAAATATCGAATTGAATAGATTTCTTTATATAATTTCAAACAATTCTCGGGTCTAGCCCGGACATTTGATGGGCATTGGTGGAGCCGAAGTCAACACCAAGAGCATAATTGCATTTATTTTATATTCAACAGGGCTGTTGAATCTATACATATAATAAAAACGTAGAGATAAAAAAATCTGTAATTACGAGATAACAAAAAAAAAACACACAGGTCGTCTTAAAATAAGCAGCTGAACACGATAGGACAGTTTTTAGAATTTTTGTCTGTTTGTTTGTTTGTTTGTTTGTTTGTTTGTCCGCGCACATCTCCTAAACCACTGGACGGATTTAAATGCGGTTTTCACGAATATGCTTAGAAATTACCAGATTAAAACATAGGCTATCTTATTTCATTTATTTTAATTCTTTATTTTTACATAAACGAAAATAAAAATCAATGATTTATTTCTTCGTTACCCGAAACGTAATATGAGGATCGTCACATAGCCTCAAGCAAGGAGATCCAAAGTAAAGAGAATGTTATTGACATAGCCATTAAAATTTTGAAACTGTCAACTGTCATTCGGTTAATCAGTTTAAATTTAAAGAAGGTTCCTTAACCTTCTTAGATGAATGAACGTGTAGATCAAACATGTTATAGGCCTTACAACCTCTTTGGTGATTCATTCCAGTGCATGGAGTAGGAGTGTGGCGTACTCCTCGTACGCCTCGTACTCCTTGCGCAAACCTTCATGAATTTCGTTCCAATTTTCCACGACGTGTGGCGCTGGGGCGCGAAAAGAAAAAAATAACAGAACACCGATTTTCAAATGGAATTGTCATTCGCTTTTTCTAAGATTTGTCTAAGATTTTTCTTTGCATTAAATTTATAATTTCTTTCGGACTCAGCTATTTTCTTCCATTGTCGGTAGCTTAACCCTCTCCTTCTATATAAATAGTACAAATCCACTATAATTGGTGACCACTGAATGGACCGTACACCACCGACAAAGGTCAGAATGCCGCTAGATCGTACTGATAGCACTGCGGCTGACACGAAGAATAAAGATGATGACAATGTATTCCGAGTTGGCGTGCGAATTCCACCGTTTTGGCCCGAGAAGCCGGCGATGTGGTTCGCCCAGATCGAAGGCCAATTCGCGATTTCCAACATCACTGCAGATAGCACCAAGTTCTACTATGTGATTGGACAACTTGACCCGCAATACGCAGCTGAAGTCGAAGACATCATCGTCAACCCGCCTGTGACCGAGAAATACGAAAAACTCAAGCTGGAGCTAATTAAACGTTTGTCCGCATCAAGAGAATAAAGGTACAGCAACTTTTAACACACGAGGAGCTAGGTGATCGTAAGCCTTCTCAATTCTTACGTCATCTACGACACCTAGCAAGCCCTGGAGTTCCAGAAGACTTTTTACGCATGATTTGGACCAGCCGCCTACCGAACAGCACGCAGACCATCATTGCTTCGCAGCAGATGACGTCACCACTCGATGTGCTGGGAGACCTAGCCGACCGCATACATGACGTTGTCCCTATAGCCCAGGTCGCATCTACATCCAGTACCACACCGGGAAGCTCCAAGCTCCATATTACATTCTCATGGTTTTATTCTGTGTTAGCATTTAAAACACGAAATATACCGCATCCTAATACAGTCCCGCGAATAGAAATATTCAAAAAAGGCCCTTTGTACATGAAAATAAACCTATACAACAAAATTCCGGACGCAATAAAGAAAGAAAGAAATAATAACATTTTTCCAGAACCAACTTAGTAAGTTTCTAACCCAAAAATGTTATTACGAGATAAAATATTTATTCGACGATAAATTTTAGAAAATTATAATTAGAAAATAAATATCGATATATAAATAGTTAAGAAAGTAGCGTCATAAGTTTTGTATCATCTCATATATAATTAAGTAACCTATCACACTAAGTATGTTTTTTTTTGTTTTGTAAAATTACTTCACCCTAGGTTAAGTTTGAATAGTTGTATATAATATTTATGTAATAGATTGAACTATACTTAAATTTATATGTTTATGTCTGTGGTCTGGTTTTGTGAACAGCCACTACATAAGTCATTGCTGCACCCTTTATGCAGTTAGAAGAATACAGTGTATATTTGCAATAAGAATAAGAATATAGAAATAATTTTATTTTACTGTGATATTAAATAGAGTAGTTCCATTTCATGGCTTTTTAATCAAGGTATACATACAAATGCACGCAAAATAAGAAATAACTAGCCAAGAGCGTGTTAAGACAAGCATTATGTCAGGGTTCCGTGGCCAGCGAAACTGGCCGAAAATATACTTTTAATGGTTTAGACAAAAAGAAAATTTCAAAACATGCTCTGCACTGTGGTCACATTATCTTTTTGATTTGAAAACTGTTGACGGTGTTATTTATTACTTTTATGATTCTATCAATACTTCACACAGGGCGACTTAAAATAAGCAGCTGAACATGTTAAGGCAGTTTTTAGAATTTTTGTTTGTTTGTTCACGCACATCTCCTACACCCCTGGAAGAAAATGCGGACGGATTTAAATGCGGTTTTCACGAATATGCTTAGCTATGACCAGATTGAAGTATATGCTATGTTATTTTGTGCAAGGCCGGATTAAGGGAAGAAAAAAGAATTGAAGGTTTATATGAAAATCTACGCGTACGAAGTCGCGGGCAAAAAAGCTAGTATAAAATAAATGCAATTATATGATTTTATTATTAACGGGATATTTACCGTGATAAGGTTGTGGATTGTTTTGTTTGTTTTATAATATTCTTTATTTCTTATTAATGTTATACAAAGAGTGTTTAAAGCTAGTGTAAGTAATTAATTCTAGTTTACAACAATATGATGATTTTGTTTAACAAGTATATAATTTTTATAAAAACTTGCAAGTTGTGAATCACTAAATAAATAAACTTGTCTTTACGGCAGTAAGAAAAGAAAACATTACAAATATGTATGTAAAACTTTAGTGTACTAGGTACCTATTACATTTTATTTTTTTATGTTTTGAAAAGTTAGAAGTTACATGCATCATGTTCAGGGGAAAACTCAATAATCATATTATTATAAATGCAGTGAACAACCGTGATAGTTTAAAACAATGTACTTCAAAGTATTTTATAATTTATCATCATCATCATTACCGGCATATCATTTTCCTACGGCTGATACACAAGCCTTCTCTTAGAGAGAGAGAGAGAGGATGGGCCATAATCCCATAATCCACCATTTGGCCGAGCGCATGTTGGTGAATGTCAAACCCCTTTGAAGGTATTTTTTTTTAATTGTAGAATAGGCTTGCGCTTCACCGCCAACTCGCCTGATGTTAAGCGATGATGCGGCCTATGGTGGATCACGCAGGTTTCAGGTTCTTGGACATATCGGATTCCTTACGATGCTTTCCTTCACCGTTTTTGAGCGATGCTATCGAAACTGGGCTTAGGTAAATGGCATCAGGAGAGTTGGCGGTCAAATACAAGCCTATTCTTAAATAAAAAAAAATGTATTAAATATGTCATAGGTGCAGGACCGAGAGTCGAATCGCGTGCCGTCAGATTGTAAAGCGAACATACTATCACTCGGCCAACATCGTATATAATTGAATTCATTGGGTAGCATCTACCAGAAATCTACCAAAGTAATTCTGCACAGTAGGTACTCTATTATCTACGTAGCTCAGCTACCATCGGTATATTTTGCATTTTACGTGTACTATGTAAGAAATGAGGCGCGAAATACTTACATTTATCATGTGCAGAGTAACATCAGGAAATCTGCAACAAAAATATACAAAGATGAGAAGAGAAATTTGTATTTTTATTGTATAACTAGCTGCGCCCCGCGGTTTCACCCGCGTGGTGATGAAAATCGGCGATGATGATGATGATGATGAAAAGTAGCCTATGTGTTAATCCAGGACATAAGCAATGTATAACACTGTTTTAAACTATCACGGTTGTTCACTACAGTTATATGATTATTTACGGGCTATTTACAGTGGTAAGGTTATGGAAGGAGCTCCAGTCCGGTTCAGTCTTCCCGTGAACATGGTGCATGTAACTGCACCGAAATATCGGGTCGGGAGCTCCTTCCACAACCTTAACACGGTAAATATCCCGTTAATAATCATATAACTTTAATAAGCAATGTATATTTCAAATTTCATCCAAACCCATCCAGCCGTTTCTGCGTTATTGAGTAACAAACGATATTAGTGTGATTAGTCAGATATCCTTGCCTTCGCGGCTCCCTCACGTTTTGTTAGGCGATGATGCGGTCTACGATAGAGCATGGTTTCTTAGAAGACACCGATTCGCTCGCGACTTGAAAACACCCAGGGAACTAGTCTGTTAAATGCGCTGCCTGAATGGGTGTTCATCGACATTTACAATTTGGTGTCTGATCGGCTTCTTCTCAGTTGCAAGCGTGCTCCAACGTAGACCGCATCATCGCTTAACATCAGGTGAGGTGGCGGTCAAGCGTAAGCGTATTAAAACATCCCTCTTATGCGTACAAACTTTTGCATTTATAATATTAATAAGTAGTTATGTGTCTACAAGAAAGTTACAGAACCATTAGTCCTAAATTAGATTTGTAAAACTTACTAAACTTAAATACATAAGTATCTAATAAGTGACATGTTTAGTGTATGGTGTCCTTAATTGGCGTAGTGGGTGCGTCCTAGCAGTGGGTCGCTCGTTCGATTCCGTCATTAGGAAACATTTGTATGTAAAGTAGATAAATGTTCGCTCAAAATAACTAACTTTTTGGTAACAATGACGGAAATCCTAATTGTATTGCAGAGGAGAAAGTTGAATGTTTGTTTGTCTGTTATGGCTGCCAGACCATATTACAAGCTTTGCTTAGTTTGGGCTCAGATGACCGTGTGTGCAATAATGTCCCAGATATTTATCCCAGATAATTATTGCATTGTCATAAGTCCTTCAGGATTAGCGATTTTAAAGCTTGTTTTTTAAACTACGAAATTTATTTTAATTGTAGATCATATCAAATCGAACAAACATACAGTTTTGCCGATCTCTGTAGGTTCTCAGATCATTAGTTCTCGGTTAATTAGATCGCTGTAGCAAACATCGTAAAACTAATTAGTATGTAATCACACAATAGACACATTATCCGTATCGGAAACACACTCTTCCTATGTTTTCCGACCTCTCTCGAAGGTTGGTACGCTCGTGACATACGTTTGGGGCTGCCAATGCCAGCTGCGTTTGTACTACTTTACAATTATTGTATTTACTATTGGTGGGTAAGTATTTAAGTGCTTAGATATACGTAACCTAGGCTGCAAATAGATTGCTCGTGAGTTGTACATTTTGGGCCATTTCCGGAGTGCAATTTATTTTATTATTGAAACTGACGTGGTTTTCACACATTTTATTTACATTACACGGGAATTACTCAAAAGCGAAACGTAGCCGCACGCGCGCATTCACCTTGATAAAGACCGCCGAATGCAGTTGAAACTATAGTCGGAGTAACCGGCTAATCTTACGTGAGTAATTCCCGTGTAATATAAATAAAATGCAATTTATTTTTTAACTCGCTTTTATTAGCTTGGTATGTATCTATGTAACGTGATTTTCACCCCTTTAAAAATGTCGGGTTGATTTGAAACTTTGCATACTTACTAAGGACCGATGACAACATGTTTTTTTATATTTATCGGGACTCAAGAAAGGTATCGAGCGAAAGGTATCTATTTTTTTATACTTAATATTGCGCGATAAGTCCCGATAAATATAAAAAACATGTGTTCAAATCGCGAAAGTTTAAAAATTACGACCGATGACAATGCAATAAAGCGTGTTTTTTATTTTTTATTATTATTCGGCGATCGATAACCGGCTATCCGGCTTAAAAGTTGGCTGAATATCCGGTATCCGGTTAAACTATCCGTTTCATCCCTAATAAATACTAGGAAACAAACGTGTATATATTAAATAAAATCAAGATCATTATATTTTGTTAAGAAATGATGGACAGACGACCTAAAACAGACCGCAGGGAAACGGTGGTTGCAGGCCGCTTCCAACTGGCCCTTTTGGAGATCGATAGGGGAGGCCTAGGTCCAGCATCGAACGTTCCATGGCTGAAATGATGATGATGAAATGCCCCATTACGGTACGTGCGTAATTGCGTAATCAAAGCTCAAATAACGCCGCCCTTACGTCCTCATAACGCCGTCGTTACGTGCGCACACTGCAGATTCCTCCCAGGCCAGCCGCGGCGCCCGATATGGCACCGCCTTAGCATAACTACGTGCGCCCGCGCAGGATGCACTGGTACTTTAGCTTTGTGGATTAAACGAAGCCGCCTTTTAATAGAACTGGTTTTTAGGATTTCTGGAACACTGGAGTGCTTCTACAAATAATCTTACCAAAGTAATTTAACATAACTGTACAATCTGCCGCGGAGGGCGACGGGTTCCGTACAGACTGGACGTGAATTATTATTATAGTTAAAAGTTTTAAAGCCGCTGATGATTTGAACTTTGTCAATGTATAGCTTTGAAGTATAACTCGTTATTTGAAGTTAGATATATTATATCAAAAGATATTGTAAAAATTATTGTCAAAATACTTACGCAATAAATCTAATCTTAAGGCGAGGTTTTCCCAGTTTTAAACAACGCTTGTTTCTACATACATTGTATTAAAGTCGCATATACTGGAGCAAAACCATGGCGCTTACACAAATTTGAGCTGACGACATATTGACTCTTAACAAAAACCAAATCTAGGAGCACCACATGTCTGCAAGTAGGTCAAAAGTGTACCACGGTCACACACACAATCACACTAGTCTGTGTATTTACTTATTCTATAATAGATTATGTGTAAACATGGCGCTTCAAGGATGTCCATGGCGCCTAAATATACTCAGTCTATAAAGAGAATCAACTTCAATATTTCTGCTATTTTAGAACTAAAACAAAAGGTAATTCGTGATTTGTTTTAAATAAAACTTGACAGGATGGTAGGCAACGGTGATCGCTTACCATCAGGCGTCTGCTTGTCTGCCACCTATGGCATTAAAAAAATGTAAGGATATGGGCTACGGACCTTAAACCACCGTGTACAGACCACGGTATAGCCAGATTGTAGTAACGGGGAGTTCAATAAAATAAAACAACAAAAATGTGCATAAAATGCGTCCTCGCCTCTCCTTATTTCAATATGATATTAATATTTTGATTATTGGGTAGGAGGGTTGAGTCCCAAACTCTTCCCTCCGTAATTTTCGTATTGTACAAAGGATAAGCTAAGTGAACACGCAAGTGAAGTGATAGGCTAAGTGAATGTGATTTTGCTTGCCTATTTCTGCAGATAAATGTCAAAGCATTTAATTATAAAGGTAAGGGACTACAGTCAAGGGTTATCACTCGACATTTAGACATTTCTCTATAGTAATCGACAAGAAAAATACACGTTCACTTAGGTTATCACTTCACTTGCGCGTTTACTTAGCTTGCAGAATAGACCGGTAGAGGCTCGAGTTGAGAAATTCAAACATCTCATTTATATCAAGAGAAGCAGGTAAGTACCAGAATGTCGTTTGCATACATGATTATATTATATATTCAGTGCCAAATCTAGCCTCCAAACACGTAACTTATTTTGTATGCAAATTAAATCAATAAAATATGAACAGCGTTAATGTATTGCGCCTGAAGCAGTCAACGGACAAATAGGTATGTGAATGAGCATACAGAGTGCCTAGTGGGAGTTCTCCTAGTTGCGTTTAACTACTCAATCGCGTTAACTTAAACTACGATTCGTATGAAGTAAGAGCAGTTCTATCTAAATGGCGCGAGATGGCGTTGTTCTTTTTATACAATACAATAACTTTTTATTAAAAACCACAAAAACAAGGATAACATTATAAATTACAGTAATTATCTAGGCTTTTAACAGGCGGCCTTATCGCTTAAAGCGATCTCTTCCAGGCAACCGTATACACAAATCGTAGTTAACGTGAACGCGATCGAGTGAGCAAACGCATTTAGAAAAACTCGCACTAGGCATTCTCTTTGTGTATAAGTATACTTACTGTTTGTTAGTGAAAAAGTATACTGTGGCATAATAATTTTAATACTAACGAATGTTGCCATGTAATCGACAAATAACATGACGACCCGACGCAACAGAGTACGAAAACTTCAAAAGTAGCTTAGATAAGTACAAATGCGGACTACGTTCGTGGTGGGCGAGGAACCCCAGCGCCGAAGGCGCACCTCGCACTCCTTGCTTTGAAAGAGCGAAGTTGCTTCTGGGGGCATACTTTTTTTCATTTTTTTTAACGCGAATTCGTCCGCGTTTGACATCCAACTCGCCTGTTGGCACACGACGATGTTGTCGAAGATGAAGCACGCAGACCTAGAAGATACCTATTCACTCTCGCCTTGAAAAGGCCCAAATTATATCTCTCAGGAAACAAGGAAGCCGGCAGGTTGTTCCAATCCTTGGCCGTACGGATTAGAAACGTAGAATCGAAACGTTTGGTACGTATCCAAGGAAACGAACTTTGTGAAGGAACGTATTCCTCCGTATCTGTATTTACGTACGTAAATATTTATTCGTCCTCTGATAATTCGCAATGACAAAGTGCTTCTGTCACCATTGTTTTTGCGTGGTTCAATTGTGTGCTAATTGCGTTTGTTCAACAAGGTTGCCTCATCAGTAGGTGTTATATTGTTTTAAAACTTACAAGCTTCTGTTTCATATTTCTTGCTTTCAACTACTAGCTAAGTACATGATTGTATAACAAACTCGCCCGATTCCTAGTATCGTTCCAAGCAAAGTATCTGAGATTTTCTTGCGTTCTTAACCGACTCCCAAAAAGAGGAGTTTCTCAATGCATTTTTAAAATTTATTTTGTTACCTCAAAACTTTTGAATGGGTGTACCGATTTTGATGATTCTTTTTTTATTTGAATGCTGGTGCTTCCCTTTTGGTCTCATTGAAGTCGGTTTTTATATTGTTAATTATTTAAATAAATGGCGACAAACAAGCATGCGTTCCGCCTGATGGTAAGCAGAAACCGCCGTCAATAGGCACTTGCAACACTAGCAGTGTTGACGGTGGTGTATCAGCCCGGAGAGGCAGTAAACACGCTTTTTCAAACGCTTTATGTGAACGGATAAAAGTCATGTTCTTGCTTCGAAGTTCGAGAGTCTTTCAAATTATTTTTTTTTTATTTAGGACTTCCAAAAATCCATTGGATTAGTAAAAAACAAAACTTAAAAACTATTGTTAGATAAGAAATACAAATACAAAAATTAATCACAAATATAATTACGACTGAGTAGGAAATACATTATTTCTTACTCAGTCATCACCCGCGCTTTCAATCTATTGGTATTAGATACGATGAGTTATCGCATTGACGACCCATTCAAAAAGTTTTTCGCAAGTCAAATCAAATTATTTATTTGTCAGCGTGCATCGCAACTTACCATCCATCCTTACAACTACCTAGGACTCCTACAACGATACATGGATTTAGATGTAATTTGTCATGAAAGTCTAAGATATTTTTACCTGTAGATAAGTTGTGCCCGCCACCATATTGTCTAGACGAATGTAAGGCACATTACCGTACTCGTTACAGCTGTCTCTCAGTCACGCACTCTGAGTATCCGGCAATACATCGCAGCTAATTAAATGTTTTAAGTAATAAAATGCTTTCTTGTGTCTTTATAAACTGCACAAACTACACACGCTCTGTGAGAGATAATAAAAATGTTTAATTTCACGCGTAATTACTGTATTTTATAATATAAACTATTTTATCTCAGGCGACTATTGTCACTACTAAGAATATGAGCGAGATGTGTAGATCGTCTTGTATGAGAGAGTGATAGAGATCGCAGCATAATCGACGACCAAAGCCGAACAAAGCTGAATTCAGCCGATCACCACAGCGACGGCGAGCCGTTTGGCACATTCAGTTAGATTTTAAAGCGGCGTTGTTCGCCTATAACGTCTCTATTATATTACATCTCACTGATGAAAGTAGCTTATTATTAAATAAGCTGGTTCTTGGAGAGCGGATGAAACTGCTAGTTCATAACACTTAGTGTTACGTGGCACAAGTAAGGCAATGTAAAATGTTAAACTAAAACACGGCTAAGCTAATATTGATAGAATTAACAATAGTCCTTCATTAAGAACTGGTAGTTAACGAGAACAATGACTTGGTTTATTCACACATCTGTTGAACGTTTCCTGTTGGCTTAACAACTTAACATGTTATCAAACACTTACTATACTCAAGTTACTTAAACATTCATCTTCTAAAAATATTCCACATCAGGAATATCATAATAATCATGCCGTAGGTGGCAAACAAGCAGAAGGGCCGTCTTATGGTTATGGTAAGCAATCACCGTCGCCTATGGATTTCTGCAACACCAGGGGCATCAGAGATACGTTGCCGACCCTTAAAAACTCTATTAACAGCCCTTTTGAAGAACCCCATATTGAAGCTAATCGGAAATGCCGCAGGAAATGCATTGCTCATTTCACTAATTGCAGTTATAAGGCAAAAATGAAACGCGTTAAACGCACAGTCTGCGATTTCCGCACCAATCTATAATATGTGGATGAACTTTCAGGCTGTGGTGGCTGGTGCGATGATAAAACCGCGATGCTGGCATCATTTCATAGCATAAACGACAGAAAGTGAAATAGTGACTATAGGAAAACGCTGGATGCAGGCCGCTTCCTATATACCGGCCCTTTTGGAGATCGATGGGGGCGGCCTATGTCCAGCAGTGGACGTCCTATGGCTGAAATAATGATGATGATGAACAACATAAAATAACAAAACTATGACTGTAGCATAAGTCTCACTAAGTTTAGTTCTAAGTTAGTCTACTTATAAGTTTGACTGCTCCGGTAGCTCAACTGGTAGTGAACCTACCTTTTGTGCTAGGGGGCGTGAGTTCGATTCCCACCTAGGACAAACATGTGATGAACATTTGTGTTGGTTCTGTCTGGGTGTTAATATCTATTTAAGTATGCGTTTAAAAATAGATATGTACGTATATCAGTCTCTCTCATATCACAAGCAGCCATATTACAAGCTTTGCTTAGTTTGGGGTCAGATGACCGTGCATGTGTGCAATACTGTCCCAGATATTTATTATTTAAGTCCAATATTGGTTGGTTGGTAACGGTCTGGGTAATACTCTAAAAATATTATGTGTCTATATATTTTACAAAATCCTGGCGTTTTTCTAGCGAAATATTTATTAATTATACAAACATAAGTACTTACTTATGTTTTTTCAAATTCATTAGGATTTTTAATATCCTTCCAAATCCGTTTAGAAACATCTTTTTCATTCATAAATTATTTCAATGTATAAATTATATCAAGAATCTGGTTCCGCGTTTCATCACGTCCCCGGGAGGTCGCTGAACTACGTTATAGTTGAAACGTTATCAATCTGGGTTCAGGCAGGTTTGGAAACTTAGATAAGCGCATGTAGTTACACGTGATACAATGCATTTATAGTAGAGCAAGCTTTTATGGATGAAGAATGTTGAGATTACCTGATGCTGCAGTGGCGTGGAGACTGCAGCTGTTTTTATAACTACAAAACTTCTGAAACATGGTTTCATGTCATGTCATGGTTCATGGTGTCTATTTTTAGGGTTCCGTACCCAAAGGGTAAAACGGGACCCTAATACTAAGGCTCCGCTGTCCGTCTGGCCGTCTCTCCATCTGTCACCAGGGTGTATGTATCTCATGAACCGTGATAGTTAGAGAGTTTAAGTTTTCACAGGTGATGTATTTCTGTTGCCGCTATAACAACAAATACTAAAAAAAAAAAACAAATAAATATTAAAGGGGGCTCCTATACAACAAACGTGATTTTTTCTCGTTTTCGCTCGATATTGAAAACGGCAAGAGGTAGACGCTTGAAATATTCACAGAATATTTAGTTATAAATTCCTTTTAAAAATAAATTATTTAAATTAAATTAATATTTAAGGGAGGTTCCCATAAAAAAAAACGTGATTTTTTGCCGTTTTTATAGATAATGGTACGGAACCCTTCGTGCGCGAGTCCGACTCGCACTTGGCCGATTACTTCAAGAACACACTTTAACGAATAATACTGTTGGGTTAGTTGAAATATTGCTCACCAATAAAACCTATAAAAACCCGCCGCTAGATGACTATTTTTTTATTGTGCTATCAATATGTAGTGCATAATTATAGCTGACTAGATTATATAATAGTGGCAATATAAATCGGTGATGATAATGATGATGAAAATCAGCCTATGTGTTAATCCAGAACATAAGCAATGTATATTCCAAATTACATCCAAATCCATCCAGCCGTTTCAGCGTGATTGAGTTACAAACATCCATCCATCCATCCAAACTTTCACATACCTATATGATATGAGTGTGATTAATGAAAACAAACTGAAAATCAGATCAAAAATAAGCAACTTATAAGCATTTTAATATTAAACATATGACGTCACTTCTCTGCACGCCATATAAATTATATTCTGACAAGTATGGCGCACAGAGGAGTGACGTCATTTTTTGTTTTGCGGGAAAGGCTCAGAGTTTTTTCTATACCAAAAACTTTAAACGCTTATATATCAGAACATTAACGACCGATTTAAATTATTTTTTTCAATAAACATCATATTTACTTAAATTCTACATCAATGCTATTAGTTTCAACGATTTAAACATCAGTCATCTACCCTATTGGTTATGTCGGTGACTGGTTCTTTGGCAAATATCATCGTTCCGGATTCTATCGTGCAAAGAAACTCCGAGAATAGCTCTCTCCATTTCCCGCTGTGTGACTCTGAGTTTTCCCAAAAGGCCACCGGTAGTAGTATTTAGATACTATTCTTTTCTGTGGTCGCTGCAGTAATGTAACTTCAATGAAATAACAGAATGATTCTCATTATTCAGAAAGTTTTTGTAATTCGCCTTTTTTTATTCTTTCCTCTTGACAGGATATTGGCGTCGCGCGTCGTGCATTTTCCAATGTCGTGCAAATTTTAATAGATAATCTACAAAGTTATCAAAAAAGTCAGAGTCAAGCAAAATGAGTAACGGTCAAGTCAAAGTCAAAAGTGATGGAGGCTTTAGGTATTAGATAGGCTTCTATCCACAGATCTACTGTGTATATCTGTGGGCTTCTATAGGTATGAAGTTTTGAAACATCACGAAAATACACTGTAAAATAACCTTATTATATCACTTTCACATCACGTCTAAGAACGATTAATTTGCTTCTCTACATAGTAGATTAAAGTCGCTTTCCGCGTCTGTCTGTCTGTCTGTATATCCGCTAACTCTTTCTAAAACACGCAACGGATTTTGATGCGGTTTTCACCATCAGCTATATAATTTTTAACGGAAGGTTTATATCTATATATATAAAAGAAAGTCGTGTTAGTTACACTATTTATAACTCAAGAACGGCTGAACCGATTTGGCTGAAAATTGGTGGGGAGGTGGCTTAGTACCAGGAGACGGACATAGGATACTATTTTGTAGCGAGGCCGAAGGCCGAGCTTACACCCGTGCGAAGCCGGGGCGAGCGGCTTGTATATAATAAACTTACAACCGTACGAAGCCGCAGGTCGCTAGTTAATAGTAATCCACCATTAGCACAAACCTATTACTGTAATTGCCGCCATTCATTGCCATAATTCACGTTGCCGTCAAAACACAACCTTTTTCCTCTTCAAGTCTCTCAAAAAACATATTCTTCGAATAAATATAGTGGCAATATTCATGAAAGGACAGAAACAGATGTATTTTTGAAGTATTTGAATCATTTCATAGAATAAAGGTGATTAAACCGATGCACGTAGATAACTAGGTCGAGGTCATACTGCGGTTCTCTATACAATTGAACTTAACAAGGTTTACCTCAAACTCGTGTCCTGGGAGAGCCGTTTTAATTTGATTTTTATGGCCCAATCAGCTAACTAGTTGATAACACATATAAAGTGTTAAATGGAATCGATTAGCTGCAGGCTAGAATATTTGGCAGTCTCAGTGGCGGCCCTGGGGTAGAGCGTGAGGAGCGATTGCTCTAGGCGTTAGATAGCAAGGGACGCCAAAACGTCAAAGGTTAAAAAAAAACAAGCGATAAAAATGTATGCTTCCGCCTCGGGGCGGGCGTGGCGTGGCAAACTTGGGTTGTTTCTATACAGCATACAATTTTGATGTGGAAATATTTTATATTCTAGATTAGCACACGGATTACTTTTTATCCCGGAATCGGTTCCATTTATTTTATTTCGCTCGCCTGTTGGTAAGCGACGATGTGGTCGAAGATGAAGCATGCAGATTTAGAAGATACCTATTCACTCTTGCCTTGAAAGGGCCCAGATTATATCTCTCAGGAAACAAGGAAGCCGGCAGGTTGTTCCAATCCTTGGCCGTACGGATTAGGAACTTAGAATCGAATCGTTTGCTACGTATCCAAGGAAAGTATTCCTGAGTAGTTTTCATAAATAAAACGCGCCGAAAGACAATCTCACTCTACCCTGATCAAAGACTAGGGCCGGCGCTGGCCAGTCTCTAGTTTTAAAATATGTTTTGAAGAAGTTCACTGTTCCATTCAACGGAACTCCTATTTGTAGAGTCCGTAGTACAAGGGATCCTAAGTTCGTTTTATCCGTCCGTCCTAATTCTTAAGAACCTTCTACCTTCAATAGTTTTTAAGGTAAGTGCATGACACTTAGCACAATTACAGATATGGTATATATAAGTATATCGATTTTAAAATGTAAAAAAGTGTATTCTTAGCAAAACACAAACAAAAGTTGATCCCCCGACAAGTTATTTAAAAACCTACATTCATAATCATTTCGAACATTTTGTATTCACAACTTTTTGAGTTAAACCTAACTGTAATAAATTCAAGACGTTCTAGCTCAAAGATCATTGACCTTCTCGTTTAATGATGTTAACAAAGAATGTTTCCCTAGTATTTTCTCTTTGCCTAAACCATAAAAAATATATGTAATCGCGGAATGACATATCAGCTCTGATATTTGGCTAAGTCCACAGAGCTTTGTTCGAAATGCTACCTAAAAATCATCAATGTCAAATAGTGGGTACGTACGTACGTAGTAGTTTAAGCAAATAGATATCACTTTCATCAATCGTATCCCATATTCCCACAGGTGGGTGGAGACAGACGAGAAAGCGTTTGTGACAAGCTCATGACCCTGTTGACCTTGTAAGTCCACTGTTTGATGGCCAAGTTGTTGAGGAGAAATTAGTATTGTTGAACTGTTCAGTTAGTGATCAGTAGTAATGTATGCACGTACTTTCCTTCGTTTTATCAACAGACTTCAATAAAAGGATCTCCATTTGACTCAATTATTTTTAATTTGTATATGACGCAATATCTTCACCGATCATGAATATATTTCTAACTGACTTCCAAAAAGGAGGAGATTCTCAAATAGACTGTTTTTTGTTACCTCAGAACTTTCGACTGGGCGAACCGATTATGATGTTTGCTTTTTTTTTAAAGCTGGTGTTTCCCGTGTTGTCCCATTTCAATTTGGTCCAGTTCTGGCATTTTTATGAAGTCGTTTCTTTAATTAAACCATCCATGAATATTTTTATTAAACCATCCCCTCGATTGAAATTCTGGCAAGACTAAGAAAGAGGGTAGATCGTTTTGTCTGCACCTAACTTTGAACTTTTTCACCAACCACCCGCATTCTTCAGTCTTCCCGTGAACATGGTGCATTTAACTGCGCCGAAATATCGTGAGCTCTTTCCACAACCTTACCACGGTAAATATCCCATAGATAATCATATAACTTTAGTGAACAACCGTGATAGTTTAAAACAGTGTTTATACATAGAGAAACTTTTAGGTTTTATTATTTAACGAAGGCCTGGCCGTTGCGGGCTCTTACACTAGTATGCTACAGTAGAAGAATTAGATTGCATTCCTGAGTTAAAAAGAAAAAGCATTAGTTACACAGGTTGTCAGAGTTTCTGGGTAACAAGACCCGCGACATGACTTTAGGACTCATTCTGTCATTCACAATGTGTACTCTACAAGCTTTAAGACCCTATAGCTATAAACCTGAACACCCGATATGAAAATCTGTACAGTTTCCTAGTTACTTGACAGTTATTACTAAAACTTGAAAATATATAAAACTGGACACTGGCAAATGCACAAATTCGTGCGACTACAAAATCCCCCTCTCAAAAGGAAATATTTAACCAAAGACGCTAATAATTATACCTATTAGAAAGTTTTTCTCCAATATTTTTTTTATAATCAATCTATGATTTTTCCGTGATCAGTAATGGCCTACGTCCAGCTGTCATCGGACACGCCCTAAAGAGAAGACAGCAAAGAAATATATAAAAACAACTCATTCCCCCAAAAATGGTCGTCATTTGGTGGGCTGCTAACTTCTATGCTACTTGAATTTCCTACTTCTTTCTTACTTTCCTTAATTAATTTTTGTCTTTAAAAACAATGCCTCCTAAAACACCTCTCGACCTCTTTCTTGACACTCCTACAAACAGATATGTGCAAGGGCATATTCTAACAGTTGCAATGTTTATGTTTACATTCTACAAGGTTACACGGATTGGTGGTACTAAGCTACAAAGGGGTTGCTGTATTTATCAATTGACTCTCCCTGTGGCTCATTTGGTAGTGAACCTACCTTCTGCGCTTGGGTTCGATTCCCACCTAGGGCAAACATTTATGTGATGCACATTTGTGTTTGTTCTATGTCTGGGTGTTAATATATATTTAAGTTTGTTTTTAAAAACATATACGAGTAATGTAAGTATATCATATTATAAGGTTTGCTTAGTTTGGGGTCAGGTGACCGTGAGTGCTAAAATGTACCAGTTTTTTTGGACCCACTTTTACAATGAAACCAAATCCGAAATTACAATAAAAATATTATATAGTTTTTAACATACATACTCAACGAAATGGAACGGCTGATTTTTTTCGCGTTTTCAAGTTTGGTCCCATAGTAAACCTTGTTCGTAATGATGAGTACAGTACAGTTTCACTAATCCGACACTATTAAAGACAAGGAGGTGCCGGATTATTGGAATATTCAGATCACTGGATTATATAGGGAAATTAACGGTAAATAAAATAAAACATTGCATATGTAGGTAGCATGTATTTACATATTACAAATTTATTTATGACAATTATCTTATTTATGTAATCTGGGGGAGGAAAGAATGTCGGTGGGTGTAGGTAGTGGCGGAGGAGAGGGGAAGGCGTAGGCGGTGTATAGTGCCGGATTGCTAGACGTGCCGAAATACTGAAGTGCCGGATTATTGAGGCTCTACTGTAATTGCAATGAATTCGTTTGTTTAATCCGCTGTTCCGTGTAACCCTGTTAAAAGTATTGAGTGTGTGAGTTACAAAACTTCATTTGTAGAACCTCTGTGGAGATTCTTATTACTATAAATGTTGACTTCGTGCGGAAAATTAGAAGGGAAAACGTTTTAAAAACAATTACAAAGATTGGTAGGTATTTTTAAATAAGACATTAGTTTCTGTGCATTTATCATATCTACTAGTTATGTTTCTGTTGTTCTAGTTTGTGGTAGGTATTTAGAGCTTTTTTGTTGTTGAAAGGGTAGGCAACAGTACACCTGATGCTGAGTGATGGTGCGGTCGAAAATAGTAAACACACATAACTTCAAATGAATAAAGTGGAATAAAACATCTCAAGTGATTTTATTTCAAAATGTTTTATTTTCCGAAATTTTGTTACTACGCAACGTTTTAATGAAATGCGAATATTATTCCTAAAATATTTATCCTACCTATATTCTTATTTTATGTAAAAATCCACGCAATGTTTGAGAAAATTACTATAAAAGCCTTGGCGACAACTCACGTATGTTGACCTCGGCTGCACCTCAGGCCACATTTTTAAGTTTGTCCATAAATGTTTTTGTTGCATGCTGTTATTCGCGATGGTAGTGTGCATCATGAGGACGGACATAGGGACTTTAGTTTCCCTTAAAAATGCGAGAAAACTGGAAAATCGCGAGTAACGCCGCGGAATTCAGTTAGAGTACTAGTGTAGTATTTGTGTGTGTAATAGTTTATAGTTTTATGCAATTTAAAGTAACACACTTTCACTACTACATACACTAAAAACACATGAGTGGCGTAAATTGACATCAGGTACACTTAACAACTGAATACTTCAACTTATGAAGGCAGCAGCTCTGTCCGCAAATACAATCGACATCAAACAACACATAAGTGAAAAAGCTTTTAAAATCTGACTAAGCTTTCACAACTCTTGCGAAGAAACTAAATTTACTTTTCCTGATTTAGATTGCTTATTTTTTCATTTTATTTTAATATACTTTTTATTTTATTTAACTTAGTAAATTTGTGGAAGGAAGTAGTTGAAACCTTTGCCCGGCACTGGGACACCATAATATATATGCTAATATTTTTTTTATTAATTTTCAAAACAGGTAGGTATACTATAAAATAATTATATAAAAAAATAATTTACATACATACAATTCCATCTTCGTAATAGTAAAAATTATCTATTGATTTATACATATAATAAAAACGTAGAAATAAAAAAATCTGTAATTGCGAGATATCAAAAAAAAAAACACAGGATTTTTTAATATAAGCAGCTGAATGCGTTAAGACAGTTTTTAGATTTTTGTCTGTTTGTTTATTTGTTTGTCCACTTACATCTCCTAAACCACAGGACGAATTTGAATGCGGTTTTCACGAATATGCTTAGCTATACCAGATTGAAGTATAGGCTATGTTATTTTGCGCAAGGGCCAAATTAAGGGAGGTAAAAAGGGTTGAAAGTTTATATAAATATCTACGCGTACAAAGTCGCGGGCAAAGCACTAGTAAATAAATAAAACAACAAATTAAACTCTAACTACTAAACTAATCTATTAAACCGCTATCAGTGGGAATTATTACCAAAATGCTGGCCCCATTACCACGTTGTATTACAATGCTTTAATTTTCATCTATTGAATTTTCATACATTAGTTTTTCATGTCGGCTTACATTTCGGACAGTGCTCCACACCCACCTGCACGTTTCACCGTGAGAATCTCGATTGCCAAATATAATGTCTTAATGTTTATTCGATCTTCTTACGATATTCGATGCCACTACACACCATGCTAACAAGTTAGGTGTTTATATTGGAAAAGTTTAAGTGCTTAGTGCTTTAAATTAGTATTTTACAAGTTATTAGGCTTTATAAGAACGTATTATAGGTGCACTTTCAAGTTAAGTATCATTATTCAGTTGTTTTATTTTTTAAGTGTTCGTGATTTTTGTTTATTAATCTGACAGCACCATAAGATTACTGGGACCACGGAAACATATATTTATTCTTTGCTTAACTTTGCGGGTCCTATGGCGTTCTTTCTGGTGCGCGGAAACTTCAGTTCGCTGCGCCAGCGGAGTATCTAGATGAGTGAAAAATATAGAGAAAATAGTAATTAAAATAGCACACTTAAGGTGAGGTTGTACAGTTTTATGCAACGCTTGTTACTACAGATGACAGTAAAGCTTAATACATTGTATTAAAGTCGCATTTAGTGGAGTAAAACCATGGCGCTTGTACAGTCGTGCGGTACGCTTCTAATTTTGAGTTTTTTCTAATAAAAAAAGTATAGCTATTTATTTAGTAATATAAAATGTACCTTTACAGTTCCCTTCATAATTTAGAAATCTATATAAGGATATCATTTAGTAAATAGGTATTTGAAATGAATCCACATAAACAGATAGAAAAGCGTTTTTTCTATAAAATGAAATGTCCTTCATCGTATTTCAGTCTTTATGGTCCTAGAATGGTTACCATAAAAAAAAAGAGTTTCGTCCGAAGCCAAAACCCCAAAGCAGAGGAAAAACATTTATCTACCGTGTTTTTTTTTCAAAGAAATGCACAGAAATTTTATAATCCCCATGTTACATGCAATCCTTAACTGAACTAATTTATAGTTCACTCTAGCTAGGACAGTATTTAAAATTGTAAATGTCTATATATAGGTATTCAAATTAAAAACGTCATTAAACCTACGCTAGAAGTAACAAAAAAGGTAAAATTACCACTTTTGTGTTGACATCTCGTATTGACAGTTTGCACTTTCAATTTCTCTGTTTGTTTCGTAATTAACTCTAATGAATGTAGGCAACAAGGAGAAACTTATTAACAAACAATACTAACTCATACTAATTGAGCGGAACTTGTGGATAAGTTACAGTTCACTATCTAGTTATAAGTTATCCCTTCCTCGTGGAAATTCCAACGATTTGGTCGCCTTATATGATACGTACTGCCCAAGAATGGAACTCCCTGCCGTCCTCCTTGTTTCCTGAGAACTACAATCTAGGCATCTTCCAGGATAGAGTGAATAGGTATATTTCTTCTAGACACTCAATGTATGGATGGTAATGGGTCGTTTTCCTACTTGTCCTGTAGTAGAAAGGGGATGTTATTGCATAGAAGATAATAAGTACAAGAGAATTACTAATCATGGGGAAGGAAGGTTCTTGAGCGGAGACCACGAAACAGAAGACGCAGCGTAGGATTCCTCCCACTAGATGGACCGACGATATCGTGAGAATCGCGGGCATCCAGTGGATGCAGATGGCAGGACGTCGTTCAGTGAGGCCTATGTTTAGCAGTGGACGTCTTCTGGGATGATGATGAAAACGAAAAAGTTCTTCATCAGTCTGTCCCAGTCCACTGTTAGACATAAGCATCACCCAAGGCACGCCACTCGGCTTTCCGCTGCCAACCTTACTTATACCGTCACTGCATCGAGTCTCTGCGCCACCTACGCTACGTTTGCTGATTCCTGGTGTCTCCTTTAGAATTCGGCTACCCCAGCGGTTATCAGTTCTGCGACAGATATGACCGGCCCACTGCCACTTCAGCTTGCTAACATGCTGAGCTATTTGTAAATTCAAGGGTCCATCTGAAAACCGTCGCTGATAGTCTTGGACTTTCAGCATTAATGCCGAGATGGACCCATTCGACAATACTTTGTGTTCTTTAGTTATAAGGTGTTTTTTATTTATTTATTGTCGAATAAATTGCTTTCCTTTCTTTCTTTCTTTCTTACTTTCTATCGGTATATGTCGGTAATTAGTTCTCTGGCGAAAAATTTCGAAGAAGCTACTCACTCGAATTGATGACAGATGACATCTGAAAAAGAAAGAAAGAACATTTTAGCAATTTTAATAAAATCCTTCAATTTCACGACATGCTAGTGTTTGCTCCGATTTAATTTTGACCAGGTCAAAACCAATAAAGTATTGTACATTTTTTTATGACTCATACCTACCATTTTTCTATATCGTTTCTTCTTTATTTACAGAACGGAAACATTAAAACGCTAAAAATATACCTTTACCTTACTCTCCTAATCTTACTCTACCTTACATCACTTTCCTACATTAATAACCGGAAATATAACATGAAATAATCAAACTAACAATAAAATATAATAGTATCTATCTATCAAGGTGTAATAATACATTCAAGTTCGACCAAATTATCTTTAGAGTTGGCCAAATGTGGGAACTAAAACTGTTCGGCTGGCTCTCAGTATGTTCTGAAAATACGATGGTGGATCCCCCATTCAGCTCTGCAGAAAAGTTGGTAAGTCTCTCCATAGTATGACCAAAAGAATGTAAGTACCAATGACCTTGAAGTTCGACCTTCACTTTCTCATTGCCCAATACAATGATATTTATTCCTTATAAGAGATGTCCTTTAAAGGTATCATCACACCTTGCATGGTACACGGTACAGTCAGCGGTAAAAATATCTGAAGAATGCATGAGCCAAAGAGCAGCTGGGTTATCATATTTTTTTATCTAGGTGATAATTAAATGCAAGGAAGCTAACTATTCGCTAATAGCATATTTTGGAAATCGGTAAAAAAAAAAAAAAAACATCGTTGATAACACGACGTGTTAAATTAACCTCAAAAAAATTTACCTTTATTTCTTAGGAAATAAAGGACAACTTTTTGAGGTTAACTTAATGTTCGCGAGTTTGTAGTTATGGAATCAGGGCCCGGGCGTTACTTTGCGCAAGTTCAAGTTAAAAACTGTTAATTAATAATAGGCTCAATCAATTACTATATAATACGCTTTTTGTTGACACGTGTTTCGCCTCTTCACGAGGCATCCTCAGGACGGGTTGACTGTTTCAGGTATAACGACATATTTGTTTAATAAACTTGTAAAATTTCATACAAACTTTTAACCCTTTTTACCCCCTTGCCCTTAATGCGCCCCACGGTTTTAACTGCGTGGACCTCAAGAACCGTAGATTTTTTCAGGAAAAAAAATTATGTTTGAAAGATAATAATTATCAATACAAGAAACCAACTTCATAATAATGTCAGAACTGGACCAAATAGAAATGGGGCCACACGGGAAGCACCAGGTTTCAAATAAAAAAGAATCATCACAATCGGTTCACCCAGGCGAAAGTTCTGAGGTAACAAACATTTAAAAAAAACAGTCGAATTGGTAACCTCCTCCTTTTGTAAAGTCGGTTAAAAAGAAATTCGGTGGCTTTTTGTACCGGTAGTGACGTTGATTGTACATGTTACATTTGAAACGACATTGATTACGTCTCCTTTTATAGATTTGAATGAAAGTTTAAACGATAATTACACTAGGCCGAACTCGTGATGATGCGGTTTTGTAATACAAATAGTTGTTGAGAAAATAACATCTACCAATACCTAAATAATATTTTTCTTTGGAATCACCCCGCACTGTTCGTTAATAATATACCTAGAGTGAATTGTCCAATGTTTTCAGAACTATTTAATCAATCTTACTAGTAGAAAAACAGAAAATCACAGATGGAGACTTCGTCCTAAATATATATAAACTATGGTCACTTCATGGCCTTCTTGAGTGTCCTATACTTAAGTATATAACTATATTATTATTTAAACTAATAACGTTATAATTACTAGTCATGTAGACTATAGAGATTAATAGTCAAGAAAGAGGGTAGACCGTTTTGTCTGTACCTAACTTATATCAGTCTCTGGCAGCCATGTTACAAGCTTTGCTTAGGTTGGGGTCAGATGACCGTGTGTGCAAAAATGTCCCAGTTATTTATTTATTATTTATTTATATTTATAAAAAAAAAAAAACTTTGAACTGTTTTTTCCAACTACCCGCATTCTTCAGTCTTCCCGTGAACAGGGCGCATGTAAATGCGCCAAAATATATGGGAAGCTCCATCCACAACCTTCTCACATTAAATATCCCGTAAATAATAATATAACTGATAATTACTATTTATTATATTGCATCTACGCCGTTATTTAATCCTGCTTTAAAATACAATCGCATCTCTCCTGCATCCAATTCTATGCACATAATATTATTATGTACTAATTATTATTTGCCCCATGACCATTACTAATAGACACGTCTCTTCCATTCAACCTCTAATATCTATTTTGATCAAAAGTTCTTCTAAACTTGGTTGTATAAAAACCGGCATATAGGGAGCTACGAGTTTTGTATTGTGCTCGTATGTTGTATTCAGTTATGTAAATGCCATGTTGAGCGAAGAGGGTCAGGTTATGTTTGTCAGGACTTCGTAAAAACATCACGAGCTTCCTGGCTTGACACACTGTTTTGTATAATAATATTCTTCGGGACACAGTCTCTCAAACTTTACTTGGATTGCCCTCTTTGGAAGAATTTAAATTGTTCTAAATTACTTGGATTTGATAAATTATTACGTCTTTTAGGTGTGAATGATGAACAATACTGAAGTTATTTTTAAAGAAAAAGAAGTCACTTTTAACTTAAAAAAAAAAAACATAATTAGACGGTTAAGAAACAATATGAACAGCGTTTTGGATTCATAATATATCTACGCATTTAATTGTATAACCAGTAACACATTTTTTTTTACTTTTCCCGTACTTTTTCGCTTGGTAACGCCGTTACGAAAACTGTAGGTAATAGCGAGTCCAGGTTGATGATTTTGTAGTAAAATTTCATAGAAAATATTAACGTATATAGATATACGTTTGCTCCGTTTGGAGTGGAGACGATGGGTCCGTGGGGGCCGGCCGCTTTAGGACTGTATCGGGACTTGGCCAGGCGATTGGTGGAGGCGTCGGGTGTTTAGAATGCTGGCTTCTATTTTGGACAGAAATTGAGCATTGCCATTCAACGTAGCAATGCCACCAGCATTCTGGGGACCTTTCCCTCTAGTAATGGTATTTAAGTTTAATTTTTATATAGTTATTTTTAGTTTTAGTTTTTAGTACTTTAAGTTTTAAAGTTATATGATTATTTACGGGATATGTACCCGTACCCGTTTTTTATATCGGGAGCTCGTTCCACAACCTTACCACGGTAAATATCCCGTAAATAATCATATAACTTTAGTGAACAACCGTGATAGTTTAAAACAGTCTTTAAGTTTTAGTTAATTTTCTGTTTATTTTGTAAACGTTGTATAAACTCTGTTGAAACCTCGATTTTTTTCTGTGTTTTTAATTTTCTTTACTACCAAGCAAAGAGAGGAAAACGTCTCCAAGTTGTAGAACCACAGGCTAATAATGCACGTTTTCCTCGGAACGGGAGTATTGTGCAAGTGTCCATTGTTAATTAATCGATTTGTATGTTAATCAGTTTTGAATGAGACTTTCTGTGTATTTGTAGGTCTTCCTTTATGTCTCGCGTAGAGATAAACACAACTAGAGGAGACCTTCCAATGTTAGCTTCACGGTCAAATGCAAATACCATGTCTAATCGTTCTAATATCCTTAAATATAGGCGTGTTAGTGGATTTTCAACGATAACGTTTAGCCAAATATTGTTTTTTTATATAGTAAAATATAAATCAAACTAATATCATATGTGTGAAAGTTTGGATGGATGGATGGATGTTTGTTACTCAATCACGCAGAAACGGCTGGATGGATTTGGATGAAATTTGGAATATAAATTGCTTTTTTTAAATTTATAATTATAATAATCTCACTCATTCATTTCATATCTTCAAAAATGTTTAAAGGCGTGAGCGAGTAAGTCGTGTGCTATGATCTTGGCACATACGAATAGTATACAAAACAATGATCACAAATTACTGAACTAAATACAATAATACGATTACTTACATTCGTTATCGATTTTTATTCTGAATCATCGATTACTCATTATATCGAATCTCACTCACGTACGCAAATATGGGCGGTTGATGAAAGTTGATTACTTTATTACTTAACATATACTTAAACAATGGGTTATTTTGCAATGAAAGTGATAGGTATTGTCAATGTAAGCATTCAGCATCATTTATTAAACCGCAACACTTTCAAAGATACGGTCGTTGTACATCTTTCTGTGTCTACTACTAACTGGCATTACCATAGATAGCCTATCAGCTATTTTATTAGAATTTGTCTTGTTAACCGACTTTCAAAAAGGAAGAGGTTCTCAATTCGACTGTTTTTTTACCTCGGAACTTTCGACTGGTTGAACCGATTTTAAAGATTATTTTTTATTTGAAAGCTGGTCCTTCCCGTGTGGTACCCGTTAGCTGGTGCTTCCATTTCAATTTGGTCCAGTTTTCACATTTTTATGAAGTCGGTTTATAGGGTTCCGTACCCAAAGGGTAAAACGGGACCCTATTACTAAGACTCCACTGTCCGTCTGCCCATCCAATTGGACAATGTCGATACCTTGAACAGATCTCGCACGACCACATCCCAAGGTGCCTACAAATAGCGTTGGTGGTAGCAACTCTTTTTAATTGCTATACCTAATCAACACCGTCAGCTCAATATGATTATCTATACGATTACTATAGTATTAGGCTTAGGAGTGTCAGCAGTAGGTAATAAATATTAATTGTTATCGTAAATTCTAGATAGAAGTATGAAGCAGATGGATCTAAAATAGATCTAATAATTGCTTAGGTTTAAAGTGTTCCTTCGTAGAAAACAACAAAATTAGTAGTTCCTATGAAACGAAATGATAACTATAAAACGTGTTACTTATAATATATGAATAGAAGTCTAGGAATTAGATTAGAGCGTCGAAATCCATCAGACGTATGGGCGCTATTCTTTACAGAGATAATGAAACTAAAAGCAATCATGTAATCGCTAAAATAACAAAGAATGTGGTGGAAGGTCGTTCCTTATCAGGCTCTTATCAATTATCAGTGTTGCCCAACGCTACGTCACAAAGTGCTGATAATTATATATTTGGAGATAACAGTTGCTTAACCTCATTATTTTGGAAAAGCTAATGTTTGAGAAGAATTCATTAGAAAAGTTTATTATTTAGGGCTAAAATTGCTAATGGGTGATCATACCCAAGAACGATAGGTGATTTTCAAAGATCAATTTTTGTAATAGGTGACTAAAAAGTTCTTTTATCCCTGATTATTCAGTCAGCCTGAACATTTTAGACTAAATGGGCTTGCCAATCAAATAAAAAGCAATAGATATAATTCTCAACCTATTGTCAAAGGGGCATGAAGTCGCGCATATTGGCGAAATAGCTCGCGACATAATTGGCGTAGCGCGACCCACATTTAAATATAGCGGTCAAATTGGATGTCCTGAACGTGGGGTCAATGCTCAGAAGGAGATAGAAAATACAGACATAGTCGTAGAGAAGTGGAAAACAAATCAAAGTCAGTCAAACAAGTCGCCTAAGCCCACAGAAAAGAGAAGTAAATAGAAAGGAAATGAGAAGGAAACTCTGTCGCCAGGTATTGTGACAGATATGTGATTGAACATTCTTATTTATTTCAACGCGTCGAACCGCGTCACAGTTGCTAACACCGTTGCTATGGGTTTATATGGGTGAAAGTGGCTACAAGAAATTTCTTACAAAAATGCCTTGACAGCCGTTCTAATTTAAACGAAAAAAAAATAACTGTGCCCATGCCTACTTGTTTTTAAATGTAAGTATAGTGTTGTAAACGTAGTAGGTAGGCACCTACCTTACCTACTAAACATAGCAAAACATTTATTTACTTACTCTATGTCGTTTTGCTGCCAAGACATTCTACGAAATGGTCCTAGTGGCATGCGCCACCCAAATTTATGCGTAGGTAAAATGGTTTAAATAGAATTGACTAGGGTGAATAGAAGCGAAACTTATATTTTTTTCGTACAATTTTTCGACCTACGAAATGAAAGATGAACCAATTTTTTTAATTTTAGGTAGGTATCAAGAATTTATTGAATGAAGTTGTGATAAGCATGGACTTTGAAGGAGGAGGAGGAAAAGTTAGGTACATTAATGTACCTAAGTACCTCCTCAATAGAACGCGTTTATAAACGATTTAACAATCAGGTGTCAAGACCACAAATAAAAATCTTGACCCAATTTTATTTTATGTTACTTCATGCAATCAAACTTTAATCTGGCTTTCAATTTACTATACACCAGTGTTTTTCAAACTTTTTCACGACGCGAGCCCCGTTGTAAGAAAAAAAAAATATTCAGGACCCCCTACCTTCCACAGTTTATAATCTGTATTTTTATATAAATTACAAATATAAAATACGTACAAACTTTTTTTTATAATTAAGTACCTACTCTCAATATATTTTTTTCTTCTTTTTTCTTTTACCGAGGCTTCGCGAACCTCGAGAGGCATGGCGACCCCCCAGGGGATCACGACCCACAGTTTAAAAAACACTGCTTTACACAAATGAAAACTTTCGTTACCTTTAAATTCGGATGATTATCATCATTATCAGCATATAATGTTCCCACTGCTGGGACACCAGCGTTCTCTCAGAGAGAGAGATCACCATGCTGGTAAATTCCATAATTATGTCATATTTTTTTTTGGTTCCTTAACATACCGGTTCCTTCTCGATGTTTTCCTTCATCATTTTTGAGTGATGGGATCGAAACGCTTCCAATTACATATTTAGTATTTACTCAATACTCAATTTATTTATTGCGATATATGTATGCATGCAGACCTTAACTAAAATGTTTTTGTCTTAAATAACACATCTTAAAATACATGTAGTACATATGACCATGTTAGGGTATTTAAATTTACATTACTTAATACTAATATAATAACTAATAATTGTTTATGCCTTCATTCTTATTGAATACTAGTTGAATAATAGTTAATTTTATTTATTAATGAATTTCGATTGACTTATTTTTTAATAATATTGAATTGACATGAATATATGATAGTTTATTGAAATTAAATTTTTAATATTATTACTAGGAAATATTGACACATCTACTCTAACCAAAACACTGATTAGTTTTATTGTTATTGTATTCTGATTCGTAATTTTTAATGTAATTTTTTATTGTATGACTCGTTACACGCCGTGGCGTAGCTGTAAGTGTAACGAGTATTTGTCTATAAATAAATAAATAAATACGTAAAAAAATACTATTTATACCTACATTGTTTTGTAAAGGATTTTCTTTTATTAACATTATATTTATTTCATGTTTTTTTTACTGTAGTCCGTTTTTCTCACACATAAACTAAGTAGTATCAATATAAAAAAACCGACTTCATCAGAACTGGACCAAATCGAAATGCGACTATTCGGGAAGCACCAGCTTTCAAATAATAAAAAAATCATCAAAATCGGTTGTTCCAGTCGAAAGTTCTGAGGTAACAAACATGATAAAAAACCAGTCGAATTGACAACCTCTTCCTTTTGGAAGTCTTAAAATACTAAATCGTCTATCGGCTGCCGAAAGACAATCTCGATCTAGAGGGCTGGCGGCGCCGCTGTATAGCTAGCCGGTGATATGAGACCAGGCGGTCTCGCTATCGCTATGAACGAGCACAGTTCCTTGACCGCTCCGTCACGTTACCGAGTCTCGAAACAATTCGTCATACATTATAATCGGTATTACTCATACATTTTAACTTGACTAAATTTAGGCCCTAGATTAGGAACTGGAATAAACAGATGCGTCACTCGCTATTTTAAACTTGCCTACAGCTGTTTGTTATTAAAAACACAGTGTTTTAAAAACAAGTTTATATTTGAGAAGCTGTTGCGATGTTTAGCATTAGGTAAATCCATTTAAGGAATTGTTTCATTTTTAAGTGTTCCTTTATTAAACAAAGATGTCTAAATATTTAACTAACCAAGTACTTTGTATCTTAGTAGATTAAGTTTATAGGGATATCAGATTCCTGTAATTTAATTAAATTATAACTAGATTATAGTTAATTGAAATTACACGAGTTAGAAATTATAATAATAAGCGTTTCAAGTTAAGTCATAATGGAATGATTATGATAAACTCGGGGAAATTACCAAGATTTAAAATAAACATAATGATGCCAGGAAATTATCAAGTTATCAGTTATGTAACTTGCTTATTGACTAAGTAGTTAGAATATATTAGTAGTTTTACTCAGTGATGTTTCCAATAACTACGTAGGTATCATTGAATTAAACTGTAGTTTATTTAAATTGCTTGTTGCGTTAGGAAATTTTAGTATTACGGGCTTTGATTGAATTATCAGATGATATTGCACCGGCCGTCCGACTGCAGCCTACCTACAACTCCGCCGCGCCGCATCGCTGCAGCAGTTTGCATTCAGTCACTCGTTACCTAGCGATGCGTAAACATCACGTGACATAATCGTATAGTATGTATCATAGATCAGAGTATATATCGGGGAATGTATGGTATGTATTGACAACTATGACATTATTTTTGAAGCACATATACAGCGTAATTTGATCTAAAATTAAATACATAAGTTTTCTAAACACTTTTTTAAACTATCACGGTTGTTCACTACATTTATACAATTACTAACCGGATATTTACCGTGATCAAGTTGTGGATAGAGTTCCCGATATTTCGGCGCAGTTACATGCACCATGATGCACCATGCACTGATTTGAATCAAATGTCTATATTTTAGCTTGCAACAAATAGCTAGAGAAAAGATAAAGAATAATCATTGAATCTTGCAAAAAAAAACTGTTTGACATTTGAATTTCCTGTCATAGGTGAAACCAAAGAGTATAAGTAATATACCGGGAAAATGGGTGAAACATCCAAAAATGAATTACAACTTGGTGTTGCCAAGTGTTCGAGTTGAAAGCTACCAGACTTTGGTTTGGTATATTTTTTAGGTTTGTATTATTTTTGGGAGTATAAAGCTCACTTCTATTTCCCGGCTGGATAACGACCACCTGTCATCACATCATATCAAGTTGAAAATCTGTCGCCTAGAAGCACAGATCTACTACCTAATATCTGTGCCTAGAAGATAATGGTGAATTCAGCATAAAAACACTTGTACAAAAATTGAATGCGATGTAGCGAGGCCGAAGGCCGAGCTTACACCCGTGCGAAGATGGGCCGGACGACTAGTATAAATATAAAACAAAGTTGGGTTAGTTACACCAATTATAACTCAAGAACGGCCGATTTTCATGGAACAACCTGCCAGCTTTCTTGTTTCCTGAGAGATAATCTGGGCCTTTTCAAGGCAAGAGTGAATAGGTATCTTCTAAGTCTGCGTGCTTCATCTTCGACCACATCGTCGCTTACCAACAGGCGAGTTGGTGGTCAACCGTGGACTTATTCGCGTTAAAAGAAAGATCTTTAATTTGTTGGATTCATCTCCGCCGCTAATAGCAGAATAAGAATTAAAATATCAGAAAAATACACAAAAAAAATATATAAAGAATATTCACTGTAATACATTTTGTATGGAACGGCAAGGAAACTGTAGAATTGGTTTTTATCATAATCGATTATTATTGTAATAGATTACAAAAATATCAGGCACTTAATTTTGGGTCCTTCTGCACTATATATCTAGTCTACAATGCAGTAATGCGCTCGCCACACGTATCAGCTATATTTAGGGCGGGTGCAGACGAGCGGGCCGAATTGATTCAACAGCCGGAGTGGCCTTAATTTTAGGAATTGGCGTGATTATGTTGTTATGCAAAACAATGTTGATTGGACGCAATCGGGTGCAGAACTGGGAGCACGTTAAAAAACGAAACGGTGAATCTCGCTCGTTAACCAATAATTGATGGATTATAATTCCAGTATTTTAAAAATGCTACAAACTCGGAATTATAAATATGCGGTTACTTGGTCTTTGTGTGAGTCGTTAGGCTATTCTGGCCACTTATATACCTACTAACTTTGATCACGGCCAGAAGCTTATTGTAATCCTTTATCTAGGCCCTAGAACATCTAAGAACTTTTACGATTACACGGGTAAACGAATCTGGGATGTAATAAAAGGAAGTATAGTGGGGCCAATTTAATTGATCACATTTGACACTTCGTCAAAATTAAGCAGCGTAACTTTGTAACGAGATTATTTATTTTTTCAAATCAAATAAAAAAAAATACAGATCATTTTAAAAATACAGATGAATTATGGCGTACAGCCAAAGTGAAGTCAAAATCGCTTCCAAAACTACTAAGTGTACCCAGTATAAAATACACGGACTCACGCAAACAAACGCGAAAAGGCAATTTGCTATTATGTACTTTGACTAATAAACAATAGACTGACAGATATGTCATTAATCCATGTCAATGTGATCCATTAAATTGGACCTACTAATAGCGTGCATCAGGAGCAAAGCCAACATGCGTTTTTACATATATAAAAAAAAAAACAGGTAATTATGAAAATTGCAGAGAAACCAATTGAATACAGGTTGGCTACAAGTAATAAATACTTACTGAGAAAGAAAGCGATAATTTGTTTGACTTTTTGTTACATCTCAGAGGTTTTACGCCCAACTCTAAACGCGGACCCAAATAGGTACAGTTTGCAAAATCACGCGACCGCAAACCGAATCTCGGCGCGGTAATGTTCGCGTTCGCGTGATTTTGCAAACTACCAATTCGGGTCCGCGTTTAGAGAGCGTAAGGCCCTGGGTATATTGCGGCTGGATCGATTAGGATTGGTGTGAGCACAGCTCGTAATAATCAATGGACCGTTCTCTACTTTCTTCAAAAGGGTCAGCATTGCCATATACAACGTGGTTATGGGGCCAGCATCATGGGAACAATTCCCACTGGTAGTTTTTTAATAGTTTAATAGTTTTTTTAGGTAAAAAAGTACAATAGCTTAACACAATGGATTTATTTGTCCAGAAATAAATTAATTTGTGATAATATTAGGATTAATAAAAACATGATAACAAACACAAGATCATAAGAAACTGGGGCTTGTTTACTTAAAAAGTGAATACGGTGAAGTAAACAAACACGTCTACTATAATACTATATACTATTATATTATATACTATACGTATAACTGCGTAATAATAATCGCAAATTAAACATTTTTTGCGTAATACGCCAAGATAACAATCTACACAGATCGTTTAACATAAGATATTATCATAACATTATATATCTACATCAGAACAATGTCTACAAGTTGTAAACTTAATAATTATTATGGAATATAATTAATCACGTTGTTATAACCGTGTACCTTTGGAATGTGGTTGTTTCATAATGTTTTAAGACCTGTTTTCTGTGCATATTGAAAATAATTACAGCACTGTTGTGCATTACTTCAACAGTAGGCAAAGTACGAATATTCGCTACATAAATACGTACCTATCGAATTCAATACAAATTTCAATTATGAAATGCAAAATTTGTATGAAATTCGATACGTATTTTAATTTTTACGTATAGCTAATACTCGTACTTGGCCCACAGAAGTATTTATGTACGAACATAATATATGTAAGTTCATAAATGCTCAGTTTCCGCTAAGGTAGGTACTTTTCTGAAACATATGTGGGCAATCACGTGAAAATATACATTTATATGTCTTAAAGTATTTTTGTTGATGTTATGCAAACAACAAAAAAATAAAGGTCCAAACTTTGAATAAAAACCATTAAAAAGCAACTTTAAAGGGATAAGTTTGTTACGTCCATGATAAAACCATTTCGAAGTGGCTATGACTAATGTATGTAAAATATGAGCCAATAAATCATCGGGAAATGTCAAATTTTTTTGTCTGTAAATAAAATAAACTTCTATGCACCTCTTTTTAGTGGACAAAAATATTCAAACCTCTTTGCACATTGAAATATTGTACGCACGTACAGGATAATCAGAGACAAAAATTGGCCACCAGCTCCTGCAGCAACGATCGAGGCTTTTTTGGTAGAAGCGTGCTCTTCAATATTTTAGACATTATGTAAATTAAATACCGAGTTTGAGAAAACGTTATTTATTATCACAGTACATACAGGGTTAACGGTAATTACCTAACAATCTTTCGCAGAGAACTTCCCTACATCATTCCATGACTTTTTACAAAACATAATAATACATTCAAATTTATTTTTTGTTTGTTTATTGTGTATGTTGTTTCAAATAATAAGACACGCGGAGCAACAGCTTAGGAGCCGACTGTGCAATAGTCGGCTCCTAAGCTGTTGCTCCGCGTGTCTTATTATTTGAAACAGCATATTATTTGGCATGCCAAATTTAGGATTCCTGCAAGCCTATCCCATGTCTATTCTGCTAGCTAAGTGAACGCGCAAGTGATAAGCTAAGTGAATGTGACTTTTTCTTGCCTATTTCTGCAGATAAATGTCAAAACATCGAATTATAAGGGTAAGAGACTACAGTCAAGGGTGATCACTGGAAATTTTTACATTTCTCTATAGTAATCGACAAGAAAAATACATCTTCACTTAGCTTATCACTTCACTTGCGCGTTCACTTAGCTTGCAGAATAGACCGGCGGAGGGGATTTCTACGCGGTTAAATTCGCGGTGCGCTGTTCTGAGACCATCATCTTATATGTCAAAAATTACACAAAAATCTGTCTAAGACTATTGGATTTAGAAAAATAAGATTTATAGAGAACCCCAGAACAGTAACCCAAAACATATCTGTTCTCATCTAGAGTGTCCGACCTTGAATGATATATCGCTCTGTAATAACTTTACCACCTGTTTTAATAGGTATAGACAAACGATCGGAAAGATTGATCGATTCTAGATCGATATTGATAATATTAAAGAGCACTTGATCATGCAAGCGAGTCGGATCGCCTTTCATGTTCTACGAGTAATTTGTTTAGATTGTAGGCACGCCCTAAACTCAAAATTAACCTCCTCTTTCATGGTCGGTCTAAAAAGCGTTATAATTCTCCCAAAATTATATTTTACTAAGAATTCAGAGAAAGACACGGACTAAAAAGGAATTAATTTCAGTTCAAAAAGATAAATAATTTCAATAAAATACGCCAAAAAAACGAACCTGCCGGTCTATTCTGCAAGCTAAATGAACGCGCAAGTGAGGTGATAAGCTAAGTGAATGTGTATTTTTCTTGTCGATTACTATAGAAAAATGTCAAAATGTCGAGTGATCACCCTTGACTGTAGTCCCTTACTCTTATAATTCGATGCTTTGACATTTATCTGCAGAAATAGGTAAGAAAAAATCACATTCACTTAGCTTATCACTTCACTTGCGCGTTCACTTAGCTTGCAGAATAGATATGCTGCTATGGGGAGTTGCGATTTACTTCTGTAAATTAATTTCAAACAATTTAACGCTAAGTAATAGCACGTTTGTGATGAGACTGACTGTTTATAATAAACTACCGCCACTTGTGGCACTAGCTCGTAAGTGTTTTCTATCTGTTTGTAATTTTTATTTATGTTGTACACAATAAAGAGTTTCTATATATCTACCGCAAGATTTAAAAGATATAAGAAATATTGACATTTTCAAATTAAGACTAAAGAAGTTGCTAATTGACCAGACTTGTAACTATTACTATACTATTACTATTCGCATATCCGTTTATTATCTTAATTTTTAAGTTTTTTACATCAAATATAATTATAAAACATAAATAATATAAAAAACTTAAAAACTAGGGTGCCGCCGGTAGCGGGGCAGGGCCCAAGCTACCGGTGGTTAGGGCTGCAGACTGAGGAACCTCCTGACAATGCGTGCCGTGTCAAGAATTACTGCCTTCTGCATCTGACCCTTGACCCAACCGTCTAGCGAGAGCCTCTTAAGGTGGTGGTCGAGGCTATTACTATTATTATTTTATGTTAATTTCTAAAAAAAAAAAAAACATTTTGCATGCCATGTTGCTAGAGCATGGTGGTCTATATTGTGTAAATATATTAACATCTGCATGTTACCCGTGTCTCCGCAAAATAAATATTATGTTGAATTTTGAATTTGAACAATTAATATCCCTAACAATATTTGACACAATTTTTGGTTGGATATTTTTATTTATTTATTAGATAACGATAATTGAAGAATTAGATGGACCGACGACATCGTGAGAGTCGCGGGCATCCAGTGGATGCAGATGGCAGGTTGTCGTTCAGTGTGGAGGTTAAAGGGGGAGGCCTATGTTCAGCAGTGGACGTCTTATGGCTGATGATGATGAATTGAAGAATTATATTAACTGTAGTGAATAACTGCGATAGTTCAAAACAAAGTATTAGGTATTTTTAATGCATGAAGCAAGAATTTACACTAAAGTACCTCAAAAATCTGGAGCACGATCGAAGCCGGGACACATTTAGGAATGGCATACAAAGAATGTATTGTTATCTAGCTAGACCAAATACTAGGATTAACTAGATTATTCTAAATCTAGGCCATAATATGACCTTATTCGTATTACAAACGCCTTATTGGCCATTTTTCACCGGACGCGGACACTTGCCATAGATTATACAGCCAGTGACCCGAGGTGTCGTTAACCCCGACTGGATTTATATATGCCTACAAGACGGCGCATTTTTTGCGGAAGGCGCTAAAATATAGAGATGGGATCTGATTTTTATAAATAAAAATTAAATTAAATATTAAAATAATAATTAGAATAGAGTTAATTAAGTAGTTCTAAATAATAATTAATTTCAGGTAGACTGCCCAAAATGCTGGCCGCGTTGCCTCGCTGGATGGCAAGGCTAACTTTCTGACCCAAATATAGGCCAGCATTTTTAATTATGTTCAAAAAATATTAATAACAAGGGGCATTTGTGAAATAGTTAATACAAGTATCTACTCAGCTTAGACTATCGATTTATATTCATAGTTTAGATTTAAATATCTTTGATTAAGGGCCGATTTTTTTAACCGCAGTTAAACGGTCAGATAGTTAACAAATCAATAAATTTATCTATCCAATAAATTAACAGGAATAACTCAGCAGATAACCTCTGACTATTGAAAAATTCGAAATCACGCTATCAATGGAATAAATCATATCTGCTTTTTTAACTGAGGATTGAAAAATCAGCCCATAGACAAATACGGGGCTACGCATATAGATTGCACTAAACCGAAAAGAGATCATTGTAGGTACTCATCATTATAAACTACTTTTAAAATGGGACCAACCAAAAAATAATTATTTTTCGCAATTTCAGGATTGGTTCCATAGTAAAGTAGTTTTTAGTGATTAGTACAATCGGCTCCTCCTCCTTTCGGCTTAGTACAGTCTATATGAGTAACCTTGTACCTATATGCATAACCATGTATAGACAGTTTTTTAGCCGACTACAAAAAAATTGGGTTATTATGAATTTGAGTGAAGAACGTATGTCATTCTGATAGTAAGTTTACAATTCTAACTCTGATTTATTGGTCTTAAAAAAAGTTTAAAACCTGCGAAAGAGTAGCTATTTGCGTGCGCGCAGCCTAGGTACACACGTGGGTTGTAATTATAAAGTTAGCTGGTTAAAAGTTAGGGTCCCAAGATGGTCAAGGTTGGCAGTAGTTCACACGTTCAAGTGGTCACGATGTTTGGTGCAACGCACATTGCACCATGTCAAGAGGCATGTGGTGTTGATTTGTTTGACATTGACACTTATTTGCCTACTGCTTTAACTACCTGTTTTCTCTGTTTTGAAGAGGAAATGAAGAGATAGTGGCTAGGCGGTAGAATGTGCGATTTACAATCTAATGTCACTCAGCTCGATCCTCGGCCCTGTACCAATCACTTATTTAGTACATAAATTATGTGCAATTTCAATGTCTTCGTTTAACAATAAAAACATAGTGAGGAAACCGGTATGTCCAAGAACCTCAACAGTCCTTTTTTTTATGATACTGGGTGACGAGACGAGCGAAGTCGCTCGCCTGATAGCTCTTCACGCTTGCCCATAACAGCTCAACGCTACTCAGAATTTTGAACTTCAACAGTTCAAAACCCTGGATGGCAACGCACTGCGCTCGTCACCCCCGAGATATAAGATGTCAAATCTCTGTGTGCCCTGTAATTTCGCTGGAAACATTGCCCTTCAATCCGGAACACAGTAGTGTTTGCACTACTGCTTGGCGGTTGAATAACTGGCAAAGGTGTGGTACTTTCCCAGGCGGACCCCTGCAAAAGAGTCACCATCACCTACCACTACAAAGACATGACATTCACCAACGTGCACTGGCCTAGCATGGTGGATTAGGGCCATCCTCATCATGCTCTCTCTCTCTGAGAAAAGGCCTGTGCCCCAGAAGTGGGTATGAGGAAAAAGATCGTTAATTGTGACGTAAAATTTAGAAAAACTGTTATTTTTAACCGACTTCAAAAAAGGAGGAGGTTTTTTTAAAATGTTTGTCAACTCAGAACTTTCAATTCAATTTATCACAAGTAACCATGGACTCAGTATTTAAAAAAATACATAACAAATATTACAATGTAAAAAAATTGCAAACAAACAAAATTACACAATTAATTAATTAAATAGAAATAAAAATAAATTAAGTAGTTAGCAAAAAACAAATCATAATAATAATGTAACAGTCAAACAGAAATAATTAATGATCAAACGAACTTACCTGTACGTGAAGTTCGATCATAATTATATGATCAGCTTAATTCGAAGCGATTTTTTACATGTTATAGTCCTGTCCCACGTCACAGCCTTGCACGGTGTTTAAAGATTTTCTAAATGTGGCAGCACTTCCCTTTCCGGTATCTCGGTCAGTAAGGGCGTGCGCCGCCATCTTTACGGGTTCCTCATTATGTTTAAAGAATAATAAAATAATAAAAAATACTTAGTGTATGGGGTAGGGATATTTTATGGGAGGGTTATTATAAATCGCTTCGAATTAAGCTGATCATATAATTATGATCGAACTTCACGTACAGGTAAGTTCGTTTGATCATTAATTATATTTCTCAGCTTAATTCTTTGCGATTTTTTACATGTTGTAGGATGTTCAGAGCAAAGAATTAAAACTCAAAAATATTTTTCCATTAATTTACTTATTATTCAAGTATTTTTTATTTTTATATTAAGGGTACTTTTTTATTGTAATTATGTATTATTTATTTGATAGAATCGTTCTAGCGAATTGTGTTGAATCATCAGCGATCAGATCTCTATTATAAAATTTTGCAAATACAGAAGACGTTTGACTCCACCCTGCGGTTTTTCTTATTATTTCGATATTCACACCTAACCTACTAGCTGCAGAGGTAGCCGCATGTCGAGTACTATGCCCGCTGAAAATGGTTGTGTCAATGCTACTCTTGTTAAGTATATCTTTAATCCAGTGGCTAAGCGTTTGCGATGTGACTTTTCGGTGAGGTTTTCTATAACTGATAAACAACTGATCATGATTTTTAGACCGTATTGAACGGGTATTTTCAATATAAGCCAATAGAGCTTTCGCTGGACAGATCTCAGGTCTATCAATAAAAAATGGCAATTGTAGTACGGGTTGTGGCGCATTTAATCTTGATGTTTTTATCAAATCTACAACATTTATACTAATTTTTGAATCATATATATTAATACAATTTAATTTTATCAGAGACAATGTCTGTACTCGGTGTGCGGTTACCAATGCTAACAATGTTACAGTCTTTTTTGAAAGTATTTCCAAACTTAAATCATCATTGGGCCAGTATCGAGCTAAGTAACTTAATACATAATTTGGATTCCAGGTCAAGTTGTATTTTGGATTTGGAGGCTTAAGTCTAAATACACCTTTCATGAATCTTTTCAGCCGATCATCATTAATATTAGGCCCCAAAAGTAAAGATATCGCAGATCGATATGAATTGACAGTACCATAACTAGCGCCTTTTTCGAAGATGGTAGTTAAGAAATTTATTATGATTGTAACAGAGCAATCTAGATAATTAAAACCATTTTTCATACAGTAATCTAACCATGCTTTTAAGCATCCATCATATTGTTTATAAGTATTATCGGAAAGAGATGCTAACATAATATCGATTGATTTCTGTGATATAGATTGGTTTGATAAAGCTTGCCTGATAACTTCACGGCAACCAGGGTAAGAGTTTTGTGTAGCTTGTGGGATAATCTGAAAGGAGATTTAAGCAGTTTAATATCTGGTCCAAAAAATAATAAATCAGATACAGCAATTTTTTGTAGAATTGGAAACCAAGGTTGAGTGGGCCAATGTGGGACAACAACTATACCTTCTGCTTTATCATGAATAATTTTTTGTAACATTTTTAAAATTACTGAAAACGGGGGAAATGCATAGAAAAAAACACCCGACCAAGAGATTGTAAAGGAATCTATGGCATATGCATCGGGATCATTTTTCCATGATACATACATCGGACACTTAGTGTTACATCTACTAGCGAATAAATCTATAGTAGGCTGCCCAAGATTGTTAGTAATTTGTTCAAATGCTAATTTGGATAATTCCCACTCTGTATCCAGAAATCTTCTTCGGGATAAAGAATCTGCTTCAACATTATCCTTGGTGTTAATGTATGACGCGAATACTACTAATTTTCGGAATTCACACCACTTCCATATGTCTCTAGCTACCTCATTCAGATGAGCATACTGAACACTTCCCATCCTATTTATGCACGAGATCGCAGTAATATTATCGATACGAATCAAAATTTCGCAATTGTAATAATCACTAGCAAAAACCTTAAGCGCGAAAAAAGCTGCTTTTATTTCAAGTAAATTTATGTGTAAATTTTTTTCATTCGACTTCCAAAAACCATGGGCTTCTCTGTTTTGGCAATAAGCACCCCAACCAGTTGTTGAAGCGTCTGAAAATATCTCCACCTTAAACTCATTAAATCGGAATGGATTACAACTTCTATCTATATGTTCAATCCACCAGTTAATATCCTTTTTTATGGTACTAGGTATAGAAATCGATTGATCATAATTTGGATTCTCGGTGAGGTGTAAATATTTTAAGCGTTCAAGTGGTTTGGTGTATAACCATTCGTACTGTACAGCTGGACATGCAGAGATTAAAAGGCCCAAAAAACTTGCAAAATCTCTTAATTTGCAACTTTTCACATTATTGAAATATTCTAAACGTTCCCTAATTTTATATCTTTTATTTATTGGCAATTTTAGTAACATATTTTTAGAATCAAACATGAAACCTAAAAATTTACATTCTGTGTTTGGTGTTAAGCAACTTTTTTCACGATTAATTATAAAACCAAGATTTTGGAGAACATTCTTTGTAAACATTACATTTTGTTGACACTCTACATAGTCTCTTCCTATGCAAAGTATATCATCTAAGAAAATAACTGAAGTAAAGTTTTTTAACCTCAAATATTCCATGATTGGTTTTAGTAATTTTGTGAAAACAAACGGCGCCGTTGATAAGCCAAAAGGTAAACAGTTAAATTCGTACAGAATATCATTATATTTAAAGCGCAGGTACTTTTTGTCGTCATTATGTATAGGTACAAAAAAATATGCGTCTTTTATATCGATAGTGGCCATATGACAATTATCAGTTATTAATTTAGAAGCTGTTCTATAATCCTCCATCTTAAAGTGGCACTTTTTTATAAATTTATTTAAGCTCTTAAGATTTAAAATGAATCTCTTATCCCCGTTTGGTTTCGGAACTAAAAATACAGATGATAAGAACTCTTGTGCGGTATGATTACATCTAGAAATCGCATTTATATTTAGTAAAGATGTAATTGCTTTAGTAAATTCCTGGTGTTCCTGTTTACTTTTTGGGTAAACATGAGGACTGTTATTACGGAACGGTATAGAATTAAATGGTATCTTATACCCATGTAGCCACTGTAAGATGATAGGATCATCAGTAATTTGACGCCACTTTGGAATAAAGTGACGCAGACGACCAGAGTATCGTACCTCGGTGTTCAATATCTCCTGGTAGACCTCGCGGCTGGCGGACGCTCTGCTGTCTCCCGCTGTTGAAAGCTGCTCCTGGTGGGCGGCGGCCGCTGTGCAGGGCGCGGTTTTCCTACGTTTGGTCTGTTCGGCGCCTTTCGAGGCAGGTTTCTCCAGTTTAAATGTTTTTCATTCTTATTGTTTTTAATAAAATTATTTTTATTAAACGTCTGGCATTTTTCATTCCTTACGGGTTTTAGATCTGTGCTCGATTTCTGCACAGTTTTGGCTGATTTCAATCTTTCGGATAAGTTTTCGCCGAATAACAAAGAGTCCCTCTTTGAGTCTATTAAAGTCTCTCTGAGCTCAGATTTTATAGACGACACAACGAACCCACGTCGTGTTCTCGTTTCGGCGTTGTAGCTGTCGCATAAGAGCCGGCATGCGTCACTTATAGGTTTAAGTATTTGGGAATGGTCCGCTTTTGTTAAAATAAGTTGGACCGCTTGTCCTAGTGCAGCCACGGCGATGCCGAGTTGTTTTTGCTTTGTCATTATGGCGGTATCTCTTTTTGCCATTGTTTCCGCCAAGGCCGCTTTAACCTCTGGATTTAAAGTCGGCGCCACAAGCAGAGGGCAATTTTCCGGAATTAAATAATCTAAAATTATTTTTTCCTTTACTTCCTTGGTCAGGCCGTTTGCCAATATATCTTGCCATCTTGAAGCCAAGTCTTTATGGACTGCTTTTCCGAATTTTGTATCCGGCTTCGGCGCATCTCCAAGTAATGCGAGAATTTCATCATCGAGCATTTCATCTTCATTCTCGACGGTAGCTGGCTGCGACGAGCCGTTTTGTGGCTCAGGTGCTAGGGCGCATGCTGAAGTGCGCGTTGGGTCAGGCGACGGAGCGCGTGACGGCTCTGGCGAAGGGCTTGGCGATGGTTCGGCCGAGTGGTTTGATACGGTAATCGTTCGTGATGGATCCGTTGAGTTAGATTCATCAACGAGTTCTGGAAAGAACAATGATCTTTTTTAAAGAATTGTTTTTTTTTTTTTTTTTGAGGGTACCTACATTTAACATGACAGAGATAACCCAGATGGTGTCTCGCATCATAAACGTGAGAAAGGATATATTTCGTGACAGTAGTAACCCTTCATGGTAGTACGCATCACATATCCTTTGTTTTTTATAATGTAGAAGAAATATAAGTAGTGACAGTAGCAACCCTTCATGGTAGTACGCATCACAATTTCATCTACATGTTCAAACTAAGATATTAACACTTATTGCAATAATAATAAAATTTAAAACAACTAACCTTCTGAATCACTTCCCGATGAAATAATTCGACGTCGGCGTTTTCGCAATTTTTCTTGAAGTCTCCTAATCTTAGATTGAATTTTTTGTTCACCTGTACTTTTTCGTTTCCCCATGTTCTTGTTTTTTACTTTGTGTGCGAAGGCTATGAGCACGGAAACACGAATGAGGAACCCGTAAAGATGGCGGCGCACGCCCTTACTGACCGAGATACCGGAAAGGGAAGTGCTGCCACATTTAGAAAATCTTTAAACACCGTGCAAGGCTGTGACGTGGGACAGGACTATAACATGTAAAAAATCGCAAAGAATTAAGCTGAGAAATATAAATCTAAATTATTGTAGATTATTATTTTATGAATTAAGATTAGGTAATAATTTCAATTTCCTAACCGGCATTGGAAATGCGTCACTCAGGCATGCCATCCAGCCATCCATACCATGTCCATGTCAGCCATGTTCGACTGGGTGATCCGATTTTGATAATTATTTTTTTATTTGAAGCTGGTGCTTCCCGTGTCCCATTTCAATTTGGTCCAGTTCTGTAATTTTTATGAAGTTGGTTTTTTATTGATAATTTCTAACTGTAGATAACACTGACGGACGTTAGACTAGCAAATAAATGATATGTTTTCAAGGTCAGAAATGATTATGCAAGTAGACGACGAGCGGAGAAAATCGCCAGAACCGAACGACACGAAATAACAACGAAATAAGTAACACGTAGGTGAGAATTTTACACTCGATTCGAGACAGTTGTGTACATGAGTGTACATCAATATTGCGCACCTCTTCCATCTGTCGTTTGTGTACCTACAGTGTCTCATACCTTATACTTATCATATTATGTCAAAAATCTATACATCTATATTCTATAATCTATCTATACATATAAAAAACGTAGAGATAAAATAATCTGTAATTGCGAGATATAAATAAAACCAACCAAGTGCGAGTCGGACTCGCGCACGAAGGGTTCCGCACCATTATCTATAAAATAGGCAACAAAATCGTCTCTGTTGTATGGGAACCCTCTTTAATATTTATTTTATTTCGTTTCTTAGTATTTGTTGTTATAGTGGCAACAGAAATACATCATCTGTGAACATTTCAACTGTCTAACTATCACGGTTCATGAGATACAGCCTAGTTACAGACGGACAGACAGACAGATGGACGGACAGCGGAGTCTTAGTAATAGGGTCCCGTTTTATGCTTTGGGTACGGAACCCTAAAAAAACATAGCAAAAAATAAGCAGCTGAACACTTTGTCACTTTTTAGAATTATTGTCTGTTTGTTTGTTTGTCCACGCACATCTCCTAAACCACTACACGGATTTAAATGCTGTTCTTACGAATATGCCATATTCTATATGACCAGATTGAAGTAAATTTTGCCCTTGATAGCCTATCAAGGGCAACATTTTGACAAAAGTTATTAGTTTATACATACATAACAAAACAAATAAAAAATTAATGCAAATACATGCCTATTTTTAGTATCAAATACATACACGTAATAATGAGTAAAAACTCTTGTATGAATGGTTTTTGTCATGTTGTGGACAAATGACAAGTGCTGCACTTTCGATATGGCAGATGAATTCAATAGATCGCAAGCTACCATCAGTCCACAAAACAAAAAGTACTAATCCTAAAAATATCTTAGCTTAAGGCCCAATGCCGGTAGGAGGCGGGATCGCGGAAAAAGTTGACTTTTCCATAGCTCCTTGACAGACACTCTTGACAGAGACTCCGCCGCCGGCGCTGCTTTGATTCCTCCCTCCCAGTTAACGTAGTACCTATGAATCTGTTTATTATTTTTTACACATCCGTGCATTACTTCTTTTTTTGAGCTTTTATTTGAGACGAAGCAAGTCCTTAGCTTGATAACCGATACGCCGCCAATAGCTGTTGCAGACCCAAATATTATTATATTGAAATTCTGCACTGTGAGGTGCTTACGTTACCTACTTCAACTTGATTGTTGTACTTGTATCTCTAACTGACCATAGTAAGTACTGAACATATCTATGGGAAAGGGCGGGCCCTATTAGGGCATCAGTTTCCATTGAGATTTATGGGACGGGGTGCAGCGGACCACAATTGGATAATAGGCCATTTGTCGGCCCTCTTGGACGTACTTCTGCTGCTTTTGCAATGTTTTCTACTTATTTTTCTTGACTTGTTATTAGAAAAATATGGCTGCCTACCAATACTATTTATTATACTTAAGTATCAACTAGCTTTTATAAAATTGCCTGTAATATTATACATTGGAAAGAGGGTGAGTTTGTTTAATTGTGTTTCTTCTTCTACGTCAATAAAAATACTACACACTGCATAAAAAGATACTTTAATCCAAATAAAACTAGGTACATTTTCCCTCCTATAATATCTATTACACTTATATACCTGCAAGTGTATTTTGCATATATATGCGCAGAAGGCAGGATTACTCCCAACTAAGGTAACGGGGCTGTCAAATATATAGAAAGGTTTGATTTCAGCTCTTTTTGGAGACTAGAAAATGGCATAAACACTCGATAACTTAGAAAAATGCGTACCAAATGCTTAAAAATATATTGGGATCTCCTTGCTTTTTACTTCTTGGACTTAACTTCTGCTACTAGTTTAATCTGTGACAAAAAAAAACGATAAGTTCCCACCAAAAAAGCAAAATGGCGAAGCACCGTTGACAGGTGCACATACGTTCGGAAACGCGCGCGGCACGCGACTATTTCCGAACCTATTCCTTTTTTAAACGCCACCCATTCAGAGAGCGTGACACTTGCACTTCTGCCTTTTTGCCGCGATGTTGGCATAGACAGGGTCATTAGATCTGGAATCGCTTCTATTTCAGCGAGGAATGCACTCTGTAGGTGGTATGGAACACTACAGTCAGTATTTAAGTGATTACTTGTCGATGTATTGTAGAGTCACTTTTTAAAAGTATATTAACCAGCATGGTGATAGAGCCTTGGAAGTTTTGGCGGCAACGTGAAAAAAACAAGTCGCCTCATTGTATAATTTCAAGACAAGAGTGAATAGGTATCTTCTAAGTCTACGTGCTTCATCTTCGACTACATCGTCGCTTGCCAATAGGCGAGTTGGTGGTCAAACGCGGACTCATTCGCGATAAAATAAAAAAATACAATTAAACACTGTTTTAAACTATCACGGTTGTTCACTTACAGTTAAGTATATGATTAAGTACTGCAGTGTTTCTCAAACTTTTTCACGACGCGACCCCCTAAGTATGAAAAAAAATCGGGACCCCCAAAATACAGATTATAAACTGTGGAATACCTCCCACAGTTTATAATCTGTATTTTATTATATTACAAATATCAAATACGTACAACCTTTTTTATTTTTATAATTAAGTACTCATTAATACATCTTTCATGAAAAAAAAATTTTTTACTCTTGTTTTTTTTTTTTACCGAGACTTCGCGACCCCCGGGACCCCATTATAGAGATATGGCGACCTTCCAGGGGGTCGTGACCCAAAGTTCGAAAAACACTGATTTACGGGATATTAATTGAGCTCCTTCCAAAACCTTACCACGGTAAATATCCCGTAAATAATCATATAACTCATTTGTTTTAGTTTCCTAAACTTATGTATTTTCGAGTTTTAATCTACACTAATATTATAAAGAGGAAAGATTTGTACCTATTTTTGTATGTTTGTAATGAATAGGCTCCGAAACTACTGAACCGATTTGAAAAATTCTTTCACTGTTGGGAAGCTACACTATCCCTGGGTGACATAGGCTATATTATATTTTGTAGCGAGGCCGAAGGCCGAGCTTACACTCGTGCGAAGCCGGGGCGGACGGCTAGTGTTTAATAATGGTGGATTTTTATTTATTAAGTGTCCATGTTTGTGCTTGAGTGTGGAAATTATATAATGTGGCAAAACGTGTATTTTCATGACGAATCCAAAACTTGACTCGAATTTTCATTTTAAAAGTGCTTTTCGGCAAATATCGGTATGTCATCCCATTATGTTATAAATAAACAATAATATTTATAAATGTAGAGCGAGGCAGCTGTGCAAACATTTTACTAGACTCTTCTATAATACCTACTGACTTGATGATCAAGAGCAAAATAATTATAATTATTAAACACTATTTTATAATCAAATGTGTGTCAAGTACACTATTAACTAATAGTTATTGTTTTGATTTTAAAATGTTTGAAGGTCTGTAAACAATAAAATCGAATTAAAAAGTTATTTATAAAGTTTTTATCAGATACTATATTTTTGCATAAGTTCAAGTTTTTATGTTCAACAATCAACAAAGTTTAGATCATATTAGAAGTTTCTGACACTAGTGACAACCTAGACTAGTTCTAACAAGCAAACTAACAGACATAATAAAAGAGATATTGTTAGTTCCTTACATTCATTTTTAAGCCGACGCGAAAAAAGGGTTGTTATAACTTTATCGTGTGTATATATTTGTGTGTTACTGTTTGTATGTATTTACTTCAATTATATTTGTTTATTATTTGTTAACATATGGTAATAATTTATTAATTCGGTATAAGGACCATCTGTAGCGGTAAAAGCCTCCTATATCTTTCTCTATTTCTGGCAGTTCTGGATCAAAGCTTACCCACGATCTTTGCTATATTGTCCCGCCATCTTTAGAACGGTCTGCCTGGCTCACGCTTTCTATATCTACAGACATACCTACGTAGTATAATTAAAATGCTTCCTAACAAGAAACTATCCGAAATAACCAAATCTTGAATTCCCGACCTACCCCAAGCCTGTCCCATTCTGTTTCCTATATAGAGGATTAAAAGGATTCCGTATATTTTTGACGTTGATCAGAGACAGGCTTATAAGAGTAAAATAGGAAACGCTTTATTTTGGGTGGCATTTGAGACGGATATATTTGGTTAGAATGTTGGATTATTAAATGATTTATTTACAGTTTACTCTAGCTCGTTCTACGTATATTATTCAAGAGAGTTATAAAGCTTGATTCACATTCGGGTCCGTGCGGGCGGTGGCGACACGGCGATCGCGTAATCCACTCGTAATTGTCCACATCCAATGGCTCGGATTCCACCAATCGCATAGTAAATCATACTAATAAAAAAAAGGAAAGCGTGTGTTGTTGGTGTGTTTGTCCTTCTTTCAAGCAGGAACAGAGCAACAGGTCGACATTTTTTCCTCATGTATAATATATAGGTAGTGATGATGATATAGTTGGAAGACAGAACAATTTTGACCCCAAAAAAGATAGGGTTCCTGCGGAGCCAGAGGGATAGGGCGCACGAGTGAAACCGCTAACCGAGCTAAGCTTTTGCCACAGACCACAGATAAAAACAAGTGGTTAGTCTAAGTTCAGCGCGATTGGTGCTATGCGGACAATTGTAACATAGGTACTTTTAGCTAAATTTCCCAGAACGTTTAAGAAAGCGAAACTGAGCTTTCGGGAATAAAAAAATATATTACGCGTCGAATACAGAACCATCTTCTTTTTCTCGTCAGTTAACAATTAACAACTGAAGTGTCGCGCCCTGGGCCTTTATTCTGCACGGGCCAAACGCGCTGTATCGTGGCGCGTTAACTTCCAAAAGTTGAACTTTTTTTCCTAAGCAATAGAGGCCAACTTTTTGAGGTAAACTTTAGGCAGCGCGCGTTTGCCCGTGCGGAATACGGGCTCTGATTCACTAAAACATGTAAGAAACACGGCTCGTTAAGTTAAACTCTAAAAATAAGGCCTCTATTCCCTAGGGAAAGTACTGTTTATTGTTTAATAATGACGTATTGTTGTTGTTATTTAGAGTGTGTGTGATGCTACATAGAGTGTATCATTGTATGGACAATAAGGTAAAACAACAAAAGTCAAGTAATTTCGACGTTTTAGGGAGTTTAACGTTAAATCCAGTGTCGCTATATAGAGTTTATACTGTAGATACCTTGGTAGATACAAACTCACAAACATACATACAAGTACAAACGTCGAGCTGTCCCGTAAACTATAAGACCTTCGTTTCGCTCCTTGTAAAGGTATGTTGTATTAACAAGAATTAAATATTTACATTTTCTATTAAATAATACGTCCGCAACAATAAACCTACTAACGGAATGAACCACGAAGTATGATTGAATATTATGAACAAGTAGGTGGCGCCTGAGACCTGAATCAATTTAAATATAGCATTTAATGCGCAGCCGCAGCGTACAGCGTGCTGCATTCTAAAGTGGATCAATTACTGACTATTCTTGGAATTCAATATGGATTATATCAACTTAGAATTTTTAATAACGACCTTAGTCAGTTTTATACCCTAGGTGGCAAACAAGCTAACGGGCCGCCTGATGGTAAGCGATCACCGTCGCCTATGGATACCTGCAACACCTGCATTCCAGATACGTTAGACTCTATTAACTCGCCTTTTGAAGAAAACCATATTATAGCTACTCGAAAATGCCGCAGGATGGGAGCTCATTCCACAAATTGCAGGTGTGAGGCAAAACAAGATCGCGTAAGTCGCACAGTGTGCGATTTCCACCGATCTATGATATGTGGATGAACTTTCAGGTGGCGGCTGGTGCGATGGTAAAACCGCGATACTGGCTGATGCCAGCATCGAACAGTTCTTCAGAACATTCTCCGTTGTAAATGCGAGTAGGAATTCGGATCATCACACTATTCATACAAGTTTTATAAATCCGAAAGTGTGAAAAGGAACGATTTGTGTTTTTTTAAATAATTGTTTTATTTTGGCATCCTTGACGCCAATGACCAGGCCCGCGAGCTATCCCTAACATGATCAGGGGAATTGCCTAACTATTGCACATTTATTTCTATTTACTTTTTTCTGAACCTTGCTTGTCAATTCTGAAAAAAAAGAACAGAAAAAATTCCTACTTAAATAAAGTAAAATAGCGAAAATAATGGAAAATCACGTGTTAATTTACGGTATACACAAAGTTGTTTTAAAATTAAGTAATAGACTTGCGTTTGACCCATTCGCCCGATGCTAAGCGATGATGCGGTCTACGATGGAGCGCGCTTGCCTAGAAGAAACCCACAGAAAAGAGAAGTAAATAAAAAAAAATTAACAAAAAAAATATATTTTCTGTGAACAAACCGTGAGTTTTCAAAAAAGCTCCCAGTTTTAGAACATTCCGAAAATTTTGCAATAACTTGAGCATCAGGCGTGAAACAAACGGCTATAAAATAACTTATATTTTTATCTAACTTAACAGCACAACAGTAACTTATCGCTTTTAAAGTTATGTTCAAGATAAAGTTAACCGAGCCACGTATCAGATTTCCTCCTTATGGTTCATTAGTATCGCACTCGCGGAGAATTCTAATAGCAAGACAAAGCTTAGAACATTCAAGCTAAATAGTCATCTCCACGAGTAACTAAAGTCACAACTATATTTTTTTATTCGACAACTAGCTGAAGGAACTGTCACATTTCATCGGGATAAAACTTTCGTACGTTACTCTTTCGTCACTCTCTGAGCCTTCAACAAATTTCATATCTAATTGTTGATTTGTTGTTACGTGCGTCAAACAAACAAACTTTTTCATTTATAATATTAGTTTAAAAAGCTTGGTCTAGACCACTATCTGCCTGATGTTAAGAGATGATGGAGCACGCTTGACTAAAAGAAACCGATTCTCTCGTGATTTGAAGACGCCACAGATTGTAACCAGCGGGGAATACCCATTCAGGCAGTGCATTCCACAGACTAGTAGATCGCACAATAAAAGTGGAATCAAAGCGCTGCGTACGGGTTTTCGGAATGTGAACCATAAAGCGGTGTTGATTTTTCGAGCCCTCTCTGACAGTCCAATAGAAAAATTACAGGCATCAGGGTCAACAACACAATAAAACGCAAGCCTATCTATATACCTACTCGTATATAAAAGAAAGTCGTGTTAGTTACACTATTTATAACTCAAGAACGGCTGAACCGATTTGGCTTAAAATTGGTGGGGAGGTAGCTTAGAACCAGGAGACGGACATAGGATACTCTAAAAACGGCTGGACCGATTTTGATGAAATTTTGTGTTCCTGGAGCGGGTCATAGTAGCGAGGCCGAAGGCCGAGCTTACACCCGTGCGAAGCCGGGGCGGTCGACTAGTTATTCAATAAAAAAAACCACATCAGAAGTGAAAACTTAAGTAGTAATTCACCTATTCTACAAGAGATGGCGCTGTTTTAAAATACACGGTACAGCGTTCGGTGACGATGACGCGAGTTCCATGATTTTTGTTCACCCAAAAGGGCTCAACTCGCCTAAAGAAGTTTTCACATAAAAAAATACATTTAGTTTCAGTAGCTTGCAGCTCAGTAAAATCACTCGTGCAGATGTCTCTTATTTGGACGCTACAAAAATAAGTGCACGCGGTTGACACTTCTCGGAATGGCTGGTGTCAAGTGGCGACAGCACGCGTCCTGCGTACGCGCAGCCGCGCGCTGACAGTGAGCGGTTAGCGATTCATTCCAATATACCACACGATAATAAAAAAAAATAAGAGTAGGTAATAATATATTTAATTCAACTGAGTGAGTCACTAAATATAAATATTGATGCGAGAGAACTTTAGCAATTAAGTAACATAAGATTTAAAATTGATTATTGTTGTTTTTAATTTTCTATCGGGATTAAAGCGAAAGGCAATTTAAAAACATTTGCTCAAATCGCGAAAGCTCGGAAGTTACATTTGATTTAAAAAAGAAAAAAAATTGTGGGAAAATTAATTATTGCTATACAGCGGGGAAATTCTGCCAGTGTTCTGGGAACCCTACCGCAAGGCGTTTTATTTTTTTACATGTTTTTCTATTAAATTTTCTTGTTATAACCATCTTTTAGGTAAGTGTTTTTTTTTACCTTGATAAAAAAATATAAATGTTTATTAAAGGACAGCCAAAGACATGGTAAATGAAATATAATATAAATTATATAACTTATTATGGAATTAAATAATAACAAAGAGGAATTATTGGCGGGTGCCGTTCCTCACACCATAGACCAGCTCAATGCCATCAAGAACTCACCAGAACAGTCCAGAATTCATTGAAATAATAATAAAAAAAATATCATGTAGAAGGTATGGGTAACTAAAACGAAAATTGTTAAAAAGCACGCAATATTAAACTGTTATTATTATGACTAGAGAGGAAGTGACGATATCCAAACGGCTGCAGTGCAATGAGTTGAAAAGCCGAAGATCAGGCTGAGCAGTGGTGTGAGATAGGCTGATTATGATGATGATGTATAGCATGTAATGTGAACTACGTTTATGAATTCCGTATATTTTAGAGATGACTTTTGATGCAATAAATTAAATTGAAGAGAAACATCGAAATGCTTTTACGTTGAGTGCTTTGTAGAAATAAAAAAAACTACCTCTAACTTGACATAAGAAAGTGGAATTATGTAATATTTACTAATATTGTGAGGAGTTAAAGTTTGTATGTTTGAGCTTGGTATGAGGTATCCGAAACTACGATCTGATTTAAGAATTTCAGTCAATGATAGAAATCTGAAATATCCTAGGGTGTTTTGTTCACAAGCAGACGAAGATACAACATACCTTGTTAAAGATTTATTGCTATTTACTCAGGTTTAGGCTTTGTTTCAGAATATCCGGTTAAAATTCCGATTAAGGCAGTGTTTTTCTTTTTCATGTCACGACCCCCGTAATATGAAAAAAATTTGCCAAAAAGCCTTCAGTCTTTATAATCTGTATTTTATTATATTACAAACATCAAATAGACGTACAACATCGTCACATTTTTGTGATTGTTGATTGATTGATTCTTATTGATTGTTACGAATGCTCTTTAATTCATATTCCCTTAATTACTTAAATACAATTTGAACTTTTTTTTTCTTTTACTTATTAGGCTTCGCAACCTCCCTCAACCCTTATAGAGACTTCACGACCCCCGGGGGGTAGCGACCCACACGTTGAAAAACAGTGGGTTAAGGTAATAAGAACTTGTCTATGAAAGCCGTAACAGACATACGTACCACGTAACACGGACCGCCGTTTGACCAACAGGAAAGAGAAAATTTTCTCATTCCCTCCTGTTAATTAAACACGTGATTGCGTTTCGCAATCATTATAAAGAACTTACCATCATAATAAAGTTTTTATTAATTTGAATGTCAGTTGCTAATAACAATTTATTAGTTGGTTAGGAAGTTTTTTTTTAATTATTACCTCTTTGAGGATTTTGGCCAGTGTCAAGTATAAGTTAGGGAGTTTGACCGTAAAAACTAAAAATGACGTAAAAATGCGGCGTTGCCATTTTGCTGCTCGAGTAATATAGAACTAAGTATTCTAGATAACTTTAAGTTTTATCTTCCACATAATTTGTACATTTGGAACGAACCGTTACAGATAAGAAATCATTATAAGTTAGAAGGCAGACTCCTCGATAATAATTAATTACATGAAAGTACTCGGATTATTCTATAAATAGGATTAGAAAAACATGCTCTAGACCAGACAGATGCCTGACGGATGTAGTTACATTGTACGCCAAGAGGTGGGGTACTATCTCACTAGGAATCCGCGTTGATGGATAGAAACCACGCTAATACCAACTCAGCGCGTATACCGCGTACCCCGATTCTATGAGACCCCGACCCCTGGCTTGCCTTAACCGGCCGTCTGGCGTCGGATACCGCAAGAGCTAAAAACCTGCTGCTCCAGGGTGGAAGTGTTAAAAGGCATAACGCCGCGAGTAGCGTTTAGTGAAAGTGCAGCACACCTCTCGACAACCTAAGCCAGCCACGCCTATTTTAGTTTTGGTTTTTAGTGTAAGTTAGGCACTTGCCAGTTAAACAAAAAATTGAAAAACATGTAATTCGGTTACTTGGACGAACTCATAATTTTTTTCACCGAATGGTAATTGCATATATTACTAATTTTGATTTTTAAATAGATAATTATTTTATTTTGTAGTGTGCGTGCCCGACTCGCACTTGACTGGTTTTATTTATATGTATGTATTGTTACTCAGCCTAAATAATTAGATACTCTATAAATAAATACAAATAGTTGTTACCGCGTTAACAGTGAACTGGTAGTACAGAATCACGTTATTATGACGGTTGAAGGTGAGCCGGTTTACCGCGATCATATAAAAACAAGACGATGCTAAGGATTGCAGAAGACAACCTATTAAAAGTTTAATATTATTAGCTATTAAATCTCTATGCCCTAGCAGTTTACTAGAAACATTGTCTATCATTCCAGGACATATTTTGCGCGCTACAAAGTTTGCACACCACTTCTTAAGTTAAGGTTGGAAGAGATTGCTCTTAGCGATGATCTACCAACTGTTGCACAAGTTTATTGTTTTTTTCATGTGTATATGTAATTTGTGATGTTAACAATTAGGGGCCTTACTTAAAAACGTTACTCAAGTAGATCTATGTTTTAAAATGCTCTCTCGACTTCTCGCTGACGGCAATCGTCACACGGAAAAACAAGACGGAGCATATTTAAGCATATGTCAACTTGAGTAACGTTTTTATGTAAGGCCCAAAGAGTTTATCATTATGTACAACTTACAAAACAGAAAATTTACGAAAACTTAAAATACTAACTAAAAACTAAAACTTAAAATAACTATATAAAAACTTAACAACTTAACTTACATATTGTGTTTAAAGAGTGCTGTGAAATACTATACTAAGAGACGTACGCCTGTGTATGCTTGCTTCCTCGACCTCTCCAGGGCCTTTGACTTAGTTTCGTATGACATTTTGTGGTCAAAAATGAAGGCCTCTCATATGAACTTATTAACGTGTTCAAGTATTGGTACGGGAATCAGATTAATAATGTGAGGTGGGCAGGCACGCTGTCGGATCCGTACAGGCTGGAGTGCGGGGTGAGGCAGGGCGGACTCAGCTCGCCCTCTATTTTCAACTTGTACATAAATGGACTGATCGAGGCGCTCAGTGGACAACATATCGGTTGTCACATAGATGGCGTCTGTTACAATAACATTAGCTACGCGGACGATATGGTTCTACTGAGCGCCTCGGTCTGCGGCCTCAGGAAGCTGATGAGTACGTGTGAGAGCTATGCAGCTGATCATGGCCTTATTTATAATGTAAAAAAAAGTCAGTGCATGGTCTTTCAGGGCGGACAAAGAAAAGTTGATGAAATGCCCCCTGTAAAATTAAATGGCTTGTCGTTACAAAGGGTAGATGTGTTTAAATATTTAGGCCATCTAGTGACACCAACCCTAAAAGATGATGCGGATGTTGAGCGGGAACGGAGGGCGCTGGCGGTCAGAGCGAATATGGTGATCCGCAGGTTTGCACGGTGCTCGACAGAGGTTAAAATAACATTGTTTAGAGCTTACTGTACCACATTCTATACCTGCAGCCTGTGGGCTGACTACTCGCAAAAATCATACAGCGCCCTTCGCGTCCAGTTCAACAACGCGTTCAGGATGATGTTGGGTCTCCCCCGGTACTGCAGTGCGTCGACAATGTTTGCTGAAGCCCGCGTAGACTGCTTTTATGCGACGATGCGAAAGAGAGGCACTTCGCTACTGCGGCGGGTGAGGGGGAGCTCCAACAGCATGCTGGCTGCGCTAGCGGACAGACTGGACTGTCCCTATATAAACCAGTGTTGTCGATTGCATGTTCTACACCTATGTGGCTGACATGCAACCGACAATACTGTGTTAGGGACTATTTTATTTAATTTTTATTTAATATGATTGAATGTTAGAATATGTTAGATCTATTTTAATATTATAATTTAAATTTAATGTGACTCTCAATAATTTTTAATTTTTTATGTATAACAATATGAGTCGTGTTACTTGAAATAAATAAATAAATTAAAATTAAATTAAACTAAATGACCATCAGTGGAGGGAAAGGTTCTTATAATGCTGGCGGTATTGCCGCGTTGATTGGCAATGCTTTTTTTTGAGTTTATCTATTTATGATGATTGGATAACTTACAGGTAACCAGTATTTCGGAAACCGTATGAGAGCACAAACAAAGGGTATAGCACAAGGGAGTGGAGGCTGAATATCCAGCAATCGATAAAATTACAGTTTCACAGTTTTAGTCACAACACAGTATAAATAGAAATATAATAAGAGTATTAGTGGGATATTTTTTGCACATACGGTCATCTGACCCCAAACTAAGCAAAGCTTGTAATATGGCTGTCAGAGACTGATATACGTACATATATATTTTTAAATACATACTTAAATATATATTAACCCCCAGGCGTGGAACAAACACAAATGTCCATCACTTGATGTTTGTCCTAGGTGGAAATCGAACCCACGCCCCCAAGCGCAGAAGGTAGGTTCACTACCAACTAAGCCACCGGGGCAGTATCTAAGTAGTAATAGTTCTAGATTTTCACTATCTCCAGCCATCCTTACATCAGTGTTGGGTAAAGACCTCTATTTTGCTGTGCGATCTGCCGCGCTCCTGTTTTATTCCAAGTAAGTTTATCTAGATAAAGATGTGAAAATAATCCTAAGTTATGCGTCGATTCCCACGATATTCTTACCGCTTCAGCCCTCTATCAGTACCAAAGTAACCGCACTTGAGTTTCTCTAGTTAAGTTACATGCTTAATGGTACTTATTCCACCACCTGATTGACGGATGCCGCATTCTATTGAGGTATAAATCAATGCGTGACAGCATCTAGTTTCACTTACATTACTAAGCTAAGATAGGATTAAGTAAATAACTAAGTACCTATTTTATTTATATTACACGGGAATTACTCACGTAAGATTAAGCCGGTTACTCCGACTATAGTTGCATCCGCATTCGGCGGTCTTTATCAAGGTGTATGCGCGCGCGCATTAACCTTGAAAATAAATGAATTCCCGTGTGATATAAATAAAATGTGTGAAAATCACTTCAGTTTCCACATTAAAAATAATACCTACTCATAGAAGTCGTCTTGTTATGTTTTTTTTCTTTAATTCTCTTCTATACAAATTCCGTACCTAAATTATGCAACTGTGTGTTTTGAACCTTTTTGATCGATATCTCGGAAAATGTAACTAATGTCTGATAAGATCAGAAAAAACAAGATATATATGCTAATGAAGCGTGACGGGTGCGAACGCATCAGAACTAGATCAGGGTTTATGCCTTTAGACGAACTTACCTAGCAGACCACCTTTCCGCTCTATATTCTTATTTTATTTTATTTATTAAGAAGCAGCAAACAGCCATATTATAAAATTGTATAAGAACGTGGATAGATTAATAAACTTAATAATAACGCAGCCCACAGCACTATTCACAGATTAATTACATAATTATATAAATTTAATAAATTTATGGTACTGAGACGTGGTCCTTAACTGTTGGTTTTTTGGAAAAACTCAGAGTCACACAACGGGCAATGGAGAGAGCTATGCTCGGAGTTTCTTTACGCAATAAAATTCGGAACATAGAAATTCGCCAAAGAACCAGGGTCACCGACATAGCTATTAAAATTTGCAAGTTGAAGTGGCAATGGGCAGGCCACATCGCTCGAAGAACTGATAACCGATGGGGAAGAAAGGTTCTTGAGTGGAGACCGCGAACCGGAAGACGCAGCGTAGGTAGGCCTCCCACTAGATGGACCGACGACATTGTGAGAGTCGCGGGCATCCAGTGGATGCAGATGGCAGGATGTCGTTCAGTGTGGAGGTTAAAGGAAGAGGCCTATGTTCAGCAGTGGACGTCTTCTGGCTGATGATGATGATGATGATAAATTTAATGGAAGAAAGGGTATAGGATTAGTTGATTTGCAAAACAATTTTTTTTCTTAACCTATGCTGTCCCAGTGTTGGGCAGAGATCACTCCCATTTAAATATACTTATATAAATGTTTTTTTATTTCTTACATGTTGACTATTCTTTAGTTCATTGGTATCGCTACAAGTTTTTTAGTGCGCGTGAAAAACTTGTAAGTGAGCCGTACTTACAGTTTTACGGTATGGTGAAAAAAAAAGTACACGATCGATACTTGTACTAAGGCATATCTTCCTCCTTTTTCAGATCTGAGCATGTGGGTTAAATAAGTAGTTACAAGTAAGTCTAATAAAATATTCTATTCTATTCTAATGTAGAAAATTTCGTACGCAAGAAATTGAATCGTCATCATATCGTACGAAGTTGCATTGAACTTGCAATTAGATAAAATACTTTCGACCCGTCATATTTACCTCTACCTACTATACAGAGAATGGATTTCAACGTTCCTAGAAGTATAATTATAAAGTTTATATTTAGTCATAATAGCGGCCGTGGGTAGCTGAGTCAGCCTCCTTGGGCGCCTTTGGTATGTGCCATATGGCTGGACAAACCACGAGCCTGCTGTCAGCTTACTTTTAACTTAATGACAACATCATCATCAGCCATATTAAGACGTCCACTGCAGAACATAAGCCTCTCCCTTAGCACCACACTAAGCGACAACCTGCCATCTGTATCCACTGGATTCTGGATGCCCGTGACTCTCACGATGTCGGTCTGTCTAGTGGGAGGTTTACCTACGCTGCGTCTTCCGGTTCGTGGTCTCCACTTAAGAACCTTTCTTCTCCATCGGTTATCAGTTCTTCGAGCAATGTAGCCTGCCCATTGCCACTTCAACTTGCAATCTCAAATCTGAGCAGCTATGGCGGTAACTGCGGTTCTTCAGCAAATACGATTTTATCGTGCAAAGAAACTCACAGTATTAAGATGAATATGTGTATTCTAATATTTTTTTTTATAAAAGAACTAAACTTTAATTTAATTCAATCACAACATAACATGTAAATATTCATTGTAACATGGTTTACCTTTGAGGGTAAGGAACCTTTAACCAAAATCAAATAATTCGCGGTAAGTCCCGATAAACATTTAAGTAAATTAGTAAAATTAAAACCGTTTTTTGATTGAGTCAACGAAACCCAATTATTACTACTACTACTACTAGGTGATTCGTTTGTTTTCTAGCAGACCTTCCGACCTTGAACTCGCAACCTTGTCAACAATTTACCTCAACGTTATCAGGTTCCCGAAATACACGTCTGAATAAAACCGTCACAATACCATGCTGTCATTTTCCTTAAACAATCAGATTCTAGTACAGTGACTGTAAATATGTTTAAACTAAAAAGTATCACAATAACATAGCCCAAAATAACAAAGACAAAAAGAGTTACGTCATCATCATCAGCCATAAGACTACCACTGCTGAACATAGGCCTCCCCCTTATACCTCCGCACTGAGCGGCAGCCTGCTATCTGCGTCCACGCTGGATGCCCGCGACTCTCACAATATCGTCGGTCCATCTAGTGGGTGGCCTACCTACGCTGCGTCAGCGTTCGTGGTCTCTACTCAAGAACCTTTCTTCCCTATCGGTTATCGGTTCTTCCGAGTGGCATGTTGCTAACAAATATTATGCAAAATTAATATGACATTAGTTTTCTTGAGAAAATATCATAAAGTATTACGATTCATCATCATCAGTTTTTCATCATCCACTGCTGGGCTGCTCTCTTAATGCACACCACAGATCGGTCAGCAGTTCTCTACATCCAGTTTTGACCCACCGTTTTACGCAAGTCATCATTCCACCTGGCCGCAAGGTATCCTACAGTAAGTTTGCTTAAAAGTGGTCTCCATTCTACCCCATCGATTACCAGTTCTTCGGGCAATGCTGAAGAATGCCGACTGGCTCATAAGGAATGATTATTCAATGTCAATTTCATATATTGTTTGCTTTCTTTTCATAAAGAATGTATAATTTAATGCCCTTTCATTATTTTGGAAAAAGATTCAAATTCAAATAATTTATCTCATCAATCAAGATTGGTGATATAGCTATCACTTTACTGCATATAAATAAAAATCAAAATGTAAATATATATTTTTTGTTAATTATTATAAAATAGGCTTGCGCTTGGCCGCCAACCAGCCTGATATTAAGCGATGGATCACGCTTGCCAAGAAGAAACCGATTATTAAATATCAGAAAAGTTTAATCATAGAACCCTAATCTATATAGGCCTAAAATTAAACTCAAGTTCAAACTTTTGAAGACTCTTGTTTTAAACATTGAGAACTCCATTTTGATTCAGCATCATGAGTAGTAGAGTAGGACTATAAAATATCAATCAACCTTTTTCCGGCGAATGTACCCACACGTCATACAATAATTCAAGTTTGTTTAGGCCAAGGGCAGTTCGTAGTAATTATTTGTTGATACCCGTCGACTCCCACTTGCATCGATGATATAATGAGCAGGCCGACGGCGAGATGGTACCGCGAAATGATGAATGGGTTGACTATAAGAAGTAATTGATAGACGTTACTACGAAATTGATGGCTGTTTATATGTTTTTGTTATAGTTTTCTGGGTTTTGTGAAACAGATCATTAGCTTACTTCTTATAAGTTTTTTAATGCAACTGTGACGAGATGAGCAAGTCGCTCGCCTGATGGTAAGCGTCACGCTTGTCCATAACAATTTAGTCAAAATAGGCATTTTTGCACACATGGTCATCTGACCCACAGAATAGGGAAAAAAATCATTTAGATCTGACCCCAAATTAAGCAACGCTTGTACTATGGCTGCCACAGGCTAATATACATACATATATTTTTAAATACATACTTAAATAGATATTAACACACAGATATGAAACAAATACAAATGTTCATCACACGATGGTTTGCCCTGAGTGGATGGAGCCAGGAGTTGGACAGTGAAACTCTTCAATATTCTCCCTCCCTCCCTCCTAACCTAAGGGTAATCCCCACCAGTTTGGGTTCCTTTGGTTGGTTTTAAAGAATCATATTTAAAAATAATTACTATGTTTCTGTGTTATTATTAGACTCTATTTAAAATTTAAATTTAGCAATCATGCAGGTGGTCACTCCAATACGAAGACTTAACTTTTCTCAGTTATTTTCAACTGCATAAATAAAGTCCATTTCAGGTATTCTCCATAGGACTTCCTGTCCAAAACCCTGCATCTCCTTGGCGCCAACCTTCGCCTCCGAACATCTGGCCAGGAGGTGCGTTTCGCAACGCACTCTATATGGCGAAACGGGTCATTGCTAGCTGACACGGCCTTATGCCACTGAGCAGAGCATTCACAGAGAGTCAGTTTCCGCGCAAAACTGTAGAACACAGTTAAGCGCGTTTTTTTTTTTTTTTAAATGAAAACTTCATTTGCCGCGTCGTTTGATTATTGGTAGGGCCAAAATATATGGGTTCGCGTCACCGAAAAGCTAATGATGTGATTATTAGTTTTCACTTCTGTCGGAAGTCTTCATGACTGCCTATTTTTTTATGGGTGCACAAAACAGAATCGTCTTATTTTTGTATCTAGAAATATACATAAATAAAGCCTATTTAAAATAAAAGAACCAACCACACCAATCAAATACATTATACATAGCATGCTTATCATATTTTATAGATATATCTACACTAATATTATAAAGAGGAAAGATTTGTACCTATTTTTGTATGTTTGTAATAAATAGGCTCCGAAACTACTGAACCGATTTGAAAAATTCTTTCACTGTTGGGACGCTACACTATCCCCGGGTGACATAGGCTATATTATATTTTGTAGCGAGGCCGAAGGCCGAGCTTACACTCGTGCGAAGCCGGGGCGGACGGCTAGTATAGGTATATAATACCGTTGTTAAATTTGATTAAAGGTAGAGATGTACAGGAACTGTTTCTCTGTAGGATATTCTCCTCGTCAATGCGCGCGCGCATGCGACGTGTTTACTTTGATTTTGATATATGTGCCCACATCTTCCCACTGTTGGCGTGAACTTGAGGTAACAAGCCTCGGGGCTGGGGCACATCTGACTCACTGAAACCAAGTATTTTACCTAAAAATAGGTATTATAAATGATCTATACAATGGTTCTCAATATTATATCGGTTTATTCAAGGCAAGCGTTATCCATCGTAGGCCGCATCATCGCTGAACATCAGGCGAGTTGGCGGCCAAGTGCAAGCCTAATGTACAAATAAAAAAAAAAAAATTAAAAAAAATATCTACATTATATTTAATTTTGTCAGGGTTGATCTGGAAGAGATCTGACGAAGAAACTTAGGATACCTACACGATAATTTTTCATAGTTGACAGGCTAAGCACTTGACTACAGCTCACCTAAGTGCCTGTAACAATAACAATAAAATGCAATAGACGATATATCCACTACACACACATTTTTTTAATGTTTATTATTTTTAACAAGTTTTTCTATTGCGTACCTTTCTTTGTATATTAACTAGCGACCCGCCCCGGCTTCACACTGGTTTTTATTATATATATAAATCTTTCGTGAAAGAATATCAAACTGATGGTGAAAACCGCATTAAAATCCGTTGCGTGGTTTGGGAGGAGTTAGCAGATATACAAACAGACGCGGAAAGCGACTTTATTTTATATTATATTATGTAGAGACAGAGATAGGCTTGCGTTTTAAAATAATGCGCGATAAATCTCGATAAACATTTTAAAATGGTTTACCTTTAGCAAGTATAAAAAAATGGGCTTAGTAACTACATGAGTTAAGTAAGTTCTTAACGTTGTCCTACTAATTCCACTTGCAGTAATCGTCATTTTTGGGTCACGTTTTTTGCAAAAATTGTATCCCCTAGATTATCCCAATCTATGCACAAAAAAATAATTTTGTTCTTGTTCTTTAGATACACTTAAAAAGTTATAAAACATAGGCATGTTAAATACGTTTCTCGCGTTTTTCTCAAAATCGCCATTTTGTAAGTACTGCATTTGATATAAGGAAGGCAGAACGATTGAGTTGAGAGCTCTAATGTCAGAGTTTTAGGCAGCTCGAAGACACATGAGTGGTGCTCAAACAGCATACATTTAATTCTAAGCAATAAAAATGTCTTGCCTCAACAATGGAACCAGTTCGCTTGAAGTCGCCCAAACATGTTGGCAGACCAGTCGGTATACCAGTCTCGTTCAAGGTCATGACGTGTCAGTCGAAGACTCATCAAGATCCGTATCGGTCAAGCTTCAATGTCAAATGTCAATAGTTATTGTTACGATTCTAAAAGGTAACGGTAGTTTAGCTCCGAAAGCGCATTTTGGACCGTGATCTTCGTAACTAGTTATAATTTTTAAAGAAAAACAAGTTTTGTCACTGCGCACGTAGGTTCATAATTATTTTGAAGAAACCAGCACCGTACTATCGGTATTAGAGCCTCAAGATCTACGTGCATGCTGTGTTGACAGCCGTGATGGCTGGACATTATTATTGAGGAAATAATGCAACGCAGATAAAATAATTATTATTGAAAAAACCGACTTCAATAAAATGTCAGAACTTGTCCAAATTAAAATGGGACCACACTGGAAGCACCAGCTTTCAAATAAAAAAAAACATAAAAATCGGTTCACCCAGTCGAAAATTCTGTGGTAACAAACATTATTAACCATGTGTGCAATAATGTCCCAGATATTTATTTATTTATTTAAAAAAAAAACTGTTGAATTGATAACCTCCTCCTTTTTGGAAGTCGGTTAAAAAGGTGTACGCAACTAAAAAAGTTTAAAATCTTCAACCCATCGATATTTCTATTTTATTTATATCGATATATGTATATAAAATAGATTTCAATTAGTATCATTGATATAACAAACTACAATTGAAAACACAAAACTGTATCTAACCATCTAAGTGCAAGTATTTTTTAAGTAGAGAAAAAAAACTTATATGCAATATATGAAAAAACTTAGCAATGATTAAATTAGTTTGTCATGTTTCTTCATAGCCTTAATTTGCCGGAGCTACTGTTTTTGTGGTCCAAGTGATAAGTTACAAACGAGTTCCATACGAAAGTGTAAAAAGTAGACCTTACTGCTTTCGACCGAGCATGTACATCGACCGTGTCACCCTTCGACATAACTTGCTGACAATAATACGAGTATGTGATACGTTTACTCATGACATAAAAAGCAGATACTTTTGCCGTATAGAAAATATAGACGGAGAGGACGGGCTTTAAATTTTTAATCGACTCTAAAAAAGTTATAGTAAGTCAGCACCTTTTATCATCATTATCAGCCTACCATGTTCCCACTGCTGGGACATAGGACTTCTCTCAGAGATAGGGAGAGAGGATTGGCTCTAATCAACCATGTTGGTCCAGTTCATTTTTTATACATAGAATAGATTTACGTTTGACCACCAACTGGTCTGATAGGGTAAGCGACGGAGTGGCTGAGGATAGGACACGTTGATCTAGAAGAACTCTATTCACTCTAGCCTTGAAGATGCCTTGATTCTTGGGCAGTACGATACGTACTGCCGTTTATTGTGATAAATTACGACTCAAATCATTGAGTACGAATCTTTGGAATTTCCACGAGGAAGGGGTGATAGTGTGCAGTCCTCCTACTTGTCCTGTAGTAAAAGGGAGAGGGTGGAATAAGGTCATGAAGCTCTTGCGCACACTGGCCGAAATGTACCCGATAGAAAATAGACAGACAAGCTACTTTACTGCGGTGCTCGAGGCATGTTGATGAATGGTATATTGTCTTGGGATTTTTTTAAGATTCTTGGACATACTCCTTTCCTCACGATGGCATCAAACTTCACATAATTCATGTAAATACTAAATAAGTTATTGTTGCAGGTCTGGGGATCGATCCGGGTGCCATCAGATTGAAAAAGCGCACAATATGCTATCGCTCGTCCATCATCGCTTTTCCTATCTTTTTTAACTTTCAAATAAGAGCGAATTTAGAGAATTTAATTCAATTTTATTCTACATCGACTTTTCCGACTTTTTTGCTTGATCATAATGGCTGGATGTTGACTGACATGCCATTGCTAAGTTTGTAGAGGCGTGTGCAAAACGAGCGTCAAATACAAATATTAAAAAGCTCGTGACATTCCCCATACACCAAAGGTCGGTCAGGCCGACTGACCGTCAATTGTGCAATTTCTATCAATCGAGAGAACTAATTGATTGAAAGGTGGTTGACAGCGAGTTAAACGATGTCATTTATTAGTGTTACTTACCTACTCCATCAATTGAATGGCACTGGGGAAACATATCAGGGTTTTATCATACAAAAATAAATAAAGTATGGTTTTGTTATCGTGAAAACTGTACCTACTGGATCCCATTCACATTTTTGTGATTTCGGTTTATGTCAAAACATTGATAAATTACGAATTTTGACAGATTTGCTATAGTAAGAAAATGAAAAAAAAAAATATACTTATCAGAAATTTCTGTAGGGGTTGGAAGATTAATTTTCACGGAAAGAGTTTCTTGATTGATTTTATTCTAAACCAAAAAGAATCGCTTTGGCAAAATACTTTTGTTTGTTATTGCTAAAACTGCAAAGCTTTGTATTATGTATATACAAATTTATTAAAATATAAATGGTATAAAGGAATATATACCTTCTAGTGTATTTTTAGACGACGGACATATTCGAAGATATCATTTTTCTCATCATTATAAACAACTTTTACTTTGTCCCTGATATCGCGAAAAAAAAACCAGTTGCTACATTGAGAAATGACATTAACACTCGACGAAGTACAATAGAATCCGTTTATTATGACTCCGCCTATACTAACCAACCGCTTATCATGAAGTAATTACACAGCGAAGTTTGGTTTTCATATAAAATTCTTGACTTCGCTTATAGTGACATGTCGCTTATTATGATCCATTTTTAATAATTTGCGTCCTGTTATTGTGACCAACATGATTCCTAACACCTTCAGCAGTGTTCGGGAGAGTCACGTGATACCCGACGACTTTCAGCGCGTGCATGGCTTTTTTTGTTTTGAGTCTCAGTGGGTAATTGATTGGTCATTGATTTATCTCTATTTTGTTTCTCATACTTACAAAAACAGAAGATTGTTTATTGTCTACAAAATGCTTTGTATGACGACCGCTTAGTATGACGTGTTTGTTATTTCCCTGTGATGTCATTATAAACGGATTCCACTGATGGAACAGCAATTTTTTATCGCAATACTAGGGTTGTTCCTGCAGTAAAAAACTATAATAGTGAGTACAATGATAAGTAATAATGATTCTGCTCTGTGATCATTCTGTTAGATGTCCATCATCTAACAGAACACTCCGTATATACTTACGAAAGAAAGGAAAACCTCTTAACTCACCTCTTTGGTAAAGATCAAATGAGGTTAAGGTTTTCTAAGGTCTCAATACAAAAAGGTAAGGAACCACATCACAGTTCCTTATTGCAGATAATAATAAAAGATAATCACTCACCAACACAATCTCGACTTCACTCACACAATCACAAGTCACGTCACAAACACTCACAATTTTACGTTAGTAGATATCGTATCGATAAGTTAGAATCACATCTTTCAATGTCGATTATGGAGTAAACTCTGCACTGCTAAGTTTCTACCTGAAACAAAAAACATCTTTTTATAGCTACATTCACTTTTGTCGTACATTGTCTTCTAAAACCCAAAGATAAATTCCACTCAAGAACCTTTCTTCCCCATCGTTTATCGGTTCTTCGAGCGATGTGGCCAGCCCATTGCCACTTCAACTAGAAAATCAGAGCAGTTATGTAGGTATTGTCGGTGGCTGTGATTCTTCAGCTAATATCATCATCATCAGCCATAAGACGTCCACTGCTGAACATAGGCCTCCCCCTTTAACCTGCACACTGAACGACATCCTGCCATCTGCATCCATCCATCTAGTGGGAGGCCTACCTACGCTGCGTCTTCCGGTTCGTGGTCTCACTCAACTCAAAAACCTTTCTTCCCCATCGGTTATCAGTTCTTCGAGCTATGTGGCCTGCCCATTGCCACTTCAACTTGCAAATTTTAATAGCTATGTCGGTGACTCTGGTTCTTTGGCGAATATCTACGTTATCTACGTTAGTATTTAAAGCGCTCAAGTCTAAATATATATTTTTGTACTAGGCACGTTTTTCATATACATAGGTACATATTTTATTCATAGATTTTTTTGTCTTACCTTACGATGACTAGTAATGAAAAGTAGATTATTAATTACACACGTGAGTAGGTGACCTTTTACACCCTCAAACCACAGTACATACAATAAATTTCATTAGGAATCAGGAAACTTTTTTCGTGAATTTCGTACTAGCCAGAACCAATATCTATAAGTTCTTGTAAATCTATGAATCATGCAAGTTTCGTAAGCAGACAATACATAAATAAGCTTTTATCCTGTCCTGTGATATCCAAGTAAGAGCATGCACTATCAGCTTATCTGTAAATAGACGGCGGTGATACAAAGGATCCTGCTCTTTGTTATTACCGAGGGCACAATCTGGTGATAAGTGAATCTCTGAGTTCATAGATAATTAGAAGCATTTGAGTGTACAGTCTCATCTTGAGAGCTGAGCTTTTTTAGCGTGCCGTCAATTCTTGCCTTAAAGCTGCGCTAGAAGAGGTACCTTAGGAATTTTTAAAAATTTTGACAAAAAGGAAACTCTCTTTTACCCAACAGTTCGACAGTTGAATAAAAATAATAAGTAAAATAAAACTGATGACCGACGTTTTCTGCCTGGAACGTTGGACGCAGCGTGTAGGCCTCCCATTTATAAATGGACCGACGACAGTGGATGCAGATGGCAGGCTATGTTCAGCAGTGGACATCTTCGGGCTGATGATGATGATGAACTCGCTAGTAATGCTATAAAATTTAAGGTTTGCCCTCGTCTTCCCTGGGATCCCATCATCAGATCCTGACTAGGTGACAATGGGACCAAATTGGAAGTATACCCTACCAAAGAAAAGAAAAAAACTTTGAAATCGGTCAATAGTTGGCGGAGAAATCGGTGAACATACATAACAAAAAATCAGTACATAGAACTGCAGTTCTATGTTGCACTGATTTTTTGGACATGTCCACCTTTTTTGAATTCGGTTTAAAATCAGTAAGTATTATCAACACAAACTCTATTTTCTTGTACTATGATCGAAAATTTTCCCACTATAAAGTTTTTACGAGTCTCGGCCAATTCACTCTGCGTTCAAACATTCGTGTGTCCCTAATGAGAGAGCATTGAGCAGGTTTCTCGGAGGCGGTTTGCCCACGCGTGGCCTTGGGCTGCTGCCGAACGGTTTCCGAGGTCTCGCTAGGTGCTAGCTGGCATAGCTCGGATATCTCGTGGGCTTACTTTACTACTGGTTGCTTAGGAAGTAGTTCATTATTCTATGCAGTAATATAATTTTATATTTTGCTCCGGCCAGTCTAAAAAAACTGTAAAATCTCTGGACAAAACCGTGATGCAACTGCGTTCGCAAATTTTCCAGTTTTCACATATTTTCAGGACAGAAAAGTTGTTCTTATAACGCACACTATCTCCTTGTCAAATTTCATATTGAAATAGACAGTTGATAAAGAGACTTTCCTGCTTAAGAGGGCTCTTCCCGTCTGCAGTTCTTTCGCTCACACATTATTACACATAATTAAAGAAATAAAATCACTGCGTGAATAAAAATATATGACAAAACCATTTTTTGATGTCTTTCATATAGATACCAAATAAAGAAATTTTCGTTTTTAGTTTGACGGAGTAAATTAGTAACAAGCAAAAATTTCAACTGGCTATCTGGTATTTCGAAAGATACAGCCGTTAAACAGTAGGACAGACCGGACAGAGAGCTTAGGCTTAATAATAGGGTCCCGTTTTCACCAATTGGGTACAAAAGCCTAAAAAAGTATCGTCAAAAAACATATGCAAATGAATACGCGACTAATAGAGAACCTCCTACATCGAATATTATTGTCGGTTAAAAATATGAAAATAAAATGTACACGAGCGCAAACTTAACTTTTTAACCAACTACAAAAAGAGGGGGATTTATGAACCTCACATTTTATCTGAAAGGATATAATACTATCAGATTGGTTCCATATAAATTTCATCAAAATAGGTTCAGTAGTTTGGTTTTTATATCAAAATAACTGGAAATTGTTTACTTTGTCATCCAAGTAAACGAAGTTACCTATTTTACTAATTTAAAGTCGGATTTTAACACGCTTTTATTAGCTTGGTATGTATCTATATAATTAAATCTTTGAACGTGATTTTTCACTCCTTTCAAAACATTGGATTGATTTGAAACTTTACACACTTATCAAGGACTGATGACAATGCAATAAAAATGTTTTTTAGTTTTTTAAACTGCGAGAATTATTGAAATTGATAATTATCATCAGCATTTTCTCTGAGCAACTGCAATAATGAAATACCTGTGACATTATATGGAACTTTTTTAGCTAGAGGCTTTAACCAGTGGCGAGTTAGTTAACTCGTAATCGATAACTTGTTAATATTTGTAACTATTTATAGGTTTCGTCAGTTGTGTAGGGTTATGAAATGAACGAATATTGGAGGTGTGAACCGCTTCAATGGCGAAACTCTACACTAACTACCATCACTTCAAATCGTAAAAATGTGTTAAAACTTAAAACTTTGTAATTTACACCGATTGTGACCAGTCGTGGGAATATATTAAATAAAATTATGATCATTAAACAAGCAATGATCATTGATAAAATCGCATTTAGTGAGAATCATCATAATATTTTGATATTGCGTTTCAAATAACACGAAGTGAGGGAGTTGACTACAATTATTCCCAAAAAAAATATGTGTACTTACGTAATTACGAATGAATGTAAGCGTAATGTGCTTTAAGCGATAAGGCCGCCTATTAAAAAACCTAGATAATTTTTTCATTGTAATGTACTCGTATGTTTTCCTGGTTTATGTGGTCTTTTAATAAAGACATCATATCTTAATGTATGTTCCCAATGGAATCCAAAACGGCTGGACCGATTTTGACGGTACTTTCACTGGCAGATAACTGATAAGGAGTAATCCACACGTGTAAAACCGCGGGGCGCATGATGTGTGATCCATTGGGTTTGATTTCCTAGTAATGACTTATTACTTATTTATGTAGATTTTTTAATATAATATTAACTGTACTAACATTATGCCATCCCCGCGTATGAAGTCGCGGGCATCAGCTAGTATATCTCACTCAACGATACGAATTCTTTGATCCTTTAACTAAAAATGTTGGATGTTGATGAAAGAATATGTAGCTGCACCGTCAAACTGTATCCCCTGATTTTGTTATCATCAATTTTTTTAATTACCATGGAAGGAAATTTGAAGACATATTCACGTCAAAAACTTATTATATATTTTATTTTCAGACTTACAACTATCTTTACAGGTTTTTTTTTACTTGTACTGCTTTCATAATTTTTTTTTACACAACCTACTTAGTTTAAGGTACGTATTTACTTGTTAGGAAATTATGATAAAGTTATGCGAAATATGCATAGATTTCCTATCACGTGGGCGTTTATATTTACGACCATGACGGTCTATTTGTAAAACCCCTTAAAATAAAGAAGTTTATAAACCAAACAGTTAATAAGTCTTGTTAACTCTAACTATGACCATAAATAACCCATGTTTTAGTTAAAAATTAACATTTAAATTAACGGGAAACCAGTCGGAAGATTTTCACTTTTCACCAAACCAATCCAAGACGAAAGTTTAGCCCTATCATCTCGCCGACGCAGTTATGTGAGACACTTAATTGTGGTTAATTTCTAAAATTAGTTTATTATTTTATTGACTGTTACATTTTTATTGGAGACTATGATGTAACTATACAGGGTTGTTGGTAACTATTCGCTCACAGCCTCTCGCAGGCAGCTCCCCACTACTTCAATCTAATCAACTCTTGTTCCATGAGTTTTAACAATTCTTCATTTCAACCAACTTCAAAAAAAGAGGGGTTTACAATTCGGAAATATTATTTCCATGTTTTTTACCACAGAACTCTGTCATTAATAAATTGCAGTTACGAGTATATGATTATTTACGGGATATTTACCGTGGTAAGGTTGTTGAAGGAGCTCCCGATATTTCGGCGCAGTTACATGCACCATGTTCAGGGGCAGACGCGAGCTCCTTCCACAACCATACCACGGTAAATATCCCGTAAATAATCATAAAACTGTAGTGAACAACCGTACTAGTTTAAAACAGTGATTTATAAACTGATTTAGAAAATTTAACTTTTTTTTTATTTGAAACTTTGAAATTGGTCCACTAGAAATATCATCAAAATCAGTTCAATAGTTTAGTTTTTAAATCAAAATAACTGGAAAAAATATGTCAGCCAACTAAACGAAATTGCGTATTTACTAATTTTGAAGTCAGGTTTTTTAATTGATGTTTTTCTTTTACATATAATACACAAAAATATTTAAATTACAGCTACCGCATACGGTACGCAAATTACGATGCTTCAAATGAAAGTGCAGTGCCCGGCCAAAGCGTAACAGCTGACTCTTCTTTTTTTCATACAAACATTAAAAAATGTAGACTGCCTATAGACCTTCTTTGAATAATAGGAAAAGAAGGTTTGGTTTGTCGAGTTTAAAAGGCACTTTCCAATTAAGAAAATATTGTTGAATGTGTTTTCTTAAAAGTTATAGATCAAACGTTATTAAGTATCGTATAATGTAGAGAACCTGCCTGAGAGAGGTTGTTTGCTAGTTACCAATAACCCTGTATAAATTACGATTATTTTTTAGAGATGCCGAAATGTATTTCAAATTATGACATCAATATTTGATTAAGCTGTTTCAATAATCTCTACAAAATTATTTATAGATCAAATCATTAACGTAGATTTAAATAATTATTAGAAAACTGCTGCAACCCGGTTTCACCCGATATACCACGGCAACGGCAATATTTTCGGCATAAAAAGTAGTTTATGTATTAATAGTAGATACTGCGTATACTGGGCAGCGTTCGTGAAATTACCTGAAATCTTCTCGTCCAAGATACCACAGTGCCTAAAGACAAAGGTCTTTGACCAGTGTGTGTTGCCAGTGATGACATATGGTACTGAGACGTGCTCCTTAATTGTTGGCCTTTTGTAGAAATTCAGAGTCACACAACGGGCAATGGAGAGAGCTATGCTTGGCGTTTCTTTGCGCGATAGAATCCAGAACGTGGATATTCGCCAAAGAACCAGAGTCACTGACATAGCTATTAAAATTTGCAAGTTGAAGTGCATGCAGATGGCAGGTCTTCGTTTAGTGTGGAGGTTAAAGGGATATTCCCACAGATTTTTTTTCTGCGGGGAGGCCTATGTTCAGCAGTGGACGTCTTCTGGCTGATGATGATAATGACTGGGTATACTTTATCCATTACAAATTTCTTCCTAGTGAAGAAGTGATGACTATAATGACTTAGACTTGACCGTTACTTAATTTGCTTTGACTATGACTGCGACTATGATTTGTTTAACGATAATCAATAAAACTTGAAAATATTTCATAACATTTTGTATTTTTGGGCTTTTTTGGGGTATGTGCGTTATTAACTAAATAAAATACAAGCTAACACTACATAAATAGTTACGGAATGAGAAGGTATTAAGTTACAGACTGTCCATAGACCTTTGAAGGTCTAAAGACAATCCAAATGCTCAAGCCCACTATCAGTTGGCAGCGTACCTACATTACTTGACACTGGTAAATGCACAAGATAAAAATAGAAATATGTTTAAAAAATGGTTTACATAATAATTTTTTGTGACATTGAAAAATTCGTGACAGCTCAATTGTAGGCTTTCATAAAAGTTCCGTGACTGTAAACACCACCATTCACCCCTAACTGCTAAACACGCGATAGCGCTATCGGGGTTAAACCGGAACTCACGTGAGGGTAGTTACACAATTTATTAACAGCTGAAAAGTTAGTTGAGCAAGTATAATTTTTAACTGACTTCCAAAAAGGAGGAGGTTATATGTTGGTCTGTATGTATTTGTTTTGTGTATTTTGATCGGCATTTTCGCCAATTGTGAACCGATAAAAAAAAATTTTTGTTCGAAAGGTTTTTTTTTTTTTTTTCATTTTAGGGCAATTTATAGCCTTATAGTCTAAAATTAAAAATAGATTTGGTGCCTGGGCCAATTACAAATTAATACTCCCGAGATGGTCCCATTATCATCAAGTCAGGATCTGATGGTGGAATCTCAAGGAAATTAAGGAAAAACTAACTAACTAACAATGTTTTGGAAAAAAAACTGCTGTTCCATAGAAAACGGTCATTGACACTCGCCCTAATGTATGAAACAGCTGATTGTATCCCCGTCAGTTCTGGGTTGGTCCCATACTAAAAGTTGTTCATAATGATGAGTATAATGACGTCCTTTCAGCTTAGTAGTAAGTATTATAACCCTGTATTAGGTCTCCTGTATCATCAGCCAGAAGATGTCCACTGCTGAACATAAGCATCCCCCTCTAACCTCAACACAGAACGACACCCTGCCATCTGTATCCACTGGATGCTCGCGACTCTCACAATGTCGTCGGTCCATCTAGTGGGAGGCCTACCTACGCTGCGTCTTCCGGTTCGTGGTCTCTACTCAAGAACCTTTCTTCCCCATCGGTTATCAGTTCTTCGAGTATTATGTCTATCTAGGGCAGAATATACTTACTAATCTAAATGCAAGCTTCACTCAGACCTACTTGCTACACCTACTTACTACTCCGGACTGTTATTTTGTTACCGAGACATTCCGTGCTCGTAACTTATGTCACCAAGTTAGCTTAATATTATACCATCAATTGTTACTACCGGTAACCCATTCAATGTCGAATCAATATTCATATCACGTACGGACACATTGACGGAATATTTTCTGAACACCTCAAGCTAAACAAATCGTACGAAATGCAACTTTAACACATTAACATACGGGCAAAGAATAACTTAAAATGTAACTTATTAATACTCTCAGTTGCATTTAATTAGGCTCATTTAAAATTGAGTCTTAGCTTTGTGTGCTAGAGGTTAAAATAGGTTGACAGGTGACAATGACAGGAGTGAAAAGTCGCCATGTTGGATCCAGGAAGCGTGTGACAGTTCGGGAATTTGAAAATAGAATCAGTTATGGCGCGAAATTAGGTGAAGCGGCGGGATGAGTCAACGGTCACCGCATTTTTGTGTTGACATTCTTTTCGGATTAAAAAACTAATTTCGGGTGACAATTAAGCGTTTCAAACAGGCATTTACCATAATCGACTAATAAAATTTTATACACAAACAGTCGACGGCAATGAATGGCGGGTTACAAAATAGAGGAAGTAAGAAACCAGATACTAGATTGAAAAGTGGTCAGAAATTTGTAAAAATATGAAAAGCCTCCATATTGAGTGGTTCCAAACGCAATGTATAAATGAATTAAAATATTTATCGCAGTACTAAATATCTAGGTACCTACAATGAAATCATAATACCACGCTCTTAATATAATAGCCTCCGAAGAGACGTGGGTTCCATCTGCATTTTCTATCGTTTGTTTTTCGGGGATGCTCTAAAGAGCTTTTTGATCTAATTCCTGCGTCAAACTTTCACTACCGCACATCCCGACACCACCGTCAAAAACCTCACCTCCACACCTTAAAAATCTGGAAATCCCTTCGACCAAAATAAAAGAATGGACGGGCCCTAACCATTGAACTTGATCAGTAAAAACGAGTCAAAACCGTCGGACATATACTTCAACACCTAATTATAAAAATGTACAGTATATATGTTACAAAAAATAGATATCGGTTTTATTTGTGTATTTACACTTCGGTAAAGCATACGAATTCATAATTTTGTCAGATGTTTCGTTATCGCGTAACAATAGACTCGTGTTTCACTTCCTACGGCTAGAGACCGACTGAAACAAAATGAGAGCTGGCGCTCATTTTGTAATCTTCAAAAATGCTCTTCTACTGGGCCCGTCCATTCATTTTATTTTGGTCGAAGGGAAATCCCACACTGTCCGATTTTTCCGCTCCTTTCCACCGCGCTGCAAGATGGAATATCCTTCCCCCAAAGGTCTTCCCGCCAAGCTTCAACATGAATCGTTTCATAAAGGGTGTCTACACCGGAAAGGTACAGCTCCGTCAACACCGCTAGTAGTAGTAGGTGTCCATAGGCGGCAGTTTCTGCTTACCATCAGGCGGAGCGAATGCTTGCGGCAACCCTCTTTTAAACCGACTTCCAAAGAGGAGATACTCAATTCGAATGTTTTTTTAATGGTTGTTACCTCATAACTTTCGACTGGGTGAACCAATTTTGATGATTCTTTTTTTATTTGAAAAATTGCTTCCCTTGTCCCATTTCTGAGTTTTCAACGTTTGATCTATAATTAATGAAGTCAGTTTTTATATTGATAACTATAAATTTCTTGTTAGGACATATTTTTTTCTGTTGTTTTTTTAATTTAAAAAAAAAACACAGTTTACACCTAAGTACATTGGTTTAGATATAGACTTTACACAATCACACTTTTCACACTAACTAGGTAGGTATCGTGTGACTGATAATTATATCAAACTTGCTTGTATGTATTTGTAGTATGTAACTAAATAAAAAATAGCTAGACCACTTTGTCAAGTCTGCAACCTCCCATCTGTCGCGCGCCAAATGCCGGAACTCGACAATGCCAGGTGATAATGATGGCACATTGTCTTGGAATTCGGAGCCTTCAACTTGGGTGATAACGAATAATGGAGGCCTTCTGTGTCTTCATTGTCAAATAAGTCGAAATAAAACGCAATATAAAAAAATACTGTTTGATGTTTTGTCACAACGAAATTAGACAACTTTGGTATTATATAAAAATTAATATTTTTGCAAAACAATAAAAAACAACTTGTTGTTAAGTTCAATAAACGGGATTCATCCCTTTATTTTTCACCCTTAAGAACTCTCTCACATTTTTGATGAAAAAACAACGAAAACCGTATATTTGGCGCTCTAATTATATGAAATCGAAAGATATTTAAATAATTCAATTTTCTCCATCTTTATTTTTTATTGAAAACTAGCAACCCGCCCCGGTTTCACATGGGCGTAAGGTTTAAACCTTCCGTGAAAAATTATCTAAATTATGGCGAAAACCGCATCAAAATCCGATGCGTGTTTATGGGAGGAGTTAGCGGATATACAGACAGACGCAGAAAGCGACTTTATTTCATACTATGTAGAGATAACGGCTTAAAATTTTGGAGAAACTCTTCATACTAATGTCAACCTATTATCTCCAACTTACAAAGTTGGTTTTCGTAAAATTCTAGTTTGAGAGTGGATTTCGTTAAATTATTGACATAAAATAACCAACTCTCATGATATGGTTTACTTGTTTTTGTCTTGACAATTATAGCTTTTTTTTCTTTTTATGTCCAAAAAAAAATCCTGAACCTAAATTGAACGATTGGATTTTGTAATACCTGCCTCTTAAAAGTAGAATATCTTATTCAAATCCAAAAAGGACCAACCTTTAGATACCTATAACCTTTTCATTAAAAAAACCTAGCGCTTGTCCTTAGATCTTCAACGGTATATGAGCAATCCAACTGTTTTTGTATCATAGAGTTTAGGTAGGTTGGTATGGTGTTAATTATCTTTAATTTTGTTTCGAATAGAGGCACTTAGATTTAAAAGATAATTTATAATAATCAGTTAACAATTGGTAAAGATATCGCACAAAAATACAGTCTAAATGAGAACCTCTTTTATTTAAATCTGTAAAACAGCTGAAATTGATATAACGCCGTTACGAAAAATCATCGTTAGTAGATAAATATCTATATAAATATGATAACAAATTATTTTATACATCGACCCGAATTCATTGCAGAAATAAGTTTTTTGAAGTGAAAACTTCTTAAGGCACGTTGAGCACTTTTTGGGTAAATAAAAATCATGGAACTCACGGCATCGTCACGCTGTACCGTGTATATCAAAACAGCGCCATCTCTTGTAGAATAGGTGAATTACTACTTAAGTTTTCACTTCTGACGTGCAGTCCTATGACTGATGTTTTATTTTACATAGTAGATTTGTAAGGACATCGTAAAATCGTTTATAAAAATTAGTCATCATGTTTAGAATAAATAGGATTTGTATCTACGTTACCTACATTATGGCACTGGCAATCATATACTTTAGCTTTTAGCTCATCAAAATATCTAAAGCAAACTTAGAGCAATAAAATAGATCTAAACGAGTCAAGAACCAACCACGAAACCACTCCATCATCTCTGACCACACCACAACATCCACAGCATCGTTAAAAACTTAAAACGCCGGCGCCAAACTGTTACGAAACTACGCAAATATACAACGAGATATTACAGGGTTATTAAACCATAATTATGGTAGAATTAATCTCGGCTCGGCCATCTTTGATCTACCAGTATTAACAGACACGGAAGTGGTTCGGAGATGTTCGGGCTCTTCGTTAAAAGTGTGAAAGAGGTAGCTATTTTTAGCCATTTCGCCGCGAAATGTGGACACCTTCCTTTGGGAATTTCCGGCGTGTCCTCTATGCTTTTTGTCTGTGGAATTTTAACAAATTTCCGCGTTAGTAATTGACAGGTAGAAAATAAGACCAATGTGTGTATGTACCAAGTAACTGCGTAATTATAGACCGAAACCAAATAAGGAGAACAAGTAAATCCAAAAGCAAGTACATAAACGTGTGTGATCTTACTAGAATAGCAAGTATAAAAATCAATTATATATACCTATTTTGGATTAAAAGATCTATCGAAGTAAAAGATAACTGTCGCAAAAACTAGAGTTACCTTCATATTTCTCACTTGAAATGACATTTGTAGAACTGTGTAAACCTTAATCTATCCAAACATATGTACCTATCTACCTACTTCATCTTACAAAATTCTTAATTCTGATAAGAAGCCGATCACAGAATTCGAAGCTTCCAAATCTAAGGCACCGCTACCAGTTTGACACTGTTTCTAATAAACCACCATGAATGAAATCAAACTACCGCCATGAATGGCCTTTCCCAACCGAGCCATAACATCACAATCGTCTTAACCCAATAGCACCATTGGCTTGATGGTGCATCCTACAAAAACTTATACATTATTCAGGAAAACCCTGCTATGTTGAAAAACTCGACGCTTGAAGGTATTTGTGGGCCAGCAGAGGCGTTGGGTATCGGTGACGTTGGATACTAACGGGTTTGGACCGGATTCTATGATATAGGAGTTTGGATTACATTTTATGTCAATTTGGAAGCATTAGTATGGCTACAACGTGTTTTGCTCTCTTTTGTGAATTTAAGAAAATTCGTGAAGTTTATGGAAAAGTTTTTGTTGCATTCAAAGCTTGGAAAAGAGTTAAAATCATTAGGTATATTAAAAAATAAATCACAAAGAATGCGGTCTTATTTATTTTGTATAAAAGGAGCGCCAAACAAATTAGCGGTCTGCCTGATGGTAAGCAGAAACTGCCACCTATTGACACTAGAAACATTAGCTGTTATGTTATGACTTAGATTACAAATGGATGAATTTTGGATCACTTTTGAGTTCAAGCCATATATAGCCAAATTTCTTTTAATCAGATGATTTTGTATCTCTATAAAAAGATCTTGCTTTATTGATTTAACATCAAAATAAAAGATAGTTTTCTAGACAGTTGAAAATCTATCTTTAGGTAGACGTTTAATAATTTCACCAAAATATGATACCGGGATCCATAGATACAAACCCAAATTACATTCTTAGTCAGTATATAACAAAAAAATATAGGTAAACTGTATATCGTACAGATTTCCAATTCTTAAGCAAATAGGTAGCAATACTAAATGACCTATCAATATGAGAACATGCAGTTATAATATAAGATAGATAAGCTATCAGTCCAAACTGCATAATGACAATCACAAAATGTGATTACGATAACAACGCGCAACAATCAATCATGATCCCGGAAAAGAATTGTAAAAATCACATTGATCACATGATTTTTTATACTTGTAAAACCACAATAGTAACTCACTCATACATAAGTACTTCAAATATTACGTTTCAATATTTCGAATCAATAAAAAACCTAATTCTTCTGATACTTTTATTATTCGCATTCGTTACGTTTTGAAATCTTTTCAACTCTTGAATCGAGTTTTTACGGTATTTTTGCGGGTTTAGTTGCATTTTGCTGCTAAGATATAGTTACTAAAAATTCTTCCTCATAATGCGCTTAAAAATAAGAAGAAAAAAAAATGTAAATAAAAAACTTCTTTATGAAACAGTTTAAAATATTCAGAGATGTAGTAACATTATATCATACCATATAAATGAAATAACCGTTGAAACTGAACACGTAAACAACTTATTATTCACAAAACACAGGTTTTGCTACAAAACTGTATAAGCACAAGAAACCTACGCAGCTGGTGTTGAGAAAAAAGGCAATGACATTATAAATTGTAATGAGGATAATAATATTCAGCACATAATACAAAAAAACTTGTACAACAGACAGATAGGAAATAACAAACAGCTCCAATTTGACTATAAACTTTATCTTGAAAGATTATCGTTATATCTATGATAGTAGATCATTATACAAATAATTATAATCCTGGACATAAACTTGCGTAGTTCAGTAGGCAAAGAAATCGGTAAAAGATAAAAAGTCGAGCAAAAAGTATTTTAACCAGCAAAAAGCAGATTCAGGAAAACCGCAATCGAAAACAAGATCAGGCATGGGACCTATTATTTGAATAGTCTCAAAATGAGACTGCAAATCTTACCCAATTTTGTCACCAGCCAGGCTTTATACGAAGATTTTAATCATGATATTAAATTTGCGATTCTCGGAAAATATACACAAAATATCGCTATCTACGTTACAATCGAGTCCACGAATGGCTCTGAGTATTACACAAGCTATTAAATGCAAACTTTAAGTCCCTAAATAACATTTCCTTAATAATTTCAGTTGCGAATCAGGTCGTCAAGGTAGCAAAAATTACTTGCCCGAAGCCTAATTTATTCGTGGCTTGAACCGAGCTTACCGAAACAAATTCACCACGGTTAACCGTCAAATTCAAAACACAACACTTCCTTAATGGTTCTTAAATAATTTGAAAACAATATAACAAAAACTTGCATACTTAATTCAGTTGAGTTTTTCGGGTTTCATTCAAAAATGCACAAAACACTCGCGACTGGTATTTGTCGGAAGGCGCGCGTGCGATCCACGCCAGAGTCAGTAGCGTACTGAGGCGGTGCGTCCTTCGACTTTCACTCTGAATGATAATACTGTATTATCCAGCTATTTTCAATCGTCATCCACTTCTCCTGTTTTGCCAGGACATCCTGGGATATGAGCTATGGCAGTATAATCATAGAACTTTTAGAACTTTAGCTGGTTGACGCAGGTATATCTAGAGTCCTTTTCTTGGGGCGCGGCTTGCATAATGTGCTGTTTACGCGGTAAACGCTTTGTTTAGAATTTTCCTACTAGATTGTTATCTAGATGAATTAGTTTGCCTTGTAATGATGTCTTGTGTATTTTAATTAAAAGGAATCGCGCCAGATGGTGCGCACTTGAATTCACCTTCTGAATCTTAAGGCTGCATGCTCTTAAGGCTGCATGCGACGTTAGCTTAGTTAATTTACGTCTTTACTTACTTTGCAAACAAATGGTTTTTTTTGTGCATTTATAGTAGAATGTTGCTTCTTTTAATTTCTTACTAACATCTAATAGTGTGTAATACAAAAAAAAAACGCTATAGGCGTTTTGTTAAATCTTTAACAATATTAAAATGCATGTTTCTGGCTTACAGCATGAGCATTACCATTAAGCGTGGTAATGCCGCCAGTATGCAGGATATGTTACCAACTGGTAGTGGGCTTGAGCATCTGGATTGTGTTTAGACCTTCAACGATCTGTTGGCAGCCCAACTGTGTATATAGTGTTAGCTAGTATTTATTAAAAACAATAAAAACAATATTAATTTTTTTTTCTGCGAGAGTTTTTAATCGTTATAAACCACTTGATTGAGCAATTTAAGTTATATATCTACTTTACTAGTAGCGTTCCACGGCTTTTTATATTATGATTGACAAACTAGGTTTTGGCTTTGAACCTAGGAAGGTTTCATCTGTGTGGTAAATCTCACAGGAACCGTATTATTTTCTGGGTTAAAATTCAGTATCATAAATCCATTGAACAATGCATATGCCAGTAATCCAGTATGCAATAAATCATACAATGCCGTTGATCTCTTCATTATTACAACATGATAAAAGAATATCATTTTCTCATTAAATATAAGAAGAAAAAAAAAACTTCCCAAATATATAAATTTCTAAGTAAGTTGATTATATTCTAACACAACTTTATTAGGTTGCCCGCAAGGCGTAGCCTTTAAAAAACTGTCATTCCCATTTGACCCTCTTATTCGGCCCTTTCAAAATCCTTTCTTAGCGAATCCCAAAAGGAGTGGATCCTAAATTTCTTCCTAGATTTCTTTACTAATTTTCGTGATTTCGTGATGAGCTAGTTCAGTCACTCAGTCAGTAGTGAGTGGTATTTTGTGTTAATATATGTACATTTGTAGATAGACATAATACATAATTATTATATATTTTTCCTTTACAAAAGTTCTAATAAGTTAATGTCAACGACCAATATAATAAACAAAAGACAGATGTAAAAGTGACCTTGCAAGTACCTTGGCTGATATTTACTTAGCCGCGCTATAAATTATTATAACATCGCCAGAGTATAACAAAACAGGCTCCTTTACATTTTTGTAAATATTTTTTCGTTCTTGTGTTAATCTATGACCTATCGTCCACCCGACTCTACCTAGACTATCTAGTACTTACCCCCGTCGTCTAATTTAGAGAATAGGGGATTTGATGCGCAATAAGTAGTTCTGATTTGTAATTAAATAAATATTTACGCTGATGATTTCATTATGAAATGGTGTATGTAGGCGTCATGAAACCATATTACTGCATATTATATTATAATTTAATATAGAAACGGAAGTCAATATTCATGCAAAAACAAGTCCAAGGTACGCATTTTGCGAGAAAACTCTTGCTTTTCCCAAAAATGGCAAAATGTCATGAACAGATCCTGTCGGGGAGGTTTACGAGTAACGAGTTTTATTTAAATTTAATTGAACACTATTCTTGTACCACAGCACCACCGGTTTCTGACCAACTGCCTAGAAGGAGGGTTATAGATAGATAGAAACTCTTGATTGTGTAAACCAGGTATAAAAATTACAAACAGATGGAAAGCACCAACGAGCAACTGCCACAAGTGGCGGCCTTATGACGGTTATGTTCTTTGGGTGTGTTTTATCTGTCTCAATATTACCTACCTCTTGTAATAACGGCTTGACATATGTTGAGAATGTTGAGATGGAAGGAGTTGTTAGATTTGTTTTCATCTCCAAAGTATCATTTTGCAGACGTTTTGTTAAAATATAATCTTACCTTAAAAGGTAGCTTGAGCTAAATCGGTTCACTATTCCCAACTATGACTATTAGTTTGTCACATTGGCTCTAAGTATCATCATCATCATCATGAGCCAGAAGATGTCTACTGCTGAACATGGTCCTTCCCCTTAGATTTCCACACTAAACGACAGCCTGCTCTCTGCATCTACTGGATGCCCGCGACTACCCGCGACACAGGATATCATCGGTATACCTAGCGGGAGGCCTACCAACACTGCATCTTCCGGTTTCTAGTCTCCATTCACGAACTTTTCTTCCCGTCGGTTATTGGTTCTTCCGCTTTACCTAGTATGCTTATTGCTTATAATTATAATTCTTATAGATAAAGCGGGAGTTTTATTTTACAGAGTAATTTTCACATTTTCAATACGAAAAATATTTCGCGTTTGTGTTTCTTAATTTTATTTTAGTTCTTAAGTTGGCCCTTAAAATATGCACCCATATAACATTCGACCACAGAGTCATTTGAACCACTTATTTTGCCGCTTAAGCGACACTCAGCATAGAGCGCGGACTCCTTGACCGAACTTTCAGAATCGTGTCGTGAGTCTCACGATCGTATCGACGAAAGGTGAACGATCCGAGGGTAAAAATAACGGAAGGACATCATAACTTTAATTGCAAGCGACTGGCACTGCAATTCATTTCGTTCAATGCTTTAAACACTGTAGCACTTTAATATGGTGCCGGGAGGTCAGAGGTGACAATGAAGCACAATGAAACGGATTCTTGTTACAACTGTATTTTATTGTTTTGTTGAATGATTTATTTTTAGATCAAACTAACTGCAAAATTAAGTAATTGATATTTAACTATTTGTTATTTTTGTATTGAAATAAATTATAGTCAATTACTCAAGAACAGTTTAATTATTATTTTATCGTCACAGAGATGATTGTTACAATTAGAATCACGTTTGCCTAGCTAGGGACCTGTAGGGGCACTTTGTCTTATATACTAAATAATAAATTATATTTACAAAATTAATAGAAGTTATTTACTTACACGCATCGTTTATGTTTAGAATTTTAAATTAAATTACTCGTAGGTTTAATAATTTGTTACATGAAAAACTTAATACACGCTTTGTCCAGGTCTTAATTTAACTATTTCCGGCTTGTTTGGATCTCCATTCCCTCTTACGACGTATACGGTATTTATCCCATCGTTTTCATTGCGTTTAAAATTATTTGTACTGTAAGCATTATTTGAATAATTATTCTCCTTTTTCACGTAAAAATTATGCTTATGATCAAAAATATATTCTTCGTTATTAAATACAGTGTTTGGCTGGTATTTCTGATTGTTGTTATAGATGTTTTGTCTATTATTATAATAATTCTGTTGATTCTGATACTTATTGTTGTCATTAACAGAATTGTAATCATAGTTGTGATATTTTATTGCTGGTTTGTTGTTATTATATGTATATATATTTGGCCGATTGATGTAGTGGTTTTGGTTGTTCTGGTCATTGTTGTACGAGTATGTAGTAGTTTGATATCTGTTATTGTTGGTAAAGACATGCTGGTTATTATCATAATAGTTTTGATTGTTTTTATTATTCGGGAAATACACTTGTTTTCCTTCTCTTGTAGAATCTTTGTGGTAATTGTGTGATTGACCTTCTTCAGGAAATTTAAGTGTTCTACTATCTCTAATATTGTAGTGATTTTTATTTACGTCTGTAGGTTGTTCTTCCGGAAACTGCCATTTAGTTTTGACATCATCATCTTCAAAAACATCATCGGCCAGATTTTGAGTAGGTTTGTTTTGTATACGTTTTTCTATTTTAGCATTGCTATCTTTAAATCTTATTTGATTTTTAAACCCATAGTTATTATAATCATTAGCATAATTTGGGCTATTATTTTGATTGTTGTAAAGACTTGGTCTATCATAAGCTCCAGGTATCGGATGGCCAGAACTTTGCACATAGTTTTGATTATTATCATAAACACCAGGGTTCGGATACTGATAATATGGGTTATTTGGATATAAACCATAGCTTTGAACAGAACTTTGGTCATTTGGATATCCATAACTTTGCTGTGCAAGATTTTGCTGCGGTTGATAAGTTCCATAGCCTTGATTTCCAAGTTGATTGTAGAACTGTTCTAAATTTTGATTGGGAAGTTGTGGAGCGTTGAAGAATCTAAAAAAGCCTCCGTTATGGTTGTTCAAGTAGTAGATCAGCTGTTCAGGGTCTGTGGGGCATTGAGGATATGCGTAGCGGCAGGTCCCAGTATTCCCTTTGGATGTCATACCGAGGAAGACTGCTCGTCCGAAGACGAAGAGTGGAGAGGTACTGATGCCGTTGTATACTGAGAGAAGACTGTGGAAAATAAGAAGAATCGGGTTAAAGAGACATTTTCAATGATAAAAAATAATTCGTTAAAAAGGTAAAAAGCATACGTACAAAAAGATGAACTTGACTTCTACAGTTGTCATTTTATCATTCTAGTGGACGAAGAATTTATTCTAGATTTGGTCATATTAACATGTAGGTAATTTGGTAGTAATGTAATTACATTATTTCCTTTTCATCATCATCATCATCAGCCAGAAGACGTCCACTGCTGAACATAGGCCTCTCCCTTTAACCTCCACACCAAACGACATCCTGCCATCTGCATTCACTGGATGCCCGCGACTCTCACGATGTCGTCGGTCCATCTAGTGGGAGGTCTACCTACGCTGCGTCTTCCGGTTTGTGGTCTCCATTCAAGATTTCCACTCAAGAACCTGTCTTCCCCATCGGTCATCAGTTCTTCGAGCGATGTAGCCTGCCCATTACCGCTTCAACTTGCAAATTTTAATAGCAATGTCGGTGACTCTAGTTCTTTGGCGAATATCTACGTTCCCGATTTTATGGCGCAAAGAAACTCCGACGATTTCCTTTTCGCCAACCCTGATTTTGATATTATTCGTGACAATCGGAAAACAGTAACGAAAGTGTTTTTGACTTATTGTGAAAACTTATGTTGACATATTTCTAAAGCACTTTTGTGTATTATTTATTATTATTATTTATTTTTTTAATTTTATTCCTATTTGCATTAAGAAATCGATTTTAGTTTAACCGTTTGTGAGATAAAATATTAGTGGAATTATCCATTTCTATTCTCAATAAATAATTTGAATTAAACTTCACTTTAATATTTTAATGCTGAAAAGCTCAAGAAGAGAAGAAAGATATTATGGAAGTAAAATAAACTCACGTCAACAAAGGCTGTATCCCAGCAATAGATTGCAACACCCCATTGTTACTTAGGGCTCCACCGCCGGCAGCCTCACACAGGAGCCGCGGCACACACTGGAAGTCGTCGTAGCGGGCGATGGATGTCAGGGCTTCTGTGATGGATGATAGGGCTTCAGTTGCCAAGGACGGCTTCGGTCTGCGGCGGGGACGTCCTGTAAAAAAAATTATATATCGGGGTATGGGTAACCGGAAATACAAACTCCTGCAGGTAAATTATACAGGAGAAAATCCAAGGGAAGCGACTACTCGGAATAAGAAGTACCTCGTGGCTCTATATTCTCCGGACGTAGTTCAACCTGAGCACAAGATTTCTTTTCGAGCAGCTGTATCGAAAGTCCAAATAGCCCTTTTGATAGGACACCTCCAGTAGGAGATGCCACCATTAAAAATATCGGGATGAATAATATCTTCATGATATTATTTATTATTATAAAATGTTCGTTGTCATGGCACATTACTTTGCTATATTGCATAAATTTCTGCATTATAATTTCAGCTGTTGAATGGCAAATTGGTAACTAAAACAATAGACAAAAATAATTTACCACTTTTATCAACTACCACAAACATGCCTGATAATGAGAGACGACGTGGTCGAAGATGGAACACTCCCATTTAGAGATTCAAAATTTTAATAATTGTTTTCGGATTTATATAACTCACTATTAGGTTGTGGAGAATATCCTGGATTTCTATAAGGGTTCTGCCCATAGCCAGCTTGATATGGACCTTGGTATCCTGGCCTACCGTCTCCTCCTGGTCTTGCATCCGCCCCTGGTCTTCCAGTCTGCAATCCAACGATCCCTGGGTATTGCAGCACCCCATTCTTCGGCTTTCTTCGACGTCTCCGCTTTCTTTTATTTTTATTTCCTTGATCTTCGACTCTGTTGTCATCTTGAAAGTTAATAAAATAAAAAGCTTTTTATTTCCAGAGTACTTTCACATTTATGTGATCAAATTTTAATCTTAGAGGTACTACTTGACCTACTTCTGTGCTCGTATAACTTTTCAATTTGTAATTTATAAAGAATAGTGTTTTTTTTAAACAGTACTTTTATTAATCTATATTATATAAAAATCTCGTGTCACGGTGTTTGTAGTCGCACTCCTCCGAAATGGCTCGACGGATTTTTATGATTTTTTAAATGTATATTTCGTAGGTATGAGTTGGTTGTAAAGTATTTTTCATGACCACGCGGCTGAAACCGCGAGGCGCAGCTAGTTTATTTATTAAGAAATCCTCTTAGTTTACATATTAAATAATATCCGTGTAAAGTGTAATACTTTTAATACCTATACCTTTTATTTGTGTAGATATTTTACCTTGGAAAGTGACTCCTCCATCATTAGATGACAAATTATCTTCTGACTCTTGGAATTTTATAGTTCCTTCATTAGGATTGTAATTTTGATCATAATCATCTTCAAATCTAAGAGGTCTTTGCCCTGGATCGATGACACCGTAGTGTCCAGGGTTTTGGTTGACAGGATCTATCCCGGGACCAGTCTGGTCTTCAAACTGGATGAATCCATAGCCTCGCTGAAGAGACTCTACTGTTGTGTTAGGGTTGAAGATCTTTCTGAAAATTTTGGTAATGTTTTTGTTCATAACGACGATAAAGGCGTCCGTAAAAAACAACAGAGAGGTCCAACCTTAGGGAAAAAAGGTACATAGTGTTTGATGAGTAATCCAACAAAATGAAATAAAAACCTAAATAATACATGATTTTAAAACCAAAAAGAGAGTCTTGATATATGCTTGTATAAAGTTATATGATTATTTACGGGATATTTACCGTGGTAAGGTTGTGGAAGGAGCTCCCGATACATAGGAGTTCGTACATAGGACAAACGAAGCGAACTGTCTCATGCCGCATCAAGGAACACATTAAGGCAGTCAAAAATAATGAGAGACATAAATCTGCCATAGCTGAGCATCTGCTGGACGCGGGTGACGTCATCATAATAACAAGATGGCGACTTGAAAATTGGGGATGAAAAAAAAAATTGTTTGCGCTTCCTCATTTGTGTTAAAAAAATTCAGATGGCAAGGACAGATCGCCATTTAAAATTCGTTCTATTTCCTTTTGCCCACTCTCTTTTGGTACAGATTCTACTGTATTTAAACACTGGCAACACACAGTAGTACACACATTGGTTAAAGACCCTTGTCTTTAGGTCGGGTTTTTATAACTTGTTAACTATTATCTATCGGGTTTCAAAGTTACATGCGTAAAGTACGAAAAAGCAAATCTTATCCACTGTGGCAGGGTCGGGCCCGGGTGGCTTCCCACAAGCCCGGGGTCCGAGACTGGCTAGGCTGCGTAGGCCCCCTAGCTTGCGGCAAACCCCGCAAGCTAGGCTCGTGGGGGGCCCGCGCAGGCTGTGGCCCGACTGGCAAACGCCACCTCGACTATATGGCCAGTCCGACCCTGGACTGTGGAATACAAATACTCGCAAAACTTACGACAGCAACTCTGCAGGATCATAGCTTGTTACACTTCCATTTGCAGCTGTAATGCTCGCCACCGTGTGTAACACTGACAGAACGAACAGGATGCCTGGCTTCATTTTCACAACTTGACTGAAAAAATAATAATGATCGTTTTTTTTGCACTGTACTGAAAAATAAAAGAGTATGCGTAGCCAAAGGGAACATATAAAAAACGGTTATTCCTTCTTGAAAAATTGGATGGAACAGCAAATATTTTTTTGTGGTGTCAGGGTTAGGACCATAGTAAACGTTGCTAATTATGATGAGTGTAACCAAGGACGATCATCCTTGGTATAACGAACCCCTTTTGACTTAGTATACCCTTTCATAGGTACGCATATTATCCGCACATGATATACAATTCTGATGAGATTTTTGTTTTTTAAGATAGGAAAAAACCCGTACATTTACTTACAATTTACTTTTTTTATGGGCGCCTGAGTGCAAAAGAAAATAGCCCGAATTCTTTATAGCCCTTGTACTGAAATACTTTAAATTAAGCAATTCGTCGAAATTATCAGAAACAATGCCCCATTCAATGGGTGAAAACATGGTTTAACGGGACAAAATTCTTACTTCGAAATGCTCTCAGTTCAATAATTTACTGTCCCAATTCAATTCGGGAATCGAACCTGCGACCATGTAGAGTATGCGATAATTAGTTATGTAAATTTTTCGATAAAGCTACTAATTTTTGCTTAAAAGTGTGGTGCTAATGTTTTCTTGATTAAAATAAAGGGCTTTTTGCAATTCGTTGCGCAAGTTAGTTTGGTTACACTTTTCTTTAGGACTATACTGTACTCGTATGTATTTTTTACCTATAAATGCACTTCCGTGGCAGCAGATAACCTTTCACCGCTAACTTCCCGATAAACAGAGGGTCCCAACCAACAGAAAATAAGTAAATGAATAAAGATTTATACGCACGAATCATTTTCGGAAACTCTTCGAATATTTAAAACTAGCCGTCCGCCCCGGCTTCACACGAGTGTAAGCTCGGCCTTCGGCCTCGCTACAAAATATAATATAGCCTATGTCACCCGGGGATAGTGTAGCTTCCCAACAGTGAAAGAATTTTTCAAATCGGTTCAGTAGTTTCGGAGCCTATTCATTACAAACATACAAACATACAAAAATAGGTACAAATCTTTCCTCTTTATAATACTAGTGTAGTTAACGCCTGATATTTTCATTATCATCTCATAGCTGAGTGAAAAGTTACAGCTAGCATGTTATAATATTGAGAATGTCTACGTTTTTCAGTCAAAATAATTTAGCCTGATGCCCTCTCCTTATCTTAGGTTATAATAATATTTAATGTTAATTGATAGGTAGGTAATGTCGGCGAGCATTCACACACAATCAAAAATCGAGTGACAGTTTAGACACCATTTAACTCAATAATAAAAATAGTAAGTTTCTCAGCAAAGATAAACTTTCTCACCTGCTTGTGTTCTTTTCCTCTAACACAACCTCACCAAGCTTCTACAACTAAATGGCTGCCTGACCTGCCTTCACGCCAGAATTTCGCCAAGTTGCGTTGGTGGAGGAAAGTCGGGTGACATCATTTGTTTTATAAGGATTGTTACGAACGCTGTGTATGGGATATCCTGTTACACTAACGTTATGGAGATGTTAGATAACTTGTGGTGACGTTTATATGATTTTTTGTTCAAGATTGTTGTTTATACCTACTTAATTACCTCAAACTCCTTAATGGAAACAGTAGCAAGCTGGCTTGTACTTGGTACTCTACCGAGTACAAGCCAGCTTGCTACTTACAACATTATCTACTAACCAGAGATTTATAGTGGATAAGCTAGGCCACAGGTCACTAATGATGTCAGGGGATGGTGTGGTCAATAGTTTTATTTATTTGATGTGGCCTTAGTACGAGGACTTGCAAAAAAGTTATTGTTACGTTAACGATAGCAAGTGTATGAAAAATTCAGTTTCCTTTCACGTCTGATAGAGGCGCTGTTCAATTCTTCATACATTTTGATATCGTTTACGTTAACGATAACTTTTTCGCAATTGCTCGTACTAAGGTCACTTATGAGCTTCTTGGCATGTTTGTCAATAGACTCCAAGGCCCCAAGCTGGTACTTAGCTGATCCATCCCAAAGGTGAGAGCAGTACTCCATGCACGACCGAACCTGTGCTTTGTACAATAAGATAGCACATGTTCCGACGTGAAGTACCGTCGCTCCTACGATAGGATACCCAGCTTTTTTGCAGCCAATAGAGCCGTGTTCTCATTATAGGAGGCAAAGCTGATGGTTGATGCCAGAGCAACGCCCAAAAGATCAAGCTGACCAGCTTGTGCTGTCAAGGTTTTCAGAATGGATACATCCCGGAAATTAGGAGCCAATATGATAGTCGTTCTTTTTGCGGAGAACAGACACGCTTGCGTCTTAGCGGCATTGAACTTGACCAGGTTGGCATCGCCCCAATCGGAAACTGCAACCTGTAAAAGCCGTAACAGACGTACGTACCACGAACCACGGACCGCCGTCTGACCAACAGGAGGGGAAGAGAAAACTTTCTCATGTCCTGTTGGTCAGACGGCGGTGCGTGGTTAGTGGTCCGTACGTCGGTTACAGCTTTAATAGGACACCTATAAAAGGAACCGGCTCTCAGTCTGTTGGTAGTTCCACTGTTTAGACATATTTACACTTTCAACTTTTTTTTATACTTGTGGGTGACAGCTAGCCAGCTGATACCATCATGTTATAGAATTTCCTCATATGTTCTCCTTACGAACCTGGAGCTCCATTGTTGAGATTTGTGTCTACGCTTTTATGCGCTATAGATTCAGATCTTTTAGAATATTATTGCTACTAACTGGTTAAGTGCCGAGTCGGAATCGCGCTACGAGGGTTCCGTACCAATAATAAGTCAAATTCAATGTTGGCTGTTTTTTTTTAGATTACTGTAGAGTAGCAGTTTAAATACATCAAGTTTGACGCTTGCGTGCATTACTATTTTAACGATGGAGACATAATCGAAACCATCGAAAAAAATGGGTTTTTATGGGGAGTTGGGACGTGGTTGAGAACCATTCATTTTTAACTTTTTCTAATCTTTATTGATCATTATCGTCAGCCTGTATTGACCCACTGCTGGGTTGCTGCCTGCTCTTCCTAGCGTCATTAATCCCTGTCTCGACAATCTCGTCCACGTTTGATCTGCGCTGAGTTTGATGGCGTTGATTCATCGCGCTGGTTGTCTGCCTACGGAACGCTGTCAGCCACTGTGTCCAGCCTCCATTCCACCTGCCTCTACCACGCCTAGCCACGCGTGCCACATATCATTTTTATTGAATTGAAAAGTTATTTAGCCACGTTGAGGGATTTTCGGTCGGGGCAAAACTGAGTTCAAGACACCGCAAATTTTTCACTACTGTCAGCAGACCCTACCGTATGACTGCTGACGCTATTTTTATTGATACGTAGTTTGCAGATTCGACATAACAAAACATATTTCATAATCTATCTATGTATATAATAAAAACTTAGAGATAAAAAAATCTGTAACTGAGAGTTATCAAAAAAATAACACAGGGCGTCTTAAAATAAGCAGCTGAACTCGTTATGACAGTTTTATGATTTTTTGTTTTCCACGCACATTTCCTAAACCACTGGACGGATTTAAATGCGGTTTTCACGAATATGCTTAGCTATGACCAGCTTGAAGAATAGGCTATATTATTTTGCGAAAGGGCCAGATGAAAGTTTATATGAAAATCTACGTGTACAAAGCCGCGGGCAACAGCACTAGTATGCAATAAAATATGAGTATTGTTATGAATATTTTGTGGTTTTTTTTTACACGCTACTTATTATTAAGCTAGCCTTATTAATAGATCCCGTTGATACCTTATGGGTACGGTACCCTCAGCTCGTTCAGTTGGTATAGAAACCCCAGAGAGGTCCGAGTAGGTACTAGATATACCTACGTACTTCGACCAAAATAAAATGAATGGACGGGCCCTAACCATTGAACTTGATCAATAAAACCGTCATAACCGTCGAACATATACTTCAACACCTAATTATAAAAATGTACACGGTTTTATTTGTGTATTTACACTTCGGTAAAGCATATTAATTCATAATTTTGTCAGATGTTTCGTTATTGCGTAACAATAGACTCGTGTTTCACTTCCTACGGCTAGAGACCGACAGAAACGAAGTGAGCGCTGGCGGTCATTTTGTAATCTTCAAAAATGCGCTTCTACTGGTCCCATCCATTCATTTTATTTTGGTCGAAGCCTACGTACTCGTATGTACGTTAATGCGACCACGGTCAACTAATTCAATCCGAGCTAGGACAAGCTTAGTTTCAATTAGCCAACGCCATGATAATAAGTGGAACAAAGCTTCACATTGACCTTGAATAACCGGTATTGCGTCAAAGTAGCAACCGGTTACAGGACCGATAACCGATTATTTGCGTTAAGCAACATTTTCTTCAAGTAGAAAACATACAGAAAGACAACTCGTGCGATCGTGAAACTAAGAAGACGCCCACTGCTGGACATAGGCCTCCCCCTTTAACCTCCACACTGAGCGACAGCCTGCCATCTGCATCCACTGGATGCCCGTGACTCTTACGATATCATCGTTCCATCTAGTGAGAGGCCTACCTACGTTGTATCTTCCGGTTTAATGGCCTCCACTCAAGAACCTTTCTTCCCCATCGGTATTAAGTTCACTAGTAGGTATCTAAATGTAGTAATAACATACTATTTATAGGGGTCCAATTGAGTTATATTCAGTATGTATTACTATACTTACACATAAAGTAATATATAATTTTTACTCTCGTTACATTTTTTATTCAACGGTCTATCATCACATCAAACGAGTTGGCGGTCAAACGCAAGCCTATTACAAAATAAATAAGAAAAACAAAATAGTAAGTGTCTATTTACCCCTTTAAAGTGAAATGTTTTTAGTGAAATTACAGGTAATAAGAGTTAGAATCAGTTCAGAAAGTGGACTTGGATTGTGCTTGAATGGACAAAATAGCTCTTATTAAGCTATTTTATAACACGTAAATTCATTCAACAACAACACTATGATAGGACAGCTCATGATAGCTGAGTTTGACATTTTTCAGATGGTAGAGGTGGATTGCCATTTAAAATTCGTTCTAGTTCTCCTTTTGGCCAAGTCCACTCTCTTTTAAAACAGACTCTAACAGCTGATACCAAATCACGCGCAAAACAGAATTTTTATATGAAAAATCTGAATGAAGCGTCAATTTACATGTTAATTAACACAGCGTGACGCTTCAAATGAAATTAAATAATAACAGCGCCATCTAGCAGCGCGTATAATAAAAGTGCCAACAGTCTACGTTATGAGTTGTTTCTCTGCTGTTTTCTATTCCATTACACTATTGACAGTTTGACAGGGTGACAACCGATTGACCAATCACTGGTGACCGATTGGATTATTGGTTGATTAATGATGGAAGAGCGAAATATGATTTATTTTTTCAAACTGTCTGATGGCTCAGCGAACTGAGACTTATTTTTTGACCCACGGGTCAAGCCAGCCACTGCACACGTTTTTGAGACTACGTAAGAGCATTATTAGGATTTATACCGTTTATTCTAATGATTTTACGTACCTACAATGGAGACCGTTTATAACGATGCCGGTTAAATGACCGGCTACTTTACGTCGTAGGTTCCCGGTTTCTCGGATCCGGTTGTTTTTTTCGGTTCCTCTCTCTCTCTCTCTCTCTGAGAGAAGGCCTGTGTCCCGGCAGTAGGAACATGATAGGCTGATAATGATGGTGACCGATCGAAGACGGTCTCTAATTCAGACAGATTCTAATGGGACAAGTCAGCGTTTCTGTTTGTTTGTATGTATGCTCGACTATAACATTTTTAATAAAAAGAGCGGTAAACCAGGACCTTTTCCGCTTGATGGTAAGCGAAAACCGCCACTTATATGGACACATGCTAGACCAGAGGTGTCGTCGGTGCTTTACTGACCCGTAGAGTTTGTATATCTACCCTTTTTGAAATGCTCCATGTTGAAGCTTGGCGAGAAACCTTCGGAGGAAGCATTCTCATTCATTCATCTTGTTATGTGGAATTTTCTTCCCCAGTGGTCCAGAGGTCTCGGGAAGAAAGAAGCGGGGAAGGCGGACGGAAAATTACGTACTGTTGATCCGATCATCACGAAATTTTGTAGTGGCTAGTAGTTCATTTGAATAAAAAAAACAGGTTAAATATGAGTAAAATCGATGGATGGATTGTGTAGATATAGGGATCGCGAGGGAGACCTCGTGATCCATAAGTTCCGCCCGAACATCTTGTTTATCTACACTAATATTATAAAGAGGAAAGATTTGTACCTATTTTTGTATGTTTGTATGTTTGTAATGAATAGGCTGCGAAACTACTGAACCGATTTGAAAAATTCTTTCACTGTTGGGAAGCTACACTATCCCCGGGTGACATAGGCTATATTATATTTTGTAGCGAGGCCGAAGGCCGAGCTTACACTCGTGCGAAGCCTGGGCGGACGGCTAGTTTTAAATATACTGATTGTACTTATTTTTTATAATAATAATTTGTAACAAGTAATTTTATTGAAGTGTTTCCTTATTGTTTTTCTAATGTTCAGAGTGCCTTTCAATTCTACACTAGCAAAAACTTTACAGCTAAATGCCATCGTATTTTCAAAAGGCACTTTTCTCAAGACTGTCTCAAAAACTAAAATTACTGTGTTACTGATTACAAAACTTGGGTTTATAAACTGAATAAGTTTTTAGTATCCTGTTCTATCTGTATTCCATACACATTATGTACATCATCGTAGTAAATTCATCGTAGATCTCAGATGTCAAACGACTAAACTGTCATTAAGGAGCACTCATGAAGTTATTGAATTGTTTGTTGGTCGTGTGGGCTGGCAAGTGACTAACCCCTAGTGTCAGAATCCACTTTGAAGTCAACAATAAGCCAATAACAATAATATGGCTGCGGCAGAGGAAGTAGGTAAGTGCCTAGCTATCTAAACCTAATTGGCACAAAAAGTAACCCCATTATCTTAAATGGTTTGCCACCCACATGATAATTAGGTCGGTATTATATCCTTCCTTCCACACGACACCACCAAAACGACACCATCGGTGGTGTCGTATGGAATCACTAGTCCATACGACACCACCGACTAATAGTGAGGTTACCTACATACAAAGTTGTTGATATGAAAACTCCAATTAAGTTCTTCTTCTTTAGTTCTTCCGTTCTTTAATATCTACATAACTACTTACTTCACTGATATAAAAAAATAATATTTCATAAACTCTGTTTTATTAATTATCGTTTAACTATAGATAACTTGAAATAATAACTTTGGGGTCGGATCAATGTATGTGATGTTGTCTGATATTTATTTATTTATTTTAATGAACTGGGAGCTGTTAGTCAAAAACACGCGTTTCTGGACATCACTAGGGTGGTGTCGTATGGACTAGAGATTCCATACGACACCACGGATGGTGTCGTTTTGGTGGTGTCGAGTGGAAGGAATGTATTATATGCATAGATATTAGGTAGGTATAGTTAAATACTTTTACCACTTCTAGTTTCGAGGACATCAGTAGAGTAGGACACTTTAAAACGAACTAGTTGTGCCGAATCGGGATGAATGTAAAAAAAAGCGGGATTATAATTCTACCCTATGTCACTTTCCAGCCCTCCAATTATATTTGTGCAAAAAACACACCGATCCGTTGCTCTGTTGCTGCGGGAAAGATGAACAAACAAACAAACCAAAAAAAAAGTTCATACTTTTTTTATAATACTGGTTTGGTATGTTTTTGTCCACGTTTGAACCACTTCATGGCTGATCTCGTCTGCGGTTCTCTTTTTCACGCATTTTCACACTAAGGTATAAAATCACCTAGATAGAATATGTAAAAAGTGCCAAAACCATATTTGCACTTTATACTGTAGTAAAACGGTAACAAGTTGTTTTTTTGCTTGTTACCTACCATGTTACTCCTTCAAATTAAAGACATAGATATTGAAACAAAACAAATTGGCACAAAACATTTTGTTAACGATGATAACTCAGTGGTTGACGCGTTCGACTTCCACGCCACAGACATACATTCTAATCAGATTCAAATCCCTACAATGAACATTTGAAGTGCCAGAGAAGGAAAACATCGTAAGGAAGCCATAGCACTCTCTAGTGCTCGGTTGGCTAGCATCTTTTAGATGAAAATTTGTCTCGAAGCACCTAACGGGGTGTTCTGGCAGCATCGTGTGAGAGCCAGGTACCATTCCAGGCTGGGAGCATGTTTACCGTCTTCGACCACACCGTGAATCAACATTAGGCGAGTTGTGCTCTAAGCCTAGTCCATAAATTCAAATTCGCGTCAAAATTTATGGAAATCCTCAGAACACGGCTAGTCAGAAATGGCGCTCACCGCTCAGTGTCTGTGAGTCTAGGGTGTACTACACTGATAGGCTAATCCACAGTGTTTTTTATTATCATAACAAATAAAGCACAATTAGAGATAATAATGTCTACGCACAGTACGCACTGATTACAGGAAAGCCAATGCAAATAAATGTAGCGTGATTAAAACGCATAGAGGAAGATGTACAAACGACATTGTACCCTCAATGCTACACCATAGAATATACAACAGTCACTATGTAAGAAACGTTAAGTCGCGAACATGGTCCGAAACCGGTTACTTCGGTCAAATGCTAATTTAAACTTGAATTGTGTCACGAGCCAAATGTGGCGTTATGTTTTGTTTCAGTAAAATTAATTGATTTACCAAAGGAAATTTATTGCTTGTTTTAAAATCATCCGTGAGTTTTAAAAAAATACTAGGTGTTAAACCAAGTTAAGAAAGAAAAAGAAAGAAAGAAAGAAATAAATATTTATCTTGAATCAACAACTTAACACCAACAACATAGTAGGTATATATAATTACAGTGAAGTTGTGTCACAAAAATGGCCTCAACTCAGCATAATGCTGTTTATCAAACAGCGCTGATCTTCCGTTGAAGCCACTCGGTGAAGTCACGAAAGGCTCAAAAAACAGTGCAACATAAAAATAAAAACAGTACGACAAATACAGGACGGCAAATTTACATAGAATTTATTATAAGTATAGATGATATAGAACGCCATCTCCATACTAAATTTCATTCAAATCTGTTCGGCAGTTACGGAGTTGAGTGCGGACAAACATGTATACTTGCACACAAACATTCGCATTTATAATATCTATTAAAGTGATGAATTAAGTCAGTAATCATTGATATCCGCAGGACAAAGCTAGATCGTTTTTATTTACCTACATGTGACAGCACATTTCCTAGTAAAAATCTTACTAAATTATGAAAACACGTTCGATAAACTAATCTGTTCATAATTATCTTTTATCTCGCTTTCACGCGTTACACTTCCCGTCAACGAGCAGATGATAGATCGTTTTACAATAAACTAATCTATGCTATGAAATGATCTGTCAGATGGTAAATCTATAGTAATATTTTATTGTCGATTGTTATTATAAGTGATTTAGGATTGTGGTATAAGAACTCGCTTGCTTATCGCTCTATTTGTCAGTTCAATACACATTTTAAAATCGAGCCTATCAACAACAGCAACAGTCTTGAAAAATTATAATTATATAATCTACTAGCCGTCCGCCCCGGCTTCGCACGAGTGTAAGCTCGGCCTTCGGCCTCGCTACAAAATATAATATAGCCTATGTCACCCGGGGATAGTGTAGCTTCCCAACAGTGAAAGAATTTTTCAAATCGGTTCAGTAGTTTCGGAGCCTATTCATTACAAACATACAAAAATAGGTACAAATCTTTCCTCTTTATAATATTAGTGTAGATATGTTATAAAGGGTTTTCCAATAAGAGGTGTTATTTTGAATAGCCCGCTATTTCGGTAGATGTCACTTTTGAAGCTGTCATTTCTTGGCATTTGACAAGTAGAAACTACGCCATTAATAAAAATGGTACGATACACGCTTCAACAACGCATTGAAATTATTAAAATTCACTATAAAAATGGTGAAAATTTGGCAGAGACGGTTCGTAAAACTCGAACATTTTTGGGTCGTCGTGAAGCACCTTGTCGGACCGCAATACAGAAATTGGTGGAAAAATTCGAGCTGTTGGGACAAGTTAGTGATGAGAAGAATAAAACCCGTGCACGTCGCTCAAGAACAGCCGAGAATATTGCTGCTGTAGCCGAAAGTGTTGAAGAAAACCCAGGTTTGTCCATTCCTCGTCGTTCTTTGGAATTAGGTATTCCACAAACGTCATTACACCGTATTTTGCATAAAGATTTGGGTCTTAAGGCTTATAAAGTCCAGTTAACACAAGAACTCAAGCCGGCCGATCATCAACAACGTCGTGACTTTGCTGATTGGGTCGTTGAAATGCATGAAAATGATCCGGAATTCCATCGAAAAATCATCTTCAGTGATGAGGCCCATTTCCACCTCGGTGGCTTCGTCAACAAGCAAAATTGTCGCATCTGGGGCTCAGAAAACCCAAGAGTTATTGTTGAAAAGCCTCTCTATCCTCAACGTGTGACTGTTTGGTGCGGTTTATGGTCCGGCGGAGTCATTGGACCTTACTTTTTCGAAAATGAGGCTGGCGCAACAGTTACGGTGAATGGATTGCGCTATCAAGAGATGATTAACGATTTTTTATGGCCGGAATTGGATGGTATTGATCTGGACAACGTTCACTTTCAACAAGACGGCGCTACGTGCCACACAAGCAACGAAACCATTGATCTTTTAAGGGAAAAGTTTCCGGACCGTGTTATCTCTCGAAGAGGTGATCACAATTGGCCACCGAGATCTTGTGATTTAACACCTTGCGACTTCTTTCTTTGGGGCCACGTGAAGGAGAAGGTCTACGCCAACAGCCCAGTATCGATTCAAGACCTCAAAGATGGAATTCGTGAGGCTATCGAGGACATAGAGCAGCCACTTTGCGATTTAGTTATGGAAAATTTCATGAAAAGGATTTTGTCCTGTAAGCGTGGCCGTGGTGGTCATTTGCCTGATGTTATTTTCCACTATTAACGGCATACCTTCCTCTTTGTAATGAAATAAACATCTGATGATTTATAATAAAAAATGGCATTTTTCTTTGAATATCAAAATAACACCTCTTATTGGAAAACCCTTTATATACTTATATAATCTTCAGTCATTAAGTACCTACCTATATTTTCTTGTATTGTATTGTGTTGTGAAGTGTGATGTCGTGTCGTTGTGTTGTGTTGTGTTTTATTATTGTATTGTACTGTATTGGATGACAATATTAATGTTCTTATTAAATAAATGGTAAAATTGAAAAATAGTTTTTTTTTAATATACATGGTTTGATATATCTACTACAAAACAGCTTATGCGTAGTGCAATTTATTGTACCTACTAATATCGTCAATTTCGTTATCAGGCTTTTAATCAGATTCTCCACTGCTGGTGCTCCATTGACACAATTGGTCTAATGTACGCCAATAGATATGCCAATAAGCTCGGTTGGCAGTAGGAACTACTAATATACATAATTATTATTTTATTATACTGATGAGAAGAGGCTGTTATTAATTCGGAAGGTCGAGGTCATCTGCAGAATATGTAATATGTAGTTGTTGAGCAGAGTTGTTGCGGATGTGATACTACTCCTGATAACGCCACTCCCACTTCGTAACAATCCATTCTTATGTTTCATAGATAGATAGATAGATAGATAGAAAACTCTTTATTGTTCACACCAAAAATTATACACGTACATAAAAACAACTTAAAAAACTAGTGAAACAATTGGCGGCCTTATCGCTATAAGCGATCTCTTCCAGGCAACCTTTCATCTAGTGTATATCGTGCCCAATGTCACTAATAATATCATAATCTATTTTGTTTGTTTGTCCTTCTCCTTAATTTTTTTCGCAGACATTTTGCATATTAAAATCAAGTTTATAAGTGAATTAAATAAATTTTCCCGATTAAAACTACGGTAACCTGTTTTATAAAATTATTTCAGACCTATCAAATATGTATAAGAGTCACAAAAACCAATTTAAATTGCACTAAACAAAAAATATTATAGATTATTATTATCAGATACAGATAATTTATTGGTGAACTATATACAATATCACTTCAATCTCAATTTTATCCACGCGGGTCATCATCATCATCAAGCAGAAGACGTACACTGCTGAACATAGGCCTCCCCCTTTAACCTCCGCACTGAACGACATGCCCGCGACTCTCACAATGTCGTCCGCGCGGGTGAATCCGTGGAAACCAAATACTAAACAAATACAAATAAATTATTATTATTATTGTGCGGCGATGAGTTGCAATTTTTTGTTGTAATTATAGTTTATAGACTTCTATGGGTCGCAATCTTACATTCGTGATCTCACACTGGTTTTTTCCCGAAGTGTCGAGTTTTCTCAGCGCACACCGCATCGGTCTTACTAATGTAAGTAGACTTCCTCGAACCAGTATTTGTTTTGCTGTCACTTCGGAAGCACTTTTGTTACCTCTATTTATTTATTTTTATTTATTGTTCAGTGGTTAAGAAAACCTACCGGTGAGTGTAACTTATATATTATATTTCACATTTTTCTAATTAATTGATGCAACCAACCGCACCTACTACCTACTTAAACTACGGTTTCACAAAATCAAAAAATGATACAAAATAGTAAGTTTACTGCAAACGCTATCTAAAGAACATGTTAAGCGTGAAATTAGTAAGTATACTGTGTTTCTATAGGTATGTACAATTTTAATAAAAACATTTATTACCAACAACCGTATATTGCCCTCTGAATCTGTTTTTATTTACTGACATTAGCCTAACTTATTGCTAGACTGTAACTGTGGTTACCATCTTCGACCACGCCGTCACTTGAGTTGAAGTCAAACACGCGTTTTCACCACAGATAAATTATCAAATTAAAAATCAACTTCAAAATTCATAAGCGCTCGAATAAACTGTTCATACTGTTATGGAGTTGTTTAGAGAAAAAGATAGTTATTTTTTTTAGAACTACCTCAAGAACATCAAAATTAATAACATCAATTAAAAAAAAAACATGCTCTGACAAACTATTTAAATTATTACAATACATTGTCATCGGTCTTTAGTGCAAAATTTCAAGTTCAAAGATTCCGTTACATACATACATACGAGTACATACTAATAAAAACGTGTTCAAAACTTCGACCAAAATAAAATGAAGTTCAAAACTCATCTTCCTTCGAAGATTCAAAACCCATCTTCCTTGCTGGCTTCCTTGTTTGCTTGCTTTGCTTCTTATTGAAAATGAAACGCGTGATACTGTCATAAATGTCAGAGTAGGTATTCGGTGTGTTTATGATCCTTCGTCTGTGGGTGTGTATAAATAAAAGACAATCACCCTTCAAACATAAAAAAATGACATAATTATATTAGTTCGGCCGTTTGTCAGCTACCACAGACAGATATAGAAATACACAGATTCCCACGCACCCCTCTTTTTGCGTTTTGGGGATTAAAAAAACGGTGTAAATTGAAATCCTCCTGAAGTCAGTTAATAATTGTATATCATTTATTTGTATAATTCAGGCAAATACAGGATTATTCTAAAAGATAAGCTTGGGCGAAAGAGGTTCATTGTACTTACTCATCATAACGTCAAACAAACATGTAACAAACTTTACTATGAGACTGAAATATTTGTCTATCTATACATATAATAAAAACGTAGAGATAAAAAAATCTGTAATAGCGAGATAACAAAAAATAATTCAAACAGGGCGTCCTAAAATAAGCAGCTGAACACGATAGGACAGTTTTTAGAATTTTTGTCTGTTTGTTTGTCCGCGCACATCTCCTAAACCACTGGACGGATTTAAATGCGGTTTTCACGAATATGCTTAGAAATTACCAGATTAAAACATAGGCTATGTTATATCATTTATTTTAATTCTTTATTATTACATAAAATAAATTTAAAAATCAATGATTATTTTCTTCGTTACCCGAAACGTAATATGAGGATCGTCACATGGCCTCAAGGAAGGAGGTCCAAAGTAAAGAGAATGTTATTGACATAGCCATAAACAATTTGTAACTGTCAACTGTCATTCAGATAATCAGCCAGATTAAAACTTTTTATTTAAATTAAGGAACCTTCTTAGATGAATGAACCTGTAGATCAAGGATGTTATAAAAACATAGGCCTTACAACCTCTTTGGTGATTCCAATGCATTTTATTTTGTGTTAGCATTTAAAACACAAAATATACCACATTATATTTTAAGTCAGTCCCGCGAATAGAAATATTCAAAAAAGGTCTTTTGTACATGACAATAAACCTATACAACAAAATTCCGGACGCAATAAAGAAAGAAAGAAATAATAACACTTTTCCAGAACCAACTTCGTAAGTTTCTAACCCAAAAATGTTATTACGAGATAAAAGATTTTTTCGACGATAAAATTTAGAAAATTATAATCAGAAAATAAATATCGATCTATAAATAGTTAAGAAAGTACGAGTAGCATCATAAGTTTTGTATGATCTCATATATAATTAAGTAACCTATCACACTAAGTTTTTTTTGTTTTGTAAAATTATAATATTAAAATTATATAAAAAATTTGTAATATTTTTAACTATACTTAAATGTTTATATTTATGTCTGTGGTGTGGTTTTGTGAACAGCCACTACATAAGCCATTGCTGCACCCTTATGCAGGGTATATAAACTTAGCTTCTAGAAGAAGAAAGTGTATATTTGCAATAATATAGTGTATAATTTTATTGTGATATTTTAATAGAGTAGTTCCATTTCATGGCTTTTTTATCATGATATACATACAAATGCACGTGAAATAAGAAATAACTAGCCAAAAGCGTGTCAAGACAGGCATATGTCAGGGTTTCGTGGCCAAAGCTGTATACTTGTGGTCGTATTTATAGTTCAGAAATTGCATGGTCATAGAAAAAAAATCGAACGAGCGAAGCTGGACAGTCAAATTCAGAGATGTACCTATCATCCAGACATGACATGATATACTTATGGTTTAGACAAAAAGAAAACTTCAAAACATGCTCTGCACTGTGGTCACATTATCTTTTTGATTTGAAAACTGTTGACGGTGTTTTTACTTTTATGCTTCTATCAATACTTCACACAGGGCGACTCAAAATAAGCAGCTGAACATGTTAAGGCAGTTTTTAGAATTTTTGTTTGTTTGTTCACGCACATTTTCTAAGCCCCTGGAAGAAAATGCGGACGGATTCAAATGCGGTTTTCACGAATATGCTTAGCTATGACGCGAGAAAACAGCTGTTTCATAAAGTCATTTATTATTAAGTGTGAATGTCGTTTCTATGAAACAGCTGATTTTGTTTTTCGTGATTTCAGGGTTAGCTCCGTAACTAGTTCATATTAATCATGTATTTAGTACATAGCATTCCGCCTTCTTTGTTTTTTTTTTTGTTGACGGGGTCAATCTTCATAAGATAAGGTACCCAGCTGCAGTGAGGTGTAGCTGGGTTATGTGAGATTGTACCCACTAAAACCCTTTGGTGGAGGGTGTGCCAGGTGGAAGGCACCGGGTTACCCTTCCTAGCACATTGCCTGAAGCCAACACTCAGTGGTAGAGCATTTCCGTTCCTATCCTTTATAACGGCGTGGGCCACACCACGCCGTTGTCTTCCCTGAGCTCGCTGAATGGGAGGTTAGATCCCCAAATTAGACCACGAGCCCAAAGGCCCCCTTTTAGTCGGCTCTTACGACTGGTAGGGGATACCGTACCGAAGCAGTATTCTAAGACCCCGGTTCCAGGGATAACATAGCATTCCGCCTACCATAACTCTTCTCTACTATAAAATAAAGTCGCTTTCCACGTCTGTTTGCATATCCTAAACCATGCAACGGATTTTGATGCAGTTTTCACCATCAGTTAGAGAATTTTTCACGAAAGGTTTATATGTACAATAACACTTACACCCGTGCGAAGCCGGGGCGGGTCGCTAGTTTAGAATAACCTTAAAAAATCTGCTGTAATTCAATTGCAACTTGTACGCACCTAAAAATTAGTAACGGAGTAATTAACATTCAAATCAAATAATTAAGTAAGTATCATGTACCTACCTAGGTACCTTTCTCAGATCATACAAACATGGGAAATATGCGTAGTACAATAAACTGTAAGTACACATTTAAGTAAGTACAAGTAGTACGGCACACTTACCTACTCATATTATACATACACTAAGAAATGTGTAACTACACCAATCACAGACTAGGTATAGCTACTACGTAGCCCAGACTTGTAGTTACGATTATTTTCAATGGAAACAATTCAGTAAAATACCTGAGGGGCAGGGTGAGGGGTCACTAAATGCTAATTGGCCCATTCAACGTCAGTTAAAAATGTAAACAAAGCATAGTGATGGCGTACCTACGGTATTGGTCTAAATGACATGAGGTTCAGTGGAATCAGTGGGCGTGTTTTTTATATCAGTAGTGGTCCACTGATGAAGTGTCTGAACATGTTCGCCCTGCATTAAATGTCTAGTTATAGAAAGTCTTTGACTCCAATGAACTAATTAATACTTCACAAAATAATTATTAATATAAAAACCGACTTCATAAAAATGATAGAACTGGACCAAATTGAAATGGATCACACGGAAAGCACCGACTTTCAAATAAAAAAAAAGAATCATCAAGTTCGGTTCACCCAGTCTGAAAGTTCTGAGGTAACAAACAAAAAAAAAACAGTCGAATTGAGAACCTCCTCTTTTTTGGAAGTCTGTTAAATGGGGCGGAAAGTTCGTGTGTAGGCCGAGTAAGACTAAAGATAAATCAGCCTGATTTAGGTCAGATACATTCGCACCCACCACGCCACGCCACCTTACCATATCTCCCTTGATTGTTTGATCTGTGGTACCTTCAATGTCTAATAGATTGACCATAACATTTTGTGTATTTGGCGTGACGGAGGTCGCGGGTTCGATCCCCGTCGTGAGAGCATTATGACCTCTTTATTTGGACCTTCGGCCTAAAAAGGCCGTACCAGTACCATAAAGGTATACATATCATTAGTAATAGCATTAATATTTAATCTATGTAAAAGTTACTCTGTGTGATTGGTTTTTAAAACTTTCAAATTTAATAATGCGCACCACGAAAAATTAAATTTGCGATTTTTTCAACAAATACACAGATTTTTAACCAGCTTCCAAAAAGGAAAAGGTTCTCAATTCGACTGTTTTTTTTAATGTTTGTTACCTCAGAACTTTCGTCTGTTTGCACCGATTTTGATGATTCTTTTATTATTTGATAGCTAGTGATTGCCCATGTGGCCTCATTTCAATTTTGTCCAGTTCTGTCATTTTTATGAAGTCGGTTTTTATATTTAAAATTATTGAAAAAATAATGAAAAGAAGTGTTGTGTGTCTGTCTGCTTCGATTAGTTGTAAAAACAGCTCGATAAAATGGAGGCCAATAGGAAAGTAACCGCAGGTGACGGTAAATCTCAGACCCGTGTTCGTAAAATGTACCGTTTACCTTTCCAACTATTATCCCAAACTTAATTATAATAACAATCGTAGTCGTTAGTGTAACCTTCCACTGACTGTTAACTTAAATTGACTAATGTCTTTGGAGCTAACGACATAAATGTTAGAATAATCGTTATATGCTCCGTTTACATTAACACAGTGATTCCTGACTTTGATCAATAAAATTAATCATTAATAAAAAATAAAAATTACTTGAAAATTTCAATGAACGGGAATCAACCCCTTATTTTCCACCCTGCCTATTTTCTCTCACGAGATAGCCTATTCAATAAATAAATTAATATTCAATATAAGATTTACAATTGACAATGACATTGCGTAACACACATCCAAAAAAACATACAGGACTTCCTTTTTAGAAACCTTTAATCACGCCCAAATTGATCCAAAAAAACCTACCAGCTCCTAAGGCCATTCCAATTAAGGTTCATTATTTCATGTCTTGTCGAGATAATAAAAAATAAATAGTGCTTAGAGCTACCAAATTTAAAAAAAAAGAATTTATCCCGCGAAACATCTGTGGAGATTTTAGCGGCAGGAGGCCGGTGGAACCTTTGATGTTAACATTGTTTCTAACTAAGCAATAGTGAGGCATCAGTAGCACTTCCTCACTAGGTAGATAGCAAAGCAGGTAATACCTATTTACATTTTGCAGTAAATCTGTCTTCCTACTCATGACATGAATATTTAAATACCTATATAGGTATAGGTTAGATACTCTAGATAGATACATATACAAAGGTGCTACTTAGTGCCAGTCTATCGAATATACAGATATACATTGTTTAAAATTTAAAAACGATTAGAGTTCTACGCCAAAACCGGCACATTCGAGTGACTGGATCGAATCGCTGGATCAATTTTAATTTACATATGAATATCTTCTTTTGCAGATGCAGAAACCAGCCAGAGTGATAATGGAGACGACGTCGGAAACACGTGTTTACAGTTTTATTTAAACAAAAAGAATATATCTATCTTTATGCAAAAAATTATGTCATTATCGTGCTATTAGCAATTCTTATAAAAGTGAATAAATTTAATATTTTTCCGAATATGGGCAGGTGCGAATAAACCTTTTATTTCGGGCTATAAAATTAGAATTGAAAAGTGCTTGTGTTGCTAAAAGTTTATTGACAAGGATTTCGCAAGTTCCTTTGTAAAAGGTATAAAATTAATGGGAAATGTGTCTTATTGTATAGTTGGGTGCGGGTTAATGAATACGAATGTTGTCTAAATAGTGAATAAAATATATTGTAAACAATGCAGAATAAAATAACAAATAAAACTTACGGATCGAATTGAGCATCTTTTTTGATGTCGATAAAAAAATATTGTAAAACCAACTAAAAGCTTTCAACCTACATAAGTATCTATTGAAAAATTTTAAAAAAAACAAACGAACACTTCGGGTAAAACTAATTTACCTATTTAAAACTGGTACTAAAGATTTGGCAGGTAAATTATTGTAGTGTGCAAAATTGGAAAACCCGATAAAGGTGGGTGATACTCAAAACCTCGTATATTTCAATAAACTAGTTTTTTCAAGAAAACAAATACCATTTTCATACTGAAGTTTGGAAATAGCTAAAAGTGGGGATAAAAATTAGAATTGTGCCTATTATTGGATCAATAAATTACGACAAAACTGCTTCTGGACTGTGAATAAATTACTTCTAGACTTCAAACAAGATGGTGCTAAAAATAGCCACCCAGATCTCCAACACCACTCCTCAAGATGACCCGTTCGACCAGCTCCTCGGGCACTTTGGGCGTTGGCAGCTCCTCATTTACGGAGCTGTATCCCTGGTCAAACTGTCTTCAGGGTGGGTGCAGATGGCCATTCTATTCCTCACACCAAATTTGACGTTTTGGTGCTCTAACTTGACTTTAGACTTCACAAATGACTTGATGATGAACACCACGTTTTCAATTGATGATGGCTTGATGAACAGCTCTATTGCTGACAGCATGTTTGGTAACGGCACTTTTAGTGACACCACGATTGCTGACACCTCAGACAGCAGTTACATAGAAGTCCTGAACAACACCTGCTACTCCAATTGTAAGAAATATGAATACGATGCAACTCCGTTTGATAACACCATCATGTCGGAGTGGGACCTGGTCTGCGAGAGGCGGTGGCTGGCCAGCTTCACCCAGATGGTGCTGCAGCTTGGTGTTCTGATTGGAAGCATCGTGTTTGGATTCCTGTCTGACAGGTATGTTAGACTGTATTTTTATAGAATAAAAAGACTTTATTTGGTAAGATGGCGCTCAAATACAAGAGTATGAACTCATAAAAACACATTAAAAGGCGTGTTTTGAAATGCAGGGCAAAACATTAAATTTATTTTGATGAGGTTCATCAATCTCCTCTACTTACTACTGCCATCTGCCACCTTGACACAAATGTTACATGTAAAAAAGTTCATCAGTTCAAAGAATTGTTTCAACTACTGGAATTGTTTCCCGCGTCTCTTGACGATATAATACACAGAGTAGATAAAGCTACTATAGAAACTGTTTGGTATTGATACCTCGATCAATGGTACGTATGATATGATACGTCAATAAACTAAAGTGATACAAGTCGATTATACTCTTATAATCGCTAATCGTCAACAGACGCGGGAAAACAATTCCGGACTCTATATAATAAACAGGTATGTTTTGCATATAAGTTGATAGGATGTAAAATAGGATTTTCGCAATCGCTAATACGCTTTTTAGCTCAACTTGTGACTAACTAACAAAGTAAACAAATCTAGGAGTCGATTTTATCCCATTTCTAAATGTCGTCTCGAATTTGAAACTTTGCAAATATATATAATCCTGATGACAATACAATAATTGAGTACCATCGAACTGAGCTGATGATGGAGCCGGGACATAGATAATAGAAATATTTAATAACTAATTAACCCCCTCGAGTTTAGTCTCATTTGGTTTATTTTAACGATCCATACCAAGAGTTCCACTATTCACCTCCCGGTTTAATCATCAGACTCTTGTCACCAAGTGTAAGGACCTCTCGAGTTTGGAATCCTTTGGTTTGTTTTAACGAGTCACATAATATAACGTGTTTTTCATTTTATTTTAACTACAGGGTTACGGAAAGGGTGAACTAAACCGAAAAAGGTTCCAAAGTACCCATAATTAGATATTTATTTATAGGAAAACCAACAGTTTTTTTACTCTAAGATATACAATGAAAAAACTACAGAAAGCCAATTACAGGTTCTCACGAATAGATATAGATTAGATAAGAAGTTAAACATGTGCAAATACTAACGTTGTGGTAGGATATGGAAAAAGTATAGATAAAAATGTAACAAGGTAAGCAATAGTTAAAAATAAAATACAGATAATAGATATATAAGATCCGACATTCTACGGCTGCTGACCGTCGGCTAAGTCTGCTAAGAACTCAGTCTGCTAAGACCGACCATGAAATCGCGGACAAAAATCTCCTGTTCCATACATTTTGTCGAGTATGAATGACTTCCTTTTTCTATGAAACCGCAGATTTTTTTCTCGATTTCAGTTGCTGCCATAGTTGCTCTAAAACTTGTTCATAATCACGGGTAATATGGTCCCCTCTCAGCTTAGTACGTCCTTTCCGGCCAATCTATATATATAAAAGAAAGTCGTGTTAGTTACACTATTTATAACTCAAGAACGGCTGAACCGATTTGGCTGAAAATTGGTGGGGAGGTAGCTTAGAACCAGGAGACGGACATAGGATACTCTAAAAACGGCTGGACCGATTTTGATGAAATTTTGTGTTCCTGGAGCGGGTCATAGTAGCGAGGCCGAAGGCCGAGCTTACACCCGTGCGAAGCCGGGGCGGTCGACTAGTTATTTATAAACTTTTTGTATCATGTGTTTGTAATTTATGGAGGGTTTATCTATCTTAGATTCGGTCGAAAGAACACGTTCCTGTTTTCGATCAGCACAGTAATAGCGTTCGGTTTCGGCGTGCCGTTCTCCCCGAACTATGCGGTGTTCACTGCAGTCCGGTTCCTGCTGGGCATGGCCACCGCAGGCTCTATGGTTGTCTCCTTCGTGATCGTCATGGAGACTGTGGGCGCCAGGTATCGCGCCGTCGTGGGCTGCCTCTTCCAGATACCATTCATCATTGGTACGTTAATTTCATATCTATTTTTCAAAACACGAATATTTTATATATTCAGACCGACGATATAGTGAGACACGGGCATCCAGCTATGCAGTTTCTTTGCACGATAGAATCTGGAACGTGGATATTCGCCGAAGAAGCTAGAGACACCGACATTATTTATATTATAATCATCCCGGTCCCGTTTTCACTCGCTATCCTACAGGAACCATGAATGTTCCGAGAAAAAACATATCTAATGTCACTTTCAGTCCCTCCAATTAAAAAAACCGTTGGCGTGTTGCCGCGTGAATAAGAAACAAACAAACACTTTCCTATTCATAATAATTAGTAAGCTGATTGTCTCATTTCCCAGGGCACATGACAGTCCCCCTTTTCGCGTATTTCTACCGCAGCTGGGACCAGTACAGTCTCGCTATGGCCATCCCGCCGCTCATCTACCTGGGCTACTTCTGCATCCTCACCGAGTCTCCTCGCTGGCTGCTCTCCGTCGGCCGGGTGGACGAGGCAGCTGAGATCGTGAAGAAGGCTGCGCTAATGTGAGTTTTAACAATATTCCAATAAGAAAGCATATAACCTGCCTCTCCGTCGGCCGGGTGGACGAGGCAGCTGAGATCGTGAAGAAGGCTGCGCTGTGAGGTTTAACATTCTTCCAATAAGAAATAATATAGCCTGACTCGGTGACATTTTCAACTACCTGGACCACTTATGTTTCCTAATTGAGCCCCCTCTCTGTTTCACTCGCAAATTTCTTGTTTTCCGAGGGAAAAAGTATTCTTTATCCATCCTCGTGATGCACACTATTGCCAAATTTTATAAAGATTGGTCCAGCCGTTCAGTCTTGAAAAGCTAGCAAAACAGTCAGGCGGTGAGAGGTCTTTATGCATATATAATTTTAAAATGTGGTCATTTAGTCTAATATGGTCTAATGAAAGTGAATACCATCGTCATCATTGATATAAATACATTCCTTGTATCAAAGCGCTACTAAATAGCAAACAAGTTTTTAAAATTTATGAGCGTACTAAAAGAATTTAACAACACAAACTTTCCTAATATGTATCCTTCTAGATATCTATCGATACATCTATACTCTATACATATTAAGATAAAAACGTAGAGATAAAAGAATCTGTAATTGTGAGTTATAAAAAAAAACCACACAGGACTTCTTAAAATAAGCAGCTGAACACGTTAAGAAAGTTTGTAGAGTTTTTGTCTGTTTGTTTGTTTGTCCCCGCACATCTCCTAAACCAATGGACGGGTTTAAATGCGGTTTTCACGAATATGCTTAGCTATGATCAGATTGAAGTATAGGCTATGTTAGTTTGCGCAAGGGCCGGGTAATGGAGGAAAAAAAGGGTTGAAAGTTTTAATGAAACTCTACGCGTACGAAGTCCCGGGCAACAGCACTATTTTATAATATAAAGAAATAAGCGAGTATGTACTTCCTAGGTAAGCGTGCTATATCTTCGCTTCCCATCACGTGGAATTTGGTCCAAAGCATTCCTAATCCGTTTAAAATAAAGTTATTACAATAAACATAAGATATGAACTAAAATAAAAACCTAAAGCTACTTAAAAATAAATATATGTATTATGTGTACATTTGGTTCTGAGAGCACAGTTCTGTGTACGGGAGGAATATTATGGTATGAAATAGCAATTGACCTTCCACAGATCCTGGGACTGACATCACCTATATTATTTTTATCATTAGTGTTTTTTTGTTCAATGTTTTTGTTCTGCAATTTTTTAGCAAAACCACGGTCCTTGATACGAGAAATTCTTTGATAAAACATGCAAGATTTATCATAACGTATTGTATTTTCAATTGTTTAGAAATTTAGTGATAAGATAAAAGATATGTTACCCACCTATCTTCTCAGTAAACTAGGTCATCTGTGACTTTATTACATCATGATTAAGGAATATGACTTTACCATGATTTATTTATTTTCAATTAATATATCGATACAAAAAAGACTCTGAAGAAATCTGAGACTCGATTATTTAAAGCACGACCTTACAAACACTTTATTTAGTTTATGACATGTTCCTAGGAGAAATATTTCGGTTTAAAAAAAAGTTACCAAGGCACTTTATAGTACTCGCCTAGCTTGAAAACAACAACTTGATTGAATCAGGCGTTACTTTGCGGAAGTCCATTTTCAAAACTGTTGTACTGATGAATTTCTAGTGTAATTCCGCTTCTACGTCGCTTCAAGTACAATAAAGAATTTGTGATAAATTTACCTGGTAAATATTTGTTGATAATGTTATTTTATTGAGTTTAATTTTGCCTAACCTGATATAAAATATTAATTACATAAATTTAAAATCAACGTAACCTAAAAAAAAAATATTAATTCAGAATTCTTTTTAATTATAAAATTATTAAAGTAATCTGAAACAAAAATTAATTAATTCTGACACATGAAAAATGATAATACTAAATCTGACTCCCGACTTGAAAATCTATAACTAAACCAACAATTTCCTATATCATCATCACTTCACTTATATATATATATAAAATTTCCATGTCACAATGTTAGTTACCGTACTCCTCCGAAACGGCATTACCGATTTTTACCAAATTTTATATGCGTATTCAGTAGGTCTGAGAATCGGCTATTATCTATTTTCCATACCCCTTCACCGATTTTCATCACCACGCGGGTGAAACCGCGGGGCGCAGCTAGTATTACATAAAATACTAAACTAACGTATCACGTGTGTAAATAGCATCAAAATGTATGAAAAATTGAACAGAGCCTCTATCGGACGTGAAAGGAAAATGAATTTTTCATACATTTTGCTATCGTTTACGTAACGATAACTTTTTCGCAATTTTTTTTATGATACTGATATTTTTTATGATAACGACTTTTTTTTATGAGGCGAGCTAAGTCGCTGGCCTGATGGCTCTTCACGCTTGCCCATAACAGCTCAACGCCACTCAGAATTTTGAACTTCAACAGTTCAAAACCCTGGATGGCAATGCACTGCGCTCGTCACCCCGAGATATAAGATGTCAAATCTCTGTGTGCCCTGTAATTTCGCTGGAAACATTGCCCTTCAATCCGGAACACAGTAGTGTTTGCACACTACTGCTTGGCGGTTGAATAACTGGCAAAATGTATGGTACTTCCCAGGCGGACCCCTGCAAAAGAATCCTACCACTACAAAAACAGCTTGTACTAAGGCCACTGATCAAAGCTGTAAAACTTTAATAATAGGTAGGTATATAATGTAGCATCCTGGTTCACTCATCAAACCACAAAAGTCAATCAAAATCTGACGTTTTTTGCAAGGGAATTAATAATGTGTGTTATCAGATTAGTTCTAGACAATAGCAAGGTTTGTTTCCTTATTGAACAGGATAACAATAAAAAACAATCTTTGTGAAAAACTTAGTGACCTTTTGAACCAATATGACTCATTGGGGTTCAACTGATTTGGTTTGGATAAGATTTAGATATTTTGATGGAGAGGTCAAACTTGCTAATTCTAAAAAAATATCTAGTTAACATAGCACCAAAAAAGTCGAAAGATTCGCGTTGAAGTTTAACCTTGCGTCCACGCACATTGCCTATGTTGGACCCAAGACCATTTTAATTCATTCCTTTGCCAATTCATGTCTCGATTCTTGTGATAACATCAAGTCAACGTTTTTTATTTGTTTGCCATTAATACAAGGACTTCAAATATAAAATGTCCATCCATTACAGCTCTATGGACGTGCAAAATTTAATTAAATATGTCATTGGAATTCCATGAATTCATTTTATTATTAATTTATGTGTCAAGATGGACAGATGACCTAAAAGAGACCGCAGGAAAACGCTGGATGCAGGCCGCTTCCATCTGGCCCTTTTGGACATCGATGGGGGGGGGGGGGGCTATGTCCAGCAGTAGACGTCCTATGGCTGAAATTTTGATGATTATGACTAATTTATCAACAAGCCAAATCATCATAAGAATAAAAACAACATGCCAATTTCTTTAGGAATTCTTCCACTTCATAGAAACACTCCTTTACCAACCACTTCCTCAACTGAGTACAAAAACGCCTATACGGGGAGATCTGCTACTTCTTCTGGAAGAGAATGAAACATTAGTGTAGCCATATGAACACAGTTACATATAATATATATAAGCAAGAAACTCTTAATAGGATATTGAATTTGAAAACTGGTTTGCATGAGTCATCCCACTTCATCCCGTACATCGTACGAACATATTTCTTTGGACCAACAAAAAAAATTATTACCACAAAACAGAAAGTTGACAACTGTAAAAAAAAAACCATTTGTGAATTCAGTCACACCAGATCAGTCAGTCACACCAACTTAGAAAAGATTTTTGAAAACTATAATATTAGTCTTTGATTGCATATACATAATCAATGCCATTACTTATATTTTATAATTTTACCATTTCCAGAAACCGTCGACCAATTGGAAAGATAGAAGAAACTCTCCGCGCTCTATCCACTGAGCTGTCTTCTTCCACTCCTAAGGAGAAGCCAAACTACTCTTCCTTGTTCCGCGGTTCTCTTCGTTTAACCACCGTCTGCTGCAGCGTGGTGTGGCTCGTCACTGGAGTCACCTTCTTTGGTGTGAACCAGTACATCAGTCAGACCAGCCCTGACCCGTTTGTGAGTGTTGCAGTGGCTGGCGCTATCCAGGTATGTATCCATCTATCTAATACCATTCACTCACTGATTCATCACGAAAACTACTTGAACCACGAAGTTGTAATTAGGCAGGTATATTCCTTATGGGGTGTAAAGGTCCGCCTAGGAATGATTTTGCAAAAAGGCCGAATTACACGGGGAGAAGGGCTCAGAAAAAATAAATTATTGTAACCGTTTTCCCTATAGCACTTATAAGGTCGGGGAAAAAGTTTCTTCGTATTTTTTAAACAAATTCAAGCCATATTTTTTTCAAGTTTAATTACATTTAATCTATATCTATCTATCTATACATATAATAAAAACGTAGAGATAAAAAAATCTGTAATTGCGAGATAACAAAAAAAAAATCACACAGGTCGTCTTAAAATAAGCAGCTGAACACGATAGGACAGTTTTTAGAATTTTTGTCTGTTTGTTTGTTTGTTTGTTTGTTTGTCCGCGCACATCTCCTAAACCACTGGACGGATTTAAATGCGGTTTTCACGAATATGCTTAGAAATTACCAGATTAAAACATAGGCTATCTTATATCATTTATTTTAATTCTTTATTTTTACATAAACGAAAATCAAAATCAATGATTTATTTCTTCGTTACCCGAAACGTAATATGAGGATCGTCACATAGCCTCAAGCAAGGAGATCCAAAGTAAAGAGAATGTTATTGACATAGCCATTAAAATTTTGAAACTGTCAACTATGTCAACTGTCAACATGGTCATTCGGTTAATCAGTTTAAATTTAAAGAAGGTTCCTTAACCTTCTTAGATGAATGAACGTGTAGATCAAGCATGTTATAGGTCTTACAACCTCTTTGGTGATTCATTCCAGTGCATGGAGTAGGAGTGTGGCGTACTCATACTCCTTGCGCCAACCTTCGTGAATTTCTTTCCAATTTTCCACGACGTGTGGCGCTGGGGCGCGAAAAGAAAAAAATAAAAGAACACCGATTTTCAAATGGAATTGTCATTTGCTTTTTCTAAGATTTGTCTAAGATTTTTCTTTGCATTAAAGTTTATAATTTCTTTCGGACTCAGCTATTTTCTTCCATTGTCGGTAGCTTAACCCTCTCCTTCTATATAAATAGTACAAATCCACTATAATTGGTGACCACTGAATGGACTGTACACCACCAACAAAGGTCAGAATGCCGCTAGATCGTACTGATAGCACTGCGGCTGACACGAAGAATAAAGATGATGACAATGTATTCCGAGTTGGCGTGCGAATTCCACCGTTTTGGCCCGAGAAGCCGGCGATTTGGTTCGCCCAGATCGAAGGCCAATTCGCGATTTCCAACATCACTGCAGATAGCACCAAGTTCTACTACTATGTGATTGGACAACTTGACCCGCAATACGCAGCTGAAGTCGAAGACATCATCGTCAACCCGCCTGTGACCGAGAAGTACGAAAAACTCAAGCTGGAGCTAATTAAACGTTTGTCCGCATCAAGAGAAAAAAGGTACAGCAACTTTTAACACACGAGGAGCTAGGTGATCGTAAGCCTTCTCAATTCTTACGTCATCTACGACACCTAGCAGGCCCCGGAGTTCCAGAAGACTTTTTACGCATGATTTGGACCAGCCGCCTACCGAACAGCACGCAGACCATCATTGCTTCGCAGCAGATGACGTCATCACTCGATGTGCTGGCAGACCTAGCCGACCGCATACATGACGTTGTCCCTGGGTCGCATCTACATCCAGTACCACACCGGGAAGCTCCAAGCTCCATATTACATTCTCATGGTTTTATTCTATGTTAGCATTTAAAACACAAAATATACCGCATCCTATTTTAATACAGTCCCGCGAATATAAATATTCAAAAAAGGCCCTTTGTACATGAAAATAAACCTATACAACAAAATTCCGGACGCAATAAAGAAAGAAATAAATATTAACATTTTTCCAGAATCAACTTCGTAAGTTTCTAACCCAAAAATGTTATTACGAGATAAAAGATTTATTCGACGATAAATTTTAGAAAATTATAATTAGAAAATAAATATCGATATATAAATAGTTAAGAAAGTAGCGTCATAAGTTTTGTATCATCTCATATATAATTAAGTACCCTATCACACTAGGTATGTTTTTTTTTTGTTTTGTAAAATTACTTCACCCTAGGTTAAGTTTGAATAGTATATATAATATTTATGTAATAGATTTAACTATACTTAAATTTATATGTTTATGTCTGTGGTCTGGTTTTGTGAACAGCCACTACATAAGTCATTGCTGCACCCTTTATGCAAGGTATATAAACTTAGCTTTTAGAAGAATACAGTGTATATTATTTGCAGTAAGAATAAGAATATAGAAATAATTTTATTTTACTGTGATATTTTAACAGATAAATAGAGTAGTTCCATTTCATGGCTTTTTAATCAAGGTATACATACAAATGCACGCGAAATAAGAAATAACTAGCCAAAAGCGTGTTAAGACAAGCATTATGTCAGGGTTCCGTGGCCAGCGAAACTGGCCGGAAATATACTTTTAATGGTTTAGACAAAAAGAAAATTTCAAAACATGCTCTGCACTGTGGTCACATTATCTTTTTGATTTGAAAACTGTTGACGGTGTTATTTATTACTTTTATGATTCTATCAATACTTCATACAGGGCGACTTAAAATAAGCAGCTGAACATGTTAAGGCAGTTTTTAGAATTTTTGTTTGTTTGTTCACGCACATCTCCTACACCTCTGGAAGAAAATGCGGACGGATTTAAATGCGGTTTTCACGAATATGCTTAGCTATGACCAGATTGAAGTATATGCTATGTTATTTTGCGCAAGGCCGGGTTAAGGGAAGAAAAAAGAATTGAAGGTTTATATGAAAATCTACGCGTACGAAGTCGCGGGCAAAAAAGCTAGTTATAATATATATGTGCCATTTTGTTCGATAACTTGTTGCCATCTTGTAGGTAGTGACATGATCCCGTTGCTGTAGAATTTTTGGGACTTCTGATCAAAAAAATGCAACAAGTAGTTTTGACAGTCTTCTCTTGATGTTAATCTAACACTACCCAAAGAATTCTGAAGAGATCGAAACAGGTGGAAATCTGAAGGTGCAAGGTCTGGGCTATATGGTGGATGCATTAACACTTCCCAACCAAGCTCTCTAAATTTTTGCTGAGTGGCCAAAGATGTGTGCGGTCTGGCGTTATCATGATGAAAGACCACACTCTTTCTGTTGATCAATTCCGGCCGTTTTTTCTCAATTTCTTGTTTGAGTCTCATCTGCTGTTGGCAGTAGAGATCCGAATCGATGGTTTTGCCCGGCGGTAAAAGCTCATAATGAACGATGCCCTGCCAATCCCACCATACACACAGCATCACCTTATTACGTGTTAATCCGGGTTTCGCTACAGTCTGTGGTGCTTCACTGCCCTTTGACCATGATCTTTTGCGCACATTCTTGTCGTAGGTGATCCATTTTTCATCACCAGTGATCAATCTTTTCAAAAACGGTTCGGTTTCGTTACGTTTCAATAGAGAATCGCAAATGAGTACACGATTCATTTGGTTTCTTTCAGTGAGCTCGTGTGGCACCCAAATATCGAGTTTTTTGTATACCCAGTTTTTTTCAAATGGGTCAAAACTGTTTTGTGGTCAATCCCCAGTTCTTCAGCTACGTCGTAACTATTAATATGCCGATCTTGGTCCACTTTTTCAGAAATGGCATCGACTTTATCCGTAACAGGGCGACCAGAGCGAGCTGCATCTTTGACATCAAAATTCCCGGACTGAAAACGCTTGAACCAACATTGTGCTACTCTTGATGACACTGCATTAGGTCCATAAACGTCACAAATTTTATTCGCGGCTTGTGTCGCATTTTTCCCTTTTTTGTTATAAAATTTCACAATATATCGAATTTGTTCGTTAGATTCACTCATTTTATCGAACAAAAAAACAATTGAAAAATGGCGGGAAATTGCTTTTTACGTTTTGTATTCCTTTTTTAAAATGTCATATTTTTAATGGTATCAAAACCAGCCAGATACAAACAGTACAACGGATAAGATTTTTACTATAACTTTATACATACAAAATACGAAAAGACTTTTTCCCCAACCTAATACAATCGGTCGTTCATTCGTTTACATTTTGAGCACATCGTTTGCAGTTGTGTGCGCTCAATATTGAAGTGTGCGTTTGTAGAACCAGTAAGAATATAGTTATACCCTGTCTTCCCGTGAACATGGTGCATGTAACTGCGCCGAAATATCGGGAGCTTCTTCCACAACCTTACCACTGTAAATATCCCGTAAATAATCATATAACTTTAGTGAACAACCGTGATAGTTTAAAACAGTGTTTATTAAGAATATGTCAGTGTGTGCAATTAGTTATAAGTGTTACCTCGCCCCCTTCAGTTTTTGGCAGACTTTTTTCGGTACTAGCTCGAGTTTAAAGACATATCCAAACTATATATTATAAAAGAGAAAAAGGGTTCAAAGTTTATATGAAAATCTACGCGTATGATATGGCGGACAAACAAATTTTTTTGCGCATTCCAAATTACATTTTGCTGATGGAAAACAGACAGTGGTGTAGACCGATGTATGGGAGAACATTTTTTCCACTGCAAAGTTAAATTTACCTTTCAATATTTCAACTTTTTCACTGGACTACTGGAGGAAGTGGAGGGTACCTAATGTTTTCGGGTGTATGTATGACATGTTTATTAAGTTTGAACGGAACCGTCTGTCCACCTCGCACATGACCGGATGTTCATTGCTCAGCTAGAATCGTTACAGGCCCCAAAACTGTTAGAGAATTGTCGGTTTTTGCTAAGTCATGTAGGTAATTTTATATTGAAGTGAAATAGTTTGAGATATCTTTCAGAACAAAATAAAGAATAAAAGAAAAAAAATAATGATAGTTGAATTTGAACTGTTTGCCATTCTGAAAGCAGATTGCGTAGGTAGTGTGTTAAAAACAGAAATATTTACTCAAAAAGTTGATAAAACTGTTCTACTTAATCACTTTGTAATAAAAACTTTCAATTTCAGACCGAACAACTCATCTCTTTGGTTGATGAAATAAATGGACAAGTTGTCTTTGTAGCATCTGTACATTTTAACACCTTGGTCATTTCAGCAATTGTCCTTATTGATGATTACTTGTCTTTGTAACATCTGTACAGTTTATCACCTTGGGTCTTCTGACATTTGAACTACTACCCCCCGAAGGCGAAAGAAACATTTTTTTTTACAAGAAATGATCGTCATGTTTTTAAACTCGAAAGTTAAATTGTTCGTACTATACAGGTATCGTTTCTGATTTTTTTCACAGATACCGTCAAACTTCTTCGCCATGTGGCTGATCGGCCTCCTAGGTCGGAAGGTCACCACAGTCGCATTCCTGATGCTGGGTGGCCTCTGCATCATCACGTTGGGCTGCGTGCCGGACATATACGCTCTCACCCTCACTCTGGGATCACTGGGTAACGATTGTAGGCGTTGTAGCACAGAACCTCAAATAGAAATAATCTAACCAACCTGAATGAAATTTTGATCATACATAAGGTTACCCTGTACGTATGGTCGTATTCACCAAAAAGATAATGTAGAACTTAAAAGTTGCTAGTACGTGCGGGTAGTCTGGGTAGCACAGTGCAAGACTTCGCACGCACCATAGTCTACCGTTCTATAGTTTCTGGTTTTTTCCCACACAATTTCGTACTTAGCCCACAGGTATTGTATTCTAATTTCTATTGTTATTCCTTTCTAGGAGTCAGCTGCGCCGCCATCGTCGCAACCACCATCTATATTTACACTTCAGAACTATACCCAACAGTCGTCAGGAACATGGGCATGGGGGCGAGCTCTATGTCTATGAGGGTAGGGTCCATGTTGGCGCCGTTTATTTCTAATTTATCTGTGACGATCCCATGGCTGCCAACCGTAATTTTCGGTTTGGCACCAATCGCTGCGGGTCTAGTGTGTCTATGCTTACCGGAAACTAAGGGACGGACTTTGCCCGATAGCTTGGAAGATGTAAAAAATGAAAATTGCTAGATATTTTAACAAGTGACTTGATTTATTGCACCCAGGTTGTTTGAGTAAAACTTATAGTTATAGTGTATTTGAGATAGGTTTACGATGGGCCATAATTTATACCTACAGAGAAAAATCTGTTTTTGTTTTACTTGGAACCAACGCCACATTGATCGCACGCAGAGTTATGTAAACTCACTTTTAGACACCTATTCATATGCTCTCGTAATTATCATAGTCACTCACTCTCTTACGACATTTCTAATGAGAGAAATAGTGAGTGAGATAATTCTCGAGCGTTCACGAACAGGGTCGTAAAGTACAATTTATTACTTAGATCAAATTAAATCGTAAAATTGCTTTCTTTTATCATTATTACAATATGTATTTTTTACAGAAAAAAATATGAAAAAATAAATTATATTGTGTGCCCTCCGTTACAAGGTTACATTGTTGAATTTTAATGCAATGTCAAATGTTATCTATTAAATTGGCCCAACACTGGGGTCTTTTCTATCAGTAATGACACAGCCATCACATAAATTACAATGATAAAAACAAATACAGACTATAATAGTACAATTATGCCCTTACTCCTGTCCTTACATTTTAGACATAGTTTAGCTAGTAATTCAGTTTATTTTAATGCGTTGTGATCATAAAACTATTGTGATATTATTTTAGTAGGTAACTAAGTCTTCCAACATTGTATTACAAGTATAATTAAGTAGTGTCTACTATTATAAATAATAATTACTCTTATATCTAGTTTTATTATCTGTGGTAGCATAGATAGATGATGGTGTGGTAGTATAGGTATAAATAATGAAACCTAAAGTTAAACTCTAATATAAATATAAGTATATAATATAAGTATAGTTTCATTGCAATATAAATGGCAATGAAACTATACTTTAACAGACCTTGAACACGTTTTACTCCTACAATATAGTTATTCCTAATATTAGTAAGTATACATAAATAACACTTATAATAATTTAAACAAATGATAAAATATGATCGCTGTCCGGGATTTAAAACCACAACAACTTGCACAAACCTTCTAGAGTTGAACCGACCAGCCCCGTGATTTTTTTATACATATCACTGTCCACCCATTCTTCCACGCCTGAGAATCACACCACACACAACCACACACAACCCACACACGCCCCCTCCCTCACATACACCCCAGGGGCCTTACCCCAGCTTCACTTTTGCGAGCCAACTTTTAATAGGTACCTGATAGGTACCTAAAATTAACCAACTCATTTAAGCTGCATCGTTTAAAAGCGTCTAACTTGAATGAACGAAAATCCGTTTTACTATGCGTGTGTGCGTGAAAATAACAAAGCTTGGCGGCTATCAAATAACTACCGCTTATCGTAGTTGATGGTACCGTTTAGACAAATAACACCTATGCGGGTCAACTTTTCGAGCTAGGGGTCCTTACCCCTAGCTCGAAAAGTTGACCCGCATGTTGACCCCAGTTCTCTTCTGGGTTAAAAAATACTTGGCTACAACTCTTTCAAACTGATATAGTGAAGTAGACACCTACCCTGAAATAAAATTAAAAATTCAGCTGTTCTGTATAAATCGATCATTTACACTCGACAAAATGTTGATAACGGCAGATATTTTTTTCGCGATTTTAGAATTGTTCCCATAGTAAAAGTTGTTCATAATTATGTGTACTATGGACTCCTTTTAGCTTAGCACACCCTTTCCGCATAACCCTGTGTATATATAACTAATCCAATATACTCCACATCGCGCCTCAAAAAGGCCGTGTGGCTTTTGGACAAATAAAGGGTTTATTTGTACCTAATTTGTGCTAAAAATCTTACTGTTATGGTTCCAAAAGGTATTTATTCTAATGACTAATGACAATTAAATAACTAATATGTGACGTGACATAAAATTTGAACATTTTAGTTTATACATTATGTCGAACATGGATGTTCGTTCATTATTCTTATGGTGACATAAATATCATCTATGCAAAAATTGTTTTAAAGCATGGTTTTGGTTGGTTTTGGTTTCTTTCTTCAAACGCGGATTAAAAGCTCATAAAATAAGCAACACCGACACCTAATTTTTAAAAATTGTGTTACCCAGTACGTTTAAATCATGGTATTGGGATGTCAGTTTTTTTAATGTCTGGTGGCGCCATAAACTGTTTTCATAGAGGTTACTACATAAATGTCGTTTTTTCATAGAGATTATTACATAAATCACGTTTCATACAGATTACTACATAAATCACGTTTTTCCATATATAACAACATAAATCGCGATTTTCATACAAATTACTACCTACACATAAATCACATATTTTTTTTCATAGATACTACATTAATCACGTTTTTCATACAAATTACTACCTACATATAAATCACATTTTTTTTTTCATAGATACTACATTAATCACGTTTTTCCATAGAGATTGCTACATAAATCAGGTTTTTTGTACAGCTAGTTTTTTAGGGCTTTATAAAAATGTAATAATGGTAGGTATATCAGTCTGCTCCTGTAACACCCAACGCGTATGGCTTCCTCGTCGCTGTTCGCAGGTAGAAGTTGCCGCGGAGGCTGCAACCAATACAGATATATATATATATATAAATGTGTGATGAACATCCACATCCATACCAATATTATAAATGCAAAAGTAACTCTGTTTTTTTTTATAATTGGTCACAATCTTGCACACACTGTCATCTGACCCCAAACTAAGCAAAGTTTGTACTGTGACTGCCAGATACTGAAATACATAATAATATATGTTTTTAAATACATACTTAAATATATATTAACACACAGATATACAAGGTTAGGTACGCATTATATAGACTGTACCAAGGATGGATGTTATATCTTTTGTCGATGACTGTACTAAGCCGAAAGGAGGTCACTGTATTCATCCTTATGAACAATTTTTACTATGGGACTAGCCCGGAAATCACGACAAAAAATATCAGCTGATCCATAGAAAACGGACATTGACACTCGAGAAAATGTATGGAACAATTGGGATATTTTTAACAATTCAGGGATAGTCCCATACCTAGTAAAAATTGTTCATAATGACCTCTTTTCGGCTTAGTACAGTCTAATGCCCCGGTGGCTCAGTTGGTAGTGAACCCAGCTTCTGCGCTTGGGGGCGTGGGTTCGATTCCCACCTAGGGCAAACATTTATGTGATAAACATTTGTGTTTGTTCTAAGTCTGAGTGTTAATATCTATTTACGTATGCATTAAAAAAAAAATATGTACGTATACCAGTCCCTGACAGCCATATTACAAGCTTTGCTTAACTTTGGGTCAGATGATCGTGTGTGCTATAAATGTTCCAGATATGTCCTCAGATATATATGCGTAACCCTGAAGAACAATCACAAATTCAGGCAGATGGTAATTAAATCCGCCCACCGCACCGCACTGTACAAGTAATGAATTTACTAAAATATCCTTACTCGCTAGTAGCTTGGAGCCCCATGTACACTAGTGGCGCCTCCTCACAGCGCCGGCGGAGGAAGGTGTCATAGCTCTCGCAGCGCCGGGCGAGGAACTCACCGCCCGCCACTGACTCCGCCCAGAACAGCCACGAACGCCAGTGACTGCAGAAATCTGGAACATATGAGTCAACTGATAAAACATAAGAAAAAACTTATTAGTACCACTTACTAGTTGGGGTGTCCGATGGGGTTATCTCTGTTCTGTGATTCTGTACCTATACAGGGTTACTGGTGGTCAGTTAGCATACTCTTAAGGGTCTTACTTCTTGTACTTATATATACTTGCTTTTTGTATCTATGCTATCTTGTCGGCTATTTCGTGGTTTTCGCTGTTTGTGGTAGGCTAGTTTTAGTCAACTCACACTGTAGTTTCCTTTGTCAGTTGGTGCATGCTAATCAGGTAAACCCACTGCTTAGCATGACCCATCTCCCAGAACCCCACATACCTTCGACAGTGAGCGGTACAGTAGCAGTCGGACAGCCCGGCTGCTTCGCACCTCCTTCATTTGGCCAGAAGTCTGCATGCCCCGAGTGAGTGGGCGTCCCGAACCCGCCTCCATCTGTGTGGATCACATCCACGAAGGACGCGTCGCTGGCGGAGATGGGTTCGCCCAGGAGCGGCGGGTAGTAGCCAGGGTATGCTGGGTCTAGCCCAGTTAGTCTGCAACGTGGTAAATATTTGTTACAAACTGGTAGAGCAATTTTTATTTCTTTTAGCATTGTTCAACGTTACACTTGAGTTTAGACCAAAATCAGGGCCAGAAGTAAGCGAGGTTCGTAGCCAAATGAAAAAAAAAGAAACTAATACATATTATACATATGGGAGACTACGTTCGTGGCTTGCGGCCCCTCGCTTCTTTATTGGTTTGAGGGATGCGCACCTCGATCTCTCCTCAACGATCGTAACGAACGTACTCATCAGAAACATGTTCACGATTACAATTACCCAAACCGATCATACTATTGAATTAAACTGTTGCAATGGTCACATCACATCAATCAAGTAAGAAATACCTGCACATTTTCCTTGCTTTCCTTATTAATATACCTACCTTCATCGGAATGTCCAAATTGCAGTTTTTTTGTATATATAAAGAGCGCCAAAAAAGGATGCGGGCCACCTGCAATACTAGCGGCATATAGAATAGCATGTTCTATTTTTACTCTTCTACAATTAATGTTCAAAGTCCCTATAGTCGTATCTATTGTATCATATAACTAAATAAATAAAATAAATAAATATCTGGGACATTATTGCACACATGGTCATCTGACCCCAAACTACGTAGATATACTCGTAATTATCCAAATTTTTCATCTAGACACCTGGATGTATCGGAATAAGGCCAAGGTATGTGATATTGCAACTACTATAACCACCTCGGTGGCCTACCTCTGTACTTTCTTCCCTGGGTTTGCTTGAATGGGATGTCAAATCCCCAGTTCCGACCACACACGAGCCCAAATGTCCCCTTTTACGTATGTCCTACCTGCTTATAGTAAGTCCCCTAGCTGCGAGCTGTCGCGCAGCGTACGCCAGCACGTGCGCGCCCATAGAGTGTCCAACCAGGTGGATGCTACCGGCGGGAAGACCGCGTTTGATCAGCCTCAGTAATGCTGCCGCGGTCTCCTTGCCGATCTGGAATTAGTTTGTTACTTACTGTAGTCATTTGTAAAAGATAAATATTTAAAAAAGATAAGATCTGATCATCAAATAGAACCCATCAACGAAAACAAAATATAAATTTGAACAAAAATCAATAAGTAACAATCCTTGCGCACGCCATATAAATGCTATACTAACACACGCTTTGCGGGAGAGGGACAGATCATCCGCTCTCTATCCTCCACCAAAATCTTATATCTTAGAATTTTACCTATACAATGTTTTGTGTCACGGAAAAAGGGAAGCCCGTGGTATGTGTAGTTATAAATTATATCCTTCGTTATGGCTGTTATTTGTAATTTGTAATAATTGAAATATTCGGACGCGATAACAATCGTACAATCAAAACACTCATCTCTCATACAATTTTTTTCACGCGAGCCAAAAAGATAATTTGATACGAGATGCGCTGACTGCTAGTCAGTTAAGACAAGGCGCAAAGTTATTATGTTGGGGGTTGGGTTCACAGATGGCGCAAATTTATACACATGGTGTTTTTTATTTTGTTTTTTTTTTCTGCGGTCAATTCTGTTGGATAGACCCCGAGTCTAGCTGATAGACTTAGGGACGTTGAAAATAAAAAAAAGTAAGTACCTATCATGTCCTTCAGACGCAGCGCTATATTACAGTTGGATATAAATACAAAAGTGAAAAAACCGTGGTAAGTGGTAAAACCGATGGATGGGACGGACATATTAAGGATTGTTTTAGTTCTCAGAAATTCCGAGAAACTAAAATAGTTGATTTTTATTTAATTTTAGATTTTTATAATGGACGAATTTTAGATAATTATGATTATATTGACATATACTTACATTTTATTTTTTATGAATAAATTACTATGAATATGACTCGGTTAGACCGACTTGAATAGGACTTGATATACTTGGTAGATTAGATACGTACCGTGGGTATGTCTGCAGCGACAATGAGGTAGTTCCCGAAGGCAAGGTTGGCCCAGTCTAGCGCCAACACGTTGTACCCGCCGTTCTGATGGTAAGCGCTTACCACCGTCCGCACGCTCGTATCTGTTGTCAGCTCCACGTAACTGAAGATGCAATGGTGATTCATTTACACAGGGTTACGTATATAGACTGCACTAACCCGAAAGGAGGTCATTGTACTCATCGTTACAAACTTTTATTATGGGACTAACCCTGAAATCGCGATTCCTGCGTAGCATTTTTAATTGTTCCATGATGGACGTAACATACCTACGTAGGAACTAAATCTGCCAAGCTGGGAGTGGGCGGGACATACAACTCAAATGCAAGAAGTGGGTTCTCAAACATTCCCTTCCCCTCCCCCTTAGTCGACTGGCACGACGAGCTCAGGAGCTTCCAAGGCGCTGACCAAGGATAAAAACAATTTTAAAAATCTTGGCATTTTCAAGGCCAGGGTGAATAGGTATCTTCTAAGACTGCGTGCTTCATCTTCGACCACATTGTCACTTACCAACAGGCGAGTTGACAAACGCGTACTTATTCTCAAAAAAGTGACCGTTCCCCAGCAGTGGGATAAACTAAAAAGAAATTATCGCTAGAGTCATACCCGTGTGCATAAACCACGGTGGGTTTGTTGTGGTCGAAACTGGGATCAGCCATCAGATGCTTGGCAGCTCGCAACCGGTACGACGACGAGGGACTAGTGGAGTTGGACCTTTCGAAACACAGAGATGATGAGACCACAGACCTAAAAAAAACGTCAGTCATAGGACTGCATGTCGGAAGTGAAAACTTAAGTAGGACTTCACCTATTTTACAAGAGATGGCGCTGTTTTAAAATACACGGTACAGCGTGACGATGCCATGATTTTTGTTCACCCAAAAAAAATGACATCCTAGATCTATGGATCGATCTTATCCGTCGTTCCTACAGGAACCGTACATATTTCTGGTATAAAAGTAGCTTATACTACTAATATTGTGCTACTATTAACAAAGTGTGTTTATTTCTCTTTCACGCAGATGCAGCCTGCGCCTCCTGCGGCATTTCCGAGTAACTATAACAAGGAGGTACTTCAAAAGGGCAGTTAATAGAGTCTCTAAGAGTCGGCAACGTACCTTAGTTGCTTTTCAACGTAATTTTGACGTTTGATGCCTCTGGTTTTACAGGTATCCATAGGCGACGGTGATCGCTTACCATCAGGCGGCTCCTTAGCTTGTTTGACATACGATCGGTGACTTTTTATCTCAGAAAAATGTACGGCTAGTGAGCAGGTGAATCTGCTGTGGATCAGGAAGGACAGCTTTCTTAAAATTTTACAATATGCTTGCGATAGACTGCAATCTTGAAAGATTTAGTCCAAGATAAAAGCAAACTTCATTGAAATAGCTCCTTATGCATTTATTTTGTTTTTTACATTTCCAATATATGGTAAGCCCTCAGTTGTAAAAATGCTAGTTGCAGTCACTCATTCAAGGACTGACTGGGCTGGACTAAGTTACGTTACGTAAACAGTGCTAACTAAGTTACAAGTAAATATACTTATAATGTAAAACTTACCCGTAAAACCTTATAATGAGATCTCCGAAGTTTGCTGACCGTCCTTTGGGCACTGGAATAAGTAACCAGATTTTAGTACGTAATTGGTTTCATCATCATCAGCCAGAAATGACCTTGATTTTAGAAACTTACGCGTAACTTCGCATTGCTAGGCCTGGCAAGGCAACTATAATGTTCTGTGAAAAGAATTTGGAATTTCAATCAATTAAATAACAATGTGTTATTAGGTATATTTTTCTTCTTTTCTTTATTTCTAATAGAAAAAGGTTCCCAAATAAATTGATTACCTACCTACCGTAAAGTACTTTCATCGATAATGGCAATGAAAACTAGGAAAGACAAGATTTATTTATTTTAGATACCTATAGCAAAGCTTCATTCTAAATAAAGTTTTTTTTTCAATATGACAATGGAAAAATCATAGTAAATTATGACAATTGTCACTCGAAACCATAATTACGTGTATTGGTAAAGCTCCCTCGCAACTGGCGTTACATACGCGTCTTTGTGTGCGTGCGCTTGTTAACGCCCCTTGTGTGGAGCCGGCCTTCTGTACCTATTTATATTGTGTAAATAGAGATATCACTCACCACTGACGGTGGACCTGAAGATCTGGCTGAAACTGTTCCCGTTGATCGGCAGGCTGGGATCCCTCTGGCACTCGCATGGGATTACCACTGTCACAAACAGGTCAATATACACGGTTATTGACAATTAGCTGACAACAGCTTCCTAACGTGATATTATTTGACGATTTTTGTCCATGGGTTTTTCAAAAACCGGCCAAGTGTGAGTAGGACTCCCAAACGAAGGGTTCCGTCCAATTTTCTATAATAACCAGCCAAGTTTGAATCGGAATCACGCACGAAGGGTTCCGTACCATTATCTATAGAAACGGCACAAAAAACACGTTTGTTGTTTGGGAGCCTTTCAATATTAATTTAATTTCATTATTTATTTATAAAGTGAATAATATAACTCATTATTCTGTGCATATTTCAAGCATCTACCTGTTGCCGTTATCAATATTGAGCAAAAACTAACAAAAAAACACGTTTGTTGTATTAGTAGGGTAGCCCAAGCGGGGATTTCGGGATTTACTAAAGCGCGGCAGATTAATATACAGGGGGATACCTTGTATCCGGTTAAGTACCTCCACCAAAAATGAGCCCTATATATAAGGCCGCCCGTGAAGGATAAAGGATCAGATTAGTAAAAAAAAAACAGAAATTCTCGAGCGCGTCAGATTAAGGTAGGGTGAGTTAATTACATGCTAAAAAGTGTATATTCCACTAATCTGACAATTTGAGAGTGACGTAAAGAAAGGGGAGGGCAGCAAAGTTGTAAAAGAATGCGTCATCTCGACATTCTCGAGCGTAGCCAATTTTTTATTTTTATTTTGAAGGAAATAATTCAAGAATGACGAAAAATATATAATCTGACGATTTCCGCAAGCCGAAATAATAAAAAATCGTCGATAGCTGTGTGATGCCTCTATTTCCCTCTCCGCGTTTCTACTTCTCTCTCACTTTTTCTCTATCTATTACCTACTCTCTCACTCCGTCCCCACTCTGAATTTTATTATTTTATTAAAAAATTAAATATTATTAAAAAAATTAATTTTTTGGGCATTTTTTTATAATTATTTTCTTATAAATACAAGTATTCTACTTAAAAAACATACACTTATTTATTTGCATGCTATTTCCTGAGCTTCTCAATTAATTAAGTTCAATTATTTAAAAAAATTAAAATAAAATTATTTTTTTGTCAGATTAGGCGAATCCCTTTAGATAATCGTCAGATTATGAGACTGCACGTCTAGAACATAAAGATGAACCATATATATCTTAATCTGACGCGCTTGAGTATTTCAAAAGGCGATTTTTTTTGCACATTGCAATAATGGCTGCGAGTTTGCGTCAGATCGAAATCGTCAGATTATTGAATGAGAGCTTTTTTTTGGTGCACTTAACACCCCCTTAGAAAACCTAACGCACTCGTTTTTTGTTATTTTTTTTTCATTTTTAACCCTTACATACAACTACCCGCATCATGCAAATGATCAGATTAACACACGTACATTATTAAAAATACGTAGGACATTGATGCTATCAATATCTGACGCGCTCGAGTATGTCCATGTAACATAATTTTTTTACATATTTAAAAATCAATAGCCGCTCCTCCACCGATGAAAAGGTATATATTATATAAAAAAATATCTTCTTATCATCTAAGCTTTGCAACCTAATAGGTCTCTATGACGCTCGAGTAAATCCCCATTTAGCATCGTGGGCTCCCTTACTATATGGGAGCCCCCTTAAATATTTATTTTATTCTGTTTTTTAATATTTTTTTGTCACAACGGCTACATAAATACATCATCTGTGAAAATGTCAACTGTCTATCACGGTTCATGAGATAGAGCCTGGTGACAGACGGACAGCGGAGCCTTAGTAATAGGGTCCCGTTTTTTCCTTTGGGTACGGAACCCTAAAAAAAGGCTTACGAAGCGCTAACTATTCTATATTACACAACTGAAGATCAAGATTTATCTCGAGTGAATATTATAAATATACATACAACAATAGGTAACATGACATAATTATGCACATGATAATTATCTCACCTAGAGTTTGAAGTCATGGCCGACGGCCCACGCTAGTGAGAATAACCTGATAATTGCAAGGCAAAACATTATTTTACTTACCTGTTCTAGATAAAAAAAACTTGTTTAGGTCTAACCCTCAGATCAGCCTAAAAGATGTAACAGACGCACGTACGTCTGTTACGTCTTTAACAAGGCAGATATGGTAAGGTGGCGTGGCAGGTGCGAGGGCATCTGGCCTAAAAATCAGGCATGATGCCTATCGAACTCAGCAGACGATCTAAACGCCCTTTTTTGCATGTGTGGACTATTAGTTAACTTGGAATCGCTACAAGTTTCTTACGCTTACAACGGATAACGGTATACAGAGTGTTTTTTTAAAATGAAAAATGGAGACATTTGAACACACGATAATTGTACTAATGCATATCTCCCTCGTTTTTTATGATTCGAGGCTTGTAGGTACCTATCCTTTTTAGAATAACCTCATAACAACGAAAAATAAAATGCTTTAAAATGTTTGGCGTTTTGTTTTTTTTGAGTAATTCTTGATATCCTTGATATTCTTATCTTAGTGATGCAATTTGTGTGGTTTGCCTTCGTCAGCTCAAACTTTTTAATATTTCGCAGTTTATTTATTCCTCGTTTTCTTTTGCGTACCTATACGAGTAGGTAGGTGAGTATAACAATAATATAATATGCAATACCCAATATTGGGAGATATGCTAAAGTGTGGTAGGTCAACCTTACCATATTTCCCTTGTTCTGAGATGCCAATTTTACCTTTTTTTTATTAAAAATAGGCTTGCGTTTGACCGCCAGCTCGCCTGATGTTAGCGATGATGTGGTCTACGATGGGGCACGCTTGCCTAGAAGGAACCGATTCACTCGTGATTTGAAGACACCCATATTGTAACTACAGGGGAACACCCATTCAGGTAGCGCATACCTAGAAACAGGGCCGTCTTTAACCTATTGGAGGCCCTGGGCACATTAGGATAATGGGGCCTGAACAGAGCACTATTTATATTATTTTCGAGCGAGAGAAGAGTAGTTTCGCGCATGCAAAAGCTAATAAGCAAGTAGGTATGATCGTAGTCCGTCATTATCCTTTGATTTTTTCGAAATAAATATGTATTTCGGTAACAAATATCGGTTATCGTTTGGTGATCTGGCAGGAACTAGGGGGCCCCTATCGATCGCGGCGCCCTGGGCAAGTGCTCAGAGTGCCTAGTAGCACAGAATACATACCAGTGGGAAAGAGGGGGCTGCTATACCTAAATATACTGCAATGTCTTAACAATTGATGTAAGTACCTAAATGGATGTAAGTGAAGACATTACCGGCCACGGATACATTTTCAAGGTTATTGGCATCGTTTACCTGTAAAATGAAGAATAAGTAGAAAATAACAGCTGGACAGTAGGTATACTTAATACAATACCCACTTCAGTCACGTCATGTCACGAGGAATGGTCTACAAAATAAATAAATATCTGGGACATTATTGCACACATGGTCATCTGACCCCAATTTAAGCATAGATTAACTTGAGTAACGTTGTTAAGTAAGGCACAAATATATAAATTTTTGGTATCTACTCCAGATTATTGAAATTTTTTGTTCCGAAAAGGGTAAAACAGAGGTTTTTTTAATTTAAAATGACCTTATCGTATACCTATGCAAAATGTACGCACTCCCAAAAAAGTAACCTTGTAGGTACAGAAATACATTTTAAATTAGCATAGGCTGTTTTATCTCCTAAATGTTGAGAAAAGGCAGAATAAATATTATTAGGTTTTTCGCTGGACTCAAATCAAAAAGCCGTGATGTTATCCAAACACTTCAGAAGCAATCTTATAAGATAGAAAAAAAAAAATATTTAGATTGATAGAACGTGATCTCATTTATTACCCGACTAACAAAAAGGAGGATATGTTATGTTTGCGAAATTCGGCGAAATGTCTAGCTTGACAGATTTTGAAGTACAACCACATAATACACAAGTCCAAGGTGTCGTTAGATTCGTCTTCACTGGATATAGACTATATTTGCTGTAGTTTTTAGGGTTCCGTACCCAAGGGGTAAAACGGGACCCTATTAATAAGACTCCGCTGTACGTCTGTATGTCCGTCTGTCACCAGGCTGTATTTCATGAACCGTGATAGTTAGACAGTTGAAATTTTCAAAAATGATGTACATTTCTGTTGCCGCTATAACAACAAATATTAAAAAACAGAATAAAATAAATATTTAAGGGTACAGAGAATGGTACGGAACCCTTCGTGCGCGAATCCGACTCGCACACGGCTGGTTATTTTTATTTATTTTTAACTTACTAGCGAGGAACTATTCTGCCAACGAAAACGATATAAAAAAACAATTTAGGTTGCCCAAATAAGTCCAAAAAAGATTGCTCGTGTTGACTGTGTCTGTTGAGCTTATAAATAGATGGTCTAAGTTATGGATTTTTGATCTAACGACTTTTTCATAGGTCGGGTTTCAAGTGTTGTGCAAACTAGATAATTTGAACGAAATCTACGTTCAAATGTCGAGGTCTGCGCTGCCGGAACCTATCACGAGATTAGGTTTTGAATCAAATTATTAGTCATTACAATAATCGATAATGTAAGTAATTGGTGATTACCTTGTCTTTGAAGGTTCAAATTCGGAATTGCAGTTATAGACTCATTGTTACTTAATTTCTGAATACCTGGAATTAATTACTGGTTTTTGGCTACCCAAAATATGGTTTGACCTCCGATACGATGCCACCCTTCACGATTTCTTCATGTCACTAAGTTTTCCAAGAACTTTTGTAAACTTTTACGTACCTACCAAGACTGTCATGTAACTCTAACTCTGCCATCCGAAACTAGTTCGAAGAGTATCGTAAATACTTATTTGTCAGAAGCCTGAAAGCTAGTTAGTTTATTTAGTTAGTTAGTTTTTTTGTTTATCAGTTTTAAAATGTCCGAGTAACTCATTCAATCATTTTAGATGCAATGTACCTACCTATGCTATTCGTAGGTAGGTATGTATGAAGTCGCGGGAAACAGAAGTAAGTAGGCACTACTAACTAAGGTATATAGATTAAATAACTCACCAAAAATACCTACGATGATGGACAACACCTTGTTTCTGGTCCTTCGGGTCACTTTGAAGTTCATAATTGTTTCTCTATTTGTATATTTTTACTTGAAAGGCACTTTTGATATATTCTATTTTGATACCGCGTCCACTTAAATAATATAAGTACCTACGTTTTTAAATAATTGACCTATTACGTTTATTTTTAAACACATTAATTAAAATAATAAAACTTTAGTACTAAATAACAATTTAATGTAAAATTACAAGCTAAATAACATTTTTCCGATAAGTTTTTTTTTTTTTGCAACGGTTGTGATTGTGAAGTGTGTTGCAGACAATCGATTCAGTCAGTTGTCATGTTACGACTGAAGGGTCGCAATAGCAGACTTTAGGTCGTGGCTTCAAGCTGCAGTCAAACCTACGCGAAAACAGGCGCAGTGACGTCAGCGACTGCAACGCTACTGTCATTTCAATACCAAACGCCGACTATCTAACAGCCGTGCGTCCTAAACAGCATTAAATATCTAAATAAATCTTAATTAAATTTATTAAACCTTAATCGGCCGAGCGAAAACGAAGATCAATTTACTACGTGAAATCTACGGGAACAGATCAGTGTATGTATGTATATTTATGTGCTTGTTGGTTGCAAACTCCCAAATAGGGTGTTTGTATATTTGTTCGATGATTACTTGCGTACCGTGTTGATTTAATCTTACTGAAATTTGTTAATTTCAATAGTTTTATTTTATTCTTATTTTATTTTGTAGGTATATGGATATGGGGATCGCGACTCGCGAGATCATAGTTCGTGGTAATAGCTAGGTATTAAATTTAAACCTTATTTTCATATAGTTAATGTTAGGTTGGATTAAATATGCTTGCTCGGCGTAAATGGGCTCTTATACAGGCATCTCGAGACTGTATCCACCAAGCTATAAAGAGCAGAGCGATGTCCTTTTTATGTAATCCCAAGTTTAACGATTACGTGCGCTACGTGATTACCTACAAGAGCAGCGACTAGCCGTCCGACGCTTTGATCGCGTAGGTTTGACTGAACCTATTCTTAACACTATTTCTACCTGCCAATCAGCTGTTAATGTTTGAACTACTAAGGTGAAGGATAAACATGAAACAACATCACACATTAGCTACAATATTAAAATATGTACCTATCTAATTTTTAACCGACTTCAAAAAAGGAAGAGATTCTTAATTTACTGTAAAAAAATACGTTTACGCCATTACTCTGCGAATTATGAATTTATTTTGATGATTATTTTTTGTTTGGTAGGTCAATAGAGGTGGTCTCATATAAATTATATCGAAATTGATTCAGCACTTTTTGAAAAACTTTAAAATAACAAAAAAAAACAGATGAAGTTATTGTTTGTGGTTCCCTTCAGCAAGTTTAGATGAGGACTTTCAATCTATGTTTCAACTGTCATTTTTCTACTTTGTAGTTTAACTTTTTACATGTAGATATAGTGAAGATGGTTTTTTTTATAAAATTAACTTTATTAGTTATCTTATTAAATAATACCTAGTTAACTGCATTAAATATTCTCATTAAAAAAATTATACCAACCTGAATCAATATTTAAGTACTTATCAAATGATTTCGTAGATACATACCTAAGTGTTTTTACTATTGATTTAACCCTTGCGTAGGGAATTAAAGAACCAGAGTCACCGACATAGCTATTAAAATCTGTAAGTTGAAGTGGAAATGGGCAGGCCACATCGCTCGAAGAACTGATTACCGATGGGGAAGAAAGGTTCTTGAGTGGAGACCGCGAACCGGAAGACGCAGCGTAGGTAGGCCTCCCACTAGATGGACCGACGACATAGTGAAAGTCACGGGCATTCAGTGGATGCAGATGGCAGGATGTCGTTCAGTGTGGAGGTTAAAGAGGGAGGCCTATGTTCAGCAGTGAACGTCTTCTGAATGATGATGATGAGAGGGTGGCGAAAAACTTTTGTTGACTAATAGCTTATTATACGAATTGAGATAGGTGCCTAATGCGCTTTGCACACTATGCAAGTAATCCGCTCAACTTAGAATCAAAACGCGCGTGCAAGAGCGGTAGATATGCATGTAGGTAACTAGATATGTAACTAAGTATGTCATAATACTTGTATCATTCTATAGTCGCGCAGGTTAAATGAGACCTTTACCTTCACAAACGATTAATTTTCCAACAAAGAATAAGCTTTTGTTTCCGAATCAAATATTACCCGAGCAAGTAAGATTTATTAGTAGGCCCAATATTTGTCGTTTGAGTGTTGACTTTCGACTGACTTGTTTGGGAACCAAACACGACGTCGTGTGTACTATGCTTTACAATTATGTGCACAAAGCCTGATATTTGTCCTCCAATACATTGTACTTGTGTCCTGTAGATACATGTCATATATATTATATACTTAATACCTATATAAATCCATGAAGAAAGTGTATCTTATCTTATTAGACAGCCCCGTTAGCTCAGTAGTCAGTTGGTAGTATACCTGCCTTCTGTGCTTGGGGGCGTGGGTTCGATCCCCATCTAGGACAAACATTTGTGTGATGAACATTTGCGTTTGTTCTATGTCTGGGTGTTAATATCTATTTAAGTATGTATTTAAAAATATATATGTATGTACGTATATCAGTCTGGCAGCCATATTACAAGCTTTGCTTAGTTTGGGGTCAGATGACCGTGTGTGCAATGATGTCCCAGATATTTATTTATTTTATCTACCTACAATAATGCAGGTGGCGGATGTATGTACCTATATCAGGCAAGTGCAATAAAAATCGATTGCGGCGTTTTACGTTGCGGCGTGCAACATCGTGTGCCATCAGCCTTATCGATATCAATGTAGTCGGCATTGTAGGAGAGGCTTATATTTATTTAAGAAAAAACTCCAAAATAATAGTACACGCTTTATTTGCTATTATGATTATTAATAACATATACGTAGGAATGTTTTAACACGCAATTTATCTACAGAAACAGCCCGCGGAAGAAACAGCTTTAATAGTAAGAATGTAATGAATTCAGAAAACTAACACTTCATACAAACTTTTAACATAAATGCGAACTGCGCAATCAAAATATATTTCAATTCTAGTAGTAGAAAATAACACATAAAAGGAATATATAAATAACAATATTTAAACGCCGCGCAATGGTCTTAAAAAGCGAATAAAATATGTCATGAGATCCTAGGTTACAAAATAAAGGTGTAGTCAAACAATGCGAGCGTGGCCGCGCGACAGCGACATACCTAGTTTGTCAACGTAGTTGAACCACAGGTCGCAGAGGCCACAGCGCGCGGTTTCCAGAACAATGACTACTGGGCAGCGAAATATATAATTATTATTTCGCTGCTATTGGCAGAGATATCGATGGGTGTACAGAAAAAATAGGCTCAGTGGATGACGCGAATTCCTAGGGCATGAGTTCAAAGCCCAACAAACATCGGCCAGTGCAGGACTTATCGGCCCCATCTCGAATAAGAATAAGAAACATCGGGCAGGTTGGCGGTCAGGGCAGGATGCAAGTCTATTCATAAAAAAAAATAGAGCTTGAGCTGCCAGTGAAGGAAAACATCGTGAGGATGCCATAATATGGTGATGGTGCACTTTCTAGTGCTCGATTGGCTAAATACCACCAATAAGAAAATGTATCGCCAAGCAGCTAATGTCAATGCTGTGTTAGATGTTAGTGCGGCATCGTACGTGTCGGTCTATCGACATCGGTCCCACACAACACGCTACGCCACGAGACGCCATCGCAACGCGTGGCCGACTACACTGCATCGTCGCACTCACTATGACCACACCTTTACAAATCATTTTAAACAACAGGACAGACCAAAATAAATGCCAATTATTAATTTTTTGCTGTCAGTTTTGTAAAACTACTATTTTTATACCTAAGTACGAGTAGTTAAAAAGATAACATCTGAACTTTGACCAAACACAAACTTGAAATAAAATTAAAAATATAACAACAAAAACTATCAAGTAGTACTTGATTATGACGCACTCAGGTAGTACACGATTTTGATTGGCATCTGTTAATAATTACGTAACTTATTCATCATATTTGAATTAATTATTTAGTGTAGTTGGATAATACCAGAAAAAATATTAATGATGCAAAAAAAGAACAAAAAATATTAATAAAAACACACTATTTACAGACTTCTCATAAAAATACCAAAAACATTAACATAAGTACTCGTTTAAAACTAAATTTATATTATATCTCTACTCCAATATCTCTGGCAGTAAACATTTAAGGATAACACTAATATTAATACATACTAAGGCTAGCGAATTGAAGCAAATAAAGTACCCGAGGAAAATTACACTTTATCAAATATATAGGCCTATATCCAGCTGTGCACGTCCTATGGCTGATATGATGATGATGAAACAAGGAATGATCGAAGATGGGGCCAAACGCAAGAGTATTTAGAGTTGAAACTCCGGGCTATTGTGATGAGTTTTGATGGTTTTAAATTGGTTGGAAACACCAGCCAATTTTTTATCATATTCAAAACCTTGTGGCAGGTGATGACTTATACGAGCAATAAACTGTTACGGGCAAACGTTACGGTTACCATCAGGCAAGCGACTTGCTCAATCAGTTGGATAAAAAAGCTACAAAGATTTATTCCCTCGGGCACACATTCATGAAAAATAAATACATTACATTATAGCAACACTATCATAAGAATTTGAGCTACTCACTCACACTTCTCTCGTTATCCTAATTATTATGTTTTTGTCACTTAATATTTCTTTATTATATTGCATTCACAAACCGACCTCCATATTATATACCATTCATACCAATTGACCAAGAATTACAAAATTACAATTATTACAAATTATAATAAGGTAAATATGGGATAAGGTGGAAAAATGTACAAAGCGGAAAGCGATTCATTATACACATCAATATGAACACAGAAAAGAAAATTGTTTAAATTAGAACGGCTGTCAAGGCATTTTTGTAAGAAATTTGTTGTAGCCACTTGCACCCATATAAACGAAACGTCAGACATTCGAAATCAGTTAGCACGCGGAGTTCGACACGTTGATCTAAATAAGAATGTTCAATCAAGGTTCTGTCATAATACTGGCGACAGATTTCCTTCTTATTTCCGTTCTATTTACTTCTCTTTTCTGTGGTTATGAACAACTTTCAATATGGTACCCTAAAATATCAGCTCCTACATTTCTTCGAATGTAAAAAGACCGTTTTCTATGGAACAACTAAGATTTTTTTTCGCGTTTTCAAAGTTGGTCCATGGTAAAAATTATTCATAATGGTGGGTATTATGGATCCCTTTTGGAATAGTACACACCCTTTTCGAGTATCCCTGTATACAGCTTCGCTTGAGAGCCAGTTCCTATCCAGGCTAGGCTACAATCTTCAAGACCGATATGAAGTGAATTCCAATTTTAAATGCTCGCTTGGTAGCAGTACACATTTTGGGCAAATAATTAGCCCCAAAATCGCATAATATCCTATCAACGGAACATTTCACATTACAGAATGAAAATTAAATAGTCCGAGATTATAGATATCAAAATCTAAATAAAATAGGATTAATAGAGATTAACATAATTTTTGGTATTGAAAAACAAATTACAAAAACATACTTTAAAAAGAAATTCAAACAAAACGATAAGATTCAATGTATATATTATAAATGAGTCTGACCATAGAAATTAGAACAAATGACGCTAGCGAAGCTTGTACATATTTTTTTTTTATTTTTTTTTGTAATTGTCTTAAATGACAAACGCAACAAGTTATGCTAGCGCCACTGACAGTTGCCAACCCTTTTATAGTCTGTGCGGTGTAGAATGTTGCCTGTGATATTAGCCGAACCCTGGGGCGCGTTTACGGCACTTATCCAGACTAAAACTTAACTAGATAAACATTAAAACACCCGTTCAGAAAGTCCACGAGGTGAAAAATCAAACCAGCTAAAATTTAAACAGCTCCGTTTACGGGCGTCCGCTGGTCGTTTTCGTCTGACTAGATTAAATTTTACCTACCTTTTGAGGTCGCGAAATTTTCGCCTGATGTCAGATTGACACCTGTTTGGCAGGTAAATCTGTTGTTGACATTATTTTGTTCGAATCTTTTTGTTGTAGGCGTTTTAATAAGTTTGATATCTATATAATGATTGATCGATAGATATTTTACTATTATATACTATTATATTTTACTTGATATTTAGTTAATTTTGAATTTAACAGTCAGTACTGACATAAAGCTATGACACCCTTCAGCGAACCTTTTCAGCGTTCAGCGTTAGTTAAATTTTAAGCTGGTGAAAAATATGCCGGCTACGTAAACGCACCCCTGATTGTGTAACATGTAACTCACGATTTAGTCGCAAATTTGACAGTTCGGTCACAGTGAAACTGTCAAATTTGCAACTAAATCGCGAGTTACAAGTTACATAATCAGGGGGGCCGTTCGGCTAATGTCACAGCACCACCTTACACCGCAAATAGTATAGTCACATTTATTCGTTACATCATTTATTATAATCAGCAAATATAACCTATTCAATTATCATTGACGCCAATTCTGTTGTCCCATATTGTAGGTCAAACTAAATCTCTAATCTGTATGTAATTTTTATTTCTGGTGTACACAATAAAGAGTTTCTATCTATCTATCTCTGTAATACCTGTAGAACTGAGTTTACCGCGGTTCGTGGTTTAGTCCTATCAAGGATTCGTAAACGATATTCATGATAATGAATACAATTTTGAACGTTGTTTACAATACATACAAGGGTCTATTTTGGCTTAGCGTTGCAATTCTGTTCAACTCTGTAATGAACAAGGAAAAGCTTAGCTTTAACGTTTATTAACTTTACAGTATGATACAGCAGAATTGGCATAGTTATCCTCCGAGATAGAACATCAAATCTTTTCCCTTTCAACGATACACTCCTACTTGAGGTCCACGTCGTCTCCAAGCAGGTCTTCACACTCCTTCTCCCAGTGTTTGTCTTCGCCTGTCTTGTCAGCCACCACTTCGTATTCCTTCAGTTCAGCCTCCAGTTCCTTCTCCCATTGCTCTGGAACACCGAGGGAGAAGTTACCATCATTTTCAGTACAATCATCATCAAAATTTTACCCGCCTAACCTCACTCTACCGCTACGCTATCGGCAATGGGGGTGAGGAGTTATCTTTAAGTGACAAAAAAATATATTAGAAGAACTTTCAATGATGATGATGAATCTGTCTGAATGTGTGTTAGAATGTCTTTAATACTTACATCGCCTGACCTTAATGATGTACTTATGTAAATTATGTGGAAACAAATATTACATTTTGTGATGATCTGGCCTACATTCAGTTTGTTAATGAAACAAACAATAACCTACACTAATATTATAAAGAGGAAAGATTTGTATTTTTGTATTTTTGCCGCCTGTCCTAGCTTTGAACGGGTGGATAATTTTTTTAAACATTCTAGTAATAAATATAGCCTATATAACACAGATATAATGTAGCATTCTAATGGTGAAATAATTTTTAAAATCGGTCCAGTAGTTTTTGAATTAATTCGTTACAAACATACAAATCTTTCCTCTTTATAATATTATAAATAAATACATATTAGTGTAGAATAGTGTAGAAGACAAATGGCGGAGTAATTATTCCATGTCTCTCCTATTATAGTGTGGGCAAAAATGTATAGCTTAAAACAGTTCACTTCATGTTGCTAAAAGTATCTTACTTTATTACTAAACTATTTAGGTACCTAGGTACATAACTATTAATCTAAACTGGCCACGAAATAACAACACCGATATTATTTTAGAATAATATAATTATTTCAATTCATAATAACTAACTATAAATGCCAATATTTTCATTCTGTAACTATACGTTGTAACTTTACTAAACAATTATAAATGTGTCGCTAATTATTATATACTGTCGCTAAGTAATACTGAACAACTAAAATAATACTAAATAAGAAAATATATAACATAAACTTGTCGAGAGTTCTATAAAGAGTTGGCGACGTTACTGACACACAATAGCCAAATTATCAGATATCCGAAGATAATATCAGATCTATAGAGTATATATTTGTTTATAATGGACACCGATTAATACCTTTATGAATCGTTCTCCGTCGTCACCATAACAATGAATATCGAGTGGTGCACGACGACTGCGCGGACGCATAATTATTACAATTGCGGTATACTCAAGCTCAGGGCAGTCGCGGCCACAAAATATAAGTAATGTTGCGCTCCCATCGTAAATATCATAGTGACAGAATAGCTGAAAGTAACATATTAGAGTCAACGATGGTGTAATCCTGACCCAAAATCTCTATTCATGACGCGACTGATCAAAGTCATCAGCTTGAATGACGACAGTTTGTTTAGAGAGTAATCCGATTAGAATATTACGAGACTCGGCAATGAACATATAACTGAAAAGACAGAAAGAAAGGCGCTCTCAATCGCACTTTATTAAGCTGTAAACACCTTCCCAAAGGCTTGTAGGTACGAGCAAGAGCACAACATCGTCTATTTTCTGATTGCGACTGCCACAACCTTTAGCTTAGTATTTGTTATTAATACGGCGCTCAAAAATAAAACGGCGACAGCATTCTAGGCCTGTACGATACTATCACTTCCCTTCAACACCCTCCAATACCTATAATATATATAATCATTATACATGAGTTTACAATCTAAAATTCTACACAACTTGTTAATAACATTGGATTATTCCTCAGATTAATATTGACCTAAGTACTAAATTGTAAATAATTACAAAACGAAACGGGAAGAGTCGGGTGTGTTGTCAGGTTGTCGGAAAAGATGTTAAAAACTCGGCAGTACGTTGTATTAATTGACTGTCACCAACAAGTGATATGTCGCTGCTCTTAAATGGTTTTTATCGTCATATGAAATAAGTTGAATAGTCAAAGTTAAAGAGTCTTACGCGTTTCACTATCGAAGATTTACGAATCTAATAAAAAAAATATTATGGGTGGAAATGCATTGATGGAAGTAAGGAATGTTAAAGATCTGACAACACAGTTTTATGTACAACATATATATAAGTTTCAACATTGCTACACGCAGCAAACTATACGGAGGCGAAATCGTAAAATGAATAAGTTCAAACGATGACCAACCTTGAGAAATAACAAAGCAAAGATATAAAATTATAACTAGAAAGATAGGCACAAACACTGGAAGCGTTGGAAGTAGGAAAGCGAAATAAACATAAACTTTAAAGTAGCAATGTCAAAACTGGAACGGTAAATACTTACAGATATCGCTACTGAGCCAAATCGAATGAACTGTGTAGTGTTACAGCTATTAATATAACCTTATTTATACTTAGACATATATAACATTCAGTAGACATTAAAATAGGTTTCATTGAGAAAAATTGAATAGATAAGTAATACAATTCAAGATTAGTGGGTCTTTACACCAATAGCAGTTATCAACTTTACTCTGTACGACGACGCTTAAATAGTGAAATATTTTACTTCAGGTTATTGAAATACATATCACAAATACGACAGGATGTGAAAATCAAACAGAGATATATACATTTTATTCAATTCTATCAATTAAAGGACCAAAAAGCTATATTGTCATATATAACATTAATTTAATTCATATATACGACACACGAGATAACAACAAGGATGAAGATATGACACAGTGATATAGATTATAAACTTTAATAGTAAGAAATAAACAATATATTGCGAACAGCCATAAATTCTATACATATTCAACGCTCAAATTATATTAAAGGTGAGAGGAATAACAGTGACAGTAGTGACACTTATAATGTTACTTGACATAATAATGCCATGACTCATTCAATGCTCGTCGAGCGTTATTGTTATTATTACAACATCGTCTAGATACATCATGTTAGAATTCATGCAGTGTTTTGATACATACATATGCAATTACAAGAATTCGATATAAAAATTCGAACACGCTGGAGAATGAAAGTCAAAATGGTATATTAATATTTACTGTTACATATCAAGCTTACAAGATTGAATTTTCACCTAACGTTACATGTGCGTACCCACTAATTCTATCAAGAATTGTGATGGCATTATTCTATCAAGTTCAAACAATTTTTCTATGAAGTAGGAGCTTTTGGATAGCGTTATTATATTCCGCCTTACGCAAGCTACGTATCAATCAGATTTGAGACAGTTCTATAATTTATCTACCGTAAAGTTTACGTTTATTTCATTGTGAATAGAGACTTCTGAATTATTATACTGAGAAATATGTAAGAAAGGGCTAAGAAACAGAATTCAAAAGCCTCGTTTGAATTATACAGTATATAAATATATAGAACCGTAGAATATTGGTGTTATTGTGATTGCGGATGCTCCTTAGATGTCCGTGCGTCTTGCTTAAGCTGCATTCCAAGGAAAGAAAACATTTATTGCATTTAGCAAGAATTTCAACGACAAACGATGTTATGAAAACTAGCTCGATGGAATTATGAATTAAATTGTAAAAGTATCGTTGATTTTTGTCTTTTCGAGTTGATTAAGGAGATAATGACAGTAAACAATAAACTTAGAGCCTAATTTATATATTTTGGTGCTGGAATGAATAAATAACATCTTAAAAATTGTATTTGGTAGCATGCAATGCATTAATTATTATATTCCTCAAAGTTGGTTATCATTTGTGCCAATTATAATTCAGTCATGTGCTTATTTTAAAACAAATATAAAAATGTAAAAAAAAACAACATAATTTGGCTATGTGTGTGCAATGTAACAAAAACAAAATGAAATAAAAATCTATTCGAAATATTTTATGATATTTTGTATAACATTGCGTAGTGATCTTGCTTTAGTTAGACATTGCGATTTCAGAATATTTTTGAAGTAATTTAGAATGTCAAGTCTTACCATCGTCGTTCTCCTTATCGACTTTCAAAGATTTAATTCGTTTCTTGACATCGGCGATCGACTCTTGCGACGGTTTCTCCGATACTACACTCTCGCTTAACGACGATTCGTCTAATAGACCGGGAAAATAAAAAACATAGAAAAAATAAAATGAAGTAACATAAAAAAGCAAAATGGTAAATGAAATGTTTGTACTGTCAGTCCTTTGATAATGCTATAAACAATAATTTTTATTTACATTTTCAACATATTATTATTGCGAAAATTGCTTGGCAAAAATAGCGACAACATCCATTATAAAACTTTGTAAATGCTGACCGATGACAAGAAAAATGGCAAGAAAAAAACCTTTAGATAACAACATTGATTGTGGCCCTAGGCTAAAATGTGACCATTATACAGAAATGCCTTATGGCAAAATATACTGGTTTAAGTATAGTTTTAAATAAAAGTATTAAAACTGCTCGAAGGCCTCTGACATGACCAGAAAATTGTATCACCACCATCAATGATGTAACCCCACTGCAAGGTACAAGTCTCTCTTTGCAATTTCTTTCTCACTAGAGACAACTGACTCGAAAACTTAGCTAAATCATTGGACCCGAACCACTACAATCCGACAACGGAGCAGAGTTTACAGCATCACCAAAGCCTGCATGCGTGTGACAGTAACGCTAACGACAGAATTAATGAAGACTCACCCTGCGAGTCATCAGCACTAGGCTGGCGGCCGGAGTGGTCGGCCTCGTTGGCTTGTACGATCAGCGACAGGCGGTAGAAGTAGTTCCGCCAGAAGTTCTCCTCGGTGATGCTGGAATATTAAACAAAAACTCGGTTAAATATTGTATTGATTTTACAGAATCATGTGGCTTAGATTTCAAGAGAAATAGCCTTAAAATATATGAATTTGAATTTGAAATTTGAATTTGAATATATGAATTTTGTTTTCAGATTTAGTATTATCATATTTCATGTGACAGAATTAATTAATTTTTTGTTTCAGATTACTTTAATAATTTTTTAATTAAAAATAATTCAGAATTAATTAATTTTTGTTTCAGGTTACGTTAATTTTCAATTTATGTAATTAATATTTTTTACCAGGTTAGGCAAAATTAAACTCAATAAAATTAACATTATCAACAAATATTTATCACAAATTCCTTATTGTACTTGAAGCGACGTAGAAGCGGAATTACACTAGAAATTCATCATTAAAACAGTTTTGAAAATGGACTTCCGCAAAGTAACGCCTGATTCAATCAACTATTTAAAATATATATCAATGTCAGGTATTTTAATTTGATATTTTATCTGTAGTGTTCCTTGGGCTGCGACGATGCCGCGAAAATCTGTCGCGCGAAAACGTGATAACGAGAATTGACAATGCTATTACTGCCTTGGTTTTGCAAGACAAATAGAAACTACCAATTCTGACGCAGTACACATACTGGTCCTATAAGCCCTAGCCACCTAGAGAACAGTTGTAATTTCAAATCTAGGAGTAAAGAAGCTTAATGGAATACTGACACTTTGGGAACGAGGTCGAAGCGCATCTTCTCGAGGTTGGGATCTTCGGTCATGATGGCGAGCGCCACCGGGTACATCTTGTCGTAGTCGAAGTCGAACTCCACGCCTGCCGGAGGTGCGCGCACGAAGTTCCGCCGGTCCTGCAAGTAACAACAAGTAAACACCGACTGATTGAAATCCAGTAACTCATAAAAGCTATTATTCTGTTTGACGAGCATCACCAAAAATACGCCAAAGAAGTGGTCATTCGGATTTCGTGTTTGAAAATCTGCTATACGATAACGCGTTTAGGGTCCACATTTTATTATTTTTCTTTTACCGCCACACCTATCATGCCTAATGCCTATCAACGCTGGCGTCTCACAGGTCTCGGTGTCATCGCTGACGCTTTTCCTTCTCTTCTTAAATGACGTGTTGCTTTTGAGCAATATGCGTTTGTTATACGGACGAAAGCAGGGGCGATATGCACAGTATACCATTCATGCAAACAGCGAGGGGTGTTGCCATGCCTGAAGAAATTAGAAAGAAAGAACGAAAATCAATTTATTCGACATTAAATAAAACACCTTATATCTAAAGAACACAAATTATTGTCGAATGGGTCCATCTCGGCATTAATGCTGAAAGTCCAAGACTATCAGCGCCGGTTTAAATTAGAACAAACTAGTGTCTGAAATTGAAGCCTTTCTTGAGCAGGTCTCGGATTAGGGTGAACTGGATCTGATAAAAAGCAAGTTTGGGCGTTCACCGCCAAGATTTCCATTTATTGTAGCTCCTCGCTTTCAGAACACTCCCCTCAAGATTTCAGAGAAGATCATTGGAATCCTAGGAGTCGTAATTTCTACGATAGTACAGTTCCGCGGTCATATTGTAAGTAAGGTCATGCTTGGTGTGCAACAAGGCGAAGCGGTACTTGACGTCGAGTCAAAAACTTTTGCTTTACAAAGCGCATGTCCGACCTCACATGGAGTACTGCTTCCATCTTTGGAACGGAGCACCCAAGCATCAGCTTGAGTCTTTTAATGCTGTAATGCATCGATAGATTCAAGCTAATACTTGGGTGCTTAGAGCTGTCAGAAATGTTAACAATCCCAAGCTCACCAAACAACTAGAGCCGCTCAGCATGCACAGCCGTTGGTTCTTTCTATATCTTTTATGGCATTAACAATCGGAAGTGTTCTGAAAAACTGTTTGATCTGATACTGGCGTCGCGGTTTTATTATCACACTAGCCTAAAAGCTCATAAACATCATATATTTGTGGAAATCTCACACTGTGCTTTTTATGCGATCTTTTTTGCCACACACCTGTCATAATGTGGAATGAGCTCTCACCTGCGGATTGGGATTCTTCAAAAGGGCTGTTAATAGAGCCTATAAAGGCCGACAACGTATCTGTGCTGCCCCTGGTATTATAAGTATCCATAGGCGACGGTGACCACTTACCATCAGGCGGCATAAAAAATAATCTTTACAATAAACGTTGTGCCTTGATTTTAGAGCACACTTACGGTAGATAGAGACAGGCATTCCTCCTTCAATCCTGCTTCGTTAGGTGCTCCGATCCAAGGCGCTACGGCGGCGGTAGGGTTGGCTTGACCCTTGATGAACGCGTCTTGTTCACGGTTGAACTCTCCCAGGATGCTCTGCAAATAACGAGAAGATTTTTTTGAGAAGGGAGCAAAGCAAGGTTTGTACTGTGATCGAAGGCAATTATTATATAGGATATGTTTACAGGAACTAAAGGGCGAGTACACGCGAGTTAAACCGTGGATTATTGTTTGTAATAAAATTGCCAAAAATATCTTCACTCAAATAAAACCTCAACACAAAAGCAGCTTACGCGGAGCAACACAATTTTCATACAATGAGATTCTTCTACCAGATTTCCTTGAAACTAAAGTTTAAATGTATTAGACATACGGTGCTTGCTGCAACTGTATGATAAGTAAAACTAATTTTAAAAAAACTGCATGTTGTGTGAAAAATGCTAGTGATTATTAATTTCGGTACTAGAATATTGTGACATTAGGATCAGAAACGTTAACTAGATCAGTCCGTAAAAGAACAAGAAAATTACCTCGAAAATACATATTTGCAAGCTATTAGAGAATTAGGAAGATGGCAGATGTTCGTAATCTAGAGATTCGGAAAACCAGAGAGTGACACAGGGTAATTTTTATGCCAAAAAAATGTACGGTTCCTGAAGGAATACACGCGGGTGCCGCGGGTATCCGCGGGGCGCAGCTAGACTTAAATAAAATGGCATAGTTCGTGAGAACCGTGGGCAACATGCGAAGCGCCGTGTTGCAAACATACCAAAACCATAAACAAGATATTTAACTTTGTAAAATAAATTCTATCGAAACCTCAATAAGTTACTTGTGTAACAAACTCTAGCAAACCAGATATATTGGGTACACAAAGGAATCCGACCGCAGCGACATGGATACATGAAATCCGTCCCAGAAAATTCTTTGAAACAATACCCTTTTATCACCGAGGTAGACTAATGTAATATGGATAGGCGACACGAGATCTTTCTAATACGAGCTTTCCTGCGGTTATTTTGGGGGGTATTGAAAGTTATTTTTAAAAATAAATATTGTTAGCATGAAAGTTTAACTTTAATCTCGAACATGCTGAACAACTGGATCGCGAGTAAACCCGCAGGGCGCACGACAGTTCATCACAATCCGTGATGGATGCCCTTGTGGCTGGTAGCCCGACCGATCAATCCAAAATCCAATGTTGCCGCACCCATGGAACATTGTTTCGCCTCTTTGGTCGTGGGGTCGCATATCTATTCCGGTCAACGGGTTCGCTTCCGGGTAATCTTTAACGAATGAAATGGGCAAGAGCATCGATTTATTAAGAGGCTGAGCTGAACTAGATGTCTATGTAAATTGAAGGTACAGATAAGATATTTCAATATGTGACTACACAATGCCTGAATTCGAAAGTTACTTTATATTGAATTGTTCTACAATATGGAAATGGATTATTGAAAAGCCCGCCATATTTTTGATAAAGCTATATGTTTGCATTTCTTAAAAAAAATTGAGAATAAAAAATCACTAAACAGAAATAAGAAGAACTATCCAAGAGCGTGCCTCGACACGCATATGGTAGGGTTTCCTAGCCAAATTTCAGAGATGTATCATCCCAACATAACATATTCACTTTTTATGGTTTAGTCAAAGATAAAACTACTTGAGAAACGTTCTTTGTTAAAATTATTTTACGAAGAGGTTAATGGGCCTTAGAGCTAGAACGTCTTGAATTTATTATAATTTAACCGCTATAACTCAAAAAGTTTTACAAAAAAAATGTTCAAAACAATTTAGAATAAAGGTTTTTGATATGTCCTATTAGTATAACAAGTTTTTATGTCTAATAGTTTAGATATGCAGGGAGGGGGCAACTTTTTGCCACCTTGGCGGGCCTTATTTCCCAGAGGAAACAGTTGATAAAAAACTGATGTATGAAACCTTACCCGCATTAGAAAAAAACTATTCAACGACAATATTTTGAAATTTATACTAAAACTGTGATTGTGCTATGTTTTATGCACTAATCATAATAAGTATCGAAGTTGGAAGGTTCTAAAAAAATTACGACGGACGGACCGACGAACGGACGGACAGAACAAACTTAGAATAAGAATAAGATTTATTTTATTGCCAAAAACAATGGATAGGTACATAAGGTAAAAACAATGTTTGGCAATAGGGGTATGCTCAGCGCCGTACTGCGAGGTCCCGAAAGGTCACGCAGGGCTGGTTTTCAGCATACCCCTTTGCTCAGAAAACAAGATGGTAGGTGAGCATTAGGCGACGGCGGGTTTTACAATACCAACTAATTTAACAACAAAAATGAAATAAAACTAAAATATAAATGAAATGAATACCAACTAATTGTTTGTTTGTTTCTTAGGGGTTCCTTGTAGTATTACGGAACTAAAAAATTGACTAGAAGATAAAGCCTTATAGATTTTTTATTCAGTATAAGTAGTATCGCACTGCATCAGCAAGACGTACGTGAGCGGGGGCGGGTGTGCTCATCACATATCAGAGCGGCCATAAAGATCGGCACGGGTTCTATTCACATCGCAATAAGTACGGTCAGTGATGTTTAGGGAGTTAGAGAGGTGAGTGAACCTGGTTAGGTAGGAAGTCCTTTTCATCCGGTCGTTCATCTGATTCCGGGCCCTAATCCCCGGATGGGGACGAGACGTTCGTATAATTAATCAGGTGATACTATCAAGACAGAAAGGACTTCAATTTGTATTGTCTACAGTTTTGGCGTTTCACGAGGACTTTTTACACTTGTACTAGCGAAATTCCCGCGACCTTGTAGACGTAGGACTCAGTCTTCGGCACCGCCAATAGATATTACACATAACTTTTTCCTTCAGTACAGTACTATATATATGACTAGCCGTCCGCCCCGGCTTCGCACGGGTGTAAGCTCGGCCTTCGGCCTTGCTACAAAATATAATATAGCCTATGTCACACGGGGATAGTGTAGCTTCCCAACAGTGAAAGAATTTTTCAAATCGGTTCAGTAGTTTCGGAGCCTATTCATTACAAACATACAAACATACAAAAATAGGTACAAATCTTTCCTCTTTATAATATTAGTGTAGATATACTAGCCGTCCGCCCCGGCTTCGCACGAGTGTAAGCTCGGCCTTCGGCCTCGCTACAAAATATAATATAGCCTATGTCACCCGGGGATAGTGTAGCTTCCCAACAGTGAAAGAATTTTTCAAATCGGTTCAGTAGTTTCGGAGCCTATTCATTACAAACATACAAACATACAAAAATAGATACAAATCTTTCCTCTTTATAATATTAGTGAAGTGACTACCTTTTCTCGCGATCCATGTGCCAGAGTCAATGGATCTTTCGTAACTCAACTCTATCTAAAAGATTGTTATGAATTATGTCCCATGTTAGCCGAAAAATAGCACCGCAGGCGTAATTAAACAATTTCATTCTCCTAAAAGCCAATTCTCGTAAAAGCATCGCTCCGTGGAACATCATTAGTCAATTGGTAATTCATAAAAGACAAAATACGAGAATCATCATACGGGAACGTTTAAAGGCATCTTCTGACTACGCTATAAGGGAGCGGAGAGGAAAATGTAAATCAATAGAGTTGCACGAAATTTACGCCTATTGAGAATAAACCTTTTATAAGCACGTTCACACTTAGCGATACGCTATAGCTCGCAGGGCAGGCGGCGCGGCGCCTGCGACGATCGCGGCGTTTGTCGCTGTCAAATTGGCGGTAATCGCTCGTTTGACATTGAATGCGAAAGTTGCGCGACTACTTTTGTTTACAGTTACTTACGTGGCGCCAATGTTTCCATTTCATAACTACACAACTCTTATGACTCAACGTTAAATGAGCTATTATCGCAATTTGAACAGCAGAGTTTGCTGCGATCGTCCAAAAAGCCTGCCAGGCATAGAGATAGCCGCCCACGATGCCAGGTAAGTTAAGATGTGATATGATTAAACTGGGTGATGAAACAAAAACATTACGGTGTGACCAGTACATGGAGTAGAAGCCAACGACATGGTTACTTTGCGCAGCTTTGCCTTTAAAAAAGTCGACAACATTTTGTCGCGGTGCGCATGCCAGCCCTGTGGGTAGATATAGATAGCATAGTCTGAAGAGGACGATAAGTCTTCCCACACGTGCCGCAGAAATATGCGCCCAATCTAGCGAATCGTATTCGTTACGCGTATTATTGTAGAGCTTTATTTGATACTCGTGTAAACGACACTTGTTCATTTAATTTGTTACGCCATATCTTATTTTATTATGTTAGATAAACATTCTGGCTTCATCAACATTTCCAGTAAATATTATGAACGTGACAGTTTTACTCGTATAATGCGAAAGTCCTGGCTTGCTATTGTTACTTATTTTTACCTCAGGCTATTGTTTGTAACCTCAGACTATTGTTTGTTACTTTTTCTTTCCCTTTTTGTGACTTGTTCAGGTTTCTTTACTGTTGTTAATGCGTCTAAAAATAAGTAATTAATAAAGTAATTTAATGCCCATTTCATATTTATTCAGGCAAATTAATCAGAAAAATTAGAAACAATAAATAAATATTGCTGGCGTAATCACCATCCAAACCCCCATACCCCCCCCCCCCCATGTCATCAAAAATAAGCAAAGCAAGTAACCCCCCCCCCCCCTCTCTGATGCTTACGTAATACTTGAATGGGTCCTTGCCACGTGTTGTAGGAATATTTGTCACATCTCTTATTTTTTGCGAACATTTCCCCTAAACTGGCCTAGCAAATAGTGAGACAAAAAAAAAAAACAATTTAACTGATAGTATCTGTCCGCGCTGGGACTTATATACAACGTGGATCGTGTCTTTTGACGAGGATATGTAACACTATGAGGAAATAAATAAAATTCAGGACGCGGAAACAAGCCAAAAATTTGAAAAAATCATAAGGAAGATTACGCAGCACTGCATGTTAAAAATATACATATTCGTGTCGGCACAAAATGTAGGTAAAATGAGCTTCGAAATAAACTGTAATCCTGTATCTGTGAGTCCGTGTCGACAAACCCAATTAGCCGGTGAGTTTTCCAATTCCGAAGCTTCAATTCCGACGTATTACAATTGGCTTCATGCCCGAGGGATCAGGCATGAAAATTACACAACGTGGTAACATAATGATTGCATATTCCAATGATAAGGAAAAAAACAATTAAAAATTAGATAAACCATTGGTGTTTAAACCTTTACGAGCACGGAAGAAAATTATCAGCTACCAGCTTCAATTTTATGTTCAAAACCCTAGCAAAAGTGGTCACAATTTAAAGTTCAGCCCGAAAAATCAGAGCCACAAAAACTTGAACCAAGAATGGTCACATCACTTGCTGACTTCGTTCGCGACGCAAATGGTGTCACCATACAGAATAGGTTTTCATATGTAACATAATAAGTTTGTTAATAAAAAGTACCACACAATATTACAGCTTCCCGACTACTCCCGATGTAAACGATACAAGCTTTCCGAACAATCTGTTACAGTTCCAACTAGTCTCGATATTGTCACGCCTAGTAAAACAATAAACACCAATTCAATACCTAGAAACATAATTGAACTGTCGACAACATTTCCCCTCTGGGAACAAAACGATTCAACATTTCCATTCTAACTTAAACAAACTGTCCTCAAATAAAGAACGTGATAGTATTAATATAGTATTAAGTCCCAGAACAACGTTGTCATATCAAGTAAGTAATAATCAGCTGGGACAAATAGACGCAAACTCAATTCTCGATGGCCAGAGCTTTCTGAACGTAAATCAATAACGGTTGTTATCCACAACGATTCCAGGAAATAATATAAGTAAAAGAATAAACTTATCAAAATCAACAGGTAAATTTTTGCTGTTGAATTTTTGACAATGAAAATTTTATACAACGCCGTTTTTTTTTAATGATACTGGGTGACGAGACTAGCTAAGTCGCTCGCCTGATGGCTCTTCACGCTTGCCCATAACAGCTCAACGACACTCAGAATTTTGAACTTCAACAGTTCAAAACCCTGGATGGCAATGCACTGCGCCCGTCACCTCGAGATATAAGATGTCAAATCTCTGTGTGCCCTGTAATTTCGCTGGAAACATTGCCCTTCAATCCGGAACACAGTAGTGTTTACACACTACTGCTTGGCGGTTGAATAACAGGCAAAGGTGTGGTACTTCCCCAGGCGGACCCCTGCAAAAGAGTCCACTACAACCAGTTATCCGTAATTTTTAGGAATGAATTGTACGAAATTTCATAAAGATCGGTTTACTTTTTGTAATAGATCACAAAGCATTTAAAATATTAACATGTTTAAAGATATAATCAGCACCTTTAAAAGTTGAGTGCTTTTCACCAATGGTTATATATATAAACTCTCATTGGTTTTCACCTTAATTCAATAAAAACTGTGGAACTCTTATAAAAAGAATGGCCTTTCTATAACAAGTTGGTGTAACAAGTCCACACAATAACGAAGTTACTTTGAAAAGAACAGAATTAATGGGCATGAATCCTTCCTAAGTCGATGGCGCACGGACCTCCTTTCACCAAATAAATTGAGGAAACGAACGGGGGAATAGAATTTTATATTTATCAACTGCTAAAAGCTGGAACTCTTTTTATATCGTACAAATGCGGGTACTTTAATTTTATTTCCAAGTCAGTGGTAGTATGTCTTCTTGAGTGGTAATAGACGTTACGTTTAAGCTAAAGAATATAACAATCATCAGGATTTCAGTTAGTATTTTTCTTTTTGTTATGGATCTATGATATGACAACACTGATTGCCGGAGGTTTAGATCGAAAAGCTACTCCTAAGATATTCAATCAATTTTTTTTTTTTTAATCTAAATTTGTTTCGGTGCTTTAGTCGCTTTGCGACTACGTCAGCACATATTCAATCTAGATTTCACGATTGCATCTGTCATACTATCCTCCATCATGCAATGGCGTGCAAAAAGCTTTGATTTATAGATTACACGCGCAACCTTTGCATGTAACTTGCTCACAAGATCATGTCAAGTCATAACTGTCCCTCTCCCATCGATACAACTGTAATTTTTCCAGCTGTATGTAGCTGCTATTATGTACAATGTGGTATAAACGGATCCAGCACGTGATGCCGTATTTATTCGCAGACAACAGCACGCCACGTCCCGACAAAATCCCATTTATTATGCAAGATGGAGAGACTCCACCCGTGCAGCGGCAGCTACTGTAACCTAGTTATTCGTGTTACAATGTTATTACTAAGTACACTAGGGGAATCATGCACAGATAGTCAAGCTAAAGTGTCGTCCAACCTCAGATAGGTACTTGAGGAAGGAGAAGGGCCGTTCAATTTTCAACTTTTGCGACATGTAGCAAATCAGAAGAGCTTAGCCAAAGAATATTTTGTGTAGTACAAAATTTATATATACATAGGAAAACAAAAAGAAGTTTACCAAAATGATTAGTAACTTAGACAATATTGGTTCAATAGAGGAATATTATGCCTTGGAGTAGGTTAAATGAGCTGCCGATGACACTAGGCTATCGTACAGACGTTTGATTTGTTTTAAATAACAGGCTTAGTGCAAGCTTGCTTGAGCAATGCTTGTACATAAATTTATTTCGCGTATCACGGAAACGGCTAGAAATTATTTGAATCAGCTAACAAGACAAGTGTCAACGAAGTTTGTATGGCGCACTTACAAGTGACGTCATTTATAACTATAGTGCGCTCTCTGTCTAAAAGTACATTAAAATGCTTATATCTTCCTAAATGTTTAACACATTTATGTTTTTCGTAATCGGTCATATTTTTATGTTCAGCTCTTTCAAATAATCAGTCCGCTAGTCTATTGTGATGATGAGTTATTAGAGATATAATATGGTATGCAACCAGGTAGCAAGTTTGTACACTGCAAGGAATTCCACAACAATATACAGACAATGAGGTAAATTTTCTGGAATATTCTGAACAATTTAGTTGATGTGGGTTGCCATTTATGAGGATTGATTTATGAGGAAAAACACACAAAAATGTTGGAAAGGAAACGTTGGGAACAGATACCAGTTGAGCTGGCAATAATAATATCAACCAGATATAATGTAACTAAACGAGCGGGGATTCTTTTTACTGGAAATGCTTATGGAAAGAGCCTCATTTACACTTAAATATATCATCCAAGGTCCAGGTATCTGCAGAAACCAGACTGACTGGAAATGATGTGATCCGATGATAGAAGAAAACTGATAAATGTGACTGGCAAGGTATTGAAGAGAAGTCTATGGTGATTCGGGACTGACGATCATGCACGACTTGATATAAAAATAATTGATAATAAAATAACGGATTCCTAACCTACCATGGACTTTATTTTATTTCTGACAGCTCCGGACCCCGTGATCAGCGGGTAAAATATGAATGTTTGTTTGAAGTAAAGGATCACGGTATCAGTGGATAAAATTTGCAGGGATCCGTTACTAATTCAGTCTGATCACGGGATCCGTGCAGACAAACCCATACATATCCTGAATAACACACATGAAATTTATATTATCCCAGTAAAATTCATGGTTCCTGTAGTATAGCGGGTGAAATCGCGAGTCCTCATGCAACAATAAACTTTGTACACTATTTAACATCCAGAACCATTGAAACAGCTTTACTACTTCGCAACATAGATACAGAATATTACATTGTTCGCGGCACACGAATGCTGACATTCTGTTACCGTAGCTCATTCTAACACTGATAAAGTAGAGGGAAAATAGAGAACTAGTTGTGATGAAAATAAATGTGAAATTGTGAAAATGCTTTTACTGGCAACGTAAACATTTCACGCGCATGGAGTTCCATAGCCAAGTTACTTGTATTTGAGTGCAGTGAAATGGTGGAATATCAGGTAAAAGAGTACCTATTACTAATTCTATTTCCATTCTTTAAGAGTGGAATTTTGTTATTCAACTAGGGCCTTACTTAAAAACGTTACTCAAGTTGACATACGCTTAAATATGCTCCGTCTTGTTTTCGCGTGTGACGATTGCCGTCAGCGAGAAGTTGAGAGAGCATTTTAAAACATAGATCAACTTGAGTAACGTTTTTAAGTAAGGCCCCTATTGTATATAAGTAGATGATGCTACAAAATATACAGTACAAAAGAAGCAAGATCATACTAATATTATAAAAGCCAGTATTTTTTGGTTTATCCGTTTGTTTGTCCTTATTTCACACAGCAACGGATTGACATGATTTATTGCATGGATATACTTAGTTCAAGAACCGTAAAGTGATATAAGTTTTTTATCTTGGAAAAAATAACGGTTCCTGTAGAATTGTCAACGCGGGCAAAACCGCGGGGCGCAACTTGTATTAAATGTAATCCACAGTTCTACACGTATTGTAGGATATTTGAGGTATTGTTATTGTTGGTAATTTGGCTAATATGCATGTCCGATTCCCCGACGAAATGATAACAAAGTAAATAGCGGTTAATGGTTTTAGATATTTATTGAAGGCTTTAAAACAATTACTTTACTCAATGAAAACTAGAAAAGAGACAGGTCTCATCACCGTCCCTTGTGAGAGATAACCAGTCTACTAGTGACTGGTGATGACATTAACAACGCCTTTACAAAATAATTCATCAAAATTTAGTTAATATAAGTTCAAAATCGTCACATACAGCCTTATCCTACATGTTTCTACCCCCTTCTCACCCTAGAGCAGGAAAGTTCCGTTTCAAAGGCACATAATGTGTGCATTTCCGGCATCGCGCTGCGAAGTACTTTTCATTTCATTCCAAATACGGTACAGCGAACAGCTATTTCAATTCGAATTTATCATTTGGCAATTAAAGCTTGCACTCAGTACAGTTACGGCGATGATGTAGTGATAGATAGAGGACGACTGCCAGAGCTATCTCGACCAATTTTTTTATATTCAATAATGTATTAACCAAAATGAAGATTTTTGATTAAAACTAACATTTGGGTTCGATTCCCATATAGGACAAACATTTGTGTGATGAACATTTGTGTTTGTTCTATGTCTGGGTGTTAATATCTATTTAAGTATGTATTTAAAAATATATATGTATGTATATCAGTCTCTGGCAGCCATATTACAAGCTTTGCTTAGTTTGGGGTCAGATGACCATGTGTGCAATAATGTCCCAGATATTTATTATTTATTATTTATTATTATTTCAAATGCAAAAGTGTGTTTGTTTTTCCCTCTTTTATGCAGCAATAGATCAATAGAATTTTTGGTATAGAAGTTGTAGGACCAGATTGGCATATGATACATTTTATCCCAGATATTATAGTTCCTGAGATATGGCATAGATAGTGGAAAATAATGATGAGCAAAATCAAAAGTAAACACACTGGAAGAAGAAAGAAGTCCCGGGGTCTTACGTCCAAATTAGCGCTGAAACAGCTCAGTTCGGAAAATGACGCGAACGTGAACCTTAACGCGCCAAGATACGATTTCCGGTCGCGCAATTTTTCTCATCACCTAAACAGAATCGCTTAAAACAGATAGCCGAAAGGTCGTAGCGCAAGTCATGAATGTCTATTCATGGCACAGCACTCTCCGCATGGCACAACTAATCCGACGGGTTTGAGACAAGCAGGATTTTATTTTGCCAACTTCCAATGGTAGAGGAGCACCAAAATCGAACTGAACTGCCAATACCACAAAATAAATATAGACCAGGAACGCTACTCGTAGCTTCAAAGTAAAAATTCACCGATAAATAACCTAATTCTTGAACTCTACTCGTTCCATGAAACACTTGTAGTTTCCGATATCGACCGCAACGAGTGGTTTGCTTTCCGCTTCGGAAAATTTATTCCATGTACGGAGTTCCGAAGAATTCAATTTTAAAAATATTCCACGTGCGAATGCATAATGGAAAACTTGATTTAGCATGTGGGAATGGAACGGAAATTGTTTGAAACTGATATGGTTATGTGGAACCAAGGTCGAACTAATATTGAGAAGTAGCTTTGAAGTTTTACAGCAGTTTTCCAGATGAGATGTCCCTTTTACGTGTCTATGTCATACCAAAATCTTGGCGTTTTTGTGACTCAACGTATATGCATTCTCACCTACTCACCTCTAAGGGTGGAATATTAGGGGATAAATCCCGTTTATTGAAATTCACGTTAAGTTTTTTTTTGTAATTTTTTCATTAAGTAATTATGTGTATAACTAGTATTAACTAGCGACCCGCCCCGGCTTCGCACGGGTGTTAGTTCGGCCTTCGGCCTCGCTACTATGACCCGCTCCAGGAACACAAAATTTCATTCAAATCAGTCCTGCCGTTTTTAAACTAGCCCATGTGCTATTCCAGACTATAATCTATCTCTGTGCCAAATTTCATCCAGATCCGTTCAGCCGCTCTGGCGTGATTGAGTAACAAACATCCAACCATCCATCCAAACTTTCACATTTATAATACTAGCTACGCCCCGCGGTTTCACCCGCGTGGTGATGAAAATCGGTGATGATGAAAAGTAACCTATGTGTTAATCCAGGATATAAATAATGTATATTCCAAATCCATCCAGTCGTTTCTGCGTGATTGAGTAACAAACATCCATCCATCCAAACTTTCACATATTATATGATATTAGTGGGATTAGCAAAAAAAAAACTAATATAAACTTCTCGTGTTTTTTATTAATTTTTGATTATGTGTATAATTAATTTTAAAAAAAAAACCTAGCGTCTAGCCTATAAAGATCTCCAAGCAATTAGCGAACCTCCAACCTCCCTGAGATTTCTACCACAACAGTGTTACGGACAATTTTGAGGCATCGAGTAAACTCAAGAGTTATCTCGTAATCTTATATCCATGCAAATGAGCCCTCGGGGACGAGAGACGCCTACAGACGAGTTGATTTACGTAGCCAGTTCTGATTTAATTAATGAAGGGATTTCGGAACTTTGATGTTCTTATATTGCTTAATTCTCTTATCGCAGATAATGAAAACCGCGCGGCTTTATGATTCATCACATTATTCGCACCATTCAACAGTCAGAAAAGTGACAATTTTATCACACTAATATTATGAATGCGAAAATAACTCTGTCTGTCTGTCTGTTTGCTACTTAATCACGGCTAAATGGCTTAACCGATCTTGATAAAATTTTGCGACGTAATAGTATGTATCATGAGGACGGACATAGGCTATTTTTTTCTGGAGAAATCGCGAACGAAGTCGCGTGTACAGTTAGTATCATATATGTGAAAGTTTGGATGGATGGATGGATGTTTGTTACTCAATCACGCAGAAACGGCTGGATGGATTTAGATGAAATTTTGAATATACATTGCTTATGCCCTGGATTAACACATAGGCTACTTTTCATTCATTATTATTCTACTATTTCATCATCATCATCATCACCGATTTTCATCACCACGCGGGTGAAACCGCGGGGCGCAACTAGTGGTGTTATAAAGTTAATTTAAAAAAACTACTTCAAAATTATATCTACATGTACAAACTTAACTAAAAAATTACAGTTTGTCACGTGTGATCAAAAATACCGAAATAATAATCTGAATGAAGTCGCCTTTGGTCACCTACGTGATTATATTCACAGATGATCATAGGACACTTAAGAGTGCTCTATGTTCACCCAGGTGATCAAACTGGAATAGACCGTTAAAACAGAGATTGAAAGTAAAAAAAAAAACTTTTGCTGAACAAACCAAAACGCCATTATGTGTATATATTTGTTGATTTTTGAAAAAGCGCTGAATCAATTCCGATAAAATGTATGTACCACTTATAAAGTACCTAACAAAAAAATAATCATCTAAATCAATTCATAATTGGCGGAGTAATCGCGTAACATACGAAAAAAAAAACCAGTCGAATTGAGAATCTCCTCCTTTTTTGAAATCGGTTAAAAATTTAAACATACTGTACAACAAAATAGGAATACATTCTTTCCTCCTGTTTCAGTATATCTATATATATATAAAAGAAAGTCGTGTTAGTTACACTATTTATAACTCAAGAACGGCTGAACCGATTTGGCTGAAAATTGGTGGGGAGGTAGCTTAGAACCAGGAGACGGAAACGAGACGAGAACTAGGATACTATTTTGTAGCGAGGCCGAAGGCCGAGCTTACACCCGTGCGAAGCCGGGGCGGTCGACTAGTTTTCTATAAAAACCTATTTATTTTCATTATACATTTAAGCAGAGGGAGGAGGGAGACGTGGAATTAAAAATTTCATTTATCAACTTGGTACTCTAGGTGGAACTACCCTTTGGGGGGGGGGGGGAAAGAATGGGGAGGGCTAGGAGGAACAGGCTTAATTTAGGGTATACTCGACTTGGTACACCAAAGAAAAAGAAAAATCCCCTGAACTTTACATAGTTTAAGGTATTTGACTGAATTATTAATTGTTGCAATGCACTAGCGCTCGAAGATCTTACTCGAGTTGTTCTGCAACATGCAATACAAAAAAAAATGGGGCTTTAGTAGCTATGCGTGTGTGCCAGCCTCGTTTTACAAAGCAACTTCGACAATCAAGAAGGACCAGAGTCCCTACGCTGATTTGTGCTTACGTGCTTTGCAACTTCCACAATTTTACTTGCATTTATTTTTACTCGATTAATTCCGGGTTCTGTGTACGTGTTGGATTTCGTATTGTATTCAGGTTTCTGTAGAATCCGCACATTTACACGCAAAAGAAAACTTACACACAAACAAAAGCCGCGCGCGCGCTCATGAATCGCAAGTAGAAGCTTCTTGGATAAGCTCTCACGGCTTGAAAGTTAAATGACTTCATACGTGTTTTGCGTTCCAATTTTTCAAAGAACCTGCCGCCAAAATAATCCCATTAATACCTCATAACTGTTTATTATTATTATTCCCTGCTGTCTCGTGTCCCTGAACTTTAACACAAACATGTTTTGCCACGGGCTCCAAATCCTGGGGCCGTTTAACAGGCTATGAAAACAAGGACTCCTTCCTCGGAAGCCGTCGTAAATGTTCGCAAACGAGGAGGAACAGTCGTTACAGCCTTTATGGTAGCCCTTGATCGTACTTTCCTTATGACTCAAATCACTATGGTTTTATTTTTGGGGGTGTAAAAGGGCAGTTCTTTTGGTCTTAGTTATTGAGTCAGCAAAGAATGCTATTAAAAGTTTAATTGATTGAGTATTAGAATGCTTGAATGGCAGTGGAAATAGGCATATTTTTAATTGGGAATACGAATCGGCAAGCGAAGGATATAAAGAAAATCGGACTGAGTGACATGCCTTGAGGGAAGCCTATAAACTACAGTGGTTATAATGACAGAAGAAGCAGTAGTCTGCTGTGGTCTGATGATGAATCTAAGGTGTACAAATTTATGTTAATGTTATTTGATAAAGTAATCGTGTTTAAAAGAACTTTCCTTAGCTATATGGAAATGTATAACAAAGTATATATCTGCAAACCAAATTTCACAAACTGTGTGAAACAAATATGGAATTTCAAGCACGAAGGGAACGATGCAAGTTGCAAGGTACGTGAGCACATGGGAAGCAAATGTTGCAAGTTACAGAACAATTTTTGTTGCAACTCGTAATATTAGTAAGAAATTCAGTGTTTGCGATTCTTTTATGGTATTGACTAAATCTTATCGGTAGCAGCCATGTGTTGTTAACGTTTATAGTGGCAGCCCTCTTCGGATTTGGCACGTTAGGATCACAATCTTTTAATAAACGAGAGAGAAAGGGAGGTAAATGTATTCATCTCTTTTTATCTTATTGTCACGTTGTTCAGCCGTATAAAATTACATGTTACGAGATGACGGGAAAGGGACAAGTTTAACTGAGAAAGTATACAATCTAAAATGGTAGCAAAATGAATTTCCGCAAAGTAGCGCCCGATTCAAATTAACTAGCAATTTTCTCCTTTGAACATAGAGGAAAAATACCATAAAGTACAATCATTTGTTTGATTAAAACTAAACCTTTTCTGAGACTTCTGGGTGCTAATATCTATTTAAGTATATATTTTAAAATATATAATATATATGTATATCAGTCTCTGGCAGCCATAGTACAAGCATTTCTTAGTTCGGGGTCAGATGACCGTGTGTGCAAAAATATATCGAATATTTACTTCGCTATTTCCAGTACGAGTACGTCCAGGTAATTTTAAAAAAACTTCACAAGTTTAACGTTGAAAATAGAAGTTAAAACAAGTCGTTAAGATAAAAGCCAAGAGTTGAGTGCAAGATTTAAAGTAGATGCCAGTTAACCACTGACTTTACGAGAGTGGTGTTTTATAGTTCGGATGATAGAAGTTTTAAAGCGTAGAAAGATGCCACATGTAGTAAAAGTGTTGTTTGTTTTGTTTATCTACTCCAGGGCCTTACGGCTACTTCTTAACACGGGCTCGAAACAGCGCTGAAATAGCGCAGTGCGGTAAATCACGCGAACGTGATCCTTCACGCGCTGATAAACGGTATGCGGTCGCGCAACTCTTCGCAATCACCTCAATCATTATCATCATCAGCCAATTAACGTCCACTGTTGGATAAGGCCTCGCTCATAGAGAGGGGTGTTGCCATAATCCCCACGCTTGGCAGGCGGCTTGGGAATCACCTCAATAGAATCGCTTAAAACAGCCATAAGGCCCCTGTAGGGGGAGTAAGGTTGGATTGCTCGACTCTACTGTCTGTTTATAGAAAACCCTAAGACCTCCGACTCTTTGTAAGTATTCAAAATCTTCCTGACCACAATGATAGATTTAGCCAAAACTTCGCTCAATAATGACGTGTCATTATTGGGTCACTCCGACTCTTTGTAAGTATTCAAAATCTTCCTGACCACAATGATAGATTTAGCCAAAACTTCGCTCAATAATGACGTGTCATTATTGGGTCACTCCGACTCTTTGTAAGTATTCAAAATCTTCCTGACCACAATGATAGATTTAGCCAAAACTTCGCTCAATAATGACGTGTCATTATTGGGTCACTCCGACTCTTTGTAAGTATTCAAAATCTTCCCGACCACAATGATAGATTTAGCCAAGACTTCACTCAATAATGACGTGTCATTATTGGGTCACTCCGACTCTTTATAAGTATTCAGAATCTTCCTGACCACAATGATTGATTTAGCCAAGACTTCGCTTAATAATGACGTGTCATTATTGGGTCACTCCGACTCTTTGTAAGTATTCAGAATCTTCCTGACCACAATGATAGATTTAGCCAAAACTTCGCTCAATAATGACGTGTCATTATTGAGTCACTCCGACTCTTTGTAAGTATTCAAAATCTTCCCGACCACAATGATAGATTTAGCCAAGACTTCACTCAATAATGACGTGTCATTATTGGGTCACTCCGACTCTTTATAAGTATTCAGAATCTTCCTGACCACAATGATTGATTTAGCCAAGACTTCGCTTAATAATGACGTGTCATTATTGGGTCACTCCGACTCTTTGTAAGTATTCAAAATCATCTAGACCACAATGATAAAAAATTCAGTTGGTGAATATTATTTTCTGATGATATAAAATGTCTGAATTTATTGTCTTTAGTCAGAAATCAATCAAAATAGTCCAAAATCTTTAACTACAAATCTTTAACAAAAAAACCATACAAGATTCATACAATAAAAAAGGAATAAAAATAAATTGTAGTTGAACCGATCAAACATAGTTGAATAAAAAAAACGCAATTTAAATTACGTACGCATTTTGCATAAATTCGAATAAAACATAATATTACATGAATACGCAAATAGGGCTGTGGATTCTGTCGGGACATTAAACATGGCCGGTCTTAAAGACCTCATCACACTGGCGTATTGCGACCGTATTTCCAACAAAGCAATCGAATAGAGTTCGATTATACTCGCAAATATTCGCGATGAGCTCGCAGAATTATATACCGACCTTCTGCAACACAACATGTAATACAGTGCAAACTATGTTTCTTACTTTCTTTCTTTCAAACATTTGTAACTGTCTGTAGGCACGTAACGCGTTTCCTGCAAACGCCTTTCGCGAACGCATTGCTTATCATTAAATCTGAGTAATTACACATTGAAATTAGAAACTTTAAACGGATTTTATCGCGTGTATTTTACATTATTTCAATTCCTGACTTTTCGAACACTCAGTGTCCGTGTTCACAGGTAGACTAACCCTAGCTCGGTGATTAGTCATAGTGTCGAAATCACCCGAAGACATCTTGTTGTTTAGAGTAGATTTTCTAGAACAAACAACCGCATCAAAACAAAACTATACTTAGACGTAACTTGTTTATTGTGTTGCAAATTATCTGTAAATATCTCAACGCACACACGACACAACGACTGTCTAATCGATCGCATCGCGTGGACACACGCTCGAGAATCTCCGGTGTGCTAACGCCCTAATTTCATCGACCAAGTCCAACGGGCGGCGAGCGTACCACATTGCAATATTCAGGGGGAATTAACGAAACGCGACGAGGGAGCGCGAGAGCCTTAATGAAGATATACGACCGGTCAAACCTTGGCGTACTGGCTCTACGTACGGTTTATATCTGGAGCTGGTCCTTTTGATATTATATGACAGAGAGCAAATAAATGTTTCAACCGAGTTTAGATTAATTTAGATTATAGTGAATCTAAACTCGGTCCAAGCATTTATTTCCTTTTATGAGACTACTACTATGAGAGAGAATTATATGTCTATCATTCTCCAATCCAGCGTCACAGTTCTGCTAGATTGAAAACGAAAAATAATGAAACCGCGTGTCACAGTTATACTATTCCAATTCATTTATTTACTCTGACAGCTGTAATAAAATTGTGAAAAGGTGAATAAAAACATTATGTTTTTTATATTTCAGTTTACTGAAGTATGTCGGGTACCTCCTACAGTCTTACGTTTAAAAACCTAGCGAAACTGATCAGAATTCGTGGTTTTCAATCAGATTCTTACAATGTTTGTTGTAGCTGGAAGAGCAAACATTTTGAACCTAACAGCAAATAAATGCTTTGACCGAGTTTAGATTATAATTCTCTCTTACAATAGTGTGCATGTCTCTTAGCACTTTATTCCATACTATCTAATCGGGTTTAGTAAAAATGTTGTGTGTAGAACCATTCCCATGTCCCTGGGCATTCGACACTATCTGGAGAAACAACGGAGTCAGTAGACGAACAAGCCGTTCGCCTGATGAACGCCACGCTTGTCCGAAATATTATAATTATGTAGATTACATGCTTAGACGGAAAGTGAGTTAGTGGAGCGTGAAAGTGCGGTTCCTCCACCGAAGAGGATTACTCGGGTCGGTGGTACTGCGCAAGGAAGGACACTTCCAACTAATCACGACTAGTTTCCAAGTTCCAAAACTTACACGATCACAGCAAGTTTACTAATTTCCTGTGTACTTTGAACTGTGTACGAGAAATCTACAAATACATAGATGTATGTGCGATTAAACTACAACTACAAGTAGAAGGACTGACATGTTAGCGCGCGAGCCACGGTGCCGCTCGGTCTTCGCTTTGGGATCACAGGTATGAAGCTTGCCCTTCTGTCTCGCAAGTACGAAACTCGGCCTTCGGCCTCATTTATGTCGCTTTGTGCCCCCCCCCCCCCCCCCTCCAACACTATAGCTTACTCAAATGTCGATTGTATAGCACCATTTTGAAAAGTAATTCAATTGACGCCTCTTTCATATTAGCGTTTAGGTACGGAACGTATCGAGCTAAAATCACTCCAGTGGCTTGACACAGCAACATGAAAGGTCCCGTGAGGACCTTAGTAAATGAATGCGAGGGGTCAACATACAGACTAAAAAAAGTGGGGCGCGCCTTTGCCCAGCAGTGGGTCTTCAGGTCAAACACAATCAACAGTATCTTTAGTGTGAAAATATTCGAGACGCGGAACCAAAAACAAAGTAAACACTGCAACTCCGATTTCGCTACGCTCATCGGCAGAACATAAAACCGCGTAGATGTATCTGCATCTGTACAGGTCCATAACGAGCCAGCAGATAACAGCGCCTCGAATGGTGAACCGTTTGAAAGCGAGCTTTACGGCTCTCGGGAACACATTAGCTGATGGTCGAGTTCGGTGCGTTAATGAAAGAGGCATTCAAACAGAAGTAGCGCAGACGGGACGGATACACATGCTCGGTGCAGCTGTAGTATCGTTTGAGGCAGTTTATATTTCAAAAGCAGGTGGATGCGTTTTATTTAATAATTATCAATTAGTATAAAATTAAAAAAATATAAATTTAATTCAAAATTAGTATAAAATGGACAAATTCGATTACTTGATCGATCATTATTCTCATTCAAAGTACAAATTTTTCCAGCTATTTTGATTTAAAAGGCAAACTACTGAAGATTTTGCTGAAATCTTTATGGGACCAAACTAAAAGTATATCCTTTCATTAAAAAAAATCGGTTTATAATTGAGAGTTTTGAGATAAGAAAAATAAAATAACTGAATTGAGATCCCCACCTTTTTTGAAGTCAGTAAAAAAGGAGACTAGATATATTTGTTTGACTGTATTTTTTGTTCTGTGTAAGTACCTACTCGTTTTCGCCGATGTTTATTTTTTTTGATATTTTGGATTTAGATTCCCCAGTGGTCCATTATGATTAAATTTATAGAAAATATTCTACCACTAAGGTTGGAAGATTAGAGGTTTGCATTTCACCCACTTCTCGTGAAGATATAGATACATACATATTTAAAAACGCATGTACAATAGGTGAAGTACGTAATTAAATAAATAAAAATATAATATATCTGGAACATTATTGCACACACGGTCATCTGACCCCAAACTAAGTATAGCTTGTAATATGGCTGCCAGAGACGTGATATACGTGCATATATATATTTTTAAATATATACTTAAATAGATATTAACACTCATACAGAACAAATACAAATGTTCATCACATAAATGTTTGCCCTAGTTGGGAATCGAACCCACACCCCCAAACGCAGCTATGCTAAAATTTCGAAGAGCCGATAACTGATGGGGAAGAAAGTGGTGGTCAAAAGCGAACTTATACGTGATAAAAAAAAGTTTTTTTGAGCGGTGACCACGAACCGGAAGACGCAGCGTAGGTAGGCCTCCCACTAGATGGACCGACGACATCGTGAGAGTCGCGGGCATCCATTAAATGCAGATGGCAGGTTGTCCTTCAGTGTGAAAATCTAAAGGGGAAGCTTATGTTCAGCAGTAGACGTCTTCTGGCTTATAATGATGCCAAATTTATATTTTTTTACTCGTTTTGTGAACAGTTTAACTTGACAATTTCAAGCTGGTGAAGCGGTATTGTACGTAGATGTAATTATACTCAAAATCGATGGTTTATTTATACGCTAACCGGAAGCTTTGAATAAATAACTACTAATGGGACGGGGCAATGAATAAATAATGATGCTGGATTTTGATTATATAGGTCAATTTACATAGTGAAACGGAACGTTACATGACATCAACTTCGATCAATTATGAAGAGTGACACGTTTTTTGCTGCTTTTATTGCATTTTCTTCCATTTTATAAATTCTGTTGGCGCCCAACGTGGGGCAAGTGTGACAGTTTAAAAATATGAGTAAGATACATTAATAGTTGGATTCAATGGTACCCACTGTCATAGATTACCTAAAACGAGCCACACAATGCGTCGTAGCAGCTAAATTATAGCATTGAAAATGAAAAATTAAACTCCTTTAGCGTGCGTGTTTCACTGATAACAGACAAATATAAATGACTAATTTTCAACGGCCGGGCACATGTTTTTTTATTTTATGTTCGACTCAAGATATGGTGTGGACGGGTCATTTAAATTACCACGGCATATACAGGGTTACGCATATAGACTGTACTAAACCGAAAGTAGGTCATTGTACTCATCATTATGTTTTTTTCTTCTTCTATGGGACCAACCTTGAAAACGCGAAAAAAAACAGCTGACCCATACATTTTGTCGAGTGTCAATGACCGTTTTCTATTTTATACAAACAATAGGTTTAACAATATTACATAGATATAGACATAATTTATTTGTGGCAAAAAAAAACAATGTTTAAACAATAAACAATATTAGGCATAATGTAACCTTTTACTGTCCTGTTTCAGCAAATAAAAACGCCTTTGAAATCGTCTGTTTGCTCATTTCGACTGAAATAATATTAACCCGTTTGTATCAAGCTACTTTAACGTTCGGTGAGAAAAAGGGCCCAGGCGGGGTTCATAAAATACGAAATGCGTTGAGACTGACACAGGACTCTATCACAATGAAAATAACAAGAGCGCTTCCGTTTCTCAAGTCAAAGTTACAAGTAAAGCGGTACCTCTCCCCGAAGGCGATTTCAAACGAGGACAATATAAAACAAAGACTGGTCTTGCAGAAATTAATTTTACAAGCAAATTCTACCCGGATAAACAAGCGGCGCCATACTATACCTACGTGACGATCGCGCTTTGTCAAACACGATTTTTTTGGCCGGCGTGCAGTAAATTGGGAGACTTTCTTGCTAGTTGCAATTCTACTTTAAACTGCGCTCTTGGAATATGAGAATAATTGAGGTGTTCCTAGAAATGCTTTCGTTGCTATGCTCGGTTTACAATTTCAGAGTAAATTTTAATTGCCTATGAAAATTGAATCTTTTCGACAAAATAGTTCTGTGCACATATTCAGTTAGGCCAAACTTAGCATTTAGTTATTTTAAGTTTGACCTCTCCATGTGTCATCATCACTAGCGCAATATTCAGCCTTATTCTTCAAGGCATAACGAGCTTTAATATCACTGCCATGCCCTTAGAAATACATCCTTACTTTCCTACAACTAAATCGAAATCTAAACACGATACGAGCTACGAGTTATGTTCCATTTATTGGCCAGTATCCAACTATCGAATAGCAAAGTTCCGCAGCGAAAGCTAAGTAGGCTGGCAACTTCAGTCGTTTTATGTACGTTAGCAAAGCAGATTGAGAAATTACCTGGAACTAATTTAATGGGCGACGATGCAGAAACAATTCAGATAGATGAAGTTAATTAATCGAATTATAATCTCGGTAGTTGTAAGCTTCAAAGTGGATGTAAAGGACTCTCGATTTTTTAAGAAAAGAACCAGCCACTCTGCCGTGACCTAAACAGACAAGAGAAAGGAGTGTCTGCTTCTGCTCCCACTACACATCGTAATGGCGGAACGGAATTCAACTAAACTCACCGCGGTGGGCGGTAATGTATAGTTACCCTTAAATTACACAGCCTACTTTCATCCCAAATGTAATAAGGTACCGGGTACTGAGTAAAACCGCGGTAGCAGCTAGAGGCAAAATAAATAAAATAAATCAGAACGCGGCGTTAATTTAAATATATATTCTTCTCTAGCTGCACGTGAAAGCAATTTTCATGAAAACATGATTAATTAAGAACATTCCAAAGGCCTTAAATTGGGTAATAAAGCTGCAGACGAGGCCGAGGGCGGAAGAATCATGGACACCAGAGATAAAACAATTATCATTACAGAGCTTTCGGTTATGCTGCCTCGAAATAATGGCAAAATATATATTAGTAACAACTAGTAGTCAATAACAGTGAAGAGGATTTGGAGCTTCAAGAAGTCGTCAAATAAGTCTCAAATAATAATTGTGAATCTTTCTGCTAATCTCATTATGGAGTAATTTGAACGACGTTATTGGTATTTTTTATGGTAATATCTGGCATAAACTTTAGCGCGCCGAGATACGGTTTGCAGTTGCGTGATTTTGCAAACTGCACCTTTCGGGCCCGCATATAGAGTTGGGCGTAAGGCCCCAGGTAGTCTTCCAGCTAGGAAAACCTCCCCAAAAAGTTGTTTTTGTCTTATGTATATCATTTCTGGTGTGAACAATACAGATCTATCTATCTATTTTGGCATACAAGTACAAAAGGCTTTTTTTTAATGGGTAATCCAGTTTTGTTGCATAGAAATTTCAACATGAAGAATAAAGCACTTTACCTTTTGCAAGTACTTATTGTAACAATAATAAGTCAAATAGTTAACAATATTGCCATCTCCAACTTGGCAGTCCAATCTAATTAAGTTATTAACGAGATGCCTTCTGATATTACTCGAATAATCTTAATTAATCGAATAATCGGTATGGAATCAACCCCTGTGCTGAATGCGTCACTTCAAACGTTGCAAGAGACAAGAGGCAGACTACGAGCAGGAAATTACAACGTGTGAATTCATTCGGCATTCTCGCTTCGAGTTTCTCCGCTGGCTTTTGAAACTAAGGAGACGGAAATAGGATGTATGCAACGATGCATTATGTGGTACATGTTGCATACAGAGTGCAGACTCATCACTGTTTGCTTCACTGTTATGAAAAACAAAGTATGCTTGTAATCAAGTGTAACGCTTCTTGTTGTGGCAATAAGTGTTTTTGTATCGTTAAACTCTCTGCTTCTTTCAATACTACCAGAGTTACCGAAATTATTATCCCTTTCTTAAAATAAGCCTCCTAATATATTGGGGGAGGTAAAGGCACAAAGGCTAACATCATAACAGAGCCACCGAGCTCGGACGATAATGCGCGGAAGAAAGAGGATCGGGTCGTGAAGAGAACGTATTTGGAACGGCCCACTGGACGACGCCCGGTAGAGCGTCCCAAGTACCGCTAGTCTGATGCAGTGGAAACTGATCTGTGTAAACTCCTGAGGTTGCAAAATGCCGTGAATATTGTCTTCTTTTATTGTTAGAGGCCAAAATCTACTCTGGAGTCATTGCGCCACCACAGTAAGTAAAATAAACCTATTTCTATATTGTTTCTACAGTGCCAGAAAGAAGATAATTTTATTCGGGTGTATGTAAGTGTACGTACGTTTGTCTGTCCCTATATTATCTCCTTTATCTATGTAGCCTTAACGGCTTGGGAGATTTTGAAGTGCCTGCCTAGTGTTGCTCGATTTGGTATCATCTCCATAATGACATTGGCTACATTTAACAGTCGAGGTTTTGATGTTTATCAAGAAAATACTTGACCTTTGATTGTTTGTGCTGGTGTGCACCTTACTAGCAAATTTATCTTAATGTGTGTCTAGTGTCTAGTGGCATAAATTATTTTAAGTTTGTAAAGGCTAGCCTGACGTCAGAGTTTTTAGGCCCAAGAATTCAAGCCTACAAGCCTCTGACATGGTTAGCGGTTGTTGTTATAGAAAAATGACATACATTGCGCAATAAGTGATTAAGAGAAAAGGACAAATATTTCGGTTGTAATACGAATCGAGAGCCAAAAAAATACTTGAGTCGATTCCAGAACCGGCTAGACAGTTACGAAAGACGCTCTTGTAAGCTTTTGTAGCTAGACTCGGGTGGGGGAGTTGGCACGGGGATCCCTGCGTAGGCGTTAAGCCACTTTATTGTCAGTAGTTACAGATTTTTATAGGCTCGTTGCTCTGTTGTTGGCGTAGGTTTACTTAAAATATGTATTGTAAATATGTAAATCGGTAACTTAAAGAATAAAGAAACATAAAAACACTTAACAGATTTTATAGCATGTATTTTACATTATATTTAATTCCTGCGTTTCGAACACTTTGCAGGTTCCGTGGTCACAAAGAAACATGTCTTAAAAATGTTACGTAATTATTATATTTATAAGTACCGTCAACTGTTTTTAATCGAAACGTTCCCTGTGTACGTATACGCAATAGTCGCTCACGGCGTCCAAAGATTTTGTAGTTCTGCACCAGACTTGAAATTTTACTAATTTGATGTCGAGATAAAGCAGTTGGTAATTGCCAACCATCGGACTATAAAAATTTGGATGCCTTTAATTCGAAATTCGTTAATAGTGTACAATTATCATAAATAAAAATTTTTCTACAACCTCATTCTTACTATCTTTTGACTTTCTTGTTTGGATATTACGTGTTCATCGAGTTGTGTTGTTGGGTTTATCATTCCTTCCTTACGTAAAGGCCCGAAAAAGCCTGCGTCATGTTTTTTATTGATGACGTCATAGACATCTTCCCATTTATCTTTCGCCTAGGCTCTCCGAACTCCCAATCCGTCGAATACTGAATAATTCAGTCCTCTAGAGTGTTTACTATTACGGCTTGGGGCTGAGAGCTTGGCAAACCATTTCCTATTCATGATCCGGCTCCCGTTTTAAAGATTTTCTAAGAAGCACTACTTCTGTACTCAAGCCTGTATGGCATGAATGTTATTGAAAAGAGAATATAGTTAAATTCACACCGAAAAGGCACTGTCCTCCAGCGCTAATCAAACCTAAAACAAAGTTTAGTTAAGATAAAGTTTAAAGTGCTGTTTGTGTATGGCTGCATTCGCAAGAAATATAGTCACGTTAGTAATTTTTTTAAATTATTAATAGTATTGGATGTCCAAGATAAAGGATGAGCGAGCGGTATTCCAGTACGCCACAACTGGCAACATGGTGAACACGGTTCCCTCTGGTCCAAAAAGTATTGTTCCGGTCTCTTGACCTGAAAACGCCGAGCTGTGCGAACGATACCATAGACTAATATTGAACGTTTACCCAATCTTAATTTTGGGCCATATTTAATATTCGAATTCTATGTAATTTGATCTAGAATTATATTTCTTGTAGTAATTTGTATTGTCATTAATTTAAAAAATATCTATTCAACTTCTGATTTATTATTATAGGATAAAATTAGGTTAGCTGGTTCCAATGAAGTTATCCCATTTTAGACTACATAGATTTGTTTGTCACAAAGAGATAAGGTGAGCAAGACGTAGAGATAAGATGAGCAAGACGTCCGCTTGAAAGTGAGCCTCTCGATGCTTGATGCTTGTAAGTTAAGGTATTCCCTAACCGGCATCGCATTCAGTGGAACGTACAAAATGTTCATTAGGCTTTCTAATGCTCGAGTAATTTGTAAAATAATTCATAACCACCATCATAACACCTAATTTTAAGCCCGAAAGTGTAACAGTGGCATTATTACGACAGTTCGAGCGAGTACACTGTAGAGAACGGAACGGAATGACACCACTAATTACCCTGGCGTTGGTGCTTGCTACGAACTACGAGTTAATGGTACATTTTATGAAATACAATTATTGTTATAGGGATAATTTGATCAAATGTTTAGTAAGAGAAACAAATCAAGGGATATGGCAAGTATGGCAACTTTTCAATGTTACACAAAATGTACAAGTGTCAACGTGCAAAACAAGTCAGCTTCGGTTTTACATGCTATGTTAATTTAGCACTAAAAAAATACAGCGTGATATTCAACCCTGCTTCACGAACATTCCGTTAACGGTGATATTGTTTGAACAACTTTATACAACGCCAAGGCAATCGGTTAGGTTAGTTAAAGTATTAAAATCGAACAGCGTCAAACGTCCACTAAAACAGCTATTATGCCCCGTTGAAGCGATAGTCTGTACTAATACAGTGTCAAAGGCAGCACCACTGACTGAACACAGAGAGGCTCTCAAAGCGACAGCGCTAATTGCCCACACTCTGCAAACATGCCGCTGATGGAAGCTATACTGTTTATACCGAGACTCGCGTAACTTTGCATATTAGTTCGTATAGTATAACATAGAGTAATTTACATAACCTATCTGTTAATTAAGTATCAAGTTTTAGGTTTTCCGGAAGCTTTTGACAAAGCGCAAAGATCTGCTGTTGTCAACGTATCGTAATCTATACCACTTGACTAGGCTAGAAGCAATCTATTGTAGTTATGTAATTGTACCGCAGTAGCGTATAAATAACTGCTACAACAGTCCTTGCATAATTTGCATTTAAGTTTTAAGCTATTTGCTTGCCTTCTAACATTACCAACTTCCTCGAGCCAAACAGCTTAAATCAACTTACGTAATATTCGACCGTGTGTACTAATATCACATCAAATGGGAAATTCAAAAGCCGCCATTCGTAATCACACAAGCATGACGCGTTAATAATTAACAAATTTGCCTAGAAGCCTGACATAACATTAATATACACATTATATTACAAGCTATACAGCAGCCATATCGTGTTCTCACCAACTTGGATCTAATAAAAGCGTATTTTCAACTTCACGGCGCAAAAATTGCGTTGCGTAAATCTACGTTGATGTTTATTTGATAGAACCGTCTACTATGTAAGCTAATATACCATACTATACGTCTCGCGGGGTGAGAAAATAGTCAACTAGTACATCATTCCGATAAGTGTATGGAAATTGGGACTTAACGCAATATATTTAGACGATCTTCTTATCGACGGCAATTACATTACGTATTACATTACGTTATATTTAACTAACAAAAATAAAAATGAAAACTGTGTACTGAACTTCATCACCTTCAACGTCACCGAAACGAAAGAACAGATGGCGGAGCATCGTGAGGAAAAAGTTATACACCGATGGGCCACGGACCCCGCATTGGACAATTGGATATGTACTGAACTTACTGAACATCCACGCCCAATCTTACGCTATATCTGCAGTTTAATGTGGAGCAAATAATTATTTCACTTACCTGAAACAAAAGAAGGCACAGTTATAGCTAAACACTAATGAGACGTTTACGATAGGACGAAATTAAAATATATTCCATCTGAAACATAGTTACAAAGAATAACACTAGATTCCTGCTTGGAGCAACATCTTTGCCCTATAACGTAGATAATGTAAGCATGCTACTACATAGGGAACTACCCTTTTACGTCATATCCATAAACTTTATACATTGTAGTTCTAATGACGCATTCTTATTACAACTTCTAGTATAAATAATGGTACATAACACGAACAACGCTATACAAGCCGAAGCATTAATCTAAGTCATTAATATAGGGGAGGTGGGCAATAAAAACGGATCGTTATATGGAGCCGAGCGGAACAAAAGCTATGAATCTTGAACCTAGATGTCACTGGACCCGCAATAATTTTAAAATATATGAAAACTTCAGCCAACTATAACGGAGAGGCGCACACTACAAATAAATTTCTCTGCGATGTCATCGTCGCCTGTAAACGCTTAGTTGTTTTCATTCATTTCTATCTTAATTTAAAAAAAAAACTCAAAATTATCATTACCTACGACCTGTAGAAACGAAGAATTTGTGTAGATCAGTGTGGATAAAACCACGGGTCAGTTAGTTTACGATAAATATCATCGTTTTTCCTAGTCCAATCGTTTATATGTTCAAGTTATGAATGTAGGTCGCCTGACGGCACGTATTGAGGCTGCCCGATGAATGGGACGCGTATTGATTGCGGCGCCGATGAAATACGGTAATACGGATTATTGTTTCATGTTAAAAGTTTTGGAATGTTTTATTTCATGACAATAACTTTCGTAACTTAACTCAAGCAGCAGACTTCAAACAGATCAGTGATGGTTAGCAACGAACGGTCAGTCTCCGGATGGGTAACCGCGAGTAGCATTTACAATCACAACTGAGCGCTATCGTATTTCGCATGACTTTGTTACAGTCCCATGTGAAGGAAGTTTTCAGGCACTTGTATTGTTCTATAGTAGAAAAGCAACGAATCACGGTTGATTTGTTTCTTACAAAATAATTTCATGGAAATTGAACAGACGTATGTTATTAAGAGATGATATAAACATTCAAATAGGGTCAGTTTACATTCATGAAAATAATAAATAAATATAAGATATATGAGATATACTGAACAGATATATACCATATTATATCAACGAGAGAAAACAAGATCGCCCACGAGCATCCCTATATTTACTATCTTAGATATATTTATCTCCATTCCATAAATTCTATTCCGTATTTAGATTTTTTCTCGCTATTTCTAGAAACTAGGTTTTTGTGATACTCTACTGAAATTAGTTGTCGTGTTCAGTCTTTTACAGGTTTTATACTACCTTGCAGCAGATGCTTATATAAGTTTGTACCTTTCAGTATTTTGAACATATTTTTTCTCTAAGTACATATATATGATCTGGATGATAATACCATAATTTGGTACAATCGAACTTGATGGAGCCAAGATGTGGAGTTGAAGAGTTTATCTTCAATGACTACTAGTAAACCCCTCGAGTTTGCCATTTTTGATTTGTTTTAACAGTCCCATGCATTGCACTTGGTGACGACTAGTGAAGAAGGTCTGATGATAGACCTGGGAAGTGAATAGAGGGACATTTCAATAGCTAAGCATAAATTCAGTTTTTAAATTATAATAATTAACATGCAGTTATCTTTAATTATAACTTTGAAAAAAAATCCAGAAATGTTTTTTCTATGGCAACACTATTTTTGAATCAGTAAAGTTTTAGAAATGTACCAGATTCAAAAATATTTCTAATACGGTAATTTTTGTGTTTTGAATGTTAAAAACAGATTTTAATGAACGAATCCATTAGATTTTTTAACTGTTAGACAAGCTGTTTCTGCATTTTTGTCAAGCTTTATTTTAACGAGTTCGTCGTCAGTTTAAAATAAAACATTTGGAGTTCTCTAAATCCCGTAATCTATGTTGATCAAGCAGAACAAATGGTCATTCTAAGCCACGTCACCATCACTCATCGTTTCGGACGCTCGTGAAAGTTAAACCGGGAATTATTCGAGCAGGCCCTGATAAATCTATCTCAGCATTAAAAACCTTCACGTTACATCATACTTTAGCATTAGGATATTCAAACTTGCTTGCTTAATATTGTTGACAACGTTATTAACCATGTCACCGTTTAATTTAGAGTTTACAGATATTTCGGTACCGCTTCAAGCGTCATGTCATGAAGCAGGACCAAAATATCCGGAGGTACTAAACAAACAGTTATAATATTAAATTTACTCGTTAAATATACCGTTGACAATATACCTCAATACAAATACAAAAGTATCAAATTCAGATTATTTATTGCTTCCATAATAGTTCAAAGGTGGTAAATAAAACATTGAAATTAGTACATGGTTCATATGGACCCTGTCGGGCACAGCACAGTAGAAGTGAGGCCGTCCTCCTAAATCCTATATATAAAACTTTTTAATTGATATTTTCATTTAAATATTCAGCTTATAATTATAATCCTCTTCATACAAATCAATGCAAGCTCTTCTTGATCAATAACATTGTAAACAGCAATATTCTGGGATGAGATTCCTAAAAGGATTTCTCATAATAAATAAGAAAGTCATAAACCTTCGAAACAGTCCTGGACTGTCCGCCTATGGGTCCACTCTATCAAAACATTTTCCTCCACAGCCGAGTCAGCAATATTATTATATCCACACAAAGAGCTCGCTTGAATCCTGACAATGCTAACCGACTACAAAAAAAATAGATCTCACAAATAAGAAAAATTATATAAAAACATCGACAGAAAAACTCCTGTTCTCTTATAAAAGATCACGACTACAAAGAGCAGTCTTATGACATTAATGACTTTCAACTCATATTTTATAGAAACATGCAGAAGATAAAAATAAAATTCATGTAGATGACAGGACGGCAGAACTCCTAAACCCGTAGATTATACGTTGAGGATTTCAATGAGGCTCTTTCGTTAAGCTTTTGAGCCGCAAATATGATGAATCAGGGTTTCGATAGAAAAGGTCCCCGCGACGGTCTCAGCTTTTGTGAAACGAACGATGGTGTTAGCGCTTAGAACATAGTATTTTTAAAGAATTTAAATTGTGTACTCAATCCTACTGAAAATAAGGAACGAATCTTTCATACTTCTATAAAAGAGAAGGACATTAACAAACAATTTTGCTAAGGCAAATCGAATCGCTAATTCAAATGGAAGCTCCCAACTTAGATTGTCAAAGCCAGTGCTCTCATTCCCCTTTTGATATTCATGGTTCTGGGTAAAATTGCATTGCAGCGCGATGATTTCGCAAACTTTATAGAAACTACATTGTAAGCTCACTATCTGACGCGCAACTCCCTAAACTTGTGTCGGAAGTAGGCGCTGTGGCGTCATATAGCATGGATGGCAGACTCAGTATCGCCGAGCGAAAATGGTCTTTATACCCTCGCGAATGTAGGGAACTGCGTCTATAATGGCGCGGAGAAGGTGACGCTGCGTTACGTAACGAGTCTGGTATTGATCGCGGCTCGCTCTCCGCGCCACCCCGTTCTCTCTCCCGGCTCGGACCAATAGCAGCGCAGAGTTTAATTTTAATTTGATAGCCGTTAGGTACGGCCATGCCTGTGATTTGTCAGCTCGTTACGCGTCAAGACGTAAAGTTGAAGGTGCGCACGTGCTCACAAGTCTTGTTTGATGTTTGGTTCTTCTGGGACTATCCCACATCATTGTCTTGCGGCTTGTGGATTATATAATACCAATAAATCTTTGGAGATAAGTCTAGGCCCTGAGTCAGATAAAGATGAGTCAGTCAAGTGGCATTATTGTATCAAACGAGGACAATAGAGATTGGCAATGTTTCAACTGCTTCCAGACTGGGTTGTAGAATTGCAGACATTAACCCTCTTATATCATTGAGCAATAACAGTTCTACTCGAGCATATAGACTATTTTATTGGCAGCGTTGTCTGGCATGAATGAGATGAGGCTATATCATAATTTTATTGTGATTACTTAGGAAATTCTTTCATAGCTAATACGATAATAAATCGGGCTCTCTATGACTTCAATTTATGACTACGGCTACAGAATTATCAATAGTACTATAACTAACAAGTTAAAGCTACTAAAGCACCAGGAGACCGCAGGACTAATGGCGGTCTCAGTCAGATGTCTTAGGCCAAGACCCACTTTGAGTCATTGCGCCAAAGGATTAAGAGTTGGACCACGTCTTCAATATCTGATAGAAAGGTGGACAGCCTGTAGTCATCCAGCATGGCTGGAGCTTACCGGACGGTTTCCATTATTGGAGGCTCACCTGACACCGGACGCAGGGTGAGGCGGATCAATATGGATCACTGTGAGCGTGGACCGTGGATGAAGTCAAAAACACATTTTAGGTATAATGATTCCGGGTTGTGATCTCTAACAGAAAAAAAACTTTAAAGTCACTCAAAATTACATGTTTTTTTTTTTGTTATTGAATAGGTCACAATAATATAATATATAATAGTACTGTGTTTTTGAAAATTATAATAAAATAAATATTTTTTGTTAAAAAAAGGAGGAACTTTAAAGATCCCATAAATATTTCAAGGTCATCGAATCCGTAGTTCAGAAATTACAGACATTACAACCCTCAGTATTATGTCCAGATAACTTGCTTGACCCCGGAATATACCTTTGAAAGTACGGTTCATCTTAAGCTGGCATCATCATTTTATCGTATAGGTTTAATGGATGAATGGATGGAGGCCTATTGTCAAAGTCAGACCAGTCCAGAAAAGTCAGATATTGCCAAACGATCATTATACACAGAATGGACGTCCAAAATAACTAGGAGCTTAGAATGTATAGGAACCTTCGAGTATTAAACAACGGTATTAGTTAAGCATATCGGAGAAAAATAAGCTGATTGGCTTCCTTTCCTTTATCGGCGTACGCTGACCTAACGGTTTGAGAAAAGTAAATATAATATTTGACATTCAAAGCTGTAGTGCTTAAGTAAATCTACAAAAAAGTCCGCGGTAATATATATCTAACTTTTATAATAAATACACAATAACGGCCATTATAGTGTTTAAAATTAAAAGAAAAATTATAAGGTCTTATTTAGATGAATTTTCATAATCTAATTTATGAATCTTGACAAAAATAAATTTGTTAAGATGCCGAATTTGTTATCGCGAGTACAAACTTAATCAAGATAAAGTTTGCCGTTTATGGTGATGGTTTAGTCGCATAGCTCATGAGATAATGCAAAATTTATCTATATGACACATGTGTAAAACCATTAAAAAACACAAAACATCTATTCAATATTAATCGAACACAAGTACTAAGGCCGATGAATATAAATGAAACCAACGTTTAACGGGAGGTCCAATGGCTAACGTACTGAAGTTCTAGACTAGTACGGTATTTGTTCTCATTGGGTTACATTCTCTAACAAAATCAATAGAATCACGGAGTGAGAAAACTGGAAACGCGGACGATATATTTGCTTTATTGCTAGTCTTGAAAACGGCTCGCAAAACGGAATAGTGCAACTAGGAATTTAATTTAGCAAGAGGGTAGCTATTACTAGCTACAACAATAGCCAAGAATTAATCCGAGACAAGAAGGAAATACTAAAGATTAGATTAACAATTTACGATCAGGCCAGGCGTCTGACGTCTGATGTCCGTGTTCCTTAACTTCTAGCAATTGACATTAAAAAGAAATTCTCATTCAGAAGAACTAACATCTGGTAGTGATTCTCACTCTATGACATTTCAATTAGAGATCCAGTGACGGAGATTATCTCGAGCGCGCCAGAACATCCCCCCTTGGAGATAAATAAGGATCAGCAACGTACAAGTATCAAGCATGCACCGATCACAGGCAGTGGCGACATTTCAAAGTTATTATGTAAACTGTCACTTTCAATCGTTTCATCTGACTGATTTGCGCTATTGCGATTGACAGCTAATGTGATGAGCCTGCAGATAATGCTAAAGTCTATAAGGCAGTAAACACTAGTATCCGGATTAAAGAGATACCGACGAAGGTTGATCCAAGGTGAGTGAAGCAAGGTTAGCGCAGTCGCTGTTTTTCTTTGTCCAATTGCGGCAGAAAAGAAACTCTTAATGGATTTTATACGACATAAATATAAAATGCTTTTAAAAATATGATGAGAAATGCATAAAAACCCTGTCAGAAAGAAGTCCAGGGCGAAAGAGCATTAGTCACTAATTGACTCTTGATTTATATATAGAAAAAGAAGTTTTGTTATTTTAGTTCAGAGTACCGAGGTATGGAGGTAGGCAAGGTATACGAAACAGTGGTCGTCCATTAACGAGATGGGTCAATGATATTGCCACCATCATTGGTCGAGCTTATACTTGATTAGCGCAGGAGCCAGGTAAATGACATATCACGGAAACTATCCATAATAACCAGTAGAATAATGAAAGATGTGGATGATTATGAGAATACTAAAATTGAATTCTACCCAACGTAGGTATACAACCGAATTATGACTACAACGATAAAAAGCTACCCAAATCAGAAAAAGATAAACACAAAAGCGTTTTCAATGTTGATCCACGGCTAACGTAACATAAGCCCTAAACCAATTAAAGATAATTCCGTTTCGTATTGCGTACAGTTCGTTTATCTACTATACAATACAAACTCATGTATAGAGCCGAATGAGGGAGCCACCATCGTGTTTTTCGTCAAAACTAACAGGTTTCCGTATAACATTTTAAGTTGTATGATTTAGCCAATTGTTCAGATAAGTTGGTCGGTTCCTGCGAGCAAAGAGGGTAGAATACAATATGCGTATTTACAGAGCTTTTGGATGAAGATTATTGGGAATGGAATCTTAGAAATCAGGAATATTGAGTAAATTCGTTTGTTGTATAATGGAGAAATTTCCCTCTGCTACGATTAGCATTATATCATTTACCGGTGTTTTCTCGAGAACTAAGCAGATAGAATGTCGGGTAAATACAAAATGGTAAAAATAAAAGTAAAAAAGCAGCTAACTTTTAATTAATTGTTTCCGTTGACAAATAGATAAATTTATTGACGTAAGAAAATCCCACTAATATTTTAAGTGTGAATGTTTGGATGGATGTTTGACACTCATTCAAGCCAGAACGGCTGAACAGATCTGGATGAAATTTGCCACAGAAATAGGTTATACTCTGGAAAAGCACATGGGCTACTTTAAAAACGGCTGGACCTATTTGGATGAAATTTTGTTCCCGGAGAGGGTTATAGTAGCGAGGCCGAAGGCCGAGCTTACACCCGTGCGAAGCCGGGGCGGATCGCTAGTTTTACACATTTGAAATAACATAGACAACAAAGACAGAGACAAAGAAAAAAAGTTTTCAGCTTTAGGCGTTTCCGCGACCAACGGCACAAATAGGTATGGTATTTAAGCCAGTATGTATGTACACGTTTGTGCTATCTAGGATCGAGACTTTAGACCACGGGACCTGGCCAAACATTTGGTGGACTGGCCACAGGAATGCTGGCGCCTACTTTGGTCTAAAACTAAGCCATGCCAATCAGCGTGAAAATGCTATCAGCATTCTGGACCCTTTTTCTTTCACCAAGAGGCTTTTAGTTTCATAATTATCTTTAGTAGGTTTAGGTAATTCATAAATTCCAAAAAAGTTGATTTTGAAAGTAGGCTGTTTCCTGACCGCAAACTCTGATTTTAAGCGATAATGCGGTCTACGAAAGATAAGGTAAACGAAGGCCTATATGTAAGGTAAATTTACTGATAAAATGTCAATTCTATTTTACTCGTTCACATCTCTCCTTTGAAAAGGTTTAACCTTTTGAATCTGATATCATTCATAATGGCTACTTCCCAGTTTATATCTCCCATATCGTTATTTTTCCGTCTGCGTCAGCTGTAAAACTCCAAGCTTCCTTCAAGTTTTTATAGCTTTCCGAGGTTGTTGTCGCCGAAACTGCCATCCTGGCTAGGGTTACCACGCGGCCACCCGGTCACATGTATGAATTTTTGACCTTGTGTCCGGACGTACTGAATTCCCATCAGACTTTTCGACTTATTAGGCCAGCTAAAGCCGCGCTATTCCACTCGCCACATCAACGATTTTGAAAAAAAAACACAGTGAGAATTTTGAAAAACCGATTATTAATTTTAGTATCTTTGGGATAAAAAAAACCCATTATAAATAGTATAAAACTGTTTTTATGTTGATATTTTATAGGATGGCCACAGAAGAATAACATCAAGCTACAAATTTTAGAAGCTTTTACAAGCATTTTTATATTTATTTAACTTGCAATGTTTGTTTGTTTAGGTCAAATCTTGTTTGTTAAGCTGAATTAGAACCAGTTCCGCCTAACTGATTTTGCTGAAACTTTGCATACTTTTAGTACGTACTTACCGCCGCTACAGTATAGCGGATGGTGTAATTTTTTTGGTCAGCCTTTTTGATATGGGTATCAAATGAAAGAATTTCAACAGTAGGATAAGGTAAAATGAGAGATGTCACTTTATAATTTATTATTAGAGGATTTTAATAAAAGCTTGTTTTTCTATTAGTTTATTTATGTTTAAAATGTTCAAAAGTGCTAAAGATATAGTTTTGACCGTTTGACACTCCAACGATGGTAATCGCGGACAATACTATCACTCGGATATTATTAGTATCACTCTAATGTAGATTGAGAGTGACAGAGACAGAAACAATTCGAAGTGCACTAGATTTATCAAATAATTTAATTTAATATTTTTCCGAATGCCCGGCTTTTCGAGGGGACTTTTTAAAATGTAGAGTTGGTAACCCTAACATCCTGGCTCTCTCCCGCCTTTCAGTGTTCGAGCCAGGAGTTCGTTGACTTTGCCTATCGATTTCGGTTACGTAATTCTGCAAGCTACGCCTGGGATCATTCTGGAACTCTTGGGATAAATTATTCGTGCATATCAGCCCCTCTTTTTCAATAGGCATGATGACTAATATTTTTTATTACCTCATAAAAAGCTGATCATCAATAGAGCCTATCAACGAAAACAAAATTTAAATTAGTTCAAAAATAAATAAGCTAATAAGTATTCTAATTTCATGCTAGACAGAGAGCGCACTATACTGAGCTATGACGTCAAGCCTCAGGCGCGGCATTCAAATACTATACTAACACACACATTGCGAGAAAGGGATGGAGCATCCCTTCTCTAACCCCACCTAAAACTTTAAACGCTCATATCTCAGAGATTAATCAGCCAATTCAATTTATTTTTTCAGTATGTGTAATGTATTTAGTTATATTCATCGTTAAGCCTGTTATTTGTAATAAATTAAACATAAGGCCACATGCCTATTTTCCAGACACGAAACTTCATGTGCGTATACGATGGTGCTAGATTATGTTATATTCGAACGGTTAGTCTCGTTTCGAATTCGATCACACTAAGTACTGAAATGTTTTCATCAAAGCTTTTGTCATAGTTCAAAGGCTGTTCGGATGGAAACCTTTGTACGGTGGACAGTCGGAAACGAGCGGAACTGGTAGGAGATAGCAGTTATTACTTCCGGGTCTTTGGGGCCACTAAATTCGTAGAATATGTTGTAGAATTTATTGGGTTTTGTCGGGATCCCAATTTAATTTACATTTTAACAGGAAACGTACTAAACAAATTAGTAAAGACTGTAGACTTTAGAGATGGCCAAATGGAACAAAACACGGTTTTTTTTTTCTTTGAAAAAGAGCAGCTAATTGCTAAGTCTAGAGCACCGCCGTAAAATAGCGAGTCGGTCAATTTTCTATAGGAGTCATTTCGGAGAATGTGCATCGGAGCTACACGACTTTATCCTACCATCCCCTTTCTACTACAGGACAAGTAGGAAAACGGCCCATTACCACCCATACCTTGTGGACTTTCCTTGGATAAGTACCAAACACGTACGTAGAATAGTTAATAAGTCTCATTTATGAGGTGGAACTAAAACATCCCCTAGCTGCCCATAAATAAGGATGTAATTACTGTCTACTTCACGAAACGATGATTATATATTCACGAGGATTTTAAATACTTTACAAAAGTATTGGAGTCGTTTCCTCCTCGTTTCATACTGATGTCAAGTGCGACCTCAGCTAATCAATACCACAAACCTACATCGCCTACACTGAAAAAAAAAATAAGTAAAACTAATTGCTTTTTCGGTAATATACATTGCTTTGGCAAGTTCAAGTAACCGAAAAAAAAACAGTTGAGTTATAACAGTAGATTTTACCGTGTACCTGCAACTGTTTTCAGGTTGACTATTCTTACTGTTTGTAACATGGCAAAACTTAAAAGAAACTGCTTGTTTCAAACTCTAATGTTCAAACAATTGAAATAACTGCTACAATATCAGTAAAGCTCTGAAAACGGCAATACTTAAAAAGAACCGTTTGTTTCAGTAAACATTAATGTAAAAACGGTTGAAATAACTGATTAGCTTCTTACTTTCTTATTAGTTTGTTTGCCCGCGACTTCGTACGCGCAGATTTTCATATAAACCTTCAATCCTTTTTTCTTCCGTTAATCCGGCCCTTGCACAAAATAACATAGCCTATACTTCAATCTGGTCATAGCTAAGCATATTCGTGAAAACTGCATTTAAATCCGTCCGCATTTTCTTCCAGGGGTTTAGGCGATGTGCGTGAACAAACAAACAAAAATTCTAAAAACTGCCTTAACATGTTCAGCTGCTTATTTTAAGTCGCCCTGTGTTAAGTATTGATAGAAGCAGAACAGTAAAAACACCGCCAACAGTTTTCAAATCAAAAAGATAATGTGACCACAGTGCAGAGCATGTTTTGAAGTTTTCTTTTTGTCTAAACCATAAAAAGTATATCATGTCATGTCGGGATGATACATCTCTGAAATGTGACTGATAATAAATTATTGATTCGATCATTGTTTGGCGTTTGAGGTACTTAGACATTGTCCAGGGAACGTATTCAGCAGTATAATTAAAATGGTATATGTTACCGGACTGGTTTCCGTACAATCCTTGCCCGAGGTGTAATGCTTATTGGAACAACAGTTTTCAATGATCAGATCAGTGAAAGTGAAATCAAATCATCTGTCGTAAAATCGTCCTACCCGCAACTGCGCTCGATTTGCGCGTGTGATCGCACGCTTCACTGAACTCCGATTCGTGATCGGGAATTGAGATATATATACTTACTCGAATCTTAAATATTTATGTAGCTTTAAAAATTAAATTTTCTTTCTGATGAGTGTTCAAATTCAAATTATTTATTTCACGGAACATGGGGTGTTACAATTTTAGTAATTGTGCAAGTGTGGTAAAATAATAATAAGGTTCGCCATGTTCCAACCAAATGGTGTGCGAAATTTAAGACAAGTACGTAATATAAATGGTAAAAGACTTATTACAGAAGAGGCTTTTCACAACTTTACATCTTACGACTAATAATAAAATTCTTATTACAAACTACATAATTCTCATTTTCATGTCAAACAAGATTTATGTCAACTTATATTTATGTCAACTTATATTTATGTCAAATTATATATATGTCAAATTATATTTATGTCAAATTACATCGAATCTTAAACTATAATGTCTTTATCTTTGAAAAATTCATCTAAAGAGTAATATACCTTTTCGATTAAAAGTTTCTTCAGTTTAAATTTAAAAATGTTTTTGTTTTGGATGTCTTTTAAAGTTTGTGGTATTTATTTGTATATTTGCACCCTCTTCACAAACGTACTTTTATTATAAAGAGCCAATCTACATTTCGGCTCACGTAATACATTATTGTGAAGCTTAGTCGTCAAGGTTTGATAGTCATTTAAATTGTTCTTTACAAGAATGGCTGATTCGTAGATATATATCGAAGGAAGAGTAAGCAGTTTTAATTTTTGGAAATAAGGTTTGCACGAGTCTGTCTGTTTCAGTCTACAAATAAGGTTTGCACGAGTCTGTCTGTTTCAGTCTACAAATAAGGTTTGCACGAGTCTGTCTGTTTCAGTCTAGAAATAAGGTTTGCACGAGTCTGTCTGTTTCAGTCTACAAATAAGGTTTGCACGAGACTGTCTGTTTCAGTCTATAAATTGCTCGGATACATTTCTTTTGAGCTTTAAACGCAGATTCTTTTTCAGTGGAGTTAGCCCAAGAAACATAAATTATCACACTAATATCATAATTATATGTGAAAGTTATCCTAGTAAGATAAGAAGTATCCTATGTCACACGCAATAAATCACGTCGATCTGTTGCTGCGTGAAAGAGAAACAAACAAACAAACATACGCGTTTATAATATTAAAGTATGTATAAAATCGGTGATGGTGATGATGAAAAGTAGACTATATGTTAATCCAGGACATAAGCAATGTATATTCCAAATTTATCCAAATCCATCCAGCCGTTTCTATATACGTGATTGAGTAACAAACATCCATACATCCATTCATCCATCCATACATACATCCATCGATCCATTCATCCAAACTTTATCATATACCTATTATATTAATTAGTGTGCAGTGTGATTAGTGTAATAAATAAAGTATTGAAAATGTGCGAGCCGGTGAGCGCGGCCTTAACATATTTGCGGTAGGTCTGGTTTAGTGAATATTGCAAAGGTTCCGAAGTTGTGAAACAAATTCATAATATTTTCATTACCAGCGATTTCTCCAGGTCGCTATTTGTGTTTCTTGGAAAGGGAGCTTTAAGCTTTGATATTAATTTCACAGACCTATTTCAATTTGAGGCAACGAACGCTATGATAATGTTAATTAATATTTCGTTCCGGAAAACAACGTAGTTATTAATCATTTTCATTTCAGTTTTCCCAATTACGAACTGTTTTACATTAAGAAACATAGAAGAACACAGAAGTTAGTATCTTGTGCAAGTTAATTTAGTTTTAAAATTATGTACACTCTGTATATAAGCTTATCTCCTAAATTGCATTCCCTTAATTTTACACTAGTGCCAATAACAGTAATTGATGTAAATACCAAGTACTTTTATTGTCCGTACTGCTAATCTGTGGATTGCGCTGCCTGAATGGGTGTTCCCCGATAGTTATAATCTAGGTGTCTTCAAATCTCGAGTGAATCGGCATCTTCTAGGCAAACGTGCTCCATCGCTTAACATCAGGCGAGTTGGCGGTCAAACGCAAGCCTATCTATGCATTAAATAAAACCATGAGATTAAATATTTCATGGCTTACTAACTTAAACATCTTAAAATCATGATTTTAATAAATTGAACTTAAAACTAAAGAAAGAAGGTGGGTTTTTTTATTTATTTGTAACTTTAACAAATATACTCGTATTTGTTATTGTAACAGATTAGTATTTGTTAGGTTAGAAGGGGTTTATATCATCATCAGCCTGCATCCGTCCACTTCTGGACATAAGTCTCTCCCAATGCACGCCACTGAACAAAGGGGTTTAAATGAAACCCCTAAAATAATCCAGCGCCAGGATCGACTGAAGATACTCGGCTGATTACGCCCCTTGTTAACGAATCCACCCGGTCCGGCGCCGGTTCGGTTCCGGCTAAGATTCACGGCGGCGTCGTTAACAAACTCTCATAGTGTCTCTCATAACTGACGACTGGACGTAGGCACGGTTCAAAACCGTCCGCAGATCCGGCAGAAAGTCGTCTGGTTAATAAGGGGTTATACAGTTTCATCAAATAAAAATACTGTTTCTAATTTGACGTTAAAATTTGTATAATCATGCTGATATATATTTTATGACATGTGCTTAAAAAAAAAGCGATATAGTACCTACAGTTTCCCCTCTAGCACTTACATCGGTCGTCCATTTGATTACATTTTCATCATTTCGTTTGCAGTTGTGTGCTGCTCAATATTGAAGTGTGCGTTTGTAGAACTAGTAACAATATTTCATAATTATTGTGTGCAATACACACGTATTGCACACACTGAAATATTGTTCCCTTAAATATTTTGCAGACTTTTTTCGGTACTAGCTCAAGTTTAAGACTATACATCCAAACTATACACGTATATGTAAGTATCAATTTAAAATTTTATATGTACGTATATCAGTCTCTGGCAGCCATATTACAAGCTTTGCTTAGTTTGGGGTCAGGTGACCGTGTGTGAAAAATGTCCCAGATTATCATATATGGGACATCTCACTCCAAACTAAGCAAAGCTTATACTATGACTGCCAGAGACTTGATATACGGTACATATATATTTCTAAATACATACTTAAATAGATGATCAAAGCATGTGCTACATCAATTTATATAAACGACAGAACATCATAGCCTGACGATATCGTGGCAATAACAATTTCCATTGTCTAAAATCGCATCTTCGCGTGTACTCGACTTCACGTAAAAGTGAAATGGAAACCCAAACTTTCCCGGAGTTACTATTACTGAATAAGCTTCGGGCTTTCTGTTAGAAGCGAAGTTTTAATTTGTTATTCTAGTCCGTAGTGGACGATGAGTGAGTTAAGCGAGTGATTTTTGTGTTCGGGCGAAAATGTTATTACTAACTTTTTATTAATTTTCGTACTGTACACGCTGGATTTGTATTTATTTTATCTTTTTTTTTGACTGGACGCAGAACACGTCTCAGTGTGTATAGAACAGGTCGGCGATTGTATGTATGTTTGTATATTTTTTGACGATAACGAGTACCGTTTTCTGAGCTTCATTAAACAATAAATTATAGGCAAGTAGGTAATTAGAATTTTTGGCGACTGGCCGAATAAAGGCTCGTTTTCTTTTTTATTAAAAAAATTATGTTCTTTTCATATTGATTGTGTTTTGTCAGATTGGATTGTTAGTTTTTCAGTGTGAAAATTTTATATAAAATATTAATTATAAACCCGTTTGAAGCATCATTTATCCTCATCCAATACCAGCAGTAATACAGTCCACCGATATCTAACGCGAATACAAGATTCAAGTTTGAAAAATCGTTCCTGCAGTTGCTGATAATAGAGGTCACAGTTCGGGGCGAACTGTGACAAGATGATGGCAAGCGCCTTGATGGCTTAACCCTGATCCCCCGGGAGCAAAAAAGGGCTCTCGTTTAGTACGCCACAAGCGTCGACACATTAGCCCCTTCTCCTCAGGAGTACAATTCAAAGGGCTGGAGCCGCGGCGGAGGCTGCATAAGACGCCAAGCGGCGCAAGTATAGATCACTTTCAAGTGAATATATATTTATGCAGATAGGCGTCGGAACTTTTGGTCCATGTACAAAAAAGTTTTTTAAACAAATTTCGCTACATTTAGTCGACGCCGCTGATGGCAAGAGAGCTGGCTCGTTCTTAGCGCAGAGAATTTCTTTGGTAATTCAACGCAGGAATGCAGCCAGCGTGCTTGGTACTTTACCACACGGACAACATCTTGTTTTTGTATATAAAGTCTATATTTCAGTAACTTAATTAACATTTCATCTTCTTAATATTAAAAAAATAAAATAAAAACTACACATTAATAATTCTTGTTTTTATTTTTTGTTTGCTTTGTTTGATATACCTCTGCACTTAAATTAAATACATGGGGCGAACTACCAGTTTCATTAATTTCAATAATCATCTAAATATACCTATTACAATATCGTCGAACTCCGACAAAAATATGTATGCGAAACCATTCAATAAGCGAAACAATCTGTCAATACAACCCATACAGTCCCACGGAAACAAAGAAATATAAATTGAAAGATCTTTCATAGAGCAAATAGAAATTAATTGAAAATGAAATACCAAAAATTTCGCCAGAGAATTGCTTTTGCGCTTAATGAATAATAGAAACGAGTAGTGAGCTAATTGAAAAGGGACGAACGGAAATTAACAAACAGAAGCTACATCGAGGGAATTCAAATAAAAGTTTCCCTTGAAACGTAACAGAAATGTAAGAAGACAAAGTGCCTTCACAGTATTTCCATATTCTGAGGGCAGTGGAAACTAAAATATTTATATGCAAATTTCTGACGCAAATGTGCCAGTTCTTCATACTTTCGCGATATATGCGCCAAATAAGTTTGGCACCTCCTCGGGGATTCTAAACTAGCTAGCGAGGTCTGCAAGATAGGAAAAATCAATACAGTATAATCTCACTAATCCGGCACTTCAATAGACCGATACGTCCAATAATCCTTTGCCAGTTATTCAACCGCCAAGCAGTAGTGTGCAAATACTACTGTGTTCCGGATTGAAAGACAATGTTACCAGAGAAATTACAGGGCACACAGAGATTTGACATCTTATATCTCTGGGTGACGAGCGCAGTGCATTGCCATCCAGGGTTATGAACTGTTGAAGTTCAAAATTCTGAGTGGCGTTGAGCTGTTATGGGCAAGCGTGGAGAGCCATCAGGCGAGCGACTTCGCTCGTCTCGTTCAGTATTATAAAAAAACCCTCCACCACAAAGTGAGAATAGTATGTAGTTAAAAGTGTTAAATAAACGGAAACATAAGACACTATAGTTTTGAAAGATAAAATACGATAGTTTTGAAAGATAATATAGATAGATAGATATATACATTATATATTCTCTTTATGAAATGCTTTATTCAATACTTCTTTTTTCTCTATTTATTTATTTTATTTTATTTGGAAAACATACAGTGATAAAAAACTAGATTACTTATATATTAAATAATTAAACACCATTTAGCAGTTTCCGCATATTGAAATAAATTGTACATGGAGACGGAGAAAATATATTAATATATTGCACGTATGTCGTTATGCAATTTTAACACTAAAAAATAAACAATAAACCAAAAAAACAACAAATAAAGATATACTTTTTTACATTATGGGACACAAGACAGTTGGGGAGACACACCAAACCACTTTTTACTAATATTTTGTCTGGTTGAATTCGAGGATGTATTAAACAAGTCAAAGTCAGGAAAGTCTTCCAGTGTGTTTATGGAGTTGGATGCTCTTAAGAAGGAGTTTTTCTTGTAATAAGTCGCACTATAGGGGATATGTAGACATTTAGGATGTCTTGCAGATATACTAGGGACGTTTAGATTTATGTTAGAGAGGAGATGTGGAGAGTCAACATGACTTTGAGCTATTTTAGTTAAAAATAAAATATCTGCTATTTTGCGTCTCTCATGAAGTGGTAACATGTGACGTCTTCTGCATCTCATCTCATAATCATTGTCGTATTTTTTGCACTTGAACTGAAGTTATCTAACGAATCTACGTTGGATAGATTCTAGTCTGTTAATGTATATATTATACTGAGGGTTCCAAATTTATGAGCAATACTCCAGCATAATCCAGCAATCCGAACATTCCAATAATCCGGCATCCTCTGATTTTTAATAGTGCCGGATTAGTGAGATTATACTGTAATATGATTCACCTGCCTATTTCAGACTGATCTATTATCAACACATTAAGTACAAGCAATTGGTACCGGAGGAGAAATTTACTTCCAAAAGATACGCTGTGAAGCCGTGATGACACCAAAATGCCGGCTGACAAATAGGGGTATAGGGTCCCGAATGTACTCTGCCAATTCCGAATGAATTCGACCTTCTTTCAAGAAGGTGCTCCCATGCAAGGTATCTTATGAGAATACAGGAATAATACATCGCATATTCCTTTTCACATATTTCTTTTTCTGAAATAATACATTGCTGCCGTTGACACTTTGATGTGCCGGAATTGGGGTTCACAAAGACATGTCCAACAAGTTAAGATTTATTTGGACATCAGAGAAATCCTTTTATTGAGTAGCTGTTATGAAACAATGAAAATATCGCCCTTTCTGGACGAGGTCACTCTAAAACAGTAACGAGTTCGATTATTCCAGAAAATTCGCCAGTACACGAAAAAACAGTTATCTAAGGTCATTTTGTTTATGACGTGTATTCGCGATTTAAAAACAAAAGTTTAGGCTCAAACAATCAATTGGACACATTGGTACTGCTAGATATTTTCATGTTAGATGCATTCATCAATGAGCAATGATTAACTTAGAACACGGAGCATTCGTCATATTCATTTTGTCGAACTGACAAATAATTAGAGCTAAACTGAGCTAAACATCTATTACAAATATTACATTATTCCGTCATAGATTTTGGCGAACAAAGTAAATGTTTATCAAAAATCAATTATTCTGAAAAATGACAGATTAGACGGCTGTGGATGCAGTAAAAAGTTTGAAACGCTTCAATGAAACGCTCATATCATCTTAGCATTTAATTGTAATGTAACATTCGCTAGAATGCCCATTACAAATGAGTACTACTCAGATACATCAGCTTCTTAAAAAGAAAATGAATCTTCTCCTGATTCCAGCAATCTTATGAAAAATGCTTTTCCCCAGAACCTAATACAGAACGGTATTAAACGTGAAGACGCAATTTATGGCTGTCGAAATGAGATGGAAAGATATTTTCAAACGATAACGAAATCCCTGCCTTCGCTTCCAATTTACTGGGTAACCTTGAGGTGTTAAAATATACTGCGCCAATATTTAGGGTAATTTACAATGAAATTAACTATGATAAATAAGAACTTTTTTGGGCTATATTCTTTGGGTAATCAGGTTTGTAGTGCCGTGGCAAAACTTGACCCTCCTATGTCTCCATAGACGAATTTAATTATCATTATAGCGTAAGAGAGAAAAAAAAACATGATTAGCGTCTAATTTATTGTGAAAGGGTCGGATGAGTAATTGTTATTTAATTTGTTTGTCATGTTTTTGTAATTTTCAATGTAATTTAATTGTTTTTGATTTATTTTGATTATTAATGTAATGTAATTGACTTCGAATAGTCGTAATATGTTTGTGTATGTATAATTGAATTTTTATGAATTGTCTATTTTTACATTTTCTTATGTTTTGAACTTTAATTAATTAATGCAATTGGTGTTTTACCGTTTCAATTAATAATAATAATTAATAAATGGCAAAAGGTCTTTCAATTCTAAAGTGTTGGGAACTTCGAGTCATGTTAAACCAAGAGTCGACTTTTACTATTAATAATAACAGAATATTTAATGTAACAATTATTAATTTGAAAAAAACTGACTTCAAAATAGTAAATACGCAATTTGGTTTACTTGGATGTCATATTTATTTCAGTTATTTTGATTTAAAACCAAACTACTGAACCGATATTAATAATCCTTTAAAATATTTTTTCTAATCAGTTTATATATGACAGAGTTCTTCTGAGGTAACAAACATTAAAAAAATACAACCATATGGTGAACTCCCAACATTGAAGATGGTTAAATAATAGATCGATGTATAAATGACAGGTTCAAGGGGCGGAAATTGAAAAAAAGTCAAGAAAATATAAATTTTAAATGGATTGGCGCCCAACGTGTGGCACCCAAAAATCGATCCTAAACTCTTTTCATTAATTTCAGTACCCCTGTGACTTTTAGCAGTTCGGAGTGATAACCACATTACTTTTGAGATATCTAAGTTATCTATTCCAAGACCTATTACTTAAACAACGAAAACTAAAGAAACTCGTTGGATATAAGAAAGAAAGAAGAATGTAATAAAATCAAATTATTCGACATTAAATAAAACATCTTATATCTAAAGAACACAAATTATTGTCGAATGAGTCCATCTCGGCATTAATGCTGAAAGTCCATGACTATCAGCGCCGGTATAGGAGCTAAGAAGCATCGCGTGCCTATTACTTTAATCACGACAAATACTACAAGACCCTCACCTTCATATCTTTTCATTGTCTAGTTTAGTTTGCCAATATGGACAAGGGATCCCCCGGTCCCCAAACAATCTTAAATCTGTTTTACCCACCTGCGCCTTCCTAGCTAAAATGTTAGTTGAGCGGGCAGGTAATACAATCCATTATCGCCTTGAGGGTAAGCCGGTAAGCCGTTTAGCCGAGCGACATTGAAATATGGTAGATGCTCGATATTAGCACCCAACGAGGGGCGGGAAATTAATCATTTATTAGTAGGAAGATTTTATCTGAATGATATATTCTGTAGTTTATTATGCATTAATAAATAACAATCTCGTTCGGAAATAATTTGACTTGCAGCCTAGTTACGTCAGCTGGTTGTACGCTATCGCAATCAACATCAATCTTAACCGTGATCGGTCGCAATCGCTATCGCATCCCATTCGAGCATAACGCAGAAAAGATTTTTTTTTTTGTTTAAAATAGAACGGCTGTCAAGGCATTTTTGTAAGACATTGTTGTAGCCAGTTGCACCCATATAAACCCATAGCAACTGTGATGCGGAGGTCGACGCGTTGACATAAATAAGAATGTTCAATCACATATCTGTCACAATACCTGGCGACAGAGTTTCCTTCTCATTTGCATTCTATTTACTTCTCTTTTCTGTGGAGCATAATGGTGTGACTGCGATAACTACCGTAATCAGGCTGCTGGTCTTAAAAAGGTTTTAATATTTTTTTAGTATGCTTGATTTAGTTATTAATCTTGTCTACTTGTTTATTAAATTTCAGTATATAACAGGAACCCGCAAAAATTAATAATTTCTGCTGACAGCACACAGTACTGAATTTATTTTTCACAGCTCACGCCATCCTCTCAAATAATATCTTATTTGAATAAACCATCTGGAAGAGGAACGAGGAAGAAACTTTTGAAATAATGATGCAAATAAAAGAAAACGAGTCCCGAGACAAATTTACTGACTAATCAAAAATTAATAATCCGGGATAAGCCTCACGGGGTCGTGATGAATTAAAATATTTATTTCTTTTTGATTAATGAAACAGAATATTAAACGTTTTGTTCGTTTGTACTGTTCCGAATTGAGTTATGGAACTTTTTTCTAAGCTCAGAAGTGGGATAAAGGAGTTGATCGGTATCGTTTCCCGAAGTCACCCGAAGTGAGCCCGAAGTTAAATAATTACTTCCCAAAACGTTATCGGGAATTAGTTCGAGAAGCGGAAGGACTCGAATTACAAATCCTAGTCACGTCCGCGATTTAAATATAGCCGCTTTTGCTTTCAATATTCGAAGCCAATATGAATATTAATTTATCTTTTAACGCTTAAAGTCATGCTTTCATTAAAACTGTTTCTTTGACAAATCTGTAGCGTTATTTTTGCTTCATCATCATCATCAGCCAGAAGACATCCTCTGATAAACATAGGCCTACCCATTGCCACTTCAACTTTCAAATTTTAATAGCTATGTCGGTGACTCTGGTTCTTTGGCGTACGATATATCTACGTTCCGGATTTTATCGCGCAAAGAAACTCCGAGCATAGCTCTCTCCATTGCCCGTTGTGTGACTCTGAGTTTTTCTGAAAGGCCAATTGTTAAGGACCACGTCTCAGTACCATATGTCATCACTGGCAACACACACATTTTTGCTTTAACGTCGTATTAAATACAATAAGGAATTTGGAATCCTCAAAGTAACGCCAGATTGTACCAACTATGCTTTTATTACATATAAACTTTCATCCTTTTTTTCCTCCCTTAATCCAGCCCTTACGCAAAATAACATAGCCTATACTTCAATCTGGTCATAGCTAAGCATATTCGTGAAAACCGTTAAATGCGGTTATCACGTCCAGTCCAGTTCCGTCCAGTGGTTTATATATTTTTGACGTCGGGTTTTTATGTGATCCACTTGTATTTACTCGAAAGTAATTTCTAAACATGAAGTGTTACTCCAGACTTGACGATATACTGACAGTGGTTCAGTATACTAACATATCTTCACAAAAAAATCTAAGAACAATCTGAACTGTACTAATCAATAACGAATAAATTACTTTGTAATAGTAAATACAAGAATCTCGGCCAATAGTTCAAAAACTTTAACCGTTATTAACCCTAGAGGGCGCCATAATTAAAATCGCTAGCATTCCAACGAGACCAAGTTTAATTTCGGTCCAAAGAATTAAAATAAGCTATACTGTTTAATTGGAACAGTGCTTCAAAGTTAACCAACTTATCGATGGAGTCGGACGAGAGAGCTACACTTGTATTTTCTGAACGAAACTAATGGCCTGCCATGCAAAATTTCAGTTCCCAATTTGTTTAACTATGCAGAAAAGTTGGTCGGCCCGTAATGTTAACCGAAAATATACTGGGGCAATGCCTCGGTTCCTCAGTTTCTCTAATCATCCAGCTAGAAGACGTCCACTGCTGAAAATAGGCATCCCCTTTCACCCTTCCCTTTACCCTCCACACTGAACGACAGCCTGCCATTTGCATCCACTGGATGCTCGCGACTCTCACAATGTCGTCGGTCCATCTGATGGAAGGCCTACCTACGCTGCGTCTTCCAGTTCGTGATCTCCACTCAAGAACCTTTCTTCCCCATCGGTTATCGGTTCTTCGTGCGATGTCGGTCGGTATCGGATATCGGTAAGGAAGCCAGTAGGTTGTTCCAATTTTAGCCACACCCATTTCACAGTGTGCATCAGATTTGCATGATTTAATTCCCTCCTGCCCATTTTTCTATCGGACTGCCAGAGCGGGCACGACAAATCGACCCGCTTTATAGCAGACATTTTGAAGCCGGTACAAAGCGCTTTGATTCCAGTTTTATTGTGCGAACTGCTAGTCTGTGGAATACGCTGCCTGAACGGGTGTTCCCCAATAGTTACAATCTGGGTGTCTTCAAATCAAGAGTGAATCGGTTTCTTCTAGGCAAACGTGATCCATCGTAGGCCACATCATCGCTTAACATCAGGCGAGTTGGCGCCAAGCGCAAACCAGTTAATAATTTAAAAAATATATACCTAAGACTTGTAGGTGCACTGCAGACTTCTACCTAATCTCGGGAGACCAAGAGCTTCGCCACCTCAGTACGGGAATGACACGAGCGATGGCACTCTATGATGAGATCCTGGTACCCGCCACCGCACCGTACCGTCAGGCACAGAGTATGCCACCCAGGGGGTTTTAGTAGGTATACAATCCTACAAAGCCTGGCTGTATCCCACAATAACAAAAAACAACGCCCTGATCGCGTGACCACGCTATTGCTAGCCTTATTAATAATAAGTTTCAATGACACGCATTATAGGGGTTAAACGTGCCAGCAAGCCGTGCGGACTACTGATACATTTTTAAACGGGTTCATTGAAGTTCTTTTTATAAACCCATTTAAAAATAGTACCTAAATACTTACAGTATTATTCTAGAATATCTAGTATCCTACTTTAATTTCACATTCTACGACCACATGTTACTTCACAACAGCGAGCTGTGAGCTGTGGTCACAAGCCAAGACTGTCAACTGCAAAAAAAATGCTGTATAGTTTTAGCTCACCAGACTTCTCGTCAGTAAGACGTTAACCAAGCACTTTAAGGTTCTGCTTGAATAAGCAAGTTTGAACAATATTCGTATTAGTTTTATTGATGACTTTTTCCCTCAGAAGCGGGATCTGATTTAGTTCCTTAGCCAAATGAGCTCTGATAATGTCACGTACAAGATCAAAACGATAAAAAAAACTACTAGGACTGAGGCCTTGCTCGCCATCAAATATTATTTTCAAAAATCCCTTCATAGTGCTCACCTTTGTTATAATATGAAACTCTCTCATCATATTAAACCCTTTTGGGGATGAGTTTCTTAAAAACATACAACTACTTTTATTTATAAGCCGAAATCTAAGTATTAACGTCCGCGTTTCTAACATACGAAATGGCGAACTTTCATGCAAAATTTTATTCTCTATTTAACCCCTTTAGGTAATAATTGGACCCGGGTATGTCCTAAAACTGCAACCAGAACCACCGGAGGATGGGCAGCAGCGTCCTAATAGTACACGGTGAACGTACTGCAATCCCCAAGCCGCCTGCGAAGCGTGGGGATTATGGCAACACCTCTCTCTCTCTGTGAGGGAGGCCTTGTCCAAAAGTGGACGTTAATTGGCTTTTTGCTTTCGTTATATAAGGAACACTTGTACAAAATTTCATGCTTCTAGAGCCAGCGGTTTAGGCTGTGCGAATGACTTAATAAGGTATTAATTTAAGATACTAGATTTGTTAAAACGTGATTTAACTGCAACGAAGGTCTTATTTCCCTCGTCAATTTAATACGAGAAGCATTTCTGAAGTTAGTTACTAGGACAAACGAAAATCAATCGGCAATTAACTGATACATGTAGAAAGACGCGTGAACCGTCATCACTTCGTTCTTATCATGTTTTAAGGTACCAAGAGAACAGAAAAGCAAAGAGTCCTACAGACAACATACATAGACAGAAGCCCTGAATTTTTTTACCGTGTCCGTCGGTACTTTAGTCCCTGAATATTTAATGCCACACCGTCGGCCATCGGACGTTATCTACAGGCAGCAGTAGACCCTAGGCGGCGCTCGATTGAGCTGTTAACCTTCTTCCCAAATGGACCGACCGCGGAAAATCGACTTGGACGAATACACGGTCAAGACACGCTCGAAAGATTGTACAGTGGGGCGGACTAAACTCGGTAAGTTTTACTTTGCGTTACTTACGTTCCTACATGGGAGTTCGAGCTGACAGCACTAACAAGCCTATCCTACACAGACGACAGATCATAGTTCGAGAACTATTCGTTTCTCAATATATATATCTCTCTCTCGTCATAATTTGCATTAAATTTATTTGATATATTTCTCACTCTCGAAGGTATTTTGAAACCATAGGCCTAATAAAGTATGTAATTTATTTCAATGGGATTACCCCGAGATAAAAGCCCATTAAATAAATAAAATACATGAAAACCGGTTCGCAATCGGCGATGATCACACACAAAAAAATACAGTCAAATAGAGAACGTTTTGAATTAGGTTGAAAAGACACAAACACCCACACGCGTGCGCGTACACTCACTCACACACACACGCGTGCGCGCACACTCCCACACACTACACACATACACACACCGACTAACGCCTACTAAATGCTGGCTTGTTCTCGTTCACGCCAGTTTTTTAGGGTCAATGTAAGGTGCCACATTATCCAACGAGGTGCCCTAAAACTTTTCTTAAATTCTTACTTTGCATGATTTTGTCGATTTTAATTCAAAACTCATCAGTTCATGGCAAAGGCGAGAATGTTGGAGATACGAGTCCCGACTTTATTTGTCAATGGAGAGTAAGGGCAAAGGTGCCGAACCACTTTCTGTTCTGACTTTTTTATGTCGCGTAACTTTGAGACTACGCGGTACGTTACCTTGGAACGACTTCATTTTGCTGTTTTGTTTTTATAATTTAGGCTCAATTTAGACCGAGATGGCTTGGCAGCGCTAATGTAACTTTACAATTATGTAATGAAGATACAGCTTAAAATTCTGTGTCGGGCGCTGCCTCGGTCGGAATTTTAAAAGCAGCTCCTTTGACCGTCACTAATAGGGCTGGTATACTAATTAGCATAAATTAACTATGAATAAATAGAAGTGAAATTATCTGTATGAACGAAATGGGTCAACATGGCCGACCCATTTCGAATGTCAGAAGAGTTTTGGGCTTTATCACTACTAAATGGGAGGCTGGCATATTTTTTTTTATGATCACGTGTATTTTACTTTATTTTAATTCCCGACGTTTTGAACACTTTTTATTATCTGTGGTCACAGGTAAACTACATGACTGATATAAATGTTATAAAATTAGTTACAAATACCGTCAATCTTTATCTAAATCAGAGGTTCCCAAAGTGGTTACAGGAGCCCCAGGGGTCCACGGGAGACTCGACGAGGGTCTACGTTTTTGTCGAGTTTTGGGAATATGGTAGAAATGTAGCTGCAGGGGGTCCACTGGAACCACCTACATTTTGAAAGAGGTCTGAGAAAAAAAAAGTCTGGGATCCTCTGATCTAAATAGACAATATTTTTATTTGTACAAAAATACAAACACACACACTTAAAACTACACACATATTTAAAGTTAAAAAACATTGTCCGTGAGAATAAACTGATGAGACTACCATAAGTTACTCCACCTACACAGTTATATACAATAAAATTTTACTTTACTTGTATTTTTGCCACAGACCGGCCCCAGCTCAGCATGACGCCGTTCGTTACCAACCGGCGCTGGTATTCCGATGGGACCGGCAGGTAACGTCATGCACTGCACAGTGCGCGTACAAGCGCATATCTCTTACATATTCTTACAAAGTTTCAAAATCGATACGAAATAAGAAGTAGGTTATAATCGAGTTTTAAGATTTGTTTACATTATTAGTTAATAAAAAAATACAAAAGAATTTGGTGTCAGCTTTAAATAATAATAATCAATCTGTTCTAAACCCCAGAGAAACCCCATTACCCATATACCCTGCACCTCCTTTCGGTCATTGTATTGATCATTATGGACAACTTTTATTATCGAATCAAACCAGAAATCGCAACAAAAAATGCTGTTCCATAGAAAACGGTCAATGTCACTCGACAAAATGTATGGAACAGCTGATTTTTTTTCGCAATTTCAGGGTTGGTCCCATAGTAAAATTTGTTCATAATTATGAGTACAATGACCTCCTTTTAGTTTAGCACAGGGTACATGCGTAACCCTGTATACAGTCTGGACAGTTTTTAATACCAATCGACCCACGCAAGCTACCCTATTCCTCATATCTCTCCCAACTCCCAACCAACTGCCTCCACCATATTACCAATAACCTAATGAAGCCTATCGCATCAAGATTGTCTACTCCCGGGGCATCGCTGCCGGTAATAAAGTTAATTTACCCCCTCCCTACTGTGGAGCTTCCATTACTCTATATCTGGACTTCGTAGAGAATAGGGGTGTTACTTGTAGTACTACATATATCTTTGGGATCAATTTATAGATTCATCAAATTATTTTTGTTGTTTTATTATATTTTATTATTAAGCAACTACCCGCCAACTCGCCTAATATTACGCGATGATGCGGTCTACGATGGATTATGCTTGTTCCCTTGCTTAATATTGTCTGAAAACAAACTTTCAATGGCTGAGCGCAAGGTGCTTAGAAAAAGTCAGTGTGGGCCAGTTAAGCAGGAAGCCGGTAGTTGGAGGATCCGTAATACCCAAGAGATCGAAGAGCTGGTGGCGGAGCCCAACATCATTGATGAAATAAAGTCCCATAGACTCATATGGCTTGGAACTCTGGAGAGGATGGGAGAGGATCGCGCCGTAAATAGGGCTTACTTGGAGCTGCCGAAAGACCAAACTCCCGTCGGCCGTTCCAGGTGTAGATAAAAAGTAGGAAAAGATGTACAGAAGCTGGACGTTCATGATTACCATGAACTGGCACAAGATATGGAAGAGTAGTGTCTTTAGGTATCGGAAGCCAAGACACATTTTGGGTCGCTGCGTCAGCATAAAAAACCAGATATTATCTACATAAGAATGTAGAAAATACTAACATACGAGTATGTCCAGACAGAGGCTGAAATTTAATTACTTCAAGTATTTTAATATTGTGCCAACTTGGCAGCTTCTGTGACGTACTCAGGCAGACTTACAAAGCCCTTAGACGTAGCAAGAGTTACAGGAGGCCGTCTGAATAACAGTAGGGATAGTCACATTAAAATTACATCATAACAAAAAGAATTTTGATCAGATCTGATACTTTTTAGATTACGCCTGACTGCCCCATGGCCTGTTCTCACCTGAGGGCAGGTAAGAAAGACTATGGTCGTTTGCCTCCACGAGACATTGTTTTTTATTTACCATGAATAATTGGTATTGGGTAAAGTGGCTTGCATTTGTCCACATCATCATGGCTGATGTTTAGCAAAGACCTGGACTAGGATAAAGCATGCTTACCTAGAAGGAACTGTTTACTCTTCATTTGAAGACACTCATATTGTACTTATGTAGAGGCAGACTTGGGGCATACGGTAAGTTTTGTCGTGGGAGCAGGGAAGAACAAACTAACATTAACGAATGCCGGTTTCCACTTACGAAAGTATTCCAAATATATAAAAAAAAACCTTAAAACAGTGCTACAGGCGCCACTGTCAAATCTGCTAGTTTTGCTAGTCTCACCCTTGCATGTAAACTGTAGAGAAATCCCTACTGTGCTCGTGTGGGGGAGGGTGCAAAGTCACTTTTACGTCATACTCCGCATTCCGCTTCGCCCCAATTCAACTGGCGGGGCGCCAAAATGGTGGTCTCACTTACCGTATTCGTAAGGCCATACTCAAGCTGCGGCTGTGCAAATGCGCAGGGAAAATTAAAGCGTTATTCTGGTGGGGTGGATTATATTCTTTATCTTTTACACCTTAAGAGACAGTAGGTATGCATCACAAGCCTTAGAATTTTTTCTGACTGGAGCTCATCGAAACCTGTTCATATGCCAAGCCTGCCTTACTATGCTGCCTGCTATACCTTACCCTGTCAGAGTTTTATGCCACCTGGGACTCCATATAACACACTACAGTTATATAACTAGAACAAGTAACCGGTACTTACAGCTTTGAACACCATCCGAATTTCAAGATGCCATTTCTTAGAAAGGACAAATCCAATATTTTCTATCCCCATTACCACTCCATTTTCAAAGCATGAAAGTGTAAAATGCATTCAGTTGGCGCCAAGTAACGTTAGACTAATGGACAGTACAACTTCACGTCGATGTCAGAAAACCGGAAAAGTTTACGTTATAAAAGATTCGCTGGAAAAGGCAGTCGAATCCAGATTAAATGACAGCGTACACAAAAAGACGAGAACTGTTGGCGCAAGAACTTCTTTGGACCAACTTTCTGACAAGTTTCCTGATACTCAAGTTACAAGCTTTCTTAGGAATGCGAGTAAGATAAATGAGATCTTTATGACTGTTTTGCGCGACTATTATTTTATCAACGTTGCGTATAAGCATCAGCCTATCTCACTTCCTCACATCTTACCTAAAGAGTGCGAAAGTGACAGAGCGATTCTGTAAGGGTCAGAGCTTAAGAAGCTCAATTAGTAAAGTTATTATAACGCAAGCCTATTAATACATTTAAAAAAGTTATTATATATATATCTCTCTCTCTCTCACACACACACGCACGCGCACACATATATACACACATACACACACACACACACACACACATACAGATCATTCATCACACGCACCGTCAATTCTCAGATCAATGGATCAATAACCAACTAGTACGCACACAGATATACACAACAGATCTGCGAGTACGCAGGATATTTCAGACCGATATCCGTCGAGCAGTAATGTGTCAGCTATCAATACAATACTGTCAATACCAGGGCCATCTTTAGCTTATTGGAAGCCCTGGGCACATTACGATAATGGGCCCTTGTGATCTTGACAGAGCATTATTTTTGGGCAAGAGTAGAGTAGCTTCGCGCATGCAAAAGCTAATAAGTAAGTAGGTATTGTAGTCAGTCATTATACTTTTATTTTTTCGAAATAAATATATTTTTCGGTAACAAATATCGGGTATCGTTTGGTGATCTGATAGGAACTAGAGAGCCCCTATCGATCGCGGGGCCCTGGGCAAGTGCCCAGAGTGCCCAGTGGGAAAGCGGGGCCTGGACAATACGTGCGAATGGAATTCTCTAACTTGCTTTAGTGACTTCCTATTAGGTGCAAAATGGTTTTCAAATTGTCTTAATTGCGGGGTCTACCCTAACCAAGGGCGTCGCCAAGGGGGCAGGGAGGTGCATAGAGCCTCCCACGTAGAGATAAAAATAATATAGCCAACTGCAAAGAAACTCTGACTGCTCTTGACTGTACCTACAATTGATATTTTTCTCATCCTCCATAATATTAACTTGCCCCTCCCCTGGACCATGGGCTGGCGACGCACTTAACACACCTTAAGAAATAACTACTTTCTTCAACAAAGCCGTCATAAAGTACTACCCGCCACAGACAGCCGTAACAATCGGGATTCGCACGATATAATCCAATCAAAAGTTTTATCTATCATCTGCGAACATTTTCCCCAAAGTTCAGATGATGTCCGAAAAGAGCCTTATCTTTAATTAGCGAATGTTACGGTGTGGCCAAACGGAAAATCAATTAAGAAGACAGTTTTTTTTGTATTTAAAAAGAGCGACAAACAGGATGACAGTCCGCGTGATGGTTAGCGATAATTGCCGCTGCCGCAGTTATACACTTTGGTAAACATGATTTTCTGAGTTTTGATATAGCGTTTTGATTACATATCTCGTATTTTAGACGATGGTGTGATAAACCATAGCATTTGTTCCTCGATTCTGCATCAATCACTTATTTAGTACTTACATAAATTATGAGCAGTTTCGATGTCATCGCTAAACAAAGGTGAAGGAAAACATCGTGAGGAAACCGGTGTTTCCTTCGAAAAACTATGTTGACGGCTCTTACGGTGTGTTGCTTGTGCAACTATCGCGTGACTGTGGATCCATTCTGTCCGCGTATTGAGTCGAGCCAGATTGAGTATTACCGCGATTAGCGCGTCATTATGGCATCTTTGTATTTTTTTGATCGAAGGGTATTTCCAACAACCACAAAAGTTAAATACATAATTATGACATGAATCAACATGCACTAGGCCAGCATGGTGGATTGGGGCCCATCCTCTATATCTGAGAGAAGGCCTTTGTCCCAGCAGTGGGAACATGATAGCCTGATAATGATGCATTAATGATAATGATAAACCTATCGCCCAGCAGAGCTGCTGTTCAAACTTTGTAATTTGAAATTTTCCTGTACGTAACACTGACCTAACACGATATTAGCATATAGGAAAAATAGATATTGGGTTCACATTCCAATGCTTCATTTCACCGCCACGACGCTTGGTTCTCTGCCGTAGGTAGACAAATATAAGTAGGTACCTAGTAAGTACCTACACTAAAGCACATTTGTCATTACTATGCGAAACAATGACTAAAATATAAGTACCAGCACCGAGGTCAACTAACGCCATTCGGCTAAGGTTCGTAATAAAATTTAATGGACAAACACGGTCCCTGAGTGGCGCCATTAATGAAAATATGCCTGAGGATTGTGGCTACATGTATTTTTTTTATGTCATAAGTGGCAAACGTGCTGACGGGCCGGCTGATGGTAAGCAGTCACCGTCGCCTATGGATACTTGTAACACTAGAGGCATCACAAATATGTTGCCAACCCTTTAAGACTCAATTAATGACTCTATATTTAATTGTGGACTAAGAGAGCTAAGGAAAGTCTAAAAAAAGAAGTTAAACTCCTAAATGTATGCTACTAAAGTAGGTTTAACAAATTGAATGAATATATTGTGTTTATTTTCTTTAATAAAATTGAGGATGAAAAGTTATAATGGTAGGCATTTTGCAGAAAGTAGGCATTCAGCTATCAAACCATCAAATGCGCCATCTTCCAACTAATCCAGAATATTTTGAGCGTTTAGATAGGTAGAAACTCTTTATTGTGTACACCAGAAATAAAAATTACAAACAGATAGAAAAACACTTACGAGCTAGTGCCACAAGTGGCGGCGTTATCGCTAAAAGCGATCTCTTCCAGGCAAACATTGAGGCGTTTTAATGTTTAAATAATCCGAAACTTGTAAAATAGGTAAATTACTACTTAAGTTTTCACTTTTGATGTGCAGTCCTATGACTGATGTGGTTTTTTTTTCAGATTAAGCGACAAATTTTGATACAGGGCCCGTTTAAGGCAAGCTACGCCTGTTACGTGTTGTAATGGTTATTTAGTTTTAAATCAAGCCGTTGTTGTCTACTAAGTACATACGTTTTTCTCGACGGTCTCCTTGATCTTTGCGCTCGCCTCGCTGACCTTAGCCCCCGCCTTATTGACGGCCGAGTACAGGAAGTTGCCCAGGGACTTGGCACCCGCCACTGCTTTGGTGGTCACTGTAGAGAAGAAAAAAAGTCATGTCTAATCTATCAAAAGCTGCGCCTCACGATGTTGACTATGTAAATCTATCTATCTATATAAATAAAAGATGGGGAAGAAAGGTCCTTGAGTGGAGACTACGAACCGGAAGACGCAGCGTAGGTAGGCCTTCCACTAGATGGACCGACCACATTATGAGAGTTTAACAATCGAATTATTGTTTGGCAAATTAATTTTAGGTTTGTAGATACTTAAATAACATCATATAATAATTTCAGCCATAATAAAATATTTTGAAGAAAAAAAAAATTAATTCATAATTAGCGTCTGCGTCTGGCACAGTTTTAACAACAATAAAAATATCTGGCAATAATAGATTCATGTTGCAAAAAGTTCAATAAAAATAATAATTAAAAAAAAAACTTCTTATAATGATTTGAAAAATCGATATTTTACCTGTACAGGTAGGATACGCACTGATGAACGCAACCACTACCGCCAGCCAGATAGCCCGTATGACGTCCGGGAGAGTGAGAGAGATAGCATATCTAAAAACTGGCCTACCTGAAATTCTCTCTCAAAAACGTTGCTAGCTCTTAGACTATATGTAGAGAAGAGATACAGCTCTAATTAACGTCCTTCCTTGGACCCTCTTTTATTGGAGTCACTTAAAATTAAAGATCCGTACCATCGCCACAGCTAAGAATAAAAAATAAAAAAGCTGTAAATAAATAAAAAATACTAACACTCTTGCACGTCCAGTACTTCGATAGCGTCCACAGAGAAAAACTTTCTACTCTGTTCATCTGAAAATATTCAGCAAAAAAAAAAACTACAACAAACACAACAAAAATAATATAAACAACAAAAAAGCCGTAAAATAAATTTGCTAGCTTGTTTAAATTACATTGTCAAAGGAGGTAGAAAATATTTGATCAGAGGTTGGGATAGTCTCGAACACTGCTCTGCACGAAAGAACTGTCACCACAGATCAATTATATGCAGTAATTAATGACTGTCGCGGACCCAGAAAAGTTTTTTTTTGTTTAAATTAGAACGGCTGTCAAGGCTGTCAATTTTTGTAAGAAATTTGTTGTAGCCACTTGCACCCATATAAACCCATAGCAACTGTGTTAGCAACTGTGACGCGGAGTTCGACGCGTTGACATAAATAAGAATGTTCAATCAAGTATCTGTCACAATACCTGGCGACAGAGTCTCCTTCTCATTTCCGTTCTACTTACTTATCTTTTCTGTAGTCACGGATATCATGTAATAATTCAATTAGTGACTAGTTCTAACATTGAATTTATCAACTGTAGCCAAACTTTTTCAATGAAATTCTAGCAAACATTTAAAATTCTGGCCTTAATAATAACTGTGGAGGACTTGAGTAAAGAATATATCAGAGCATACCTTACGCTCTATTTAGTTTTCTATAAGTGCATTTCTACATTAATTGTAAGTCCCTACGTACACAAAGCTACGCAAATCTTCGATACTCGACGATTTTAGTCTCCAAGCGACTACCGCCATACAAATCCATTCAGGTTCGTACACGAGTCGCGTCGGCGGTGTAATGTATGGCGGTAGTCGCTTGGAGACTAAAATCGTCGAGTATCGAAGATTTGCGTAGCTTTGTGTACGAAGGGCCTTAGTGTACAACAAAGTATTAAATTAAATAGAAAAGGAATCGTGTTTGGCTGTGTTCGTGTCGGTGGTGGTGGGACTTTCTATAGATGGTTAAGCCCTACCAGCTTCGTGATAGGATTTTAATTCATTTGAAAGGCATTCTTCATTTATACAGAAACTGACAGTTTGCGACACAAATTATATGTCACGAAATCTGAAATAGATTCGTTTCAGATAAAAAAATCGAGTGAATTAGAATTATGGAGCTGGTTCGTGAGCATCAATGCTGTCTGTGGCGTTAGGTGCTATTGCATGGTTCTGTGGTGGTAACTTACCATTGCCAACTCCAGCTGGTTGTTCTTCAGTGGGCGTCCCGCCTGTGGAGGCCGGCCGGCTGTCCGCGCCACCAGTCGCACTAAGACAGGACACCACATTTAACAGATATAAAGAAAAGCCATTCAATAACAGTAAATGCCTACCTTCAATAGATATTGTCTAAATTGGAAACAGTTAAGTTTGTGCATACTACATGCTCTTAAGACAGATTGAACGAGCTTCAACACATTTTTTGTCTATATTTTTCAGAGTGATCAATTACTTAATATCCAAAGTGCTCCAATAGATATTGGAGCACTTTGGATATTAAGTAACATTGAATCATCGCAAAGGCAAAAAGGCTACTTTTTTATTAATTTATTTATGCCATAGGTGGCAAAACAAGCAGAAGGTCCGCTTGATGGTAAGCGATCACCGTCGCCTATGGATACCTGCAACACCAGGGGCATCACAGATACGTTGCCGACCCTTAAAGACTATTAACAGCCCTTTTGAAGAACCCCATATTAAAGCTACTCGGAAATGCGGCAAGGAGCTCATTCCACAAATTGCAGGTGTGAGGCAAAAAGGAACGCGTAAATCACACAGTGTGCGATTTCCACCGATCTATGATATGTGGATGAACTTTCAGGCGGTGGCGGCTGGTGCGATGATAAAACCGCGACGCCGGCATAAGAACCAACAGTTCTTTAGAACATTCCCCGTTGTAAATGCGATAAAAGACACAAAGCAACCCAACGTCTCTGCTACTTGAGCTAAACTATTCAAACTAAAGTGGAAAGATCTGAATAGCTAATACAGGCCATAAATTCAGTTTTTTAAGATAGGTGTTCCAATAGACTGTATATTGAGATAAGTAGGTATGTATCTATTTTACATTTGGACATGTTTTGTTTAAATTTGTAATTATGTATTTTGTTTAATAACTTGATAGCATAACTACCCAATCGTTGTACTAGGCAAGTCAAAAGACTATCTAAACTGTTGTAAAGGTAATATTATCAGAGAAATAGATAAAATAAGTACAACAAATAATGCACAACAATGAAAAATAAAAAATGGGGTTTGCGCAGAATAAATGAGTTTGCATAGAAAAGCAAGTGCAACTAAGATTATTCCAAGTGTATTGTGTCAAGACTCAAATCCTTGTGATTAAAGAAATAAAAATTTCAATGTTTCTGGGTTTATCAGATGAAATGTATCTAGATACCTGGTATTGAAATTATATTTAAAATATGTGTTTTTAAACTATCATATAGTTCTAAAGTTCTGATGATAAAGGTCATGCATGCCTTATCAGTGTTCCATCTGCAGGTTGCAAAATAACAACCAAAAACAATGTTTTATTGTTTGCCTATAACCTTATTTTAAGACGTGTTGCATTGGAGCAACTGTGCCAGCTCCCCGGGGCGTCACTCTGGTATTTCTAGAGTTGACTCGAGTAGATGTTGGCAGGTAGAATTGCACAATACATTCCAAGCGGGACACTAGTACAGAAGCTATTGCCCCTTCCCAAATATGCTGGTGGGGAGAAACGCACAGAACACCCCAACTGGATAACACCAGTACGGGACCGTTGGCCTCTTCCGAAATAAGAATGATTCAATACTTGCAACCCTAAAACCGATGTTGGTAGAAGAAAAACTGTGAAGAAGAAAAAAGTCAATCAGTGAATTAATGTATGTTTTTACTTGTAAGACAGATTAGCCAATAGGATACCTATAGGTACTTTAATATTTCACCAGCAGATGATTTCCTATTGTAAAGCATAGGTGTATTTATCAAAAAATTATCGAGATTACCAGTCCCATAATATTGAAGTGAGAATCCAGCTAGTTGAAAAACATGCCTGTATGCTATTTGAAGACATTATAATGTGCAAAGGCATGACCAATATAATTATGTGCATAAAAAGCTATGACTGTGCAAAAGCATTGCTTTATTTATCAAATATTTTTGTGCTGTTTGCAGTGCTAACATAAAATATGTGTAAATTGATTACAATAGGCAGTATTTTTGTCCAGTTTAAATACTTTTGGTTTGAAAAAAGGCATGACCAAATATTTTATGGTGGAAAGTGCAATTTTCAATGTCCTTTTTATGAGAATAAAATTTGTACTTAGTAAATACCAATTACCAATCAAGAGTTAGTGTAAGAAATAATGTTATAATTGATTGCAAATATATTTTAAACATTATTATTCTATGCTATCAATTCAACTGAAACTTTTACACTTAAAGCTAACTCACATTCATATAATATTAAATAATCAGTATAAAAAAAAAACTTGCTTAGTGTTAAAATCCAGCTACATTAACTAAGATACTTTTATTTCAGCTTAAATTAAAAACTAATGAAGATGGTTTAACTCAAAATCACCACCAAAACTTTCCGTTACAAATATTTCAAAAAACTTAATAATCTCAAAAATTCAATTGAAAACTGCACAATCCTATCATAAAAAGCCATAAAAGGAATCCATAACTCATTAGTTCCGCCAAACCCCGCGTACCTATTATACCTAGAATTATCATCGTCATCCTTTCCTTCTTTTGGCTCAGCTGCTTCAGCCGGTTCTACGGGAGCTGGCTCCGGTTCGGCTGGTGCTGCTTCGTTTTTCCGGAGGCCAGGGATTGGGATGCCAGAGCCAAGCCAGCCGGTCATTTGTGACTTTACATTGGTGATGAGGTCCAGCTTGCTGCCGGCTTTTGTGGGACTGCTGAACAAATTTTGTTAGATATTATTACTATGAAGAATTAAATTAGCAATGCTCTTAAAGAAGAGTTTAATTTAATTTTTCTTAGGTCTAGAGTCTAGACTGTGATCAGACAGCTCTTACTGTAATGGCTGAGAAATATTTAATCCCAAATGGTGGTAGGTAGGTTCAGTAGGTTATAGGTAGGTTAAATTTGGCAACAAGGTAATAAAAAAGTTACTTATTATATATTACATTATAATGTTAATAAAATGTCGTAAATTAGGCCCAACTGTCATACAATTTTATACCAACTCCTTTAAGTCAGAAATTGACATGTCACAAGAGCAACTTTCTAGGATTTTTATATTTTTTCAGTAAATTCAGGCTTATAAAAGTATTCTTTGAGAGAATCCAAAATAAAAACAATCTATATAAGTATAACATGACAGTCAAGGTAAAAAAGTTTTCTTGCATGCCATCACGATTGGAATCGTAAATTTGGATATTTTCAAAAATACTACATGAGATTTCCTCCTGTTTACGTCATTGGGTGGTTATGAATTTTATTACTGGATCACAATGCCGCCAGCATGCTGCGTACGCTGCCAAATGGTAGCATTTGTCTTTAGACCTTCAACGGTCTATGGGCAGTCAAACTGTTATTTTAGTGTTAGCTAGTATTCTGTTTAGTTAAAAAGACACTTGCCAATTGAAAAAAAACTGAAGTGGAAACATAACAATGTATGCTCCATCGCGTAACTTAAGTTACAACTGCCTAGGTTTTCATTTACATTGGTACTTAATCATTTCATAAATTATGTCCTACCTAGCAGTTACATATACTAAATTAATTCTAATTGATTTATTGTACATTGAGCAATTCTCAGAATATGCTCATATACCAAGTTTTCAGATTTCCTTATTCTGATCTTAACTGTATCTACACCTATTCTGATAAAATTTTGATCATCGATTTTTCTAGAGAAGGCTATTACGGAAAGGCTTGTAGAGAATGTAAACAAAGAGCTCACCTCTGTTTTTCGCCCTCCGCCACGGGGGCTGCTGACTCGCCCGTCGCTTCCTTTGTGGGGGTAGGAACTTCTTCATCTTGTGGCTCACCCTTAGCCGCTCCCATCCACGAACTGACCTGATTTGTGAGTCCCGAAAACATTTTCACAGGCACTAGCTAATCTACACAACACAATCACACAACGATTTCACAACGGAGCTACAGTTTCGCACATGACCCGCGACACGGAGAGACTGATAAGCGCCCGAAGAAAGCGTGATCAGCTGAAAAACTAAGTGAAAATTCGCAATCGACCAGGGAAATTCAGGAAGAATTCACTGCGCATCTGCGCATGAAAACTTGCGCTCCGCTGCGCTATTTGGTTGACCTGACAACAGAACATTAACATCATCAATAATCTTTTATCAACTCAAAACAAACTTTATTCGATGGCAATAAGATTTATAGCAGATTGAACAGAATAACTCAATAGAGTAGAGATTGCAATAATTTCAAAATTCATATATGCTTACTTTTCCTTGATTACAATTTCCTAAACTTCAGCGGAAACGTCAAATCAAACCACAGACTCTATAAGAAAATAGTAATCTTTATCTGTTCCGAATCCTACTAAATATACCACGCGTTTACGTTTTGAACACATCGTTTGCAGCAAGTTTGCAGAATGTGCCGCTCGTAGTCACATTTGTAGATTATTAAAAATATTTCTGTGGGTGCAATACGTGTCTACATAGTCATAGTCATAGTAACCTCACCCCCTTCAGTTTTTGGTAGACAGTTATCAGTACTAGCTCCAAACCATATAGTATAAATAATATAAAACGTCCTTGATATAATAAACATAAGGAATGGAAGTCAAACTATGAACTTTTATATAAATACCTCCAAACTCTAGGTCTGTGCTCCAAACCAATCGCAACATATAGATATATGTCAAATCTTTTATTTAATTGTCTGTGGCATTGCAAACTGCAAATGCCAAAATCTGCCAAGTAAAAAAACATGACATTTTTAGATTGGATTAGTGATTTTTATTGTTTGCAGTGAAATTTTACGTTAATCCTAGCAATTTTCGTACCAAATGTAGTGCACGGAGGTCCTAGAGACTATCAGTTACGATTTTACTTCGAAGAATCGGCGAGCGCAAGGCAAATTACCAGGATGACGGAAGCGAGAAGAATTCAGCTTCACCTTGGAAAATGCATCGAAGATTTGGACAAAATGCACAACGTTTCGGACCTAAAGCTGAAATCGTCGAGAGCAACGATGTAAGTACATTCATCAAACTTTAAATTCTGCTCGTGTTATGCTATAGAGATCGACTGTAACGTTTTTGATTATCCAGGTTATGCAAAACGGCGCAGAAGCTATTCGAGAACGCTGAAGAGATGCGTGCAAAGGGCGATGAAGAGTCCTCATACGTGTACTATATGAAGTACCTTCGTGTGGTCTCTTACATCAGCAAGGACAAGGAATACTTGAAGGACAAGTCATACTTCAGTAACATGCTCGGTCCTAAGAATCCTACAAAGGCTATTGATGCAGCTGAGATGCTGAAAATCAGCTTGATTGACAGGTGAGATAAAATTTAAAAGACAGAGGTGAATGATTGGCTTTTGATCGAATTGCTTTGTTGACATTGATGTATTTCTGCTGGAGATATTTTTTACATTGGACTAGGTAAACGTTTGTTGGCTTTGCCTAAATAAAGTTGATTAGACGTCATTAAATACCCTGAAGTGTTGAATTTTAATCATTTATTAGCTTGACACTAGATAGTAATTTTCTTAGATTCCTTAAAAAAAATACAATCTAGTGTCTTCAGGCATGCCTGAAATAAATAAATAAATCTTACTAACATCTACCTGTGTACTTATTCTGTAGGTACTTGAACATGTGTATTTAATTGACTAGAAAGTATCTTCATATAGGCAAAACCTGGTGTCAGTTTCAAGGCCGCCTTATGACCTATGGTTTAAGTAAGATAAAAATGGAAAATTAACTTTTACAGATATGAAAAAGAACAAAAAGTGAAACGTATAAATGACATAAAGGAGAATGAGCTGGTCAAGGCTAAGATGGAGGAGAATCGGAAGAAAACCATGGACAGTATCACTGTCATTGAACCTCCACAACCACTCGGACTTCCAGGTTCGCTATTAAATAACTAGCTTGTGACTTAAACACTTGAAGCCCTTAATTTGTCTGCTTGTTACACGGAACTTCTCCTCACTTAGGCTTTTGAACAGCGTGGTATAATTCATCCCTGTAAAATTATTTCTTAGCCAATGTCTACACTCTACACCCCATAGAAGTCTCCCCAAGTCTTATAGAATTTTAATGTATTAAATTATTTCAAGTTAGAATAGATTTCTTCAAACAAGTTCTAGACTAGACAGTCAAGTCAAGCAAAGTAAGTCATGGTCAATCCTAAGTAACATTTATATCCTAGTGATGGAAACTTTACTAGGAACTTCCATAGGGAATCGGAAACAACATGAAAAGACATTCACTTTATGTAATATATTCATGTTTGTACATGCAACACTCACATTATGTTATCAGTCGGGAGCTCATCTTGACCTATAAACATAATGTGTTGTCTAGTCAAGGTTTTGGAGCTATCAGAGCTCCTTCATTAGGGACTACGCGCACGCGCCTTCCCTCGCCCTAGCATGCACCCTGGCAGTTGTCTCCGGTACTGGATGGAGTTCCTCCGTGTCACTCTCACATGATGAAACTTTTATCAAGCGGAGGACGGTCAGCTACATTTGAGAGCGTAGTGTTCAGAATATGGTAAATCATATACACACTCGTGCACATTATCGATCGTCAATGATTAATAGACTGCTATTATTAGACATCAACACTTGATAAAACACAAGTTACACGATTTTTAACCGACTTCAAAAAGGCGGAGGTTCTATGTATCACTGTATTTTTTTATTTTTTTGTGTGCACCAATATCTCCACCAACTGTTGCCTGATTTAAAAAAAAAACTTGTTTGGTAGGGTATGTTATTAATTAATTTGGTTACATTGTTACCAACTCAGGATCTGATGATGGGATCCCAGGGAAATCGAGGGCAACCCTCAAATTTTATAAGCACTTATTAAGTTTTTCACACATTTTTGAAGTCAGTTTTTAATGTGATCCACTTGTTAGATCCACTTGTTAGTCAAAACGTTCCCTACATACACATTATTCGCTCACAGTGTCCAGAAGTATTTCAGTTCTGAACTGCGTTTGACATTTAAAAAAAATTAAGTACATGAATTTTCCACGTTGGCTCCAAAACTTCTGATATTTGCTATTACCATCAGAGATTGAACAAGATAAGCGCGAATTCCATGGTGTTTTTACATACCATTATTCACATATTACAATACATTTTCTCATGTTACATACAACTACTCCAAAAAAAGATCATTGTCCATAACATAATGAACAATTTTTACTGCATAAAAAGCTATTATTTTACTCAACAGACCCAGACGAAGTGATTATAAGCAGTGAGAACCTGTACCAAATCCTGAAGAGCGGCAAGCTGAAGGTGATGATCCTGGACGCTCGGCCAGGGAAGGACTACATCGAGTCTCACATTAACTATCCTGCCTGCATCAGTGTGCCAGAGGAGTGTATTTCGCCTGGGTATGGCTTGCAACAATCATCTCAGTTTACAGTAGTTTGCAATTGAGACTTTGGGTCTCATTGTGTCTTTTATCGCATTTACAACGGGGTATGTTCTGAAGAACTGTTCAATCTGATGCCGGCATCGCGGTTTTATCATCGCACCAGCCACCACCGCCTGAAAGTTCATCCATATATCATAGATTGGTGGAAATCGCACACTGTGCGTTTTACGCGATCTTTTTTGCAAATTTTGGAAGGAGCTCCTTCCTGTGGCATTTCCGAGTAACTATAATATGGGGTTCTTCAAAGGGCTGTTTATAGAGTCTTTAAGGGTTGGCATCGTATCTGTGATGCTCTTGGTGTTAGAAGTATCCACAGGCGACGGTGATCGCGTACCATCAGGCGGCCCGTCAGTTTGTTTGCCACGTCTGACTAAGTGATTGTGTTTGTAATCAATAACAAGTCAATGAACAACACTTGCTAATAAAGTTAATAATTTCGCTAATAAACGTGAAGACCCAAATTCACCCGAACCTGCCTGATTGTTTGTGTGCCATCTATGTGAGCTTCCTCGTTACAATGCGCCAATTAGCAAAGTTCGACTGGATATCTGTCTATCCAGCTTCAAAGTTACCGGATATTCGGCTAAACAGATATTTATAACAGTTTTATCTCTAGGCCACATGCAAATTGGTCATCCAATTCGCACCTGCCACGTCACCCTATGTCTCCCTTGTATGCTGAGGTGAAGTTACGTTCTTGATAAAACTATATACCTTTGTCACATTGCAGTCAATCATCCAACGTCCTAGAGCAAAACTTGCCAGCAGATTCGCGTCCAGTGTGGGCTCAGCGAGCCAGCATGGACCTCATCGTACTCCTGGACTGGAACAGTGCAGCCGTCATCCCGGGGAAGACTCTCCACCTACTCAAGACTATACTTCTCAAGGTAAACAGACATGAAGCTAACACAATGTAGTATATTTAGAAACATGCCAAGAGGCTCATCAGCAGCAAATCCCTAGTTCAGACTTAGCTTCTTAGTATTGAGTGTCGTGCAATATTGCTAGTTTTTGTTTTGGGTCCATACCCAAAGGGTAAAACGGGACCCTCTTACTAAGACTCCGCTGTCCGTCTGACACCAGGCTGTATCTAATGAACCCTGATAGTTATACAATTGAAATTTTCACAGATGATGTATTTCTGTTGCTGCTATAACAACAAATATTGACTGCTATTGACTGCCCCGGTGGCTCAGTTGGTAGTGAACCTAACTTCTGTGCTTGGGGGCGTGGGTTCGATTCCCATCTAGGACAAACATTTGTGTGATGAACATTTGTGTTTGTTCTATTTCTGGGTGTTAATATCTATTTAATTATGTATTTAAAAAATATATATGTATGTATATCAGTCTCTGGCAGCCATATTACAAGCTTTGCTTAGTTTGGGGTCAGATGACCGTGTGTGCAAAAATGTCCCAGATATTTATTTATTATTTATTTAATACTAAAAAACAGAATAAAATAAACATTCCCATACAAAAAACGTGATTTTTTTGTTCGTTTTTGCGCGATATTGATAAATAAATATTTAAGGGGGCTCCCATACAACATACGTGATTTTTTGCTGTTTTTATAGATAATGGTACGGAACCCTTCGTGCGTGAGTCCGACTCGCACTTGGCCTGTTTTTTCGATCAAACTGTCAGAGCGGGCATGCAAAATCAACACTGCTTTAGTGTTGATATTCCGAAAACCTATACAAAGCGTTTTGATTCCACTTTTATTGTATGAACTGATAGTCTGCGGAATGCCGAGCCTGAACGGGTGAATCTGTTTCTTCTAGGCAAGGGTGCAAGGCCATCGTAGACCGCATCAACGCTTACCATCAGGCGTATCAAACGCAAACCTAGTAAATAAGAAAAAACGCTGTTTTAAACTATCACAGTTGTTCACTACAGTTATATTATTATTTACGGGATATTTACCGTGGTAAGGTTGTGGAAAGAGCTCCCGATATTTCGGCGCAGTTATCATGCACGCATGCACCATGTTCACGAGAAGACGTCTTCCCGTAAATATCCCGTAAATAATCATCTAACTGAGAAAAACGATTGTAGGACTGCACATCTGAAAACCTAAGTAGTAATTCACATATTATACAAGATATGGCGCTGTATTAAAGAATTACGGATACATCCACACTTCCACAAAAATATTATAAATGCGAAAGTAACTCTGTCTGTTTGCTACATAATCACGGCTTAACGACTTAACCGATCTCGATAAAATTTTGCGCGGTAATAGTATGTATCATGAGGACGGACATAGGCTTTTTTTTAAGAAATCGCGGGCGAAGTGCCGGTACAGCTAGTATAAAATAAAAAACCAATTCCTCTATAGTTGAAATAACAATATAACTTACATCGTTCCAGTGGGACATCAAGGTGCACTACTCGCGCCAGCCACTCGCCTTGAAAGAAGGCTATGAAGACTGGTTACTTCGGTACCCAGCCTTCACCACTAACGCCGCCGTCGTGCCGCCGCGGGCTAACGACATGCTGGACGATATGCTGGGTATGTGTGCCTCAGTGTCACCTTAAAGAGTATCTTAGAGGTCTGGTTTCTGTGGTACCTAGACTTCACTTCCGTCCCCGCCAGCGCGTCATGCCACCGCCGACTAACGACATGCTAGACAATGTTAGGTATGTGAGCCTCGGTGTCACTTTGAAGGAAGTATACGATAACTGGCTTTTAAAGTACCCGGCCTTCACTACCAACCCTACGTCGTGTCTCTCTGGACTTACAACATGTTGGACTGACAAAGGCTCTAGCTATGCTAAGCTTTTATCATGTTTATTTTATCCCAAATTGGATATCTCAAGTGGTATCAATTATAATTAAAATTTGACAGCCCCTTTAGCTCAACGACAGCCCCGTTAGCTCAGTGACAGCACAGTTAGCTCAGTTGGTAGTGTACCTGCCATCTGCCCTTGGGGGTGTGGGTTTGATTCGCACGTAGGGCAAACATTTATGTAATGATCATTTGTATTTGTTCTGTCTGGGTGCTAATATCTATTTAAGTATGTATTTAAAAAAAAATGTACGTATATCAGTCTCAGGCAGTCATATTACAAGCTTCATCACATGAATGTTTTGCCCTAGGTGGGAATCGAACCCACGCCCCCAAGCACAGAAGGTAGGTTCGTTACCAAGTGAGCCACCGGGGCAGTCAAATCCAGTAAGATGAACTAAAGTCACATAATATAATGTATAATTTCCAGAAGGAATCCACTACCCGCTATGGACGGAGATATCCCCGCCCCCCGCGGCCGCCGCCCCGCGCCGCCCTGGCGAGCCTATCGTCGACCGGAGTAGTAAGGTAACATTTATATCAAAACTAAATGTTACAATAAGATGAACAATGTGGTATTGTATGAATGTAAAATTTTACAAATACTGAAATTGACTAAATACTACGAGATCCGGCTGTAGAATTAGTGCAGTCATCGAGTTTATGCTTAAGGTGGAACGTTTCTTCTTGGCTTCAATGGCGGGAAATTCAAATTTCAAACAGTTTTTTTGTTCTTACAGCTAGGCCGGGTAATTATTGTAAACGATCATGATGGTTGCGAATTTTTTTTTTTTTTTTACAAACTCACGTAAAGATATTTATGTCTAATGCACATTATTACATACATTTGTTAATAAACAAATGTTGTAAGTAAACAAACTGTTTGAAATTTGAATTTCCCGCCAAACATGAAACGTATCACTTAAAAACCAAATTTTTACGCATATTTATGTTGAGAAAAATATATATCAACCAGGGTGCCAATCAAAATGTGGCTGCTAGTATTTTTAATGAAATTAATTTATAAGAAAAAATTTCATTCACTTGATTTTTTAATAAAATATCGTCCATATTACAAGCTTTGCTTAGTTTGGGGTCAGATGACCGTGTGTGCAAAAATGTCCCAGAATTAATTAATTTATTACTTCTACATTTTTTTATAGTGAAGTGAATGTAGTTCTTATGTACATTTGATGATGTGTTGTGTATGTTCCCAGGCGGCTGCGCTGCAGATGTACGAGGAGCGCTCCCGGGACATGCAGCTGATACTGGAGGAGCAGGAACGTATCGCAGACACCTCGCTCACACTCGAGATGCAACGGATCGAGGCTGAAAAGGTAACAAATAGGCCCTTCTCCGGCTAGGGGATCGTTCAAGACTGTAATTACTATAGGGGGGCAGGGGGGGTCTACGGTTTGCTTATTTTTGATGACATTTCTAGATGATGATTACGTCAGCAGTAATGATTAGTTTTTTACACATTAATATGGCACTGCTCTGCCGTCATAAGCCCAAGAGCGGTATCTCAACCTAGGTGTATTTCGAGAAAATCGAGTTTTTGTGAACATAGATTTTTCGTTGCCTTAATGACATATAATTTATATTTATTTTCAGTTATGTGTTAATATATTTCTTAAATATATGTTAAAAATCCAATATTATTGTTTTTTGTGTTTTTATGAAATACTGTCATTTCATTTAAAATTAATAGTTTTTAAATATGAGTTTTAAAAGAAATAAATCTTTTTTGGTATTTTATTTCAATGTTCCAATGTAGATACGGTTATTTTGCTTAGTCCATGTGATACGAATTTTTGTAAGCTATCAGATGCGCGAAAAAACAGAAATCTCATTTTTTTTTAGTTACCGCACTTGGGCTTATGAGGGCAGTGCTTAAACGAAAAGTGCATAAACCAATGTTTACGTAAACATGGGAGGGGGGATAAGAGCTTTGCTTACTTTTGCTGACGAGGGGGAGGGGGGAGTAAATAATTGTAATAAATCTGCTTACGTAATACTTGAATGGTACCCCGTGTATGCTACCCCATTCAACAACAGGACAAGTCGAATAAAGCATACATGCCATCTCTATACAGGGTAAGCTTGGGATATAATGTAATCTGTATATTAAGATATATAGATTACATTATTATGGACGTCTTCAGCTTAGTATACCCGGACCCGGGTATGTCCTAAAACTGCGACCAGAACCACCGGAGGATGGGCAGCAGCGTCCTAATAGTACACGGTGAACTTACTGCGATCCCCAAACCGCCCACCAAGCGTAGGGATTATGGCAACACCCCTCTCTATGAGGGAGGCCTTTGTCCAACAGTGGACGTTAATTGGCTGATGATGTGTGATGTGATATTAAGATATTGCAGACATCAATTAGTAAATAGTGAAATTTAAAAAACGGCGAAAAGCGCAAATCAATCAGTGTTACTTTCACTATTTTTTTTTGCAATTGAGCGAAACGTTCTTCATCGTGTGTTTGGTCTTTATGGTTTCTTAGAAAAAATATTTAATTTTGATATGACACCATTTTCATAATTAGCTTACCATGTTAGTAGATAAACAATACTGCCTCTACTAATTCCACTTGCAGTAATCAACATATTTGAATCACGTTTTTAGCAGAAATTATATCCCAAGGGGATAATCTATGAACAAAAAATAATTTTAATCTTGTTCTTTATATACACTTAAAAAGTTATAAAACATAGACATGTTATTTATATATAAAAAAAAAAGTTTTCCGCATTTTTCTCGAAACCGCCATTTGCAAGTACTGCATTTCTTATTAGGAGGGTAGAATAGCTTACCATGGAAGTACTGCATTTCTTATAAGGAGGGTAGAATAGCTTACCATGGAAGTACTGCATTTCTTATAAGGAGGGTAGAATAGCTTACCATGGAAGTACTGCATTTCTTATAAGGAGGGTAGAATAGCTTACCATGGAAGTACTGCATTTCTTATAAGGATGGTAGAATAGCTTACCATGGAAGTACTGCATTTCTTATAAGGAGGGTAGAATAGCTTACCATGGAAGTACTGCATTTCTTATAAGGAGGGTAGAATAGCTTACCATGGAAGTAGACAAACAAAAAAGCATAATAACTAAAAGTGGGAGAATTAAAAACGAAATCTAAATTAATTTAAATGTATTTCCGTCAGGACTGGAAGAAAGTTCGCAGACAGCATGATGAGTCACAAGAGGAGTCTCTGCGAGCCAAGTACGAGCTACGAGAACAGGAGATCACATCCCAGCTGATGCAGCTGGAGAACAAACGATACGATATGGTGAGCGCTACTTACTACCTTTACTATCTAATTATAATAATAACACAATAAAAATAAACACATCACTCATAGGACTGCACGTCACAAGTGAAAACTTCAGTGGTACAACACAGTGCTGGCGCTGTTTTAAAACACATTACGGTGTATTATGTATTCTGTGACAGCGTGACGATGCCGCGAGTTCCATGATTTTTGTCACCCAAAAAGTGCTCAAATAAAGAAGTTTTCACTTCAAAATGTGCTGCTAAACTGCTTTCCCGCAACTCGTGTATTAGTATAGCATTTGTGTAGCGCGCGCTGTTTGATGTTATAACGTGTCATAGAGCATGAAGTTAAAATAGGTACCTTGTTTAATTTTGTTTTCATTGATGGGCTCTACCATACTATGACCCGCTCCAGGAATACAAATTTTATCCAAATCGGTTCAGCCGTTTTAAATGTAAGAACCTTCTACGAAGAATTAGAAAACATTTAAAAAAAGACGAATGAAATCGGTTAAGCCTTTCTCAAGTTATAGCGTGACCAGGAGAAATAGGGGGCTTTAAATTTTTTTTAGTTAATACATAGATGAAATATTAATTAATGTAATGTTGCTGTCCTCAGGAAGTAGAGAATATGTCGCTCCGCGAGCAGCTGGAGGAGTACCAGCGTCGCGAGCGGGAGGAGGCCGCGCGACTGGCGGAGTCTCTCGCGGCGGGGGCGGAGGGCGAGGTGCTACCGCGGGCGGCCGACAGCCCGGCGCTGGCGGCGCAGCAGGAGCGCATCGCGCATGTGCACGCGCAGCGGGACCGCCTCGACAGGTAACAATATATAATTATCAATTTCGAAAACCGACTTCACACACAAAATGTGTCAAATATGCAATTTAAGCGACTTGAGTGTTTGAATTATATCAATCGAATAACCTAATTTTCCAGTCATTTTGATATAAAATAACTACTGAACCGATTTTGATGAAATTTCTATGGGACCAGTAGTAGTAGTAGGTTACAGTAGGTGGTGGACTTATCTCTGCACATTTTCCATATAAATAATGCATAATATGCTTTTAATGACAGAACTCGAGAGGTGTTGGAAACCGAACGCAAGAGGAAGCTCAACGAAGCGCGCGGGAAACGGAAACCAAACTTCGACAAGGTAAAAATCAAGCTGTACAACGTATTTACTAAAGGTGTAGTCATACTGAAGGGTATATACATACCCTATAGTATTCAAGGTCCACCGGAATTTTGGCGAGCAAAGCCACGAAATAGAGAGCAATAGTATTGCACAAAACTGTCATTATATGGCATAGACCTCAGTGGCCTTAGTACGAGAACTTGCGAAAAAGTTATCGTTACGTAAACGATAGCAAAATGTAATGCAGTTTCCTTTTACGTCCGATAGAGGCGCTGTTAAATTTTGCATACACTTTGCTATCGTTTACATAACGATAACTTTTTCGCAAGTGCTCGGACTAAGGCCACAGTTCAGTGAGATTTTCTGGTTGGGCAATGTTTTGATGCTTTTCTACTCTTCTTGCAAAACTACATCGACTAAAGTACAATTTTGTTTTTTCTCGGTTTTTTTCTGGGCAAGCGTGCCCCATCGCTTAACATCAGGCGAGTAGGCGGTCAAACGCAAGCTTATTAAAAAAAAAACATTCGTTAAGTAAACAATGCGAATTTACTTCAAATCCTATACCTAGCGCCAAAAACCTATCAAAAGTGATTCGAATTTACGGTTTTCATTCTGCTTTTTATAATCTATGTGAGCAGTTGGAGCCAAAAAACTAAGTCCCAGTATAAGTACCGCTATATAGGTTACATGATGATGTTGTCCCCAGGAGGAGGACGGTGGAGACACATACATGGTGTCCCCGGGGGACAGCCCCGGCGCCGCCTCGCTCTCCCGCTCACACTCCTCGCCAAACATCGCCAAGGTACACATAACACACATAAAACAGCTCTTACATTACACATTCATATCATATCAGTATCTTAGATAATTATCAATATAAACGTAAAGTACCAGCTTTCAAATAAAAAAAGAATCATCAAAATCTGTTCACCCAGTCGAAAGTTCTGAGGGAACAAACATTAAAAAAAAAGCAGTCGATTTGAGCACCTCCTTTTTGGAAGTCTGTTAAAAAGATACTTCTATACAACATGAGAAACCCAGTTCTGAGCTCTGGAACTCAGATTGCCGACGTAGCTCAGAAGACCGCTTGCCTAAAGTGGGACTGGGCCACTGAAGGACTGGACTAAAATTGCCCAAAACAAAGCTGAATGGTCAAGCCATTGCCACAACACATTCACATTGACAGTGGGACGATGCAGGCTAATGTTATAATAATAATTATTCATCATACACACTCTTAAGATATACAAGCGTTAAATTCCGGCTCGAAGGACCTAATGAAACTTAATTATTGCTGTCAAGACGCAGACTGTGGATGAAGGATGACGTGATACGGTTTAAAATATAGGGTTAGATTAGCACTATTAGCTGCTACCGTCTCGGTATGAACTGTGGCCTTAGTACGAGCACTTGCGAAAAAGTTATCGTTACGTAAATGATAGCAAATGTATGAAAAATTCCGTTTCCTTTCACGTCCTATAGAGGCGCTGTTCGATTTTTCATACATTTTGCTATAGTTTACGTAACGATAACTTTTTCGCAAGTGCTCGTACTAAGGCCACTGACTACAAAACTTTTTGGTCCTTCGAGCCCCACATCTCTTAACGGCTCCCTGGGCCTCTATCATTTTCATACAAACATACTAGTTATAAAACTATTAGTAATAGTGCAGTAGTTATACTATGCTTGGTCCGTGCATTAATTTGCTCTGACAACTGCAATTTAAATAAAAATATTTTCTTTTAATATTTTACTGGAGTATACCGGGTACCTGCTACAGTCTTATTTTCAAATACCTTGCAAAAGTGATCAGAATACATAGTTTTAAATTAAAAAATTACAATGTTATTGCATCTGTCAGAGGAAATAAATGCTTGGACCGTGATTAGTTTTATGTAAAACTGATTTTGATGAAATTTTACATTTCATATTAAAATTTAATTAAATTGCAATATAAATGCATTTTATTTTATTTTAACGACTGCCATTTTTTTTCTAACCTCTAATATGGTATCAGGTGTCATCTGATGAAGAAGAGGTAGCGCCGCCCTCGTTCGACCGCAGCACCAAGCCGCACCCGGTGGCTCCGGCCGACCTGCGCCGCGACCGCGACTTCCAGCCCGTCTGGGGAGATGTGGTGAGTACATACCTTACTCATTACATCTTATTGTTACTGATAGTTCAATACACAGCGACGTACCCCGTCCATTCCTCTACTGTCTTAGAGTGCATCTTTTTGACAGCCCGTTAGCTTAGTTGGTAGTAAACTTGCCTTCTGCACTTGGAGGCGTGAGTTCGATTCCGACCTAGGACAAACATTCATGTGATAAGTTCTATATCTGGTTAATATCTATTTAAGTATGTATTTAAAAATATATGTATGTATAGCAGTCTGGCAGCCATAGTACAAGTTTTGCTTAGTTTGGGGTCAGATGACCGTGTGTGCAAAAATGTCCTGAATATGTATTTATTTATCTATGAGCACACTCAATAAATTAATGTGACTATATAATAAAAACTAGACACACTTCCTCTGGATAAATAAATAAAATGTGGGACATTTTTTGCACACACGGTCATCTGACACCAAACTAAGCAAAGCTTGTAATATGGCTGCCAGAGACCGATATACATACATAAATATTTTTAAATGCATACTTAAATAGATTTTACACCCAGACATAGAACAAACAAATGTTCATCACATAAATGTTTGTCCTAGATGGGAATCGAACCCACGCCCCCAAGCGCAGAAGGTAGGTTCACTACCAACTGAGCCACTGGGGCAGTCAATATTAGTGTCAAGTTAGTGTCGGGGATATTATTATATATGGGTCTGGGTATGTCTTTGCGGATCTCTTCAAGCAAATTACAAATTTACAGATTACAACCTGATAAAATAAGATCCCACTTCTGAACAACCTATTTTTAATGCTAACATTAAATACTTTTAATATGTTTAGGAATCGTCATTCGTCAGCCCATAAAATATATTTACCTATATTCAATTTTTAAACTACACATCTATTTGTTATTATCAGCAAATTTTTACCTATTTCTGGATAAATGCCTCGCTTCTCATATTTAAGGGGACTCCCATACAACAAACGTGATTTTTTTGCTCGATATTGGTATCGGCAACAGGTAGACGCTTGAAATATTCACAGAGTATTAGTCAAAAGTATCAATTTGGGTTCACCCAGTAGAAAGTTCTGAGGTAACATACATAAAAAAAACTCCTCCTTTTTGGAAGTCGGTTAAAAAGAAAGCGCAAACACCGCGTTATAATCTTCCAAGCGGCGGAAGCATCCAGTAAGCAGATATCTAAGTAAACAATCGTGAGGAAGCCCTACGACTCCGCACACGAGTCACGCGCGCTCCCACATGATTCTAAACTAAGCTATAGGCATTATTACGTACTTTGTTAATTTGTACGTAGAAACTTTACTAGGTTGTAAGAACATATAGTAAAATGAAAACGGTCTCAGAAAACCAGCCATGAATTTTAGAGAAATTTTAATTGTTTTTAACCGACTTACAAAAAGGAGGAGTTTCACAATTCGACTGTTTTTAAAAAAATGTTTGTTACATCAGAGCTTTCGACTGGGAAAACCGATTTTGACTATTCTCTTTTTTATTTCAAAGCTGGTGCTTCCCGTGTGGTCCCATTTCAAATTGAGAGTAGACCTCTCATTTTTATGATGTCGGTTTTTTAAATTGATAATGATTGGTTCTTGTTTTCGGATAAAATCAGAAAATTTTACCGCAACTAATCCCGAATACAACATTATCTTGTTTTTTTTTTTTCATAAGTAAGTGACGCGTTGTCTCGTGTTTGAGTTCGCCTACCGCTGGAGTCACGGTCGCACGCACGCGACTTCCAATCCTATGTTTTTCGGCGCTAAGTACGGATTACGAGGGATTGTACGCACCACGCACCCAAACACGAGCACGTGTGTACCCGAATGCGTGCGCCAACACGTTCAAGTGAAACAGTAACGCTTTACGCGACCTCGCCTCGAACAAATTCGTCATAACGCATTTTCTAAAATGAGAACCTCCTCCTTTTTGAAAGTCGGTTAAAAAGCAGTTATTGTGACATTATTGTTGCATCACATGTTAATTCTAAATGATGCTACTTAGTACTGCATGTCGTGCGTATGACGCGCGCAGTCAAGGCGGAGAATCCCACTGCATGCGGTAATCCGCCCTGCACCGCCCCCCGCTCCCGCCCTAATCAACATACGTAAAGAAATGATTACATGGTAATCATTCGTTAATTTACTTTACCTTTTTACTTCTTAGGTTTTTATTGAAAACAAGTCACAAGTGATCCAACCTCAGCATGGCTGTAGCCAGGAATTCATTTCTGGAGGGGTACGGCTCTCGACAAGGCCGTAGCCAGGAATTATTTCGGGAGAGGGGCTTACTTTTGATGAAAAAAAAGCACTTGTGAGTGCAAAAAATATTATACGCGCGTATAAGTTGGTACAAGAGGCCAAAAAGTGGCCACCAATTCTGCCCTCATAAGCCCAAGAGCATTATCTAAACCTAGGTGTATTTCGAGAAAATCGAGTTTTTGTGAAAATTTAGTTTTCGTTACCTTAATGACATATTAATTTAATTTATTTTCAGTTATGTATGTTAGGACCAATATATTTCTTAAATATATGTTATATTTTTGCTTTTTATGTTTTTTATGAAATACCGTCATTTCATTTAGAATTAATAGTTTTTAAAAATGAGTTTTAAAAGAAAAAAAACTTTTTTATTGTTTTATTTAAATGTTCCAATGTAGATACGGTTATTTTGCTTAGTCCATCTGGTGCGAAATTTTTTAATCAGATGCGCGAAAAAACAGAAATCTCATTATTTTTTTGAGTTACCGCTCTTAGGCTTATGAGGGCAGAATTACTGTCGCAAGGATCAATTCCTTAAAGCACAATTTTGGTAGAAGCGTGTTATCCAATAAATAGCCACATTAATGAGAAAATAAAATAAGAAACCCAAATGGCTCATATGCTTCAGTTTTATAACCTTATTTCCATATTATGTGCCAAAAATAGCTCAGTCCAGCCAGTCTATTAATCAGCTGTGCAATAAAAAGGCCGCGTGCCGTCTCGTATTAAAATAATAATCGTTTTCACCCCATACCGTACCCCCTCGGGATAGGGTGTAATTTGACGTTTCCTCATTCTAACCACAATATACTTCAAGACAGTTGCAAATTTTCTTCCTAACAATTTTTTAAGGGTAAGTAAGCTATAATTCCGAACGTTTGTTTCGTTTATTCACATCAACCCTTTACTTTTAGAACAAGGCTCAATTAACGGCCAAAAAGCTGGGTATTCTATCAAAGGTGCGACGGTACTTCACGTCGGAACTGTTGTTTTCACTGTTTCAAGTACAAATTAGGTCGTGCATGTTGTACTGCTCGCACCTTGGCCAAGTACCAGCTTCGGGCGTTGAAACGTGCCAAGAGGCTCATCAGCAACGAATCCTTAATTCAGATTAAGCTTCTTAGTCTTGAGCATCGGCGCAAAGTTGCTAGTCATACATATCGGAGAGTGTGCATCTGCATAATCTAATTCCTTGCTGCCCATTTTGCTATCGAACTGCCTGAGTAGGCACGGAAAGGCGATACCACTTCATGTTTTATATTTCGAAAACGCGTACGAAGCGCTTTGATTCTACTTTTATTTGCTAACAATGAATGCGCTTTCTGCGCACAAAAAAAAACAGTCGAATAGAGAACAAATTTTTTTGAAGTCAGGAAAATCGTAGTTTGTGTACTGTCGTCCCAAGAGTGTTGTATATGTGGCCGGTCGCGAAATGTCAAGGGCGGTGTCAAGGGCCGCGGCGGCGTCGGTGGAGTGCCCGTCTTGACTCCTTGGCGGTGATATACGACTGCGATTACTCACAGATTGAAACGTACTTATTACTTGCTTATTATAGCTTACCTATTATTTTGTTGGACAACCTCTGGATATCATAAGGACTCTGTCAAAGAGGATATATTGTGTGAGAAGGGAGAGAATGTAGATAAGGTGGCTGGTAGCGGTGATGTGGAGAAAGGGTTACCGAATGTCGGATGGTACAATAAATTGTAGGTCCCTGTAAGTTGTAGAAAGTCGAAAAGGTCCATAATGTCCATCATTATGGATATCATTACATTTTTTACTATGGTAGCAACCCTGAAATCACGAAATAATATCAGTTGTTCAATAGAAAACGGTGATATACACTGAACAAAACGTATGGCGCAGCTGTTTTTTTTTCCGTCATATCAGGATTGTTTTCATAGTAAAAATTGTTTGAGTATCACGGCTTTTTTGACAAACAACAAGAACCCACATTTGTATTGTGTCATCCAACTTTCAGTAGCTCGCCTTATGTTAACCAATCTATGATGCAGCACGATTGTCTAGAAGAAACCAATTTACTTGAGATTTGAAGACACCACACCACACAGATTGTAACTATCGGGGAACACCCATTCAGGCAGCGCATTCCACAGACTAGCAGTTCACACAATGAAAGTGGAATCAAAGCGTTTCGTAGGGATGTTTGTAATATCAATTATAAAGCCGTGTCGATTATTCGTGCTGATTCTGGCAGTCCGATAGAGAAATGGGCAGGATAATAATAGACTCATAAAAACACACGTTAGGTTAATAAAAGTCCAATTTAGCCAGCAAATTGATATAAATATTGCTATTTCCTTTGGTTTTACTTTTATAATTTACTCTTTTGGTCGGTTGTAGATTAGAAAGCATTTATGTGTATTCCAGCTGCCTCAATTCGAGCTAACAGTGCGAGTGTAACCGACTTCCAAAAAAGATGTTCTCAATTCGACATTATTATTTTTAATGTTTGTTGCCTCAGGACTTTCGGCTGGGTGAACCGATTTTCATGATTCTTTTTTTATTTGAAAGCTGGTGCTTCCCGTGTGGTCTAATTTGGTCCAGTTCTGACATTTTTATGAAGTCGGTTTTGAATCAATATAGTTTTATATTGATAATTATTACCCGACTGCATCACAAGTATGTAAGCGCGCTTCATAACAATACCCACCCTGTCCAGCTGGAACAACCCCGCCATCGCCAGTGTAATATGTATCAGAATTGATTGTCTGTCTGTCTGGTCATTCACCCGTGAGAACGTTTACTTTGCACACTGTGCAATAAAAAAAATGTCTGTACAGAAATTGCTTTTATGTTTAAGCAGCACTAACGAAGCTTTTCCCCACGTTTTTTTTTCGAGTGAAAACTATCTAATGCCGCACACTACGTACTTGCTAGAGTGCAGATCGATTTACTGGCTTTAGTGAATAGGCACTCGAACGCAACAGAACACAGATCTTTTTAATCGACTTCTAAAAAAGGAGGGTTTCTCAATTCGGTTGTATTTTTATTTTTAATGTCTGTTATCTCAGAACTCCATCATTAATAAGATTTGGAAAATTCTTTTTTTAATTGAAAGGATATATATACCTTCTATCAGATTGGTACCATAGAAATTTCATCAAAATTAGTTCAATAATATAGTTTGACCTTTACGCCGGTAGCACACCTCTGCCGCGAATCCGTAGCAGCGAAACTGATACTAGTTTAAAAGTTAACCTTATATCGTGTAACATAAAACAGTAATTTAAACAGCAAACTTGGAACGGAGGCGCCGCTCGTCACGTTTGACGTTTCTGCCACGTGTATTTAATACTATGCTGTAAGGAACATTGTATAAGGTTCATATTTTAACGAGTAGCGGTTTCGCGGCAAAAGTGTGCTACCAGCGTTAAATCCAAGTAATATAATTTGGCCATTCGAATTTATCCTAATTTTGAGAAGTTGGTTTTCTAAATTGATAATTATTTACGCATGAAATGAGTTACCTTCAGCGGTGTTTCCGAAAAGCTAAACCTGTATATACTTGCGTTTGACCGCCATTTCAATTTGAAGAAAAATCGACTTCTATGATGAAAAATTATGGGATGAATTCTGTTTATTGAATTACCCACTTGCTGTGAAGTCGGTTTATTGTAAATATTTACTTACTTTATTTCTACGTAAAGTTTGAAATAAGACTAAGTGCGAAAAGACTGAACCTTTGCCACCCTACAGCCACCCCCTATAAACCCCTACCGGGCACCTGCCGCCACGCGACTTTAAACAGTCTCGCAAATGCCGTGCTCATGACAGCTCGTCTGCTGTCTACCTCTCGCGTTTAGAGTTTAAATTCGCGACGAACTTTCCACTTCTCCTAGTGGTGTTTGGAAACAAAATACCAAATGTTTGCCAGAGTGTTATCGACTGTGTTCATGCTGTATTTAGTCGTACTTATAGTTTTCGTTTTTCCGCTGTCCAAATACACTAAACCAAGGAGGTATGAAGTTGAAGTGTAGTTGAAAAACTTGGCATCGAGAACTTGTTGAACTTCAAAATCACGAATGTTGTTGATAAAAAATAACTTAGTGATTTGTGGCGGATTCAAAAGCAATTTTAGATTACGTTTTCGAAGTGAAGACACGTGACATAAAAATATCAAAAAGATATCATCACTGAATCTGAATCACATATTTTTATAGACAAGGAGGGAAAAACTGAATGAATAGAAAGCTTTGTTTGACAAAAACTATAAATGCAAATATAGTGTAATTGGATCTGAAGCAAAATCTATGAGATAAAATGCATTTGAAACAAATAATGCAAGATTGAGTTAGTAAAGAATTGCCTACCTCCCTTAGCAGTTCTCTTCCTGTTAAGAAAAAAGCTCATAAAATTGCTGAGACCCGATCTTACTGCGAAGAACTTACTGCAATCTTCCGAAGCGATATCAACCAAGCACTGAGCATCTGACTGACTGATCAGGTCACTGTTCAAAATACCAAACAAGAAGTATCTGCAACTCTTGTCTTCCCAGTTAAGAGTATAGCTCATAAAATTGTCACCCGCGCGCTGAACGTCGACCTGACGCACCAGAAGGTCAGGTCGCTGGTCAAGATACTGCGGTACGAGCAGAGATGCGTCCCTCTGGACGCAGCTAACATGGTGCTGAAGGTCAAGGTCAGACTCAAGTTCTCGCAAAACAACATCGTTTGCCTTTTCCGACGGGTAAGTTCTACATTGCGAAGCATTAAAATATAGGTTTGTTTACATAAATTCCTAGATGTTAGTGTAAAATGCAGTATGCGCCACTAAACCGCAGTAAATAATCTTACCACCTACCTATACCTGCCCCATTACCTGTTATTTACTGGTACTTATTTTTACCACAGCAAAACAATGAGTTATAAGTCCCGTTAAACATTTAAACGTACAGAATAGTTTATGTAAATGTTAGAACATAAATCTTTCGTATTTTGTATCTTAAAATTACAGAATATATGTATTTAAAATATGACTGTTTAAACTGTTTTATACTTGCGTTTATCTGGAGTTAAGCAGCCTAGAGTGCTAGAGCCTATTTGGTGCTCGCTTGCATAGAACCTACTCTCTTAACTTAAACGTTAACTTTGTTGACTCTGTGGATTTGAGAGGGAGAGCCACAATCGTATTAAAAAAAAACCTGATAGTCTTCAGTGGAACGTTAGCTCGGTCACCTCTACTGTAGTACATGACAGTAGGATTGTACTAAACCAAAGTTAAATCACGGTTCCTTCTCGGCAAGCGTGCTCTATCGTAGTCTGCATCTTCGCTTAACATCAGGCGAGGTGGCTGTGAAATACAAAACTACTGTATAATACAAAAAGTTTCTCGCTCTCTTTTCCTTAACAAAAAGTTCTGAAATGGAATAAATAGGTTTGGATCGATCAGGTGCCGTGTGCATTGTAATTATTATAGGTCAGACGTACGTGTTACGCCCGCAGACGGTCACGGCCGAACTGCATACCATCTATTTACTGCGAATAAATGTTCAGAATATTCTAGCAACGATATGGACCAAGAAGGCTAAGGTTTCTTCAGACTAAATAAACTAACACGTTTAGTTTACTATTGAACGAACTGTTAAAATTCTAATATGGGCTGACGATGACAATTTTAGAACCAAATTACATTGTAGCGTAAATTGGCTTCGCTCAAGTTTCAATACAGATTTCACCTTAAATGTTTGTTACTTGAATGTAGCCATAATCAAAAGATCCTCCAAACTGAGAATTGGTAGAAACGAAGTGGTGTGAATGCCTGCGGAAGGTAAATCAATATGTACTCGTAATACGACAAACTGCAAGCGTGAACGGGGCGTGAGCGCGTGCTGGATTCAAAAGGCTATGCTCACGTACCATTTCCGCTCCTGTGTTACTACTGCTTCGCTACTGCATGACCAGTACTCTTATCGCTTAAGCCTGGCTATAGAGTTTTCCGCTATCCTGTTCCCGTGGATTGTTTAAGGAAGCTGCTTCGAGCAGGATACCAAGTATAAAACCTCTGTTCTCAGTTTAGTAACTCCTTAAAAACATAATCCAATGCTTTCCTGCAAAAATACTAAGTGGTTGTTTTGCGGGTAGGGTCGCGGTCTGACCGGACTGAAAAACCTCGGCAACACTTGCTACATGAACTCCATCATCCAGTGCCTGAACAACACCGCCATCCTCGTCGCCTACTTCTGCAACAAGCAGTATCTCGGAGACATCAACAGGTACCGACACTTTAACTTTAGAAGGTGATCCAAGGTAGACTTCACCAGTTATGATCAAGTGAGCGGTTGAACGCAAACCTATTATTAGTTTTGTAAGATATGTGCGTTACGGAGCCGTCGGAACCAAGGAAAGCATCGAAACAGAAGAACTATACCACTATACAGAACTACGATTAAACTTTGCGCTGCGGCAATCAAACGGAGGCTGAAAATTTGTATAGAGGTTATGCATATAAAGTCGTGGGCAAAATCTAGTCATTTTTGGCGACCAGTTTGGCTGAGGGCTTCATGAGCAGAAGATACCGGGTTAAATTCTCGGCCAGGCAGATGAACGATGAGTTGAAATATCTGTTCTGGGTCTTAATTGTGTGTCTTCCAGCATCCCCGATGCAGGGCATCCTAGTGGCGAGGTACGAGTGTGAAGCGTTTTATTAATATCTGAAAGAAACTGACATTTCCAATGCCATACTCGTAATTCTAATGGTAGCAGTATGAAGTTTAGAATATTAATATGATTGTGTGTCAGGTCTGCAGCGACACGAGGCTGCGTGGCGGAGGAGGTCGCAGCGGTGGTGCGGGCTCTCTGGTCGGGACAGTACCGGTTCATAGCCGCCAGGGACCTCAGGGTAATAAGACATTTTATCTTTTTATTTTATTTATTTCAGCCGTAGTCAACCCATTGCAGGGCAAAGGCTTCCTTTCTTCCACTCCTCTCTGTTCTGTGCTATGGTGTACCAGTCTGTTGCGTGGGAGTCAAGCTCGTCCCGCCATCTTTTTCTGGGCCTTCCAAGGGGTCGTATGGCATGCGGCAGCCATTCTGTAGTGGTTCTAGCCCACAGCTCATCCGATCCGATCATTTATCTTAATGTGGTAAAAGTTGTATCTATTGTATTTCACTGATGAAAGAGGGAAAAGACCTTGCACTAGGTATATTGAGCTGATGGTGACAATGATTGTGATTAAAGTGCAAAGACAGATCTATTGTTTTCTCAGAAACTAAACTGTTTATTTCGGTGTGCCTTGGGAGAGGCCTTGATACCGATGACGATGAAGAGTATGTTTCTTATGGTACTCATTCTCCATTGTGTGTCCAGAACGAAGTGGGCAAGCACCAGCGCGCGTTCAAGGGCAGCGAGCAGCAAGACTCGCACGAGTTCCTCACCATCCTCATGGATTGGCTGCACCAGGACCTGCAGGTGCCTAGTCCCCCGCACCACAATAAGGTACCTACCACACAATTATACCAGTACAATACAATAACTCTTTATTAAAAACCACAAAAACAAGGATAACATTATAAATTACAGTAATTATCTAGGCTTTTAACAGGCGGCCTTATCGCTTAAAGCGATCTCTTCCAGGCAACCACATACTAGGCTGCTAATAAGATTCCGCTCTACAGTCAAATTTCTTCTCACTAGCAAGCATTCAAAAGCGACAACATTTGACATCATTCTTGAAGGATTGACATAGGATACTTTTTACGGTTCCGTACACAGGGTTTAAACGGGACTCTATTACTAAGCCTACGCTGTCTGTATGTCTGTCCTACCTTTTAACTGCTGAAAGAATCGTAATAGATAGCAAGTTGAAATTTTCACAGAATATGTAATGATACGGCGGATTAATTCAGAAATAATATAATAAAGTCAAAAATTAAAAACTAAAGGGGGGTGAGGTCCCGTACAATACAACAAACGTTATTTTAAACATATTTGTGTATTTGCTCCAGTGTGATTATAGTACACATCTAGCACAATATAATAAGCCAAGTGCGAGTTGGTGACAAATTTCTGACAACGTCAAGCGTGGTCTGTACTTGGATGGCGCCCGCCTGATCGTGATGTTGTCTTTTTGCACAACTTTTTGTACTTTAGTGTAGTTAACAATTTATGTGCTGGTACGGAACCCTCGGTCCCCGAGCCTAACTCGCACTTGTTCGGTTTTTTTATTACTGCGGGATTCAGCTAGTCCTTTATAAAATTCATACTTTGTTTTAATTTTTTTTAAATTTAAGATCTTGGGGTAAGTGTGTATGAACCAATCTAAATAGCTCATGCATCTCAAAGCGTCGCCCCATGTACCGTGCACCCTGAATAACTGAATAGGCACTTTCCTTTTAATAAACTGTAATACCGCCCTGGAAAGAGTGCTCTGAGATTCTTTTCGCGATAAAATCCGGAACGTAGATAAACGCCAAAGAACCGACATAGCTAAAATTTGCAAGTTGAAGTGGCAATGGGCAGGGCACATCGCTCGAAGAATTGATGACCGATGGGGAAGGTTCTTGAGTGGACACCACGAACAGGAAGACGCAGCGTAGGTAGGCCTCCCACTAGATGGACCGACGACATTGTGAGAGTCGCGGGTATCCAGTGGATGCAGATGGCAGGATGTCGTTCAGTGTGGAGGTTAAAGGGGAAGGCCATTGTTCAGCAGTGAACGTCTTCTGGCTGATGATGATGAATACCGTCTTATTATATTTGCAGGACAGCCTCCTGCCTCCAGAGAGAGCATGGCACGACTACACCAAGTCCAAGGAGAGCTTCATCCTGCGACTGTTCTACGGACAGATCAGGTCGACGGTGCAGTGCACGGTCTGCGGCAAGCAGAGCGTCACCTACGAGCCGTTCTCCAACTTGTCGCTGGAGCTGCCGGCCAACGCGCAACGCTGCACGCTCAGTGTGAGTACAGTTCTACGAACAGATCAGGTCGACGGTGCGGTGCACGGTCTGCGGCAAGCAGTGTTGTTGCTCTCTTCGCTCGTTCAAATATATTGTATCAAATAACAAACAAGCAAAATAAAAGCATCATCATGTCTGTTCAATATGCTGATCAAGCTCGAAAAGAAACTTCCTTCAGCAACTTCTTTCTTCTGCGGGCAGCACTATTGTTGTTGATCGACAAATTTTACATTCAGAGTAGATAACACTTGGGAGATGAAAGGAATAGAAAATCCACCTTGACCCCCAAGGGGTCTAGGCAAGTTTTTCCATTCTTTACCCTCAAGGACATAGACGCAAAAGGGCGATTTTTCGTCTATTAATAACTTCAACAAACTATTAACAACTTCAAGTTCAAATTATTTATTTCGCAGACAAACCCGTACTTTCACTGCTAATTACCTAATCTGCAGAACTTCACCATCATTATCATTAACAGCTCATTAAATCCACTGCAGGACATAAGTCTTCCCTGATTTACCAATATTCCCTGGTTAACGCCCGTCTCGTCACGTCCATGAATTTCCGGAAACATATCAAAAACTCCAGTTTTTCAATGCCATAGGTGGCAAACATGCTAACATACCGGCTTATTAAGCGATCACCGTCGCCTATGGATACCTGCAACACCAGGGGCATCACAGATACTTTGCCAACCCTTAAAGACTATTAACAGCCCTTTTCAAGAACCCATGTTACAATGTTGTGATTTGTACCTATGTTATGTTTTATGTACTTGTGCAGGACTGCTTGAAGCTGTACCTGAATGGTGAGACGGTCCCCGGGTGGCACTGCCCCGCATGCCGCACTGCCCGCGACGCCGTCAAGAAACTAGACATCTCGCGTCTTCCGCCAGTACTCGTCGTGCACTTCAAACGTTTCTTCTTGCACCCTGAGGACTACGTATGCAACGCTTACAGGTAACAGCAGGATGAAGACGGCCAGGGCCTCCGGAGACAGATATAATGCACTCTCGTTAGGCTCGTAAAGGCAATTGGCCATTCTCCTTTTTGCCACTGCCATGCCCCACCCCAGTCTTTTTTATAAGGGACATGTGGTTGATCTCAATCTTACCTGGCGGGGAGCAAAGATGTAGCATACTTGCCTAGGAAATTTCACTTTTTTTCTTGAACACTCCTCTTTTTGCGTCGGAGGTAAAAATATATATATTATTTAGCTTTTTACAGTGTTATTTCAGATGTCAGAACAAATAAATTAATATAAATAGTGTAACATACACCCCTAAGTTAGGCCATAGGCATTTCCATTTGTGTAATATCATATCTCTCTTTGCAGAAAGAAACAAACGTACATCGACTTCCCGCTGGATGAGCTAGAGATGCGTCAGTTCGCGCTGCAAGGCAGCTCTGCGACCCAGTACAAACTGTACGCCGTCTCCAACCATTACGGCTCCATGGAGGGAGGGCATTATACGGCGTATTGCAAGTCGAGCGGCTATGGCAAGTCAGTATTTTGGTCACACTAATCCTAACTACTAATACATTTACGCATTATAGACTGTACTAAGCTTCGAAAAACTACGATAGAAGTCACAAAGCGTAGAAAATTATACTCAATAAACGTCCGCAGTTTCATTATATAAACATAGCTGTTGTGTACAGCTGTTTATATACCTTACCTCAGTATTTTCGACTGGGTGAACCGATTTTGATGATTCTTCTTTTATTTGAAAGCTGGTGCTTCCCGTGTAGTCCCAATTTGGTCCAGTTCTGACATTTTTATAAAGTCGAATTTTATATTGATAATTATTGTGTTTTCTTGATGACCCTTTGGTCAGCCTCTGGGGACCAAACGAGCTTTATCTTTTGCCTATTGATGTATCTTTCTGTGAGTTCAGCAACCAAGTTAGGGTGTAATTTGACAAAGAATGAGCGTTCAACGTGTGCAGTGTGATTTTGTCGAATAACTTTTTAAGCGACTTCAAAAAAGGAGAGGGGATCTCATTTCGATTTAAAAAAATGTTGGTACCACATAACTCCGTCATTTATGAACCAATTTAGACCATTGTTTTTTTATTATTCTAGAAAGTATATAATTTATTTGCATTGTCCGCAGATGGTTCAAATTCGACGATCATGTGGTCTCTGAAATATCACCGAGCGAGGTGAAGTCTAGCGCCGCCTATATCTTATTCTACACGTCATGCGCTACGCCGCGCCTCGCGTGATCCCCCCCAGGGCTTCGCTCCGCCCGGGGCAAGCGTCCCGCGCTCTGACCTCTCGGGGGACCAGGGGAGCCCTGAAGGGAACTGCCTGCGACTCGTTACAAGGATCTATCTGCTGGTGTTACCACGTGTCTGTCACCGAAAGAGTTGTTTAAACCATCTTTGCTAAGATTTATAGGAGTAACTACAAAAACGATCTCGCTAAATGAAAATGAAAAATAAAATAAATTCACAGATCTGCAATTCAGTGATTTTGAACGCAGTTACAGATGTTTGTGGTGAAAAATGTTAACAGATATGCTTGCAAATGTGTATAACCCATAAAGATTTGTGCAAAATCGTAAAGTGAGACAGAATGAAGCAATTTAATATGAAAAAGCTGCTGTTTTCATCGTCTACGAGTAAGAAAAAGGTGGTCAGACAGATCTGGCTTCCCACAGCGGCAGTGTCCAGAGTTGTACGATGTTTCTCGAAGTCGCGGAGTCTCAAACCTCATTTCAGCACCACCAGGATGAACACAGTGCGTATGACGTTAGTTCAGTGCATTAGTTTAATAAGACGTTGGACGCAGTGAGTTAAACTTAATCATTGTTGTGATTATTAATATATTAAACTTATTCAACACGATGTAGAGAAATTTTAATAGAACAGCAAGAATATTTAAGTTATAGACCGGAACACAAATTAATTTTGTAAAAAAAGACATATTCAAAGTATAATTAGTCATTTTATAACTGTCTAGAAACTAGGGTCATTATTTTATTATCAGAAATTGAAAAGTGGGATACGCCACAATCAAAATAATAGTGTTTTATATAACAGAAACTGTAGCGGCCTTACTATAAACATAAATTAAGTTAAGCAATGCTTAAAATAGCTCCGTTAACTTCTTGCTGACGGAAATTGTCACACATGTATATTGCTTAACTTAAGTATGGCCGTAGAAGTAATAACAATCTCTGGCCACTTTATTTAATATTATGGTGAAATAATATTAAATCTATTATTAATCAAAGCATAGATAAATTACTATTGCGTTACCTCGCCAGTCGTACAATATTTCTTACTTGTCTTCCAGCATTAAGAAATCCATTGCTAAGTGGGAAATAATATATTTTTTAACACCTGCTGCATCTTCGCAAGGACTACAAATTTACTAAACTACAACGGATGGTAACACTTGGCGTCAGTGTAGCTTGTATCTGTGTTATGGAAATTACTATGTCATCACTAGCGGCGCGCCGCGGCTTCACCCGTGTAGACATTTCCTCAGGAACCATACACTTTTTCGGGATAAAAGTATCATATGTCCTTCTCCGGCCTTAGAACTATATGCAATAAATCACGTCAATTCGTGCTTTTGTTACTGAGTGAAAGATGAACAAACAAATAAACACACTCGTATTTCTAATATTAGTATTACAACAGTAGTTAGTAGACATTAATTGTCTATGTAAATTTTGAAATTTTCTTAGTACCAAAGAAACCAATCCTTATCACGCTGAAATCAGCTGTTACATATAAAACGGTCATTGACTCTGGGAAAATGTATGAAATAGCTAATATTTTTTTCTCGATTTCAGGATTGTTCCTATAGTAAAAGTTGTTCATAATGATGAGTATAATGGACCCCTTTCGGCTTAGCACACCCTTTCCGCGTAACCTCGTTAGACAAGCTATACTGGCGCCATCTGTAAAAAGTTTCAACTAGCCAACCCCATTGGACAAACCTACTTCCATCACAAATACTAAAACAAAATATCTTTTTAAAATAAATTTTCTGCAACGGATAAGTAACCTTTTAGTTTCTCATTTTAACGTCTAAGTACTTTAGGACTTATGACCGTACAAAGCAGCATTATCAATATTTCGATATGTTAACAAATTTAAATCTTCCATAATCATAGCAAAAACACTAGTGTTTGAAACACTATTCAGTATAAGTAATAAAAACAGGATACCTCGCCGTACAAGTGCTGCAAAAATAGTGTCATAATTGTCAATAAATAAAATACATTTGTTTATGTCACGTGATGTTTACGCATCGCTAGGTAACGAGTGACTGAATGCAAACTGCTGCAGCGACGCGGCGCGGCGGAGTTGTAGGTAGACCGCGGTAGGACGGCTGGTACAATATCATCTGCTTATTTGATCGAAGATTCAGATACAATTTCTTTTAACTTTATCGCATGATAAGATTTTTTTAACCCAAGTTGTATAACCAGACGGATTTAAACATGAAAATGTTGGCCAACCTGCTTCTCACCCTGCGGCTGAGATGTCCGTTGGGATGAGGTCTTGTTTATAGCCTGTTCACAATACAAAGGCAGGTACAACCAGTTTTTTTTTTTTTTAATTTGAACGGCTGTCTAGGCTTTTTTGTTAGAATAATTTTGTAATTTAACGAGGACTAACAGTCAAAACCGCCTTCATTTAAAAATTGTATTTGAGTTTTGTTTTAAGGAAGATAAAAAAATCTCACCCTGCACGCCTAGCATGGGCTGTGGACAGATTGTCTTTCCACCGTTTTTATCCCGCTAGAAAGAGACAAACGTATCCATATTCTAGCTCTATCGCGTCTACGCGTAGATAAAAACGGTGGAAAGACAATTTTTCCACGGCCCGTGCTAGGCCTGCAGGTTGTGTTAAAAATATTTTTTCTCCTTTATTAAGTGCACTTTTGTTCGACTATTATAAAATCTAAACATTATTTTTCCTTACTGTGCGACAGTGTGACCTTTAAAATTTAGAATTACCAGAGCTCATACAAGATACATTTTCAGATTATATATACAGTCAAAATCTGTTATAACGACATCGAAGGGACTACTCATATTTAGTCGCAAAAACCGATAGTCGTACTAACCGGTTATGTTTAATGTGTATCGTGCAAGTACAAACAAATCGATAGGTTATTATAACCGGCATGTTGTTCTAAACGATGTCGCAGTAAAAGGTTTTGACTGTACTTAGTTATTATAATGACCCTGTATGAACGTCGCATGAAATAATTGTATTGAATGAAAGACTGAAATGTTTGGACTGTCGAATATAATAGAAGTGTGGCCCAATATTAACAATTATATTTGTATAATCACATTTTACAATAGCTTTACAGTTAGACGTATGAATTGTGAATAGTGGAAATATAACAGTGCCTGGCAACTGATATGGCTGATATAACTGAAAAGTTGCGCGATCGCAAACCGTTTCTCGTCAGCTTAAGGTTCACGTTCGCGTGATTTTCCGCAATCAACTGAATCCCTTAAAACAGGTCGGAACTTTTTGGAAAAATTAAAGAAAAGGTTGCCATACATAAAAACATGAACGCCATACAAAATTGAAACGCTCATAACTCGAGAACTGTCGTAGATATATAGATAATATTTAACCATTTTATTCACCTTGATAGTAGATAAAAGATCTGATTTATTTCATCACCACAGTGAAAATAATTCACCTGTAATTCAGTACTTAAACTTTGTGCCATATTTCTTGTTGGGTGCTGGATATTTACGATTATAGGAAACAGGATTTGTTTTTATTTGTGTAACTGTTACTTTCATTTTTACAACCTTATTCAGAAACGATAATAATGCTAAAAATGCTATCTTCTCGCTAACGGAAATTGTTATAGGCGAAAACGTGACAGAGCAATTTAAAAAACAAATGTTTTTAAGGATGATACTGTGGCCCAAGTATGAGCACTTGCGAAAAAGTATTCGTTCCGTAAACGATACCAAAATGTATGAAAAATTTAACAGCGCCTCTATCGGACGTAAAGGGAAACTGAATTTTTCATACATTTGCTATCGTTTACGGAACGAATACTTTTTCGCAAATTCTCGTACTGACCCCACTTTATATCTGGCATTGGACCTTTTGAATCATGGTGCCTAAATTGTTTTTTTTATCCCCTGAAAGGTTTGGCTTCTCAAGATTTGTATATGTCTGAGTGTACACTGACGAGAGGTTGAGATGTTATTATTTTTTTTAAAGTGAAACTATGCTTTATATTTTATTAATTCTATTATAAATTATTTATGTGTGAGTTCTACAAATGAGTACACTGGAAATCATTATTGGTTCAGGAAGGGCAAGTTTTTGTTATCTGTTGTATGGAATGTGTACATAGACACACACTCACACAGCATGTTTCGATGTAAATCTAAATATAAGACGAACTTTATTAAATTCTTTGTTAATTATGCTTCTGCGTATTATTTACATGCTTAAGATACCAAGTTATTTGTGAAGTGAAAACTTTAGGGGCGTTGAGCACTTTTGGGTGACCAAAAATCATGGAACTCGCGACGTCGCCACGCTGTACCGTGTATTTGAAAACAGCGCCATCTCTTGTATAATAGGTGGATTACTACTAAAGTAATAGTAACCTGATTTTGCAATTTTGTTTTTTTCGCCTGCAAACTACCACACAACAGGAAAATGTCCCAGCACACGCAAACTCTTACTTATATTCTCTTTGACGCAAACACTATGTCATGCGACAAACATGCATCTCAGCAGAAAAGTGTCGAATTTCAAGATTTAGATTACCCAGAGGTTCCCAAAGATGTCCAGATGGACCCCCAGGGGTCCACGGGACCCCTGTAAATAATAGTTTTTAGTGCATGTCGTGTAAATGTGTATGAGACTAGCTTGCTACTTCTAATCTGAAAATGACCTGTGACACTTAAAAAATACAGTACACTTCCAGTTGGCAGCGTACCCAGCATGCTGGTGGCATTACCACGCTGAATGGCAATGCCTTATACATTGAGCCAGAAATACAGCATGTACAATTGTACATTCAGTTGTGCAGTATAGTATTATTGTTAATTTTTGTGGAAACAATTTTACCTCTCATCTCTTATACGAGTAGCTAGGGTTGTCATCTTTAAAATTTGGCAAACAGGACAAGACGCGTGAAAACCCCGGATTTTAGAGCCCAGAACCCGGACATGTAAACAGGTTTTTTTTTAAACATACTCGTAGTGTAAGAATTGCGGCAGCCCGCAAAGTGCGTGTGTAGCAGGCGGCCGCGCCCGGACGCTCACCGGACGCCCTCTAAACTAGGACAAATATGGGGAAACCCGGACAGATGGCAACCCTACTTATAGCTTATTGAGCACATGTATTTCAGACATTACAAAAATCTTCTCCGGATATAGGATAGTTTATTATTATTAGCCCCTGATGCAAATAAAAAAGCATGATGCAAATTATTTATCAGCGGTTTAAAATTTATACTTGATACATGATCTTCCAAGGTTTTCCAATGAAACTGGAATCTTAGCTTCCTGTTCTCAGTATGTTCATTTATATTGGACAATGCCAATCATTGTCCTTCAATAAGTAGTTTTTTCTCCATTCATGAGCATACTCATTTCAATCTCGAAGTCGTCTTCAGTCTCCACTTCTTCAAATTCCTGCTCGGGCATTTGATCTGTCAATAAAGATAATATTTTTAAGGTGCGTTTCCACTGAGCTGGATACAAGCAGAAGGGTAGAAGCTTTATGACTACATCTCATTAGGACTACATTGCGTTTGATAGCTATCACATCGCATAATGACTATATTGTCCTTTTTTTTTTAAGTAGTTATCTAGATTTTTAATTTATTTTTTTATTTTGCCTTTTTAGGGAAACTTACAGCCTAATAGGATAAACTTAAAAGTAGATTTGGTGACTGAGCCAATTACAAGTTTCCGCATATAGAAAAAAGAATAAGGTTTCGAAATTTTGCGTAGCAGTAACTAATAGTATATTATAGACTAGCCGTCCGCCCCGGCTTCGCACGAGTGTAAGCTCGGCCTTCGGCCTCGCTACAAAATATAATATAGCCTATGTCACCCGGGGATAGTGTAGCTTCCCAACAGTGAAAGAATTTTTCAAATCGGTTCAGTAGTTTCGGAGCCTATTCATTACAAACATACAAAAATAGGTACAAATCTTTCCTCTTTATAATATTAGTGTAGATAAATATGATTATGAGTAAATTCACTGCGATAAACAAGTATAAGTATACATGTTAAGTTTGAGAATCAAACAATAGAGAGGCTAAGTATGTGCGTATAACGTTTCGCAGAATACATCGATATCATTATGCAACAAATATTTATTCATAAAAGAAGAGGTCCTGTGAAGAAAGGTACTTTTTTTGTAGGTCTTCTTAGCAAAGGATGTATTAAAAAGAGGGGTGCGTCTGGATCGATGTGACGGAGTGAAGAATGATATTTTACATACAGGCAAGACTGTTTTTTTTTTTTTATTATCTGTTTATAAAGTACATGCTATATATATGACTGACTACCTCGGTGGCTCAGTTGGTAGTGAACCTACTTTCTGCGCTTAGGGGCATGGGTTCGATTCCCATCTAGGACAAACATTTGTGTGATGAACATTTGTGTTTGTTCTATGTCTGGGTGTTAATATCTATTTAAGTATGTATTTAAAAATATATACGTATGTATATCAGTCTCTGGCAGCCATATTACAAGCTTTGCTTAGTTTGGGGTCAGATGACCGTGTGTGCAATAATGTCCCAGATATTTATTTATTTATATACTCTCAATATACAATATTGCAGTATTGAATAGGAACATTTTTTTAATTTTATTTTTTAGGCAAGAGCTTTTACTTATTAAACAAAATACATGCTAACACTAACACTACAGAAACAGGTCATCATTGGAACACTAATGATTGAGTATGAACTAAGCTTTATACATTCTCACCATAAAAATTATGTGATGGAACAGTCAAGTTTAACTCCACTTCATTGCTGACTATGTCATCCATGCACGGCAGCTCTATCTCGTCCAACAGTGAAAACGCTGCTTCATTCATGGAGGGTACTTTATCCATTGCAGGAGTCACTTTGGATGCTGTTGGTGTCTGTGTCCTTGCCTGCTGGCGTTGAGCATTGCTCGTATCACCTAATATTTTAAGGTCAAAGATCAGTATTGTTTATTTATACCATAATAACAACAGATAGCTTAGTTTTTAGACTATGTTTTACTAAATCGCGTCATAAGTTTTCGCAATTGTTTTAATGTTTATCAGAACGTATCTATTTTATTTATGTTGTATAGCAAAGCTTGAAGAATTAGGAAACTTTTACTACTTACCCTGGGTCAAAACCTCGTTTAGTAAGCAAAGCAAGTCTGTCCCTTCCCTCTGAAACACAAAATAGTATAAGAAGAATCAGCTGTGCTACTCTTGTGGATAACTTTAAAACCGGAGGTTAGGTATGAATGTGATTAACCTGGAGTGCATGGCGTTCTTCTTTGACTGTCTTCAGGGCATGCACAATATACTTTTCTTCGCGAAGAAGTTGCCTTTCAACAGCGAGTCGACGTGCAATCGAGAGATTTCGATCATTTTCCATTATTTTAATTATTCGGTGAAACTCATGAGCTATGTGAGGTGTAAAGTATAGTATTTACAAACGTAAACAATCAGCATATCATTTTTTTTCAATAAAATTATTCAAAGTTCAAAGAAGATAAAATTCAAACGAAAACAAAAATTTCACAACAACAATAATAAATCTTGGCTTGGCAGTCAGTCTTGTCTCGATATATATTGACATGACAGTGACAAGACAAGTAGACACCATAGATCATTCTCCGGTCTACAGAAAGACGGAAACGCTTTTGAACCGCGCACAGTCGATCGATTTTTTCATCTCTATGGTTGAAGTACCGGAAATACGTAGTCTTGTCTTTGTTCTACGTCTTTGATTCATTTTGCCCGCCCCCGCCCACCGACAATACAATTTTATTTGGGTGGGACTTCCCGTAACCAGTATTTGAAACGAACGTCGCGTCGGTCGCGTTACATTCTCTTTGGTGGTCGTTAGGCATGTCGATTCTTTCTGAAAAAAATCGATTTTTGAATCGATTCGAATCGAAGTCCACTGAATCGATTCTCGATTAAATCGGCCTCTGGAAGATCGATCTTCGATTAATCGATTCGATATCAAAAAAAAAAAGTTTTTTTTACACCGATTCGATCTTCTATTTGGTTAGATTCTCGAGGACAAATGTATGCCTACTATTCAATTTAAAAAGATTTTTATTTTTATTTGCAGCAGAATAGATCGAATCGATATCGATTCGATCTATTCTGCTGCAAAACGATTTTTAAATTGAATAAGTATTCATTGCAAGAACAACTACTAGTTTCTGGTGAAACAAAAATATCGATCAAGATACAAAATATATATATATACTTACATATTTCATACCTCCTCCTTTTTGGAAGTCGCTTAAAAATTATATTATGATTTAATGATAAAGAAGTTAATAATTAAATGGTCACCTGCTGGAAACGTGCTTTAGCTCATTTTTTTACTTATAAATACAGAGCAAATATATCACAAAAGAAATTTAATGTACACTGTTCATAGAACACCATAAAGTATAATAAAATTATTATACATTCCGGATACATTTTTGTTTTTGGGCTTATAACTTGGTATGCTAATGCCATTGAGGCCATACTGCCGCGTCTTACGTATTTTACCACAGAAGTGGTTTTTTTAGGTTAGATTCCCTTGTATTTTTTGTGTACTTTAGTCATTCTGCCCCAATAACGTGGTGGAAACTTTAATAGGGGCATCTATGGAGTTTGGAAAACAACATGGAAATACACGCTCACAAATAAGTACTTCGAATAAAATCCACCATTATTATTTCACATTAACAGTCAAAATACAAAAATGAAAATAATACCATGAGGCAACATGTTTTCTTCGCGTTGGCGCCAAAACTCTCATTACAACAGAGTATATAATAGAATATACTAGATTTTTAAAGATTTTTATTCGCGATTCTGATGGTGACAGTTGTCAACCTGTTCGCGCGCTTAGGGATGATAACGTTACTTCTAACATAACTACCGTAATAAGCCACGCAATTTGCGCATACTATAGTTCGCACAGACTGCTAGACTATTGTTCGATAATTAAACTTTTACAGCATAGAGATACTTTAACGATCTAGAAAACCGATTCCATAGATAATCCCGTGAAATATTATCGATTCTACGTGGAATGCACTGCATTTCTACGATCTATATTAGCACCTCAATATCAACATCGTGAATCGGTCCGATTCTCAGGGTTCGAGAATCGATCTAGTGAATCGATCCACTCTGTCAGATCGATCTAAAAAATCGATTTTCTGACCTCAAAAAATCGATTTTCCGATTAATCGATTAAAGATCGACATGCCTAGTGGTCGTACGTTTAAATATATATTCGTTTCGCTTGTGACTTTTATCAGCCAGCAAAAGTTCTATTTATAAAGTTTTTTGCGCGCATTCGCAGCAGTCTCATTGAGTTTTCGCTTGATTAAAAAACAAACACCGGCAACATCATGAGCATGGAATATTACTCTGACGTGGGATCCGATGGAGAATTCGAGGTGTGCCCGCGGTCCTTTGCCAGCGCATCCTGCGCATTGCCGTTCGACCCGACGTCCATTGAAAACATTATCCTTTCAATCAGTGATAAGTTTGATTTCCGCGTGATATTGAACGATGATCGCGCGAAGGGCGCGTTGCTGGTGACCACTGGGCTGACAATAGCTGGCGGACTCCTTGGCCGTCATTATGGCGGAAAAATCGGCGCTGCGGTTGGCGGAGCCATCGGCGGTGCTTGTGGACTCGGGATAATTGGTGAGAAAACAAACAAAATATATTTCACCTGCAAATGCTAAATATTGCTCCTGAGAAAAGCTTAGATTAGATAGTCTAAACATCTATAATTACCCTCATAATATTTTATTTTGTTTAAAATTATATTTAACTTCCTTAACACATACTCACTTATTCATATAATCAGATTTAAAATAAAATACCTATGTACCTAGGCTACATATATGTCATTAATACCAAGATAATACCTACATAGGTAATAAATACTCAGATCAAATAAAAATATATCTGATTTGAGAATAAATGAAGGTAGAATCCAATCTATTTCAATGGTCAAAATCAAATAAGGCATGAAACAATTTTATTTCCTCTTAAAAGTAGTGCCTATCTGCCTACCCAGTCACTTCCAGTGCCTAGTTTACACCAAGCTTATAAACTTCTCTCAATTACTCTTCTGTTACCGTTTCATGACTAACTGGCTAACCAGGAATCCCGTAAAATTTTGCAAGGTACCTACATAATATTTTATAAGTAAGTTTTATACTAGTTTTTTATTTATAACAGTGTATGAAGGTAGATGAAAAAAAAAAATTTGGTAGGTAATATGTATATCTTAGTCTATTAGTTATTGCTTTATTTTCTATTGTTTTTATTTTTACGTTACCAACAGTGAAATAATACAAGTTCTTTAACCCGAAAATGACTCCTACTTGTATCAATATAAAAAACAGACTTCATAAAAATGTCAGAACTGGACCAAATTAAAATTGGACCACACAGGAAGCACCAGCTTTCAAATAAACAAGAATCATCAAAATCGGTCACGCAGTCGTAAGTTATGAGGTAACAAAAATAAAATAATTAAACAGTCTAATTCAGAACCTTCTTTTTGGCAGTCGGTTAAAAAGTAAGTTGGTACAGGCTGGTAGGTATATTTTCTTATTTAAAAGGCCAGGCTTGACCACAGCTGGTATTAAGTGACGGTGTGGTCGAAGATGGTATGAGACGCTTAGCCTCGAATGGGAACGCTCTCGAGTGAGGCCGTCGGAACCTCAGAACAAACCGTTAGGTGCTTGGCAACTGATTTTCAACTTGAGGGTGGTAGCTTCTTAGCTAGCCAGCCGGGCATTATAAAATGCAGTCCCACCTCAGATCAGACAAACAAGGGGGATATGTCTTAATTATCATGTGTTCGATAGTCTTCATGTTTCACTCACATATGTGTATCTTTGTGTCGGTCTGTTGCACCCTAACTCCCAAATGGCTGAACCTATTTTCACTTAGTTTTTTTGTTTGAAAGGTGACGATGATGAGTTCTCAGCTATGATTTAAGAAAATCTATTGAGCCGTTTGATGATTATCAGGTTTTTGTCAGGCCTTCTTAAAATGTTCGTTTTATACTTGTATTAACGCATAAATAGGGGTAGGTATTATAAGTAAAATAATAATAATAATAAATATCTGGGACATTATTGCACACCATGGTCATCTGACCCCAAACTAAACAAAGCTTGTAATATGGCAGCCAGAGACTGATTTACATACAAATATATTTTTAAATACATACTTAAATTAAATAATTATCAACACCCAGACATATAACAAACACAAATGTTCATCACACAAATGTTTGTCTGTGTGTCTGTCTGTGGCCTAGTAACTCTTAGAGGATTCAAAAAAATTGTTGACGTGCTCCAATGTGTTCCAATGGAAATAAATAAATATGAATGCTTGTTTCAGCGGTATCCATGCGGGACATATGGCAAGATGTCAAAACCAAACTTCACGAGCTATTCGACATAGTGTACGACTACCTGGCAGGGATGGGCATCGAGGACTACAAGCGAGCCGCCATGCTGCTATCAGGACAGAGTAGTGCCTCCACGCAGCTCGCCATGCTAGTCCTGGAAACTGCTTCCGGTGTCCTCGGCAAGAAGATCCTTTCCAGTATCGCTGCTGCTTAAAGCTTTAGTTTAGAATTATATTTATCAGCTAAAATAAATAGTGTACTATTTTAAATATTTTAAGAATTTATGTGTAAGTTTTTCTTGGATGGCTAAAATGAGTAGGTATTATTTTAAATTTTAAATAATTTGTGTTTTAAGCATTAAAATTTTAAAACTGCTAGAACAGACTAGATAGAAGAAGTAGGTATAGCAGCTAACAGTTATAGAAATTGTATTGTATTGAATATTCATAGAATCTAAATGTGAAGTAAATAAAAAAAAATTATACTTTTTAGTCAATATGTAATTAAAATAGACACTCAAAGATGCGCATCGCAGGCAACTTTTATGAATCATAGTGTTTAATAATGTATAATTTAATTTTAATTTGGTATTTTTATGACTTTCTCATGAATTATATTAATGATGACATTTGTGCTGAGGTCCAAGATAATAATTTAATTAATGTGATTTTTAAACTATTCAATTTTTAAAATATTAGAATATCCATATCACAATTATGAGGTAGATAGGTATGTTTAAAATATGTGATTGATTAAAAAAAAAAAACTGCTGGCTAGATTTAGAATATTTGATTTATTTACATGACATTTATAATTAATATTAAGAATGTATATTTGGTTTAGTTCGAAACTGACTTACCTAAGTTTTAAGACTTGTATAATAATAATATTTTAATTGAATTATTAAGAACGAGTTATTCAGACCTTTTAGTAAATATTTAATTGGGTCTGTAAGATTACGCCAAGACAATAAATGTATTGATGAATAACAAGGATTTTTTATTTTATTAGATTGCATAAATTTTATTTGAAACTTTTATTTTTAAAATAAATTTTCTTTTAGTTAGTATGAACTATTTATAAATGATTAGTAATTGTCTGTTTGTTACTCTTACGGTGTGAGATTTTTTATTTCCTCAAAAGAATTTACATATTCACTTATTGAGAAAACGAAAGAGAATGTAACGCTACGGAGAAAACATATTAGGTAATAATACGTAAATATTATAGCGCCATTGAGCGTAGTTAACAGCACAAACCTAAAAAAATGATCCTAAATATATGTTTAACAGTGATAATAATTATGCCAATAATAAAATCAAATCTGCGTTAACATTACAATGCAAATTCAAAGAGAAGGTAGGTGTATATTAGTAGAGTATGTTTACTACGACTAAACATTGTTTACTAATAAGGCATAGTACGAAAAACGAGAGTTTTTGTATGGTCTTATTAGGTAAGTAAGTTATATTAATGAAACTAGCTGTACCCGCGATTGCCATCCCTGCAGACTAATTATTCGCTACTTCTGCTTGTTTAATATTAAGCAACGCTGTGGTCTGCGTTGAAGCACTCTTAGCAAGAAAGGAATTTTTACTTTAAACTCCATAGAAGCCGCTTGTAAAACCACCACTTTAATGGGGCATAAGTTCGACTTGATCGTGACTTTGCTTGACTCTGACTTGTTTGACGCTATTTAAGAGCTAGAACAAGAGCATCCTTTCGTAATTTTTTAGTGTAAACGAAAGCCAGACGTATCCATTTACATCAAACGAACACAGAGCCAGAGCTAGAACAAGAGCATTCTTTCTTAATCTTTTAGTGTGAACGAAAGCTAGATCGAATGTTCTTTGCTCATTCGAGTCAATTCTGTGGTTGATATTGGTAGTGCTTCGCTATGTCTGATTCTGACAGCGATATCATTATTGCAAGTGCTGCATTTATTATTTTGAAGCAAAAACAACTGCTCCAAGCAACTGTTCACGCGCTCTTGCGCCGTTTACATCGAGCGAATGAGCATTCTTAGAATATTCTATAGAATCTTTGCGAACGCACTAAGAACAACAACAGAATGCTCTACGCCTGTTTACACTAGAAGAATTTGACGTAGTGGGGATAGAATGAGCATTCGCTCGTTTGGTGTAAATCGACCTTAATACTAAATAAACTTGTTTCATATTACGACTGAATGACTTTGTACCCGTGGTCATGAAGAAATTAAAAAAAACTGGTGGACAGGTATTCAACCAACAGTTACTTATGTTTTGCCATTTTCAAACTAATTGTTTTCCACTATTTGCCTTGCCAAAAGATAGTTTATTTTTATTCCTTTGATCATCCATTGACATTGTACTAAAGTGTTACCAAAAATGTCTGAACTCCAGCCATACTACGCAGCAGAATTTAGGTTTGATCCAACTTCAATGGAAGAAATACTACTACAAATTTGTAAGTTTATTTTAAAACAATTGTATTGGTACTTGTTTACTTTAGTTTTAGCTTTATTTATCAATGCTGCAGTTTAAAATAAAACAACATTCCGCATCATTATTTATTGGCTTACTGGTTCAAGTTTGACAAAACAATGTTCATATACCCATAAATCTACACTAATATTATAAAGAGGAAAGATTTGTACCTATTTTTGTATGTTTGTAATGAATACTCAAATAAGAATAATTATTTTATAGATCAAAGCTCAATTCCCTTCCAGCGGACGTGTTTCGTATAGAAATAGTATGGGACCGCGACACGGCGGTGCTGACTGGAGTTGGTGCGTTGGCAGGAGGGCTGCTCGGCGGGTACGCGGGGGGCAGGATCGGCGCCGCCATAGGAGCTGGCATCGGAGGTGCTACCGGTCTCGGAGTCTCAAGTTAGTCACATTTTTATTCCATACCTAGCTTCATTCGCATTGTGGACATTACATAACTATGTTATTCTGTTATAACTATCTACAAGGCTACGTGGAAAAGTTGTAGTAAGCCGAATGGAGTCTGTTATACTCATTATGAACAGTGCCGTAACTAGCCTTATATGCGCCCGGTGCGAGCTTCTATAACTGCGCCCTTGAAAACAAAACTTGGTCCTGGTGTGGTCATTTCTGCGCCCCTCCAGAGTCTGCGCCCTGTGCCTGGGCACAGCCCTATTCACGGCACTGATTATGAATGATTTCTAATATGGGACTACAATTGAAACCGCAAAAGAAAATCTGCTGTTCCATACATTTTGTAGTGTCAATGACTGTTTTATAAAATCATCAGATCGAACATTTCTTCAGACCACTCTCAGTTTACAACCCGCAATAGAAGTTACAGAGAAATCATACGTCTCGGCGCATACTGCGCAAGCTGTCAGAATCGTAGATAATTTTGACATGTTTATAATCAGCCAGAAAACGTCCACTGCTGAACATAGGCCTCCCCCATCACCAGTATTTATTTGAAACCACTAGTATTATTTCTAAGATCATATTTAATCAATTCATATTAGTGTGACGCTCAGCCATTGGAACTGCCTATGACACTTACAATTAATATTTTTTCTAGCGGTGGTCTCCCTCCGTGAGATTTGGCACACCATCAAAGAGAAACTGAAAGAGCTCCTTTTCATCATTTTCAATTTTCTCCGGAGACTAGACGCGACCGACTACATCCGAGCGGTGGACATCTTCATGGCGTGCTCGGCGAGCCGCCGGGAGCTGGTTTTCACCATCATTGACTTCATAGCTGAGAAGCTCGGGAGACAGGTGCTTTCGAGTATCACTGCTGCTTAACATGACAATCCGCTAAATCCAAGAGCGAGGATATTGTAGTGATTCTCTTAGCTATACCTTATTGTGTCTACAGGGTTACGCAGAAAGGGTGTAATAACCTGAAAGGAGGTCATTGTACTTATTACTATGAATAACTTTTAAAACAGGGTCGACCCAGAAATCGCAAATAATCTGTTGTTTTTAAAAATGTCAGTTACACTCAAAATGTGAACTGCTTTTTTTTCGCGATTTCAATGTCAGCCCCATAGTAAAAGTTGTTCATAATGATGAGTATAATGACTTCTTTTCAGCTTAGTACACCTTTTCTGCGTAACCTTGTATATCTAAGTGTAAACACCTAAAATGACTTTAACTGCCGACACACAAGAAATTTAGGGCCTCCTTAGATAGCAATTGCCAAGCCTTGGCTTTTAATCACAGACTTACGGACTCCACTCTTGCGCAAGTAAGGTAAAATTTAAAAAAAATACCGCGCGCCTACTATTTGTTTATGGTCTGTGTTAGCCTTAATCTTAGCCATAAGTGTGCGAGAGTAGTCTGGTTTTCTTTTACGGTTGATTAGACTGGACCTTTTGTGCAGCTCGGTGCATCTCTGTCTGTCTGTCACTGGTGAAGTGTTTGCCTAAATTAGTCAGAATATAGATTTGCTCAAAAATTTTGCACTTCACTAAAGTATTTTTTAAATTATTATATCCGTCCCTAGGTAGGTACTTGATTATTATGTAGTTTTTTACACAATATATTAATCTTATCCTCACATAGTAAGATACGGGTAATCATATTTTATCTTAGCAATTTTAATGTATTGACCTCTGTATCTTATCAATATGCATGTAATGTCTTTTTATGAAAAATGAGACTTATGACTAGTTATGACACAACTTGTTGCAAATTCAACTGTAATGGGATTCCCCGAATTAGGATCTTATCTGTTTAATATTGACAATGCATAATTTTTATTAACATGTTATTGTAAGTAAAAGTAAAACTTCAGTGGGGATTCCCGATTCAAGACCGACACAAACTACACCTTTTAAGGTTCACTAAGGTTCACGTTTACAAAAAATTTACAAGACCATCATAAATGATAGTAATTATTTGTCATTTCCTATATAAGTAGTGAGTGTAACTAAGAAGTAGGTACTGTCGAGACCTCATCCGCGGACACCGTAGCGGAGGTCTAAGGTCTGAGACCTCATCCGCGCACACCGTAGCGGAGGTCTAAGGTCTATGTTGACATTTAACAGCTGTTGTTTTTGTTGGTAGATACTTTTTGTTGCATTCAACCACAGAATAAGTACTAGTACACTGACAGAAGTAGTGCTAATTTAGCATAAACGAATTAAACATGTTACATTCTTTACTCATATGCCACAATTGTTGTTACCAGCATGGCTAACATGCACACCGCGACATAATCGAGCCCTGTCGAGCGAGAACGCGACAAGGTACCTACGGTTTTATATACGCCTGTCTCGCTTTGGCACGTCAAAAAGAGTCGACAAAACCTTCGACAAATATAAAGTAAATGGACATGCCCAGAAGAAGAACATTTTTGAAGATCACAAAATGAGAGCTAGCTCTCATTTGGTTTCAATCGGTCTCTAGCCGTGGGAAGTGCAACACAAGATTATTGTTACATGATAACGAAACATCTGACAAATATATGCCTTCGTGTGTTTTCCGGAAGTGTAAAAACACAACAAAAACACAAAATAAAAGTTCAGGTGTCACTTTTCACTAGTGAGTATTTATTCATCATTCTATTTTGTCATAAAATGTAAATTAATTTCATCAAACATCGCTAATAAGTCCCCATTTTGTTTTATTCCATCGTTGCGGGATAGAAATATACGCATATACTTAGTGAGACAAGGAAAGCATCACTATGTTCGACAATCTTCACCGCACATCGGACATGCCGAACTTGAGGCGAATGTACCGACAGCAAACTAATTTCGTAAATTATCAAATTATACTTCGGTTAAATGTTATTTTCAAACTGTTTTATTTTTACTTTTAATATTATTTATTGTAGATTTCCTAGTGATGTTTCCATGCACAAGAAATGGTTGGAAAAAATACGGGCAGTGAGACGAGATGAAGAGTGGACTTCAAATAAATACACCCGTGTATGTTCTAACCACTTTACACCCGATGAAATGTACACGACGAAAAAAGGAAGACGAAAAATAAATAAAACTGCTATACCTCATCAGGTAATAGTTATGGTAAATATTCTTTTGTTCTTGATTCTGTAGTCCAACAAAGAAATCTTATAGTTTCGCCAGGTCTGTCTATTTGTCTGACCCGTTTTATAAGACACTACGAATACAAAAAAACCGGACGAGTAGGAGTAGGACTCGTGCTCTGAGGGTTCCGTTGGAAGGAACCCTCAGAGCGCGAGTCCAAAAAAACAACTAACTGAAGTTGAAATATTTAAAGACAAACTTAGCTTCATAAGTTTCATAACCAGCAAAGATGTATTTATTCTGTACTGATTGAAATAAGCTACAGGTCAGTGAACTTAAGTTGTCGTTGGAACGTTCATTCGATCGAAAATAAATTGACGAATAGCAGCAATTCCCATACGCACCGCATGCCTAACGCGCGTCGGGCATATTTCTCTTACGCTGACAAGCGGTCCGTAACACACTTGGAGGGTTAAGTTATAATAAGTTTTGCGTAAATTAATCCTCAGCTGACATGTATAGGCACAGCCGGTAGATTTTAAACATTTTTTTTTGTGCTTACCCCTGTACCCATCCCTCTAAAATAACAGAATAATAATAATATTACCAACTTATTTACCAACATGTCTTTCCCCCCTACGCTTATTACACCTTCTTTAGTAAAAGATGTTTTTCAAGTAGCGAAGTAAACACTGATTTATTAGTCACGTGACCAGTCACGTCCATCCACGGCGAGACGCAGTGAATAAGCGATCGGTTTTGCTAACGCTACTCAACATGTCTAGCCGCCTGGTGCCTGTCAATGTCAAACGGTTCAAGAGCAATAGACAAACACAGGTGTTCTCTTTTACTCACGTAGTTATTATATTAGCTATCTATTTTTTGCAACAAATTTACTGTACATGGTTACAATTAGGTATTGCAGTATATGTCCGACGGTTTTGACTTGTTTTTACTGTGAAAGTTTAATGGTTATGGCAGGTCCATTTACTTTATATTTGTCGAAGGACAAAACCCTGTCACGGTGCGCATGTTAGCCCGCCTGAACGAAATAGATATATTTTTGACAGGACGGCGAATTGCACTTGGGATTGGGACATGACCTCCAAAAGGCTCCAAATGCTTCATATTATTTGACAGACGGCCTTGTACGCTTTGTAAACCACGTGACGGATTCCTTGTTACTAGTCCTTATTCTGTGCATTCAACGCTTAACTTTGTCTAAATGACTGGAAATCGCAGTTTTTTTATCATGATACGTCTTATTCTGCTTTCATCATCTTCGACCACATTATCGCTTACTAACAGGCGAGTTGGTGCTCAAACGCAGATTTACGCGGTGAAAAAACGCATGTTCCTAATTAGGTATGTGAAATAAAGGTGTCGTTTACTTAATTCACTTAGGTGCATTAAATAAATAAATTATTAATATGATAACAAAAAACATAAAAGGTATACTTTTCAAGTTTTACAGAGTCAAAAACTTGTGAAAATTAGGCACAAAGTTGCCACCTTTGATTGCATGTTGTGTGACTAGGTTTACCATCCGTCTGGATTTGTCCGGACTTTTAGACCTTTGTTCGACTTTGTAATTCGTCCTGTTGTTTTTAGCTTGGGCGATGTATTAACACTGCTTTGTTACCACTAACGACGTGCACAATGTTTGAATTTTGTGACTAAAATGTCCGGACCTTGATTGAAATATCCGGCTTTAGGTTAGGGCTTTTCAAATTTTTATATGGTAACCCAAACTATGGGTTACCATATCAAAATTTGAGGATTGTGATTGTGGGGTTGTGACAATTAATGTAATCTACGAAAGTAAGAACCATGTGGACTGAAGCAAGGTACTTTACATTACCTTTTTAAAATTACTAGTTTTGAGAAAAAGATTGGTCATAATATGGTTCAGTTATTTTAACTCTAACATTGTTGTTGTCTCGGTCAGTTCGTATGGCATCACTTGCTGTTAGACCGAGAAACTTGCAGATAAAATAACTGAATGGTGTCTTTTAGTTGTAAATGTGTATATAATTTTGTATTGTAAGTAGGTATGCCAAAGGCAGATAAAACATGATATAGTTTTAATTAGTTTCCTACAAAGAGTACTTTCTAATAAAGGAAAGTTTCCTATAGTTTTGTAATTCTTAGATCACTCAGTTGTATAATAATCGCAAAATGTAAGTTTTATAATGAAAGGAGGGTAGACAAGATTTGTTTTGAATAAATATTTTTTTTACATAAATTGTTTTCTTTCCATCCTCAAATTATATTCTGTCTGTATTTGATTAAAAGTATTACTAAGTATGTATTACTAGTGACCCGCCCCGGCTTCGCACGGGTGTAAGTTCGGCCTCGCTATTATGACCCGCTCCGGGAACACAAAATTTCATCCAAATCGGTCCAGCCGCTCTCGAGTTATGTGTTCGAACAAACCCGACTTTGTTTTATATATATATAGATTTAATATGTGTACTGTTGTGTTTCTGTATGAATTAAACAAAAAAATAAAATTAGTTGTTAGGTTACTACCTGAAAAATTGGGAATCCCAGCTACGATTATCAAAATAAAACAAGAATTCAATAAATTAAAGTGCATTTATTACACGAAATAAAAGAGGAACTATTGTAAGCTATCACTTCTAAAATGCATCAGTTCCAAACAATGACTACAGTACAGTCAGATAATGCGTGCTCCGTCCTAGAACCGAGTCTTTACTTAACGTGAAATTTGCGCAGGAGTGGCGCCCTCACTGAGGAAAGACTACAGGTATACTATAACATATGTCTTGAACATTTTTGCATAGCCAGTTAGAGCTTATCTACAGAGTAAAAATTGTAAATTTATTGGACAGATAAGCTTATTCATTTGTTAAATATCTGGCCGTTTAACTGCGAATTGAGAAATCGGCCCTTAAACCATTTGAAATAATAAAAATTTGATTATTTAGGGCCAATTTTTCAATATAATGATAGTTAACAAACTAATAAATTTATCTGTCCAATAAACTTACAGGTTTTACTCTGCAGATAACCTCTATTTATTTAGTTTACTGGCAGCACAAAACAAAATATGATCAAAACAATTTAAAACTAGTAGATGACTTGTACAATTTTGAACTAAACCATATTCCTAGTATGGTTTATACATAATACGATTATGGTTTTTTGCAGTACACATTTGGTAGAGTATTACGAACCAATTTTTATATAATAATATTTAAATAATTTTAATTAAACTTGAAAAATTCGAAATCATGCTATCAATGGAATAAATCCTATCTGATTGTTTAACTGAGGATTTAAAAATCGGCTCTTAGTCTATTTCACAATCTGACTGTACTGACATATAAGGACTATACAATAATAAATAAAAACACGCGCGTCCTTCAAAGACTCAGGAATAGTTACTTAGTATCTAAACATCAAACTTAGCGTGCCTAATGGCTACCTACTAATTACCTAGTTTTATAACTATAGGAATGTCTTATTGTACGTGCTGATAGTGTTTTCCAAATCCTAAGAACTATACATTTCTAACAGAGAATAGATATCGGCGTCGATTCTGATGATACTGAGTGATGAGACGAGCGAAGTCGCTCGCCTGATGGCTCTTCACGCTTGCCCATAACAGTTCAACGCCACTCAGAATTTTGAACTTCAACAGTTCAAAACCCTGGATGGCAATGCACTGCGCTCGTCACCCCGAGATATAAGATGTAAAATCTCTGCATCCTGTAATTTCGCTGGAAACTTTGCCCTTCAATCCGGAAAACAGTTGTGTTTGCACACTACTGCTTGGCGGTTGAATAACTGGCAAAGGTGTGTTACTTCTCCAGGCGGACCCCTGCAAAAGAGTCCTACCACTACAGAAACCATTCTGTTGAACCATTTTCTAAAAACCTACAAAAATCGATAAGAATTTCCGGTTTTTTACAATTGCAACTTTCATAGCTGAAAACCTTTAATCGAGTACAGTCAAAGACAAAAACGTTTCCAGTCCGGACAAATTTAGTTTAGTTTATTTTATAAATAATGGTAAAACAATAAAAGGCAGTGAAGTGAATTCTTTTGAATAATTTTCTAAACTATATAATAGAATAGACGCCATTAGATTTACATTACAATATTCAAAATTCAGATCCAAATTTCAGATTTCTTAAGTACTAGGGCCTTACCCCTAGCTTCACTTTTGCGAGCCAACTTTTAGTAGGTACCTGATAGGTACCTAAAATTAACCAACTCATTTAAGCTGCATCGTTTAAAAGCGTCTACTTGAATGAACGAAAATCCGTTTTACTATGCGTGTGTGCGTGAAAATAACAAAGCTTGGCGGCTATCAAATAACTACCGCTTATCGTAGTTGATGGTACCGTTTTGACAAATAACACCTATGCGGGTCAACTTTTTGAGCTAGGGATAAGGCCCCAGACCTTACATTTGTGCTAGATATATAAAAACAATAAATAACATTCACAAAATTCACAGACATCACTAAAATTAAACTTATGAAGAAAAAAATATATAAAAAAGATTAAGTACTTGGTACTGAATCAGTGTCATGATTTATATTTGAGGATTCTTATAATTAATTCAAAAACTATTTTTGTTTTTCATTTCTACCCGACGACGCAAAGGCGAAAGGTTATTTTTGAACACCTTAATCAATTGATAAATGAGGTATCGATAGATTTGTGCAGTTTCAGGAATGGTCACTGGGTCGGTGAGTCTTGTAATGTGTAAATGCATGTGACGTATCATTGAAAAGGTCTTTTAAGATCCAGGATACCGGATGCAGTTATCTCGCTCGCGCATTTGGTGTTGTTTTTTTAAAGATATAAAATGACTATCAACTTTTGAAAAAAGTTAATCATTCTGCGAAATTACTATTTCAAAATATTGAAAACAAATTTTTGTTTTAATATTTTTTATATTGACCAGGAAATACACGGAAAAAACTGCTTATCTTGGTTTTGAGGTCATTTTTTTTTTTATAATAAATATTTTGAAATATTAACATAGCGAAATGACCCAAACACATTTTTCAGAAGTGGACACAGTAATTTTATATTTTAAAAAAAATGTGCGCGCCATATTCTGGTCCTTAAAATGAAAGTTATGTACATTATTTTGTGTTCAGGTGTTTGCTATAATATGATCTGCCAAAAAAAGATTTATCAAGTTTTTAACATAAAAAAGATGTAAATTGTTTCACTTAAAGCTCTCTATCTATAATTTGTACTTTGTATACTTAAATTTAAACTTAATAATTTAAACAACCAATACAAAAAGTGAAAAAGCAAATTCCATCTGTTTGGTTTAGTCCGTAAATTCTAACTAAATCTATCACTAACTTTGCGATAAAGTCGCATATTCACCGTCATACCCTTTCTCTTAAAATCTAAAAGCGGTTGGAATATTTTATAGTCACACAAAAGCTTGACTTGTATACTCGAGTTTAGAATTCGAGATCAAAGAGGTAAACAAAGAAATGTCAAAATATGTCTGTGTCAAATTTATATAAGGTCGGGGAAAAAGTTTCTTCGTATTTTATAAACAAATTCAAGACATATTTTTTTCAAGTTTAATTACATTTAATTATAATATATATGTGCCATTTTGTTCGATAACTTTTTGCCATCTTATAAGTACTGACATGATCCCGTTGCTGTAGAAATTTTAGGACTTCTGATCAAAAAAATGCAACAAGTAGTTTTGACAGTCCTCTCTGGATGTTAATCTAACACTACCCAAAGAATTCTGAATAGACCGAAACAGGTGGAAATCTGAGGGTGCAAGGTCAGGGCTATATGGTGGATGCATTAACACTTCCCAACCAAGCTCTCTCAATTGTTGCTGAGTGGCCAAAGATGTGTGCGGTCTGGCGTTATCATAATGAAAGACCACGCCCTTTCTGTTCTGTTCCGGCCGTTTTTTCTCAATTTCTTGTTTGAGTCTCATCAGTTGTTGGCAGTAGAGATCCGAATCGATGGTTTTGTCCGGCGGTAAAAGCTCATAATGAACTATGCCCTTCCAATCCCACCATACACACAGCATCACCTTATTACGTGTTAATCCGGGTTTCGCTACAGTCTATGGTGCTTCACTGCCCTTTGATCATGATCGTTTGCGCACATTCTTGTCGTAGGTGATCCATTTTTCATCACCAGTGATCAATCTTTTCAAAAACGGTTCGGTTTCGTTACGTTTTAACAGAGAATCGCAAATGAGCACACGATTCATTTGGTTTCTTTCAGTGAGCTCGTGTGGCACCCAAATATCGAGTTTTTTTTTAAACCCAGACTTTTCAAATGGGTCAAAACTGTTTTGTGGTCGATCCCCAGTTCTTCAGCTACGTCGTAACTACTAATATACCGATCTTGCTCCACTTTTTCAGAAATGGCCTCGACTTTATCCGTAACAGGGCGACCAGAGCGAGCTGCATCTTTGACATCAAAATTCCCGGACTGAAAACGCTTGAACCAACATTGTGCTACTCTTGATGACACTGCATTAGGTCCATAAACGTCACATATTTTATTCGCGGCTTGTGTCGCATTTTTCCCTTTTTTGTAATAAAATTTCAAAATATATCGAATTTCTTCGTCAGATTCACTCATTTTATCGAACAAAAAAACAATTGAAAAATGGCGGGAAATTGCTTTTTACTTTTTGTATTTCTTTTTTAAAATGTCATATTTTTAATGGTATCAAAACCAGCCAGATACAAACAGTACAACCGATGAGATTTTACTACAACTTTATACATACAAAATACGAAAAGACTTTTTCCCCGACCTATTATTTCAGATGTGTTGAACATTTTACCACCGGAAAAAATCTAATGTTCAGATGTACTTTATATAACTGCCGAAACAGATACTGATAATAATAATTGCATACATATGTGTCTATACGTTCATATATGTTTAACACATTCGAGTTCGGGGATTGAAGTACATACGAATAACAAAATGGTAGCTATTGCATGAATGTTTTTTTAAATATTATTATTGGCCAGGCGCGGATCCACCGTTGTGGGCACGACGGGCATGCCCACAAAACTAATACGTGACTTGTGACGTCACACTTTTACGGTCTATATAGATCGATAGGCTTATAATATTATATCCAGGCAGATGTATTTCTGTTGCCGCTAAAATAAAAAAAACAGAATTAAATAAATATTAAATCGTGCTCCCATACAACAAACATTTTTTTTGCCGTTTTTATAGATGGTACGGAACCCTTCGTGCGCGAGTCCGACTCGCACTTGGCCGGTTATTTATAAACATTTCCTTTGTAGAAATGCACTATTATATATCTATCATGTACGATCCAGTTCATACGCTGACTCGCACTTGACCGATTTTGGGGTGGCTGTGACCACAACCTTTTTTGAGGACTGGATCCGCGCCTGTTATTGGCAACTGGATACACAGTCCTTAATGCCTAACGTTAGTAAAATAACACTGAAATGTTTTGAATGCAGTTTTCCCAGTCTAAGAAAAATAATTGCACGAAAAAAACTGTCTCAGTCTAAATTAGTTTAGAATGACTATCATGCAAAATTAAAGCTTATAAACAATTCAATAATATCATATTATTCTTTCAAAATAAGTAAAACAAATTTAAATCAAATCATCTCAAATTATAGATTGCATAATTTTAATGTTTTTTTTTTGCGTTGTGCTGTTAACACCTTTGTTTACCTTTTTGATCTCGAATTCTGAATTATAGGTAATTTTGATATAGATTATAAGTATATTATTAGCATGCTGTAGTAAGCTGTGCGAGTTGAATTGCTACTTTATTGCCTCGTAGATAGAGTCCTTATTTATTTAAATTTCTTTTCAGAGTGAACTTTCTGCTTTCTGATGTATTCTGTGACTATATATAGTGTCGGTGTGGTCGCAGTAGACAAACACGCCTGGAATTGAAATTTTACAATTATATTTGTATGGAGACTTTCATGGTTTTCACTAGAGTTACCACTATTAGTCGCTATTATTCGATTAGCTTGATTCGCAATTTTTTTATTATACGTCGAATAGCGAATATTATTTTCTATTATTCGTCATTAGCGAATAGTTGTCCGAAATTATTTATAAAAAAAATGGGTGGTTATAAACTGAAATAAATAAATTTAAATTTCTTGTGCTTAAGAGATTGTGGTACGCGACCATTGTAACATTTTATTTAAGGTGTGTGTGTAAAGGCAATGTAATAAATACAAGTAGTATGTGTGCGTGTTCAGTTGTCGTGCAGCGCGTTCTTGAGTTCCATGGCGAGCTTGTAGCCGAGCTCGGGCCGCCGGTCGCGTCCCTCCACCATCGCTACCACCTGCCACAGAGAGTTATGTACTGTTTCACTAGAATACAATACTTTCAGACACCGATACTAAACTAATTCTGAATATAAAAACTGACACATATATAATATATGAGGTAGGGTTCCGTGGCCACAGCCATACAGGTTTATGCATTTAGACTGTACTAAGCCGAAAGGAGGACATTGTATTAATCATTTTGACAGCCCCATTACCTTAGTTGGTAGTGAACCTGCCTTCTGTGCTTGGGGGCGTGGGTTCGATTCCCACCTAAGACAAACATTTGTGTGATAAACATTTGTGTTCGTTCTGTTTCTGGGTGTTAATATCTATTTAAGTATGTATTCAAAAATATATACGAGTATGTACGTATATCAGTCTCTGGCAGCCATATTACAAGCTTTGCTTAGTTTGGGGTCAGATGACCGTGTGTGCAATAATGTCCCAGATATTTATTTATTTATGGACAACTTTAATATAGGCCCTACCCTGAAATCGCGCCTGATAGAAAACGGTCATTGTCAATGACAAAATGTATGGAACAGCTGATTTCGCGATTTCACGGTTGGTCCCGTAGTAAAAGTAGTACATAATGATGTGTAAATGACCTCCTTGGGACACCTTGTGCCCTCCTCCTCCTTGTGTTGGGACCGATTTGTGACAGAAACCATAATTTTATTTTCATGTTTTTAATATTCTATATTGTATTGTTTCTGTCATTAATAAATATTTTTCTTTCTTTCCTTTCGGCATAGTAGAGATGTATGGTATCTTGTGTGATAGCCTGCAGGAAGGGGAATGTCTCACCTGATCAGAGTTGATGATGACTCCGTTGTTGTTGAGGATGGTGGACTTGGTCTTCTCTATGTCGACGAGGTCGACTCCGCGCGAGGCGTCCTCGATCAGTATCGCGCGGTAACCGATCGCCAGCGCGTCCGCTATTGTCGCGCCTGGAATACATACAGACATACTGTTACTTTAGTTTTATCATAAAAAGAGACAAAGAACTGTACAATTTATAGATACGTTCTATAAAGGTGGTGGTAGTTTTATGAGTGTACTTCAAAATTCTGGTTGTAAAAAAAAACCACTTGTACTGACCGACGCAGACGTCGTAGGCCAGCCCGCAGATGTAGATGTCGGTGGCGCCACGCATGCGCAGCTGCGTGCTCAGGGACGTGTCCGTCAGCTTCTTGTTGTCCCAGAACACGGAGTAGGAGTCCACCTCGGGGTTCGTCCCCTTGTACACCTTGATGGCGCCTTCCACTATCTGGAATAACTCATTTGTCCGTTACAAATATACCACGACAATATCGAAAATTTTCTAACGTAACGTCACCTGTTTTAAGCGATTCAGTTTTAGGTGACGTCACGGCCCTCAGATCAGACAAACAAGGGAGATATTCCTCACGTACAATTATCGTTCATGTTCAAATGTCTCCATTTTCATACAAAAAAAACCCACATCAGTCATAGGACTACTGCACGTCAGAAGTGTAAACTTAAGTAGTTATTCGTCTATTCTACAATAGGTGGCGCTGTTTTAAAATACACGGTACAGGGTTGTGTGTTATGTATTCTGTGACAGCGTGACGATGACGCGAGTTCCATGAATTTTGTTCACCCAAAAAGGGCTCAACGCGCCTAAAGAAGTTTTCACTACATAAATCACTATACCACTTAAGTATGATTCAATTACTCTTTGATTAGATTAGAAATCTGCAGCGACCCTAATGTACTAACTAATAGTCCACATGCAAAATAAGGGCAGCAAGTTCGTCTGCAGGGTGAGTTCGACTAAAGGCATCCAGAGGCAGGGCTGGATTATCCATAAGGCGGGTTAGGCGACTGCCTAGGGGCCCCGCACCGACTAGGGGCCAACGGGGGCCTAGTCGATGCGGGCCACGCACCAAGAAAAAAACGTTTCATTCGTGACTTTCCCCATTATTTACATCCGGTAATGTTGCCATGGCAAAAATGGTTTTACTTCCTGTAAAAAGCGCCATCTAACGGTATTTGGTTGAATGTGGAAGTAATCTTATATGTATCGAACCATTTTATTAGAGGATCATCACTTATCTATAACTATAATCTATACATTAAGATCATTTCAATGAAAGTAAAAAGCAGGAGTCGATCTTATCCACTCGACTTTAGTAATAGAAAAAATATATTTTAAAAAGTAAGAAAAGGGTAAAGGAAATGTGCCCCGAGAACTGTATTGCCTAGGGGCCCCGATAGGGTTAATCCGGCCCTGTCCAGAGGTTGGCCCCTGAGCTTGAAAAAGGCTGGATTATGTATGCGAGGTAACAAGGAAGGCTCGTAGAGTACCTTGAGGTGTGCGTGCAGCTCAGCACCCCACGTGTCCTGCACGCAGTGCCGCGGCCAGAGGCGCTGCTTCATGGGCGGCGGGCCAGCGAACACTACCGTATCGTACGCCTGCGCCTTGTCCGCCGGGACCTGTTCAACAACACCCAGTTACTACCGAGAAACAACGACGTCTCACACAATACCTATAAATACAAGTACAGAAGATTCACTCCGCAAAAACATTTCAATAAGTAGAGACTCTTGCTACCACACAATAAAGTGCAATTTTCAGGACGTGCGAGCGTTAACTACCCTTGACGAGACGAGCGAAGTCGCTCGCCTGATGGCTCTTCACGCTTGCCCATAACAGCTCAACGCCACTCAGAATTTTGAACTTCAATAGTTCAAAACCCTGGATGGCAATGCACTGCGCTCGTCACCCCGAGATAATCTCTGTGTGCCCTGTAATTTCGCTGGAAACATTGCCCTTCAATCCGAAACGCAGCAGTGTTTGCACACTACTGCTTGGCGGTTGAATAATTGCCAAAGGTGTGACCCCTGCAAAAGAGTCCTACCCCTACAAAAACCTACAGCTATATTAACCTAGAAGTTGCCTCTCTGTCTATCGCGTAACTCTTGTCGCGTTATCTCTGTCTATCACGCAGCAGCAGGCACGGCAAGTCCGACAAGACGACTACTTGTAGCTTTATACCTAAAGTGTGGAGTGCGCCAGGCCTATTGTGACGTAAGTTACACTTACAAACTCGAGTTTAAAGCCGTCAAAACTAAGTTTGTGAATAGTCAAGAGAGAAGCACACGACGCGCTTCTTTGAGTTGGCGGTAAGTATCTTTCTCTTTCTGATTTTTATAGACTTCTTCTTCCGACTCTTATGCTCAGTTTATATGCATCGAGTTAGATATATAACTCTTTAGTGTGCACACTACAAATAAAATACAATAAGCAAAAAACAAGTGGATCACATTAAAAACCGACTTCAAAAATATATGAAAAACGTAATAAGTGCTTATAAAATTTGAGGGTATCCCTCGATTTCTCTGGGATCCCATCATCAGATCCTGACTTAGCGACAATGGGACCAAATTGGAAGTATACCCTACTGAACAAAAGAAAAATGTTTGAAACCAGCCAACAATTGGCGGTGAAATCGATTAACATACATTTAAAAAACAAAAAATACAGAGGAGCATAGAACCCCGCCTTTTTGAAATCGGTAAAAAAATACAGTGGAAAATAGAACCTTCCTCCTTTTACGTCAGTTAAAAATAGGGCAAAACAACTTAAAACTAGTGAAATAACTGGCATGCCTTTTCATAGAAAATGGTCATTCACACTCTATAGCCTTTACAACCAAAAACATTGCAAAAATACAAGGTCATAAGAACGCTAAAATTATCGAGGTCACTGTATGAGCTTCCGACAAGAGCCGTCATTGTAATTGCAACTTTATATTTGAATACAATCCCGGTCTCAGTGCGATGTAACAGTACTTGTAGAGTAAGTTGCGATGACAACACGCGACGGTCGGTGCGACTGATGCTTGCTTTACACAGATCTACTGGAATGTGTACCTTTAGCGAAGAGTCCCACCAGGCAAGCGCTACAAAGGTAGTCCTTACACAAGATGGGGTGATGACATTAAAAAAACCGGCCAAGTGCGAGTCAGACTCGTGCACGAAGGGTTATATACCATTATCTATAAAAACGCCAAAATAATCATGTCTGTTGTATGGGAGCCCCCTTATACATTAATTAATTTTAATTTAATTGTTTATTTTTAAACTGAATACACAACTAAATATTCTGTGAATATTTCAAGCGTCTACCTGTTGCCGTTATCAATATCGAGCAAAAACGAGGAAAAAAATTATTTATATTTGGGATTTTTAGTATTTCTTGTTATAGCGGCAACATAAATACATCATCTGTGAAAATTTCAACTGTCTATCTATCACGGTTTATGAGATACAGCCTGGTGACAGACGGACAGACAGACAGACAGACGGACAGCAGAGTCAGGGTCCCGTTTCACCCTTTGGTTATGGAACCCTAAAAATTACGGGTCCACATTAGATCCAAATAGCCCAGGACAGAGAAAGGTGGCAATCCTTGGAGGAGGCCTTCACCTGAGACGGGTACCTGATAAAGTTAATTTACTTATAAATAATATAATACATGCAAACAAATACAATTTAAATGATTTAGCATAAGTTTAGTATATTTAGTGCAGTTAAAAACTATCAGGAAATAAATTAAGGCTTAAATAAATAAATAATTGCATTTCTACATCAGCCGCCACCAGAGGCATGGACGGACGTGAAAATGTGGGCTGAGGCGTAGCCAAGCGTGAGTCTTACACTACTTGCTATACGATTCTAGAATCTTTTTTGCTCTGCACACTCATGAAAGACAAGCCAACAAACCGGCTTTCTGTCCTTGTTGACCGTAACCAAGTTTGATGTAATTATTATAATCATTGAAGCCTGCTTTTTGGGAACTCCCAAAAGTAGGGTCCTACAACACATTATGCTTTAGGCTCTATGAATACAAAGAATATGAACTGAAGAAACGAAAACCATCCTATGAGATGAAGAGTTGTAAATTAGAAAAAATCGGTCACCCCACATGTTATGTCAGACCAGCCAGGGCGGGACAACCACGACTTTAACAGTATATTACAGCAGCAGCACTCATTAAATATCCACTGCTGAACAAAGGCCTCCCTCTCAGAGAAGGTTGTTGCCATAAATCCCACGCTTTGCAGGCGCCTTGGAGATGGCAGTACGTCCATCCTCCGGTGGTTCTGGTCGTAGTTTTAGGACATACCCAGGTTCTAATAGTATATTTTAAGTGTCAAACTACTTGTTTCCAGCACTATCCTGTCGACTGTGCTGTGTGAACACAAGCGAGCGTAGCATGCCCGAACGAGTAATAAATCTACTTCGGCTGCTTTACTCCACCGAGGTCAAGAGCAAAATTAAATATTTTTTACCGATAATGCTAAGTACTCCGATCTGTGACGTAGGACAAATGGCAGTGTATGTATTAGACATAATCATGCGGGTTTGCCGCTAAAATGATGTCCAAAGAGGTTTTATTACGGTTTTCTACTAAAATGACGTGAAACATTCGCATTATATTGGGTGTATCTCTGGATACGATGGACATATTCGAGGTCGTCATTGTCATGATCATAACCAGCCAGAAGACTTCCACTGCTGAACATTGGCCTCCCTCCCCCTCTCACGATATCATCGGTCCATCTAGTGGGAGGCCTACCTACGCTGCGACTTCCGGTTCGTGATCTTCACTCAAGAACCCTTCTTCCCCATCGGTTATCAGTTCTTCGAGCGACGTGGCCTACCCATTGCCACTTCAAACTTCAGTGTTTAAACATTTTGGATTAATATTTGTACATCACATCACAGTTTGTATTGGACAGGTGTTCATTTAGATAATACAATTTAAATATTTGAAATATGTACGGCCTTTCGTTTAGTTGTATTATCTAAACTCGGTCCAAGCATTTATTTGCTATGACGGCTATTAACTCCAATGGAGATGTGCAGGTGCAAGGCGTCACTCACCGGGCTGGAGGGATGCAGCTCTCGCATATGCACGTTGTCTATGAAGGAGACGTGGTCGGGAGGGTGCCAGTCCAGCGAGTAGAACACGCAGTCGAACGACACCGTCTCCAGAAGCCGGTTGATGGGCTCCACCACCTGGAATGTACAGTTCACCCATATACTACTAAAATACAAATCTTTCAGATTTTTCTGTAAAAAAATCTGTAATTGAAGATATCAAAAAAATTATCACACAGGATGTCTTAAAATAAGCAGCTGAACACGTTAGGACAGTTTTTAGGTTTTTTTTTTGTTTGTCTGTTTGGTTGTTTGTCCACACACATCTTCTAAACAACTGGACGGATATAAATGTGGTTTTCACGAATTTGCTTAGCTATGATCAGATTGAAGTATAGGCTATTTTGCGCACGGGCCGGATCAAGGTAGGAACAAATGGTTGACATTTTATATAAAAATCTACGCGTACGAAGTCGCGGGCAACATCACTAGTACAAAATAAATTTAATTGACACAATAACAATATGCACAAAATAAATTCGAACCCATTGGCTCCGAGCTAGTTTTCACTGTGTTTCAGAGCCAATGGCCTCTCCCATATCTATAACACAGTAAACATTATGCCAAAACAAAGTAAATTATATAAAAAATACAACACAATATAAAAAGCCGAGTTCATAAAGAACTGGACCAAATTAAAATGGGCCTACATGGGGAGCACCAGCTTTCAAATAAAAAAATAATCATCAAAATTGGTTTACCTAGTCGCAAGATCTGAGGTGAAAAACATAAATAAATAAAAACAGTCGAATAGAGAACCTGTTCTTTTTTGGAAGTCGGTTAAAAAAGTACATTATCATTTAAAAAAACGGCTTATTTGTAGCTTAAACAAGTCTGCGGATCTATTGGACATAGTAGTAATTGTTTTGTATAATTTTACTTTTAATTTTATGCCGATAATAAACCCAAGCCCTAAAACCCCCAGACTAGTACTAAACGTCACCGTACCCTATCCTATAAATCAGTATGGGCGTGCCAAGAAAACACCATTATTCATTTTGCTCCGCTAACTGTACTGAATTTTCGCTGGCTGAATTATTTCTGCGTGGCGTGACTTGACAGCTTTTGGCAATGTATTTACAAAATCGGTCTCGTAAAGTCTTGTGTCGTCATTACTCAGTATCGCAAAAAAACGGGAAGACATCGATAAGTAATGTTAGGTTATAGTACATTACTGCATCGGCCGGCAAAAGTAGCATTTTTGGACAAACGGGAAAATATAGGTCGAGGATAGTGTACGTGAGTCCATATTCAATTAAATTTATTTATTTCAAAAACAATAAGACCATATGCATGTCAAAATCAGAGTTATAAATGCTCAGTGCCGCTAATGCTACAGTACTTTTCTCAAACATTGCATGGATATTCACGTTATAATACATAAATACTGCACCTATATAGCTCGTAAGTTCCTCTATGTGTATGAAATTTTTATTTTGGTGTTAGAATTTCAATCTAATTTATCTCAACATTTGTGGATAAATTTCAACACACCTCCAATTATCAGCCATCAATGTCCACTGCTGAACAAAGGTCTCCCTCTCAGAGGGGTGTTGCCATAATCCCCACGCTTGGCAGGCGGCTTGGGGATCGCAGTACGTTCACCGTGTACTAATAGGACGCTGCTGCCCCTCCTCCAGTGGTGCTGGTCGCAGTTTTTGGACATACCCGGGTCCACACACCTAATCTCTATTAAACATAATCAAATCTATTTGTGTATTGAAATATTGTACGGACGTATAAGATATTGAAAAAGGCAAAAAATGGCCGCCAATTATTTTGGGAAAGGTTAGAGTTGAAAACTTAGTTTTCGTGGAAGTGTGCTTTTAAGTAATAGACACAATAAATTATATGTTTGAGACAAGTTATTTACATCTACACGTCGAGGATGATGTTTTGAAATAAGAATTTTATTATTATTATTAGTCTTAAGATGTAAAGTTTACAAAGCCTTTTCTGTAATAAGTCTTTTACCATTAATATTACATACTTAAATTTTGCACACCATTTGGTTGGAACATGGCGAACCTTATTATTTTACCACACTATCACAAATACTGAAATTATAACACCCCATGTTCCGTAAAATAAATGATTTGAAGTTAACGATTGGAAACTAAGTTAAATTTATCGTAACATTTGCCAATAGGAAGGTTTTTATAGAGGCTTTTTATCATCAACATAAATGTCTGAAAACGAAGATGATAGTGAGGTTTTGAAGAACCTTACTGGAGTTATTGTCCAAGGCAAGATATTCTTTACTACAGAACAAGTTGCGGTAAGCAGGTCGGTAAGCAGGGTTGATATGCAGTATGTCGTCTGTTCAGGATATTGATTGCCCATTGCTGGAGTTACAGGCACTATTATAGATTCGAACTACAACTAAAACTTGGAAATAAAAAGTCTATAATTATTATAGTTTAGCAAAACAACAAGCTAAATAAATAAAAAATATATAAAAACACGTACATAATATGCTAATCCACCGCGCACGAATCTATCGCGTTGTCACCTTTTTTAACACGCTTTTATTAGCTTGGTATGTGTCTAGGTAATATAAGGAAGGTATGTAAAGGAATCTTTAAACGTGATTTTCACCCCTTTCTAAACCACAGAAATATATATATTTTTTGTTTAAACTAGAACGGCTGTCAATGCGTTTTTGCAAAGAAATTTGTTGTAGCCAGTTACTGTTGCACCCATAGAAATCCATAGCAACTGTTTACTTCTTTTTTCTGTGTTAAAAACGATGGATTGATTTAAAACTTTACACAGTTATCAAGGAGCGATGACAATGCAATAATTTAAATATGTCCCATTATCCTTACCAGAATTATTAGAATCAGCGATTTTAAAGCGTGTTTTTTAGTTTTTTTAATTGCAAGAATTATTGTCTATTTCTAAAAAGCTACTACTAAGCTTATATTAAAATTGCTTTTTATCCCGGAAAATGTACGGTTCTTGAGATAATGTTCACGCGGCTGAAATAACACAGCTAGTATCAGAAATAGTGAAGCTAAAGAGCATTGAGTACAAACTCGTGGAGCTACATGAAAAATAGATTCTTTATATTTTCTTTTGTGATTTCGTTTATACAATTATGTATTTGTCCATTGTAATTTTTCACATCGCTGACTTACCACATTCTAGTCTGCCTTACTCTAGCTTCAATGATCAATGACTGAAATAGAAGTAGAAGTACACGCCATTACACGATTTGTCGTAATTTCCGCCCGCCATTGTAGGCTAATGGGATTGGTTTCCTTTCCACTGAACCAATTCATTAAATTAATCAAGGTTGTGGATTGTTTGCCATTGAAACAGGCTAAGTTATGGTAAATTGCTGACAATGATGATTGTTACGCCAAAAGCGTCATGTAAAGTGATCAAGCAAAAACAAACAACGACAAAGAAAAATTACAAGTTCTTAAAATTCCGAATTTAACAGCTCTAAACGAATCCAATGCCTTTTAGTAATCTAAAAAACTTGTGTCCAGGATTGGTGACTACATATGAATAAGACAAAACTAGTCATCAAAACCAAGATCATCAATCTTACGGAACAATTATGTTAACTTTTAGCAAACAACCGAGTCCTTTGTAAGTGACATTGATACCAGTGACCTATATAAATACAACCAATTAAGTAAAAAGAAAGAAAACAAACATTTAATCACTTAAAAAGCTTCGACCTAGATATCCATTAACCTATTACCGGCACACCCAGTCATGCTAGTCCAAACAATTGAGATAGAAAAAACGGCAATTTTAGAACAGCCAATTTCGGTGTGCGATGGTGCCACTCGGTGCCTACCTCGTGTTTCGATAGCCTAATTGCCGATAGGTGTGAACTCGCGAACTTTACCCTAAGAAACACCTGCCAACATTTCGAGCCGTTGATTCTGACAGCCAGTTTAATTTCGCGTCAATGCAGTTTTCGTGCTTTCCCTTTATTTGAACCGTCTATTTTTAGTTCCTTTGTTCGGTTTGTGGTTTTCATTTGAGGTTTCCGCTTTGCGGTAACAAATTTAAAAGAAACATTAGTAAGATTAGTTAAATGATTGTTGTGTTTTATTCACTCGTATAAAAGACTTCGGAGATGCCTTTGATATGGTAGATTATGATGTTTTATTGCCTAACATTAATTAATGTAATGACTTTGTAACCAAAAGAGATAAAGAAGTATAAACAATGGTGTAGTTTTTTTTTACTAATTTCCGGAGTACTGCAAGGATTTATTTTAGGACCACTTATTTTCCTATTAACCCACACTGTCACTGTCATTGTACGTAATCATAATAATTTTTAAGTAAATGGATTCAATTTCATTACATTTAAAGATTATTCAATGCCCTGCCCTGATTATCCAATACGAACTTTAAAGCGCATCCGAAATAGTAGAAATCGATGGCTACCTGGCTTAGCGCCAAAATCAAGGTAATGCAGTCGGCAGAACCATTTCGTGAGCTAACAACCAAGAAACTTCCTTCATCAATCCACTGCGGAGGTATAGATACCGCGACCGATTTATCTAGATAGTCGAATGGTGGGAGCCACCATCGCTTTTTATTCACAAAACCGAAGGACTTTCTTGGAAAATTCCAGTTCTCTTATTTGGCCAACTATATATTATATAGGTTGGTTGTTCAGCCATTCAATCAGCAGCGGAGTACCGCTTCATTTAGTTAGTAGTACTTTTAGTAGTTTTCAAGGGGCTTATTAAATTTCAAGCCTGATTAATTGGTTTAGTTTGGAACGAAAGGTAGTTGCTAAGTTTGAGAACTGAATTTTCGTGTTTAGAAAACGTTTTCTAGTAAGTTGATTTAACTTAAAACAACTATGATGTATTTACACTAACTTGCAAACTTTTTTGTAAAATAAAGTTTCAAAATATGAGTTTGACAGCAGTTTAGCAGCAGACACCATGATTTAGTGTGTTATTTACCTTTGAATGCGCCATTTTCTGTGCGAAAACATTTAGTTGTCGCAACAAAACAGTGAGTTATTTGCATCTATTGTGACATGCAACGGTAGCTGTATATAACGTTATTACTGTGAGGTATGAGGCTCGTGACAAACTGCATTTTTATTGAATTTTATTTAATGCTAGCTGCGCCCCGCAGTTTCACCCGCATTATATACCGCCTTGAAGCAATCTCCTTGATGATGATAACATTTGATTTTATTTACTTTCAATGTATGGACTTCAATTCTTGTTCTTGATTTTGTAGGGGAAATATTAAAATACCATAAAATCGCTGATCCGATCGCTACCAAACTTCACAGATCACTTGCTGGGCTAAACTGAATAATGCCTGAAAATTTAATCAAAATCGGTTCAACTGTTTGGAGTCCATAAGGAACATACAATACATAGTATACACATCGCCTTTTACACATCTAGATAAGAAAATTGAACTTGGCTCCCTTGACAGACTGCTCAAGATCGCTAAAATTGGTCGAGGGGAATCCTTTTCACAGGAATGGGAGTCCCTGGGCTAAAAACAACAACAGATCGGCATAGTCACAATTTTTAGGTAATATTCTGTTCCTTTGTCTCACTAGTATTGTCAACCAGGTTTTAGTGTTCGTTGTGGAGATAGGTTGTCTGCTGGAACAAAACGTAGGTATTTCGGAAAGTTTTGTAATAGTTTTTTTGAAATCGCGAGTGTATCAACATAAACCAACCCAGGTTAAACTTGGAAGGTGAAATTAGAAGTTAATAAAAGTTTTTAGCAATCTTGATTGACCTTTTGACGCATGGACAGTTGTATTTTAGTTTAGATCAGCAATTCCTAGGACAAACATTTGTGTTTGTTCTATGTCTGGGTGTTAATATCTATTTAAGTATGTATTTAAAAATTTATACGTATGTATATCAGTCTCTGGCAGCCATAAACAAGCTTTACTTAGTTTGGGGTCAGATGACTATGTGTGCAATAATGTCCCAGATATTTATTATTAACTTTTTGCACGTGCAAGTGACAGCAAGTGGTAAATCTAGCAAAATATTACTTTGCAAGTTAAAACTTAGCTCGATTGAAAAAGACCGAAACTAAATTACTGATGCACAAATGCCGTGGAAAAATAGAGCAGAAGGAAAGACTACATTTGCAGTAAAAGATTGTCATGTCTACATATTGTACAGAGAAACAAAATCAATATACTTACTTATCATCATCATCATCAGCCAGAAGACGTCCACTGCTGAACATAGGCCTCCTCCTTTAACCTCCACACTGAACGACATCCTGCCATCTGCATCCACTGGATACCCGCGACTCTCACAATGTCGTAGGTCCATCTAGTGGGAGGCCTACCTACACTGCGTCTTCAGGTTCGCGGTCTCCACTCAAGAACATTTCTTCCCCATCGATTATTTACTTATAGATAGAATTAAAACCGGAAATATAAGCTTGTCATCATATCAACGAAGGGCTGGCTGCTTCAGCGTCGCGTATATAATCTACGAGCACTGTAGTATTCCCGATTCACTTCCTAATCAAATACAGATTTACATATCGTGTCATCAGTTCTGTTCTACTAACTCCAGACAGTGACAGACACAGAGTTAGCTGGGGACCGTCTCACGATTGAACATAAACGTAATATGTATACACATACAAATTCTTGCATTGTCCTATCTGGCTTGTTGTTTATACTTAAATAAGTTATGTTAGTTATTTACGATTGCGCTGCGCTCAGTAGTTTCACTCGCGTGGACATCCTCTCAGGAACCTGATATTTTTCTAGGATAAAAAGTATTATATTAGTCACTCCGGCTCTTGAACTATATACATGCAAATCACGCCAATCCGTTGCTCTAATACTGCGTGGACGAGGAGCAAACGAACCAACAACCAAACGCACTTTCGCATTTTTAATATTTGGGTCCGTTCAATCCTCTCTCTGAGAGAAGGCTTGTGTCCCAGCACTGGGAACAGGATATGCTGATGATGATGAATGATGATGTAAAAAAAATAAGGCAAGAAGAAATGAAGATACGACTAATGATGCATTTCAGTTGAAGATATACTCTAACCTAGGAGTCATTACACACAACTTTGAAGAATATCTGCCATACATGTAAAAGGCATGATCTACTTTATACCCATTTATTACCCATATTAGATACAAAACCTGTGAAGGTGTTAATCCGTACCACGCACATTATCGTGTAAAGCCCGGCCAAGCCTTTTGCAGCAACACACTTTAAACATCGCCATTAGTGTCTTTTGCGACCTGTTGGCCGTGACTCGGCGTATCTCATAACAGAAAACTATTGAAAACCATAAATACTCGGAGTTCAATTTGTCTATTAATTTGTCATTTCAGAACGAGCGCTGCAAATCGTTCTTCACTTACTCGTAGTAGTTACATTCGCTTCGTTTTTAGCTATAATGCTCCCATTTGTGCTACTATTCATCATCATTTCAGCAATAGGACGTCCACTGCTGGACATAGGCCTCACCCATCGATCTCCAAAAGGGCCGGTTGGAAGCGGCTTGCACCCAGCGTTACCCTGTGGTCTCTTTCAGGTCGTCTGTTCATCTTGCGGGTGGATGTCCTACGCTAAGGTCCGTGCGATTGGTTGTAAATTATTTGATTTCCGTTTGTGAGAATATGCAAAACGAAGAGTTTTATTTGACGAATGAATGCTTTGATTAAATTTGGTTTAAAATAGTTTCTATCTCTATATATACTTCTTCTTCAGTGTTCGTTAGTATTTGGCACCTTTGTTTCAACCTCAAAAACATAGCCCCCTGTTTCATTTACAAAAAAAAAAACTCGTCTATTACAACGACAACAAATTAAATACCCCTTTTTTAATTCGGTTAAAATGTAGTCAATCCAGCCTGAATTTCTTTACAGTCTTGACTGTCTGTTTGACTGAATTTTTGTAACATTTCAAGAGGAGAATATATTTAATGCTATTCAGAGCGTGTTATTGTCGTGTAACCATTGTCATTTAACCTCCTGTACCTACACAAATCACATTCAAAATTATTTCAAGCGTATAAGCGAAACGTCCTTGTAATTGTCTACTACATAACTATATGTATCATCATCATCAGCTTATCTTCAGCTCTATCTATCATCTTGGCCACTGCTTCACATAGGCCTCTCCTAAGGCACGCTACTCAACTCAATCTTCGTATTTTCTATTCCAGCCATGTAAAATCTACCAGCCAGTGCCGTAACTAGCCTTTTATAAGCCCGGTCTGAGCTTCTATAACTGCGCCCTTGAAAACAAAACTTGGTCCTGGTGTGGTCATTTCTGCGCCCCTCCAGAGTCTGCGCCCTGTGCTTGGGCACCGCTGGAACAGCCCTATTTACGGCACTGCTACCAGCTACCTAAATGTATAACTCGGTGTATTGTTTCCTAAACCTATCAATAAAAAACTGAATAATGCGACATGATCAAACACGTATATTTGCAGGATTTGTAGGACATGATGATCCACACAAACATGCAACCGACACACACAGACGCAAGCGATGTGTGTACATCAGAGCATGTCTGTTTGATCGATAGCCACGGAGGAGCGTGCTCTTTGCCTGATAACCGTGATATAAGTGGATAGGGAGGTGACAACCACGAAGTGCCTGATTAGACAAAAGTCAAAAGATGGACGTCCTGACTTTTTGGGTAGACGGTGATTTGATAAACTAAAAATGTAGAAAACAAAACTAAACCTTTGATAAATCTATCATAGGACCATATAAATTACGCAAACAGAATACGCAAAGCTATCATGGATCATACAAAAGAACCTTGGAGATTTGAAGAACCAAAGGATGCCTCTCTCAGCACGAGCTGTGAGCATTCAGAGCTGCGATGATCAAAGCTTTCATTAAAAAAAAACGTTTTGTTATCGTGTAGTTATAAGTCCGTAATTAACCACCAACTTGCTTATCAGCAAGCAACTTTTTGGTCGAATATGGAGCAAACTATTACCCATTTACTCTGACCTTGAATAGACTTAGATTATTATATATATCAGGAAACAAGGAAGCTGGTTGGCTGTACGGATTAGAAACGTAGAAAAAAACATTTGGTACGTATCCAAGAGTAGAAGAGAGGAGTGGAAGAAAGGAAGGGACGCGTTTGCCCTGCAATGGGATGACCACGGCTGAAATAAATAAAATAAAACATAGCTAAGGAAAATCCGCAATGTATACTTGCTTGAAAAAGTACCACACAGTTTTTTTTAAGTATGCACATATGAAGTTGCCCATATTGTTAGTGATTATTTGTGAAAATATATTTCGAAAACTACTATTATTATCTTCGATATCCAGTTTTTAAGAATAAAGCATAGCATTATAAGCATACTTTGCCCTTTCGGTAGAATCGCCGATATTTGACAAATAATAATTACCAAGCGCTTCTAAAACCAGCATCCTAATAGTACACGGTGAACGTACTGCGATCCCCAAGCCGCCTGCCAAGCGTGGGGATTATGGCAACACCCCTCTCTATGAGGGAGGCCTTGTCCAACAGTGGACGTTAATTGGCTGATGATGTGATGATGCGCTTCTAAAACAGCATCATGGGTATGTTGAGGCAATTTAGCAAGTCTGTCTGTCATGTCTTAACATAAATATCGCAGACGGTAATTAATATGTCCATGTCTTCTTAGGATCACGTAACAGCGAGTGTTTCGTGTACGCGGAGCTTTTATTAACTTGTACTTGACCTTTTGTATTATGGGAAAGACAATATTACCTACTGAAATAAGTTTCATGTTAGAGAACTTAAAGCGAATATAAACTGATTCCGTTACAAAACGATAAATGTGAATGTATGTTTGTTTGTTCCTTTTTCGCGCAGCAACAGTGTAAACTGAGTGTTAGTATGGAGTAGACACGAGTGACGTCATTAGTAAGTATATAGTGCGCTCTCTCGTTATACTATATTATACTAATTTACCCTTTAACGCTTACACTTGGTCGTCCATTTGATCATCTCGTTTGCAGTTGTGTGCCGCTCAATATTGAAGTGTGCGTTTGTAGAAACTAGAACTAATATTAAGAATATTAGACCAGGGTCGATAATTTTTAAAACCAAAAAAAATAATAGTAGAATGAAACCCATTAGAAAAGGAGGAGGATATTATAAAAATGAAAGGAAAAATAAATTACGGGCGATCTGAGTTCGGGAAGTGGGGGGGAGGGGGGTTTAAGGGTAAAAAATGGTTTATCTCGATTTCCGGTAAAACTACAAGTCCTATGAAAAAAAGTTAAATGGCAAAGTTGTAGGTAATAAAAAGATCTAAAACTTCTGTGGATACACTTTTTTCACATAACCTCAAAATTTATGTGAAAAATTCAAAAAACCAAGTTTTTGGTTTTTTATTTTTATCTTTTACAAAAATTTTGTTTTTTTCACGAAATTTGGTGAAAACTTACCTTTTTATGTCCCAAATACGCTGTAATTTATTTGATTAAAAATATTTATTTTTTCACCGTATTTTGAATTAATATCGAAAAAGCACCCTAATTTTCAATCGAAAATTCACCCGTCAAAATATCAGCTTTTTTCATAAAGTTGGTATGTTTTCTGTTTGTTGAAATCTCTACTTTCCGATGGTGAAAAAAATAATATATGTCACTATAGTAAATCTTCTCAGAAAATGCAATGCAAAAAACTCGAAAACGTTTTTTTTTTTAAATTATTATATACAATTTTGAGCTATTTATAAAAATTTACACTTTAATTACTCGAAAAACATGTAATCTTACGTTTTTCGAGTAATTAAAGTGTAAATTTTAATTTTTAATTAGGGTGCTTTTTCGATATTAATTCAAAATAAGGTGAAAAAATAAATATTTTTAATCAAATAAATTACAGCGTATTTGGGACATAAAAAGGTAAGTTTTCACCAAATTTCGTGAAAAAAACAATTTTTTTTGTAAAAGATAAAAATAAAAAACCAAAAACTTGGTTTTTTGAATTTTTCACATAAATTTTGAGGTTATGTGAAAAAAGTGTATCCACAGAAGTTTTAGATCTTTTTATTACCTACAATTTTGCCATTTAACTTTTTTTCATAGGACTTGTAGTTTTACCGGAAATCGAGATAAACCATTTTTTACCCTTAAACCCCCCTCCCCCCACTTCCCGAACTCAGATCGCCCGTAATTTATTTTTCCTTTCATTTTTATAATATCCTCCTCCTTTTCTAATGGGTTTCATCCTACTATTTTTTTTTTCACTTTTTATTATTTTTAAAGGCTTCTACCCTGGTCTATATGTCAGTGTGTGCTATACGTGTTTACATCTCCCCCTTCAGTTTTGGCCGACTTTTTTCGGTACTAGCTCGAGTTTAAAGGCAGATCTAAACTATATATTATCAAAATATTGTACTCATAATTATTAACAACTTTTACTGTGCGACAAACCCTAATAACGCGAAAAAATATGTCAATTTAGACATTATATCGCTTGCATAGAGTTAAACGTCGCTTGTCCGCTATGGCATCGTAGCACTGGTATCGCGCGGTGGTGTAGTCGCATCGCGTGCTTTACAGCTAACCAAAAAGACTGCGCAATGCATAGCATGCGCCGAGTTTTCGTTCGGTCATTTTTTTGCCATGATGTGACTATAGGTATTGTATCTCGATAGATGAGTACAATGATATCCTCGAATATGTTCGTAGTCTAGAGATACCTGGAAATAGCTATCTATAGCTTTCAGTTTACCATCTTTTGACCTTCACTGTACGTTTCCGCCAAAACACAATTCGACGTGGTTCTATGTCGCAGCGGTCTAAATCGGCAGTAATCTAGCCACTGTACGACGTTCCTACTGTTGAACACTAAATTACAGGGTTTGTGGTCCGACCGTCTAGGTTTGGTTTGATATTAGCAGTCTGTTAGGGTTGGTAAAATTTGCTGTTATTGATATTTTGTTATTATTGTTTGTTTTAATAAGTTCAGGTCAAGGTTTTACTTTGTATTAACGGGATATTTACCGTGATAAAGTTGTAAATGGAGCTTCCGATATTTCGGCGCAGTTATATACACCATGTTCACGGGTCACAGGAAGACTGAAGAATGCAAGTGGTTGGTAAAAAAGGTCAAAGTTAGGTGTAGAAAAAAGCAGTCTACCACCTCTCTTCCTTATTATTTCTTTATTTTTTTCTAAATTATCTTACCGGGCTACGCGTAAAGGCTGTACGAAGCCGAAGAGAGGTCTCAAAATACCCATCATTATTAACAACTTTTACTAAGAAACGAGAAAAATAAACGAAAAATAGAAAACGAGACATGGCAAAATGTATGGAACAGCTGGTATTTTTTCGCGATTATATTCATAGTAAAAGTTGTTCATGACAAAGAATAACGAATCCCGTTCGGCTCAGTACACCCTTTCTGTGTAACCTTGTTTAACTGTAGTGAACAACCGTGTTAAGAAGTTTTAAACATTTAATTTTTTTCATATATTAATGGCTATAAATATTAGTAGTAATTATAATAATTAACGAAATTAGACACTTTAATAAATCAAAATAAACAACGCCACCATCGTAATCTAAAAGCTATCTACTACAAATCAATAGAAAAGATAAGATATTCAAATATTTACATTTATACAGTAGTAGCTATTTAAAAAGCTGCATCATTCTATGATTTAGCATTTTTTGTATCAAGAGCTAACAATGAGTCGTAAGTTTCTTAGTCTTGAGCATCGGCGCAAAGTTGCAAGACTATCGGTCTTTTTAACCGACTTCCAAAAAGAAGGTAATCAATTCGACAGTATATATTTTTTAATATGTTTGTTACCTCATAATTTTCGACTGGGTGAACCGATTTTGATGATTATTTTTTATTTGAAAGCTGGTGCTTTCAGTGTAGTCCCATTTCAATTTGGTCCCATTCTGACATTTTTATGAAGTCAGTTTTTTATATTGATAATTATATCGGATACATTTCGGAGAATGCTCATCGGATCTGCGTCATCTAATTCCCTGTTGCCCATTTTTCTATCGGGCTGCCAAAGCAGGCACGAAAAGGCGACACCGCTTCATGGTTGATATTCCGAAAAACGTACGAAGCGCTTTAATAGAATCAATTTTTCTTATTGTGCGAACTGCTAGTCTGTGGAATGCGCTGCCTGACTGAGTGTTCCCCAATAGTTTACTATCTAGTCTTCAAATCGGTGGCGATAAAGCACAATCTTATAATTGAAAAAAAAAACTCGAAAATTATTTGAGTTAATTTCATGAAAATTTAGTTGGGCGTATGTGTACACTTCTGAACACTTTTGTTAGGTTTTTGAAAGTAAAATTGTAGTTGTTAGCCAATTTACTGCAGTCAAATCTGACTGCACCTCAATCGTACATTTTTGAAGATTTGGAGAGCCCTATCTCCAGCAGCGGACTAAAATAGGACGATTATGATGATGATAAATAACGATGATCAGAGAGAGGTATAAAACTAGGTTTCATATGTAAAGTCTAAAGAACGGTCTGAACGTCTAAAGAGTCTAAAGAACAGGTCAAACGAGATAACACTGTGTCTACAATGTATCTAAAACTTATATTGTATGGATGGCATTTTGTTTATCTAGATTTCCCTATAGATATCGGCTATCTAAAACTGTGGGCAAATGTTACTATGTACTACGATAGAGACGAATCGTATTTACAACCGGTTTCTATAGTAGCCAATAGACAAAATAATCATGACTTTAGAACGCTCCGCGGTTTTTCCCGTAATAACTGTTAAGGCATTTTTGTAAGAAATTTGTTGTAGCTAGTTGCACCCATATAAACGAAACGTCAGTCATTCGAAATCAGTTAGCAACTGTGACGCGGAGTTCGACGCGTTGATCTAAATAAGAATGTTCAATCAAGGTTCTGTCATAATACCTGGCGACAGATTTTCGATCTCAATTCCGTTCTATTTACTTCTCTTTTCTGTGCTATATTAAATTTCACCCAAATCTGTTCAGCCGTTACGAAGAACGGACAAACATACAAACTTACATACATACATCCTTTTGCATCATAAATCTATCTTCTATACTGCGTTATGTGTACTAAACGAAAGGGGGCCATAGTACCCATCATTATGAAAAACTTATACTATGGATCAACCCTGAAAGCGCGATAAAAAAAACAGCTATTAATATCAGCGAACAAAAAATCCCCCACAACTTCATAATTTATGAAATCAGATACGCTGGCCTCGGCTTCGCTTTGGGCTTCACATTCATCCATAACTGTCCATACCGTTGCAATGATGTAATGAAAATGGCCTACTCTTCATTGAGTGTCCCAGCTCAGCTCTTGCCTGCATCGGCAAGTAGTTGGGGTTGTCACAGGTCACTGCCTTTGAAACAAACACCTATTCAAAATTGGGGTTACAGACAGTCCCCTATGTAGAGGGTGTATGGAGACTGAAGAAACAGCCGCGCATTTGCTGCTGGAGTGCAGCAGCGTGGAAGTACAACGAAATACTATCCTCAGACCACAGAGGACGCTCCGGGAGGCCTGCACAGGCATCAGCGAGCTGCTTGCCTACCTGAAGGAGACCGGTTGGCTGAACTAGCTGCAGCCAGGTAACGCTAAAAGGGCCAATATATGGCCTCCTTGTGGAAAACGCCCGCTACACAAGTAAGTAACAGCTCTTGTCTGTAGGAGTGTCACCGTACAGTGAGTGGGTACTGTTGGTACTGACCTCACTGCCGTCTTGCTGTGCGTTGCACTTGCTAATGTTGAGGGTGCCGGAGATGAAGTCATTCTGCACGTCCACAATCAGGAATGCGCTCACTGGCCGCACAATCTGTAACACCACCCATACCTCAAGCTCCTGGAGATGCTGATACACAAGCATCCTCTTGTAACACTCAGTCTCAGACAAACAACGGAGATATCATCATCAGCCAGAAGACATCCACTGCTGAACATAGGCCTCCCCTTATAACCTCCACACTGAACAACGTCCTGCCATCTGCATCCACTGGATGCCCGTTGTTAAATAGAGCTGGAAGCACTAGTTGTTAAATAGAGATTGACATTGTGCCTAACCCTTATTCACATGATTGATCCATGTGACAGTACAACAAATCCAGACTTCTTTTATTATTTTATGCCATTAGTGATACACTAAATACTAACGGACTGCTGGATGGTAAGCCATCACCGCTGCTTATAGATATCTGTGACACCAGGGACATCAAAACCACACCTTTAAAAACTCTATTATTAATCCTTTTGAGGAACCCAATAATAGATTATGAATGCCGCAGGGTGCTCATTCCATTTATTGCAGGTATGAGACTGTGAGGTTAAATTACACCTGTACAGATCTGTGATATGCTGGGACCTGTTAAATATGGTACATTTGCACTCACCACTTTGATCCAATGGTTCCAGCAGAAGGTAAACTCCTCTTTATCAATGAATCCATCTTCATTCTTATCGAACACCTGGAAGATGTGGCTCGCTCGCTCTTCGGACAGCGGGTAGATGTGGCCCTTGTCGTTGCGGAACAGCGCCTTGCAGATCAGACGGAACTCCACCAGGTTCAGCTTGCCGTCGCTGGAGAATGAACCGAGTTATAGCCAATATGTAATACGAGAGGCCTATGTCCAGCAGTGGTCAGTTGAAGGCTGATGATGATGATGGTGGTGGGGTTTGCAACTAAACAACCGGCAATATTGATGATTAAAAAAACTTTTTTTTAAATACAAACTGTACCTAGCGCTAGTGCAAAAAATTATGAATAAACGAACCTTAGACATGACAACGACACATGATGGCGCGGTGGCTAGCGAGGTGTGTTGAGATTTCTCTATTTTTTCAATTACAATTTTAATAGCAAATCTGGAAAAAATATTGTATCCCGGGAGCGCTGGAGGTTAAAGATTATTCTCGGAGACACCTAGTCTTCCTTGGGAGGAACCTTATTCCATATGTTCATAAAATTCATAAATTAATGCTCATAAGTAAAACTGTCCTAGCCATAAAAGCTTGAAATCAATGTTTTTGTAATGTTAACTATGTAATAAAATAAGGGTCATTAACAATCACTCTTTATTTCATTGGCGTTATTTTATTATCTATTTAAAAACCAGTCATTTACAAAATGTATGTATGTTTAGGTATACTGTTTTGACTTCGACCAAAATAAAATGAATGGACGGGCCTAGTAGAAGCGCATTTTTGAAGATTACAAAATGAGCGCCAGCTCTCATTTCGTTTCAGTCGGTCTCTAGCCGTAGGAAGTGAAACACGAGTCTATTGATACGCGATAACGAAACATCTGACAAAATTATGAATTCGTATGCTTTACCGAAGTGTAAATACACAAATAAAACCGATATCTATTTTTTGTAACAAATATACTGTACATTTTTATAATTAGGTGTTGAAGTATATGTCCGACGATTTTGACTCGTTTTTACTGATCAAGTTCAATGGTTAGGGCCCGTCCATTCATTTTATTTTGGTCGAAGTGTTTTGACATATCACATTTTACAAGCGGAAAACTGTTTTTAACTAGAATAGAGTTAATACTTATAATGGATTTTATTGCATATATAAAAAGCACTAATACTAATTTTAATTCCTGACATTTAAAACATAAAATTGAGTTATGTATATATAAATAAATACTTATGAGAGTTTTATGTAGGATTACACTAAGTGGATGTTAATTTAGCTTGTATTTTATTAGTGACCCAATGCAAGGGCAACTTCAGTCAAGGTTCATGAATAAACAATACCTAGTTACTAAACAGTTTACTTTCAATATTTATGTGTTATTAAGAGCAGGAATAAAAACTTTATTAAAATCTTTTAAATCAAAACTTTCAACTATGTCTATGAGTTAATATAAGTGTCATATATGTATCATCCAGAAAATAATAGTTTTTATGATGACTGTTCAGGTTGTGATGAGGTAATTCAGGTACCTTTCCATGAAAACTTACCCATCCTTGTCAAAGGTCTCATAGCACGCGTCCATCTCGGAAAATGATGTGTCGTCCACCGGAGTGCCGTTAGTCCCCTCCGACATCGTACGCTGGATCGAAATGACTCGCGACTCCGTGCCGTTTCGGCTTATAAACGAATTCAGCACCATGGTAGCGGAGTTTCGCCTTATGTAACCCACGACGACCAAAACAATCTTCTTTCGCGTTGCAACACCTTTAAACTCGCACTCTTTGTCACTTTCCGGTATCTCATACACGCATGAAACATATTATTCCAATTAAAATCACGCCTTCTTCATATAACTTTTGAAATAGATGAGAAATTTTCGATAAATAAACATTTTCGCAAAATACGCCGGCACACAGGCAGAATAGAATGAATGAATGAATGAAAAAAATGATAAAATTAAAAGTCCAAAACAAACTACATCATTAGAATAGCAAATGCCAAAGTCACAAATTATACGTTTCTTTACGCGCAAATATTGCCAAGAAAATATTTCACGCGACATGGTGCGTAAAACGGTTGCCTGCACCTCTTTACTTGGGCCTAACTTTTATTTTTATTGACTTACTTTGCTAGTTTCTGTGACTATTCATGACTTGTTTCACGGTAACTGATAAATCTTGAAAATGTTTTAATACTTGACACTGATAAATGCAAAAGACGTGCGACGCCAAATTCTTCTAAAGTGGGAAAAAAAGAATGATTTCAATGTTATAATATAACCACAATATAACATAACATAATGGACATGAATGAACGAACAAAGTGAACGAACCGTAAACGGAAAGCGTCAATTGAATTGAAAGTTTCTTTGCATAAAATTTTATTTGTACTTTGTTTGTATCAAATTACACTTCCATAGTGACCCTAATGAGATTTATTATCATCTATATTAACTAGTTTCTTAGTCTTCAACGTTCGGTTTATGTATAGGTTAGGTTGCCAAAGTTTTACCCTCGCGCCGATTTCACATTTACCATGACAGAAGTGGAGAAATTACACGGTTTACACAACACTGGTATGACAATGCACGAGCGGTTCGGCCTGCTCGCGCGGCAGGCGGTGGGCCGGCGCGGGAAAGTGAACCCTTTGCGGGCAAGGTCTCCGAGAGCTCGAGGCAATGGGAGGACAAACCCGGCTTTGCTTGAAGCGATCATAAACCAACTCAACCAGGCTCAAAGGGTAAATAACACGTTATGATCCTTATCGTCTTACAGCTGGTTACTTCTTATAAACAGTCTCTGTTGCATCTCTGTGCTCAGCTGGCTATCATCTGCAAGAGAAAAATTTACCGCCAAACGCGTAACATTGTGCTCACATAGTGCCACTTGAGAGCTAGTATCAATTCCAGATTAAACATGTCGACGGTTTTCGACTACCAATTTAAACATAGAATCAAAGCATAGAAAATTATAGTAAAAAAACGTCCACAGTTTCATTATATAAACAGCTGTATGCAATTTATACTGATACAAAACTTACTAAAACAAACCATACTTCTAAACATTTATGGTTCAGTTCTCTAATGTGAGTTTTGATTCATACAACATTGTCAACTGTCACTGATCTAGGCGAGACGGAGATTATATCTGAACCGCAAGTGGAAAAGAAATGGACAGGGTGTTTTGTGTTTGATGCAATAAATTAACACCTCAGGTGAGGAACAGATGGATTCTCATTAGTTTCTGCAGAGCGTTGGGCATGTTCACCAATGCTCGGGTATCGTACATCTTAGTACTTGTGTGAATGCGACAGCTGCGTCGTCTAATTCTTAACAAAATAGTTATATAATATCAGTTTTTGTAAATTATTTCTGTTGTATATAATTGCCTTCAGTATTTTGTATCATTTAATATTGTGATGAGGGTATATATCTTTGGTTTGAAAATGGATACATACCACCATCACTAAACAACAAAAATTCTTAAAGAAATTTTTGTATATTCCAGCCCACCCTTGAAATACCGTTTCGCAGCAGAGGCAGAGGACGAGGAGGGCTCCGTAGATATGGCAGCGAGGGTAGTCTGCGGAGTCTCCCAGGCCTCCGGAGAGAGCGATCTAACAGTTTTGGACACATGAACCAGGCTAACAAGAACCAAAGGTGGAGACGATCTAATGGTAACCTAAGGTAAGGAGATATCAGTGGCGATATCTCTACAAGCCGATTCCCATTGGCTTCCCTCACAGGGTGGGCCATTTTCTGGTGCAGCCTCTATCCCAACGGTTGTAGTTTCCTCTGCAGATATGGCCTGGCTATTGCTACTTCAGCTTGCTAATCTTTTGAGCTATATTAGTAACTTTAGTTCTCTGTCGGATAATGTCATGTATGATGCTCAAAGATCTTTCAAAGAAACCTAGAGTATAGCTCGCTCTATAGCTCATCATCATCATCATCATCAGCCAGAAGACATCCACTGCTGAACATAGGCCTCCCCTTATAACCTCCAAACTGAACAACAGCCTGCCATCTGCATCCACTGGATGCCCGCGACTCTTACCGAGGCGAGGCCTACCTACGCTGCATCTTCCAGTTCGCGGTCTACGCTCAAAAACCTACCTTCCCCATCAGTTATTGTTTCTTCGAGTGATGTGGCCTGCCCATTGCCAATTCAACTTGCAAATTTTAATCGCTTTGTTGGTGACTCTGGTTCTTTGGCGAATATCTACGTTTCGGATTCTATCCCATAAAAAAACTCCGAGCATAGCTCTTTTCATTGCCCGTTGTGTGTGTTGACTTTTTCCAAAGACCAAAAGCTAAGGACCACGTCTCAGTACCATGTCAGCACTGGCACACACACTGTACAAAGACCCTTTATTTTTATCATAAAAAATATTGAATGAAAATGTTGGCAAGAAATTGATATAGGCTTCATCCTCATAAAATGATCTGTTTTACAGCAGCTATGCAGGCAGCGTGAACGGGTCAGTTTACAGCGCAAGCAGTGCTCAGTCCCGCGGGTACTGGCTGCGAGGAGATGCGTCGCAGCTACGCGCGAGGGTAGGAGCGCGTGGAAGGGGAGGGATGCGCGGACGGGGCCGAGGCCGGGGCCATGGCATCAGGTAACTACACCAGCTAGATTAACTACGATTGTCGGCTTAATGTACTATCTACTAAGTATTAGTGTTGTATGTCCAGGGGTCGAGTCCACCAAGGTCGAGTGAACAGACTGATGGAACCATCAGCAGGAGGCGCCCGACCCGCGCGGGGCACCGGGCGGCGCGGCATGAGGCGGAATACAACGGGGCCAACCCCGCGGGGGCAGGGACGGGGCCGGGGCTTCACGCAAGGACGTGGCAGGGGCAGGGGGAGAGGTGAGACTACTGCCTTCTGTACACTTGCCAGTGTAGATTATGCACCACAGTAACATTTTGGGTCTTCGCACGACAAAATAAGGAGTGATAATTATTTTTGACTTTGTTTATCATGTAACATTGTCATCTTAGCACGATTAAACAATCTTGATGTTCGGCGAGAAAGTAGTGTGCATCATGAGAATAGAGAAGAAAATTGGCGACAGCCATCATCACTTAGGATAAATTGACTCAGCTAATAATATAATGGTAGTTTACAATCATACTGCCCACATGTGTGGCAGTACACAGGCCACCCCCCTCTCTGCAGTGTGGGGCACCCCCCTCTTTGAAGTGCATGCACCACAGAAAAGATAAATTTTATTTTGGTCAAATTAGAACGGCTGTCATGGCATTTTTGTAAGAAATTTGTTGTAGCCACTTGCACCCATATAAACCCATAGCAACTGTGACGCGGACTTCGACGCGTTGACATAAATAAGAATGTTCAATCATATATCTGTCACAATACCTGTCGTCAGTTTCCTTCTCATTTCCGTTCTATTTACTGTTTGTTTCCGTTCTGTTTCTCTTATCTGTGACATGCAACATACCATTAACTTATCTGTGACATGCAACATACCATTACCACATAAATCTCTTCAAAGAGCTCTGTTGGCTTAATTAGGTGTTGCTGGATGGGGGAAATGCATACCTCAAGCAAGCAGGTCTTATCAGAATTAGACCTGAACACTAATTAGGCTTTCAGACGCCAAATTTCTACTTAGCATTTTCATGTTTCCAGGGGGTATCTCCCGCAACCAGACCTCTAAGCTGGTCATGACCAAGGAACAGCTGGACGCCCAGCTTGACCAGTACATGGCCGGAACAAAGGCAGCCCTCGATAAGGAACTAGATGAATACATGAGAAACGCTATGGACTTTGAATAACGGACTCCCTGTTAGTTACAGCAGATTTCAGTAGGTAAGATAGGTCGAATAATTTTTGATCTGTTCTAAGATGCTGGTAGACCTGGGGCCCTATTTCATGCGACAAATCATAATAAAAATACAAATGTCAAAGTATCATGTGTTGAGTGGACAAACCAAACGACAATTTATTTAAATGCTTTTTAACCGACCAAAAAGGAGGAGGTTCTCAATTCGACTGTTTTTTTAATTTTTATAAGGTCGGGGAAAAAGTTTCTTCGTATTTTTTAAACAAATTCAAGACATATTTTTTTCAAGTTTAATTACATTTAATTATAATATATATGTGCCATTTTGTTCGATAACTTGTTGCCATCTTGTAGGTAGTGACATGATCCCGTTGCTGTAGAATTTTTGGGACTTCTGATCAAAAAAATGCAACAAGTAGTTTTGACAGTCCTCTCTTGATGTTAATCTAACACTACCCAAAGAATTCTGAAGAGATCGAAACAGGTGGAAATCTGAGGGTGCAAGGTCTGGGCTATATGGTGGATGAATTAACACTTCCCAACCAAGCTCTCTAAATTTTTGCTGAGTGGCCAAAGATGTGTGCGGTCTGGCGTTATCATGATGAAAGACCACACTCTTTCTGTTGATCAATTCCGGCCGTTTTTTCTCAATTTCTTGTTTGAGTCTCATCTGCTGTTGGCAGTAGAGATCCGAATCGATGGTTTTGCCCGGCGGTAAAAGCTCATAATGAACGATGCCCTGCCAATCCCACCATACACACAGCATCACCTTATTACGTGTTAATCCGGGTTTCGCTACAGTCTGTGGTGTTTCACTGCCCTTTGACCATGATCTTTTGCGCACATTCTTGTCGTAGGTGATCCATTTTTCATCACCAGTGATCAATCTTTTCAAAAACGGTTCGGTTTCGTTACGTTTCAATAAAGAATCGCAAATGAGTACACGATTCATTTGGTTTCTTTCAGTGAGCTCGTGTGGCACCCAAATATCGAGTTTTTTGTATACCCAGTTTTTTTCAAATGGGTCAAAACTGTTTTGTGGTCAATCCCCAGTTCTTCAGCTACGTCGTAACTACTAATATGCCGATCTTGGTCCACTTTTTCAGAAATGGCATCGACTTTATCCGTAACAGGGCGACCAGAGCGAGCTGCATCTTTGACATCAAAATTCCCGGACTGAAAACGCTTGAACCAACATTGTGCTACTCTTGATGACACTGCATTAGGTCCATAAACGTCACAAATTTTATTCGCGGCGTGTGTCGCATTTTTGCCTTTTTTGTTATAAAATTTCACAATATATCGAATTTGTTCGTTAGATTCACTCATTTTATCAAACAAAAAAACAATTGAAAAATGGCGGGAAATTGCTTTTTACGTTTTGTATTCCTTTTTTAAAATGTCATCTTTTTAATGGTATCAAAACCAGCCAGATACAAACAGTACAACGGATAAGATTTTTACTACAACTTTATACATACAAAATACGAAAAGACTTTTTCCCCGACCTATTATGTTTGTTACCTCAGAAAGTTCGACTGGATGAACCAAAACTTATTTTCAACTACTTCAAAACGTCGAATTAAATTTAAATATTGCACACTTTGCAAGGACCGACGATAATGCAATAATTTAAATAGTTTGTCCCATTATCCTCACCAGGATCTTCAGGATTAATGATTTTAAAACATGTTTTTTTAGTTTTTTAATCTGCGAGAATACGTTTGGATTGTTGAACTGAAATTCTTATACATGTGAATTTTCATGTTCATCAGTGCCCAATATTGAAGCTGTAACTGGCAGGAAGTGAAGTTGTATTAGATAATTAGACTATGGCTTATAGCCAAAAACATTTAAATCTTCAGTGTGTACTAACACAGACATTTAGTACGATTGTATTTTATGTATTGTACAGTGAGTACGATTTGACAAACACCATTAGCTACCTAATGGTTATTAACTTAATCAACCTCATGCATAATAAAAAAATTACACAACTTCGGTGGGAAATATTCGAAACATTAACTTTTTTGTTAGTCTATTGTAAACGCATTATCATCGGAGTTGTCGGATCACTAATCACTTATGCTCGCACTTACAGGCCTTGTGGAGTTTTTATCTGCCTATCTCACTCGCACTTACAGGTCTTGTGTAGTTTTTATCTGCCTATCTCACTCGCACTTACAGGCCTTGTGGAGTTTTTATCTACCTATCTCACTCGCACTTACAGGCCTTGTGGAGTTTTTATCTGCCTATCTCACTCGTACTTACATGCCTTGTAGAGTTTTTATCTGCCTATCTCACTCGCACTTACAGGCCTTGTGGAGTTTTTATCTACCTATCTTGCTTGTACTTACAGGCCTTGTGGCCTTTTTATCATGCCTATCTCATTCGCACTTACAGGCCTTGTGGAGTTTTTATCTACCTATCTTGCTTGTACTTACAGGCCTTGTGTACTTTTTATCATGCCTATCTCATTCGCACTTACAGGCCTTGTAGAGTTTTCATCTGCCTATCTCGGTCGCACTCACAGGTCTTATGAAGTTTTTATCTATCACGCTTTCACTTAAAGGTGTTATGATATGACATTTATTGCTCGTCAACTCAGTTGATAATGTGTTTAGTATATATTCTAAATATGAGTATACACAAGTTTTGCGCTTACCGGTTTAGCGGTATAGTGAAAAATGTTGGCGACAAAATATTTAAACAAACGATAATTGTATTTTGTTTGTCTGATCAGAGTTTCAGATAATTAAGAACATGTCAGTACTTGTAAATTAATTTAAAAAAACGCATTTATTTTATTGTCCGTTAACGATATTTTATTAATTATATGAAACAAGTAGAATAACAAAACGGAATAACAAATAAGATTTTCCAGTTCAAGAAAGAGTGGAAAGTATTTGCTGAGTTGCCACCTTAAAGTCATAATTTATGTCTATGCCTACATCTTACATAGACAAAATTAATGTCTATGTATATCTTAAGTGTGCCGTATTTTCATTCTTCTGATGAATAAAATACGAGCAGATTTTATAATAGAGAAGTCTAGGATGTTTTTAGTTTAAATCGTTAAGTAATTTAAGTATGACGAAGAAAATGCAATCGGAATGTTAATTTTACTTGCCTTGTCTTGCAAACTAAAGCTATGAATACACCAAGACAACATCGTACGTCGTACTGGCATGACCACAGTTTTTTTTTATTATAACGGCCGTCAAGGAATTTTTATAACAAATTAGTTGTAGCCAGTTGCACCCATTTATATGGGGTCCATCATCTTAAATACATCCCTGTATAAATGTTTTCATCTCCAAGAATGTTTCGTAACCTATTAGACATTTGTGAATAAAATAATACAGATTTATAAATCAACATGATAATTGAAAACTTCTTCCCTAGTATTGTGTATCTCTAAAATCTAATCTAAGTCTCTTGTTAGCGTCAATAGTAGCAAATATAGAATGTTTTTTTGTAAAATATTGTTGGTTACTATAGATTTTACGAATTCTTTTATTGTTAAAGTTTGTGAACATAATGTAAGGTGCATTCTCAGACCTGAAGCCAGGATCTGTGGTTGGAGGGATTACTTTTTTGGTCAATTTAGTGAAAAAAATCACCCCCATCACTAATAACCTTAAATGACTAATGTTAAGAAAAAATTATGAAGATTTCGGAGGGTGTTTGGACACCTAAATCCCTCCCCCACCCTTCTCCTGTATACGGGCCTGTGGTATCTGTGCACACAATATATTTACAAACATAGTCTATGTTGGATCTGGTACAAAATTGACGAAAAAGGTATCTTGACCAATCAATATAAATAAAAATATATTTAAGATACATCGACAAACTAATTTAAATTCTACACCATCATAACAATGTCTAATTTACTACAATTACAGGTTAAATGCACCGTGGCCATTTAAGTATTACGTAAGCACCAAAAAGGGGTGGGGGGGAGGCCTTTGCTTGTTTTTATGACATGTGTTTCCTTTATCTACACCACCACTAATATTATAAAGAGAAAAGATTTGTATTTTTGGATGTTTGTAACGAAATAACTCAAAAACTGAACCAATTTAAAAATAAAAACTCTGTTGGGAAGCTACACTATCCCCGGGTGATATAGGCTATATTATATTTTGTAGCGAGGCCGAAGGCCGAGCTTACACCCGTGCGAAGCCGGGTTGGTCGGCTAGTAATATCATAAAGAGGAAAGATTTGTATTTTTGGATGTTTGTAACGAAATAACTTAAAAACTGAACCAATTTTAAAAATTATTTCACTGTTGGGAAGCTACACTATCCCCGGGTGATATAGGCTATATTATATTTTGTAGCGAGGCCGAAGGCCGAGCTTACACTCGTGCGAAGCCGGGTTGGTCGGCTAGTAATATCATAAAGAGGAAAGATTTGTATTTTTGTATGTTTGTAACGAATTAACACAAAAACTACTGGACCGATTTGAAGATTTTTACACCATTAGAATGTTACATTATCCCTGAGTAATATAGGCCATATTTATTACTAGAATGTTTAAAAAATAAATCTCCACCCGTGCGAAGCCGGGATAGGCGGCTAGTAGTCTTATAAATTCCTTATTTTTAGACTCATTAATAGCAATAAAGAAACCATTTTTAATATTAAAAAACCGACTTCATAAAAACGTCAGAACAGGGACCACACAAGAAGCACCAGCTTTCAAATAATAAAAAAATCATCAAAATCGGTTCACCCAGTTGAAAGTTCTGAGGTAACAAACAAAAAAAAAAACAGTCGAATTGATAACTTCCTCTTTTTTGGAAATCGGTTAAAATTATACCAATGTTTACGTATAGGAAAAATATAGCATAGGGAGGGGAAAGGAGAGGGGAGGGGGGTTTAAAATGAGTAAAACTACCGCTTACGTAATGCTTGAATGGCCACAGAGCACTAAATAGTTACTACTCGTTAAGGTTACTTTTGATTCGAACATAATTGAAATGAATAGTTTAAATTATCTTTGTATATAGTCAGATAGTACACTATTCAAACGTGGTCATAGAACGTTTCTCGAAATGATAGACTGATACAATAAGATCTACATTATAAGTCAACTGTATATTATCTTATAAATAAAATATAACTACAAACTTACTGGGTACTCGTAAATACTATAATTACGTATTACGGCATGTTTCACTAGTAATACTGCCGGTCTATTCTGCAAGCTAAGTGAACGCGCAAGTGAAGTGATAAGCTAAGTGAACGTGGTTTTTTATTTGTGCAGATAAATGTCAAAACATCGGGTTATAAGGGTTAGGAACTACAGTCAAGAGTGATAATTCTACATTTTGACAATTCTCTATGGTAATCGACAAGAAAAATACACTTTCACTTAGCTTATCACCTCACTTGTGCGTTCACTTAGTTTGCAGAATAGACCGGCAGTGATATTCTTTTTTTATTATATTATTAAAAAAGCTGACCATAAATAGAGACGATCATCGAAAACAAAATTCAAATGTGTTTAAAATTAAGGAAGATATAAGCATTTTAATGTCTTGCTAGACAGAGCCTACTTACAAATGACGTAACTTGTAAGTGCGCCATACAAACTTCATACTGCTACTTTGCATAAAAGGGACAGAGCATTCCTTCCCAATCCGACCAAAAACTGTAAACGCCTACATCTCAGAACTGTTTTTTTTTTCTTAACACAGCTTAATAATTGTTTTTTAAATCAACTGTCTACGCACATTTATGATATTGTGCCGATGTTGATAACATCGCGTATAAGTTTTATTATGGTTAATATTTTTAAATAACGAGAAAAACAAATTTATTGGAAATAGTATGTTATGTTAGTCTATTTTTAGAAAATAACACTATTTTTTTTTTAAATTAAATATCCCCATTCTTTTTTAGCAATACGGCTCAATTCACCCCGAGATAGCAGCGCTAATCTTAACATTTCGGTAATGGACATTTGGTTTAAAATGTTGTGTACATTTTGGTATTGAAACTGGTCGCTGCTGACACATTGTCGGTGTGAGCCTGCGCAAAGGAAAGACAAATCCGCACCGCCAGAAATGTGATTAAGCCCGTCGCAGACGATTCGCAGTAAATTCTCGCGAATATGCGAGTAATACTCACGCGAGTACTGCACCTCGTCTGCAACGGGCTTTAGTTGGAAGAAAAGTTCTAAAAGAGAGAAAAATAGAGACAATGAATAAAGTAAAGTTTCCCGTCTGCACAGGCCCTTATATTGTTGTTGCATGTGTAACATAGGTTAGTTAAACTGTAGATTTTGTAAGCAGTCATTTCGTTTAAGAATGAGAGTGACGTTAGAAACAAATGTAAATAAAATTTAGAATAAGTAACAAAAGAGAACCGTTGATTATTTTTTAATAAATGCTCAGAAATAAACAAACTTTTTTATTTGTAATGCCCGTTTTACACGATGCGCATTTTTTGACACCAGAGCCGTAGGCATCGGTGGGCTAGGCGGTGCCTTGCACCGGGGCCCTCAAGCTCAGGGGCCATCAGATCCTGGGGCCTTACCCCTAGCTTCACTTTTGCGAGCCAACTTTTAGTAGGTACCTGATAGGTATCTAAAATTAACCAACTCATTTAAGCTGCATCGTTTAAAAGCGTCTAACTTGAATGAACGAAAATCCGTTTTACTATGCGTGTGTGCGTGTAAATAGCCAAGTTTGGCGGCTATCAAATAACTACCGCTTATCGTAGTTGATGGTACCGTTTAGACAAATAACACCTATGCGGGTCAACTTTTCGAGCTAGGGGTAAGGCCCCTTTCCAGCAAACCTCAAACTGAACTTGCGAAACATTTTCCCTTCATAAACATACATGTAAAGAATAGCTTTGAGCACAATAAAGAGCTGATGATAAAGTGGCTTTGTACCCTTTGAAGTATTTATATTTTTACTTGGTAAAACCTAACCCAGTTTAGATAGGGCCCCATTTTTTTGCACCAGGGTCTTTAGTTACCTAGCTACGCCACTGTTTGACACAAATTCAAAATTGTTTTATATGTTAAAAGCCTGGACGTCTGAGACTTGTAGTCCTCAGAGAGGTTTTGATAATATAATATATAGTTTGGATCTGCCTTAATCTCAAACAGTAAAAAAAAAAAACGTCCAAACATCGTGTACATACCTAAACATCAGTTACATACGCCACAATGCCACATTTATTCCAATTTAGACGTTATGTCGCTTGCATAGTGTTCAACGTCACTTGTTCGCCATGGCATCGCACGGCGTTGTAGTCGGATCGCGGTTCCCTACAACTAACCAAAAAGTCTGCTCAATTCGTAGCGTGCGCCGAGTTTTGGTTTGGACATTTTTTCGGCATGATTGTGACTAGATATTCTATCTCGATGAGTATAAAACATAAATAATTGATCCTTTATATCTTATTGTACCTAATATGAACGCGAATACACTAGAGAATCTTCAAATAAGCAGTTAAAAAAAGTTTTAAACACGTTCATACTGGGTTTTAATAATAGTAACTATATCTGAAAACGTCATCTAGTGAAGCACAACCACATCAGTTTCTAATTGATTGGTATCTCGTTAGGTCGTCCGGCCGAACTGGTCTGTCGGGAATAGAACCCGCTACCCGATGCCGACAACGCCGTGTACCGTTCCAACTTCACAGAAATACACGATGTTATGGGAAATATGATAGAAGTTAGATCTATGTACTACGTTATATTTTTGTAAGAAAGAAGGTTTGATACCTAATAATGGCACCTGCTCTCTGAAAAAAGGTAATAAATACAAGTGAGGTAAAAATAAATAAAAAATTAAAACCTCTTATAAATGAGCTGATAATGTTTGACAGCCCCGTTAGCACAGTTGGTACTTTCTGCGCTTGAGGGCGTGGGTTCGATTCCCACCTACAAAACATTTGTGTGATGAACATTTGTGTTTGTACTATGTCTGGGTGTTAATATCTATTTAAGTATGTATTTAAAATATATAAATATATGTATGTATATCAGTCTCTGGCAGCCATATTACAAGCTTTGCTTAGTTTGGGGTCAGATGACCGTGTGTGCAATAATGTCCCAGATATTTATTTATTTTATTATTTATATATTTTATTATTTATTTATTTATTAATGTTTAACGGATGAACCGATTTTTTTAAAACCATATCTAAAAGCCATAACAGACGTACTACGTGTACGTACGTCTGTTACGGCTACATTCGATAAAGGGCCGATTTTTCAATCCGCCTCAATCTGTCCAATAAATTTACAGGTTTTACTCCGCAGATAACCTGTGACTGACTATTGAAAAAATCTAAATCATGCTATCAATGGTATAAATCCTATCTGATTCTTTCTGATTGAAAAATCGACCCTAAGTCACCTTTCAAATGTATTTTTTGATCGAATATAGGTAGGTACACACATTGACCCAACCCTATCTGTTACTTTTTGTTGAGTATTCTGTGATCCATGATCTTCTTGTTCGCTATTTGAGTCATAAAACTTTTCAACAACTATTTATATATATAGGTGGGTATACAATCCACACACACACCCACACCCACACACCCACATGTTTGTTGTATAATCTATCTATCTATATATAGATAGATTATGATGTTTGTTGTATTGTATACCCACCTATATATATATATATATAAGTATATATAAATTAACCTACGCTATAACTTGACTGCCCCGTTAGAAAAGTTGGTAGTGTACTTGCCTTCTGCGCTTGGGGGCGTGGCTTCGATTCCCACCTAGGACAAACATTTGTGTGATGAACATTTGTGTTTGTTCCATGTCTGGGTGTTAATATCTATTTAAGTATGTATTTAAAAATATATATGTATAGTATATCAGTTTCTGGCTGCCATATTACAAGCTTTGCTTAGTTTGGGGTCAGATGACCATGTGTGCAAGAATGACCCGGAACTTGAGAACTTACCGATTTCATTCATCTTTTTTTTAAATGTACTTCGTATTAGGTTCTTACATTTAAAAACAGCTGGACCGATTTTGATGAAATTTTGTGGTCCTGGAGCGGGTCATAGTAGCGAGGCCGAAGGTCGAGCTACACCTGTGCGAAGCCGGGGCGGGTAGCTAGTAACATTATAAATAAATTTAACCACGCCAATATTGCCTCTCCAGTGATAATATGCGGCAGCCTTTATGGGGGGGGGTCCATTCAGTGGGTGCCAAGTAATCCCCTGCCTAAATATATTTTGAGATGTGACGGATAATTCGAAATGACACGACTCTAATGCTGACACTATATCAAGCTCAAGTCCGATTGTGTGTGGAATACTGCTGTCATCTTTGGGACGGTTCAGCCAAATACCAGCTCGAAGCTCTTGAATCGGTAGACCGGCGTGCTGCTCGACTTATAGGCGATGAGAAGTTAGTGGCTAAGAAACTTCTGTCTAGAACTCCGCCGTAAAGTAGCGAATCTGTCAATTTTCAGTATTCATTTCGGAGAATGTGCATCGGAGCTACACGACTTTATCCTACCACCCCCTTTCTGCTACAGGACAAGTAGGAAATCGGCCCATTACCACCCATACATTGTTGACTTGGATACGTAACAAACGTTTCTAATCCGTAAGGCCAAGGATTGGAGCAACCTGCCGGCTTCCTTGTTTCCTGAGAGATATAATCTAGGCCTTTTCAAGGCGAGAGTGAATAGGTATCTTCTATGTCTGCGTGCTTCATCTTCGACCACATCGTCGCTTACCAACATGCGAGTTGGTGGTGAAACGCGAATTTATTCGCAATAAAAAAATTATATGCGTAATTGTGAAATAATCTCCTCCTTATTGAAGTTAGCTAACAGAGTACGTATGGTATCTACTTACTATCGGCCTGCTCGCCAGTAGTTGCGACGGATAGTATTAGACGATCAACGATAGTTCTACTAAGTAGTTGCACAGAACTGATCAGGACTTGTAAACCTGTATGCCGTTAAGTGGTGCTTATTGGTCAAAGATTAGCTAACAGAAGAGCATCTTTAAAAAATTTTATTAAAACATAAGTACTTCAGCATAATTATCTAAACAAAATGCAAGCTAACACTAACTCTACATAAACAGTTAGACTGCCCATATACCGTTGAAGGTCTAAAGACAATCCAAATTCTGAAGCCTACTATCAGTTGGCAGCGTACCCAGTATGCTGGCGACATTACCACGTTGAATGGCAATGCTTATGCGTTGAGCCAGATAATTTATATAGTAAACATTATTCCGTGCTTCAGCTTACGTGGTTATTTCTAATCACGTCGAACAAGTGATGATAAGTTGTATTGCCGGATTACAAATTTGTTTATTTATGTAAAATTATTTGATTACTATATTATAATTTATTTATTTATAAAAAATCTACGTAGTGTAATTTTTTTATTAATAATAAAATATGTGTATCCAAAAAATAACATTAGCTAAGGAATCTTTTCTAAAATAGGCGCTGATTACGATAATAAAGTATATTTAGATTTCTATATGAGTGTGTTTAAAGAATAAAATCACACTAATATCATATATGTGATAGTTTGGATGTATGGATAGATGTTAGTTCGTACTCAATCACGCAGAATCGGCTGGATGGATTTGAATGAAATTTGGAATATACATTGCTTATGTCCTGGATTAACACATAGGCTACTTTTCATCATCGTCATCATCACCGATTTTCATCACCATGCGGGTGAAACCGCGGGGCGCAGCTAGTATAAAATAAAGGAAAATATCACAATTTTCTTTAATTTTTCACTTAGGACCAGGGGCCTTACGCCCAACTATAAACGCGGGCCCGAATAGGTGCAGTTTGCAAAATCACGCGAACGCGAACCTTAACACGCCGAGATATGCTTTGCGGTCGCGTAATTTTGCACACTGCACCTATTCGGGCCCGCGTTTAGAATTGGGCGTAAGGACCCTGGAGTACTTGAACATACCGTCTAGAAGTGGCTATGATAGGTACTATAGTATAAAGTGTATTTAAGTTAAAAACGCATTCAGCAATGCTTCACAGAAGACAGTGAGTCTCAGGCAACTTTCCCGTCTCCTTCACAATCTTTGGCCGGTCGCGCGAGCCCGAACACCTTTCTTCTTTCTCCGGCAGTGCGACTGACGAGCTCGCGAACTGCGCACGCGATGTCGACCGCTTGACAGTGACAGTGACAGTTGACAGTGCCACCATGACAGTGCCAGTGATCTTGCTGCTCCTCCTGGCGTCTCCGGCGCGCTGTCAGGATGACCTGTACTCTGTAGGATCGTTCTTCACGAGTAAGTGATTTCTCATATAGGGCGGGTTTTTAGGTCAGTATGTTAAGAGTATAAGCTACGTGGCCGAACGGACGGGCCGCTTTTGGACTGGCATTTGCATTTTTAAACTGGCAGGTGGCAGTTTCAGTCACGGATTTATGGGCAAGCGCATAACATCAGTCGTATTGCCTGATTGTTCCATTTACGCTATTATATAGAAAAATCTACACAAAATTGGTAGAATATAAACTAATACATTGATTCAATAGATATTTACTTAATGGGTAGTCTTATCGCTCTATGCGATCTCTTCCAGGCAAACGTGCATCGAATGTGAGATTTCAACATAAGACATGGAAAACAGAAGTTATAGATGACATTTTCAGTTAGGGTCAGGTACGATCAGGTCAATAATCTGCTCGTCTTGCAACTCAATTATTTGAAGAAATGGCTATTCAGATGCGGTTGGTTTGGAATACAAAACGTATCTATCGCAAGACGCTATACGATTTTAGGTACTCGTATTTAGTAAATGCAGTTTACCCTGAAACTTATAAAACATTCGTAAAATTAGCACTGGACTCTATTTTTTAGAGACCAATACTTCCAACAGATTCTCAAATCAAATCATTTGTTTGCTAGAATCAAAAATTAAAGTCTTTTTTCTTATTGATCCTTATTAAAGCAGCTTCAATAATCAGTACTCAATAATTTATTGCATATTATGAAATTCACATACAGATCTTGGTAGCATGTTTGAGGTAGGTATCACATACTGACCCTTACTGGTATGGCAATAAACTTCCTCTCCGTGTTGGCAAAGCATCGACAACATCGCTAGAGTTGCAAGTGCCCCTAGGCAGCGGCAGTAGCTCAGAAGGTTATTATTCTGAGTGTTATAATGTAGCCGCTTTTTTTTACAACAAAAAATATTCTAGTACGAAGATATTAATCAGTATTTTGACACAAAATTCTCTGATTGATATTGGATTGATAAGATATACTCTACTTTCGACTCTCTAGAGAGTCGCGGGCATCCAGCGGATGTAGATGGCGGGATGTCGTTCAGTGTGGAGGTTAATCTGGGACGCCTATGTTCAGCAGTCGACGTTGTCTGGCTGATGATGATGATGACTCTACTTTGGGTCAGCGCTAAAAGATTGCATTTCGGATATAAGCTCAGTTTGCTACAAGTATCTACTGCACATTTTGGACCGATACCTTTCTCAGGATCTGTAGTTTTGGTGTAAATTCTTCAACCGGCCGCGATGTAGAGCCTCTAAAAACTTGCATAATCATGTAAAAACCATAAGTAAGAAGTATAAAAACAATTATTAAGTTGTTACTAATTAATTGCGAGTCGGTGGTCAAACGTGGACTTATTCGCGATAAAAAATATATATAAGAAACTGACATCAAAATGAGTAAACGTTCGAACAAAATTATTGATATTGCCAAAACAATAGACTAATTACTATAAAGAACTAACATAATTATTTATTATGTTGGAGCTGTATTAGCTAAATTCTCTACATAAAAAAAGAACACGTAAATCCTTATCCCTATTTGTTTTCCGAAAACTATATTATTTATCTATCCAGGCCCAAGTTGCTGTTGTAACGGGACATAACATTATATTCAAGTTCGTTTTAGTGAAAACTTCTTTTTGGCATTTGTGTAACCATTTACCTCTTATCTACTGGGTTAATTAGTAGTTGTTTGGCTTTCATGTAAAATAAAATAACATGAAAATAAAATAGGTTTGTAAAATGCGGAGTAATCGGTGTACAACATGAAAAAATAGTATTATTTCCTTTACCATCAGTACCTTCGTTGTATAGCACTTTCCATCCATCACTAAATAGGAATCTCTTCCAGACAACCTTTAAATGACTGATGGTAGAGTTTTTCTTCATTCTTCTTCATTCATAGTAGAGTATGGACACATTGGACAGCCTTAACGACACAGAGAGTTTTTCTAATTTTCAGTTAAATTTATCGTGCTTTTTTTTATTACAACATGTATTTATTGTACATACAACTAGTATTTACTTACATTCTAATTTTGATTTCATTATATTATGTCGTCCTAATGTTTAATATACTACGATTAACAGGCGTAGCGATGAATATAACTAAATACATTACACATAAAAAATAAATTTAATTGACTGATTAATCTCTGAGGTATGAGCGTTTAAAGTTTTAGGTGGGGATAGAGAGGGGATACTCCATCCCTTTTTCGTGAAAAAAAAAGCGTGTGTTAGAATAGCATTTGATTTGCGCCTGAGGATTGACGTCATAGCTCAGTATAGTGCGCTCTCTGTCTAGCATGAAATTAAAATACTTATAACTTATTTATTTTTGAACTAATTTAAATGTTGTTTTCGTTAATAGGCTCTATTGATGATCAGCTTTTTTTTATGAGGTAATAAAAAATATTAAGTAATTATAATGTAAGTGAAATTTATTTCTTTTTGAGAATAATAAATATCTTTAACCTTAATAGGCTCTATTGATGATAATTTTTATGAGGTAATAAAAAATATTAGTCATCATGCCTATTATAACAATGCCTGATTTAGTATAAAATTTACTATATTCTAAATGCACAGATCACTTTAATAGTAACTATGTTTTTAGCTTAGGTTTGTTTCTGACATTTTTAGGCGTTCACATTCGTTCATCCATAGTTTCAAATATCTTTGGGGACAAGTATGAAAAATTCGTGCGATAAATACAGTATGGTAGATGATAGGCATTGAGTTCAATGTCCGTGAAATCGGCTAGCACAGTGTGTGGTAGGCATGTTTATATTATCGGTTAACAGTATTATTGAGAAATATTTGACAAATCCGTACAAGAATGGGAACGAAGGTACCGTTCGACCATTAATGAAACCATCGAGTCAAAGAGGCTTTTTATTTCTTGTTAGCTAGATTTTAACGCCTGTAAGTTCTGCTGTTGTAAAACAGGCACAAATACTTGAAAACACAAAACATAAAGCGGTGTCGATTTTTCGTGCCCGCTCTGGCAGTCCGATAGAAAAAAGGGCAGGAGGGAATTATATCATGCAGACCTGATGCATCTGATCTGATGTCTCTAATCTAATAAGCCAGTATTTCTGGTGGCAGGTGGCAACAATGCCTAGGACATGTAAACTTTCACTATGACTAGTTTGAGACGTAATACAGTTTGTTTTATTCATGACGCCTGTCTCGTACTCAGTTTCACTTCGTCTGTGCGATATGAAGTAGACGAGATATTTAAACAAAAAAAAAAGCAGAACATAACGGACAATGTTATGATAATTACTGAATGGTGCAGGAAAGTGGACGAAACGAGCTGTTGTAATGTGAAACAGCAAATTTCATACATTTCAAAGCAAAATCTCACGAAATGTTTTACCGACGGCTACGTCTAAAATGGTCACGTTCTCAGTTACACTGCTTTTTAACCGACTTCTAAAAAGAAGGAGGTTCTCGATTTGACAGTTTATTTTAAAATGTTTGTTACCTAAGAACTTAAGTCTGGGTGAACCGATTTTGATTATTCTTTTTTTATTTGAAAGCTGGTACAACCCTCAAATTGTACAGGCACTTATTACGTTTTTCATATATTTTTGAAGTCGGTTTTTAATGTGATGCACTTGTTCGTATAAAGTCGATGTTCGACCTAGGAAGTTTTTGGACCAGAATTGGGCCACCTCGAAGTCACTCTCTGGGGCCTCGTAAAGGTAGTTCAGAGTGCAGGTTATGGAGCACTCTGCACACTTCAAGTATGACATTGTTTGAGTGCATGGACGCAGAGGTATAATTCGACAGCCCCGTTAGCTTAGTTGGTAGTGAACCTGTCTTCTGTGCTTGGGGGCGTGGGTTTGATTCCCACCTAGGACAAATATTTGTGTGATGAACATTTGTGTTTGTTCTATGTCTGGGTGTTAATATCTATTTAAGTGTGTATTTAAAAATATATATGTATGTACTCGTATATCAGTCTCTGGCAGCCATATTACAATCGTTGCTTATTTTGGGGTCAAATGACCGTGTATTCAATAATGTCTCAGATAAATATCACTTTGCCATTTGTTAACCCGACTCGACCCACTTGGGACCGAAGTTGGTTCAAGGATTTCCATTTTGTAATGAAAATACTTCAGTAGCAAAGTTGGTCTCCGTTTCAGATGATAGTTTGCTGTTTTGCTCGTAATAACTGAATGGTCTTAATGAAAAGCTTGCTTGTTATGTTGTTTGTATAGGGCTAGGTAAATATAACGTCACGGTAACGGTACGTAACGGTATGGGTAATAACGTCTACAAAAAAAAAGTGAGTAAAAAAATTATGTATGTTAGTATATATTTTGTACATAATAGTTTGTGTTCATAATAGTTAGTAATAGTATTAAAAATATTAATATTATATATTAATATTAATAGGATTAAAAATGCAATTTTTCCGTTATTAACAATTATTCGCCATCGCCAAGCAAGACACGAAACCGTGGAATGCCGACTAATGAACTAGGACTAAAAGCTATTTCCGGTGAAAATAACTTACATTCAATGAGTCACAGCGGTCGTCACAAGTGGAAAGGGCGTTCAAAAATGCCAGCGATACAATGAAAATAATTTGCTGTTTACTTTTAGCTTCTGGTAAAGTAGTTTTGACCGCGAGTTAAACTAATACGCGTGCAAACTTGTTAAAACAGTAATGTAAGACTTCACGAGTAAAAGACATCAACGCGCTCGCCTCCGCTGCGCAAACGCGAAGTACGTACTTTGAATCTATACATATAATAAAAACGTAGAGATAAAAATATCTGTAATTGCGAGATAACAAAAAAAAACACACAGGGCGTCTCAAAATAAGCAGCTGAACACGTTAGGACAGTTTTTAGAATGTTTGTCTGTTTGTTTGTTTGTCCACGCACATCTTCTAAACCACTGGACGGATTTAAATGCGGTTTTCACGAATATGCTGAGCTATGACCAGATTAAAGTATAGGCTATGTTATTTTGCGTAAGGGCCGGATTAAGGGAAGAAAAAAGGATTGAAGGTTTATACGAAAATCTACGCGTACGAAGTCGCGGGCAAAAAAAACTAGTGGAATATAAATGTACTGAGTTGTTTTTTATGCTAGGGAGAACACTTTATTTCCATAAACGTCTTTTATTTATTTACGGGTCTAGCCCGGACATTTGAGAAGCATTGGTGGGGCCAAAGGCAACACCAAGAAGAGCGCATGTTCAATAAAAAACACAATTATGGAATGTGTGTGAGAGGGAATATGGAACTATTTTGTACAGTATAGAATTGTTGAGTTCTTGAAGTGAGTTCACATAAGATAATTATTATTTGAAATAATAATGAGATAAAATTGAAACCTAAACTTTCTTACAATTAATATAAAGAGAAGAAAAAGTAAAAGGCTAATCTAAAAATGGAAGTGTGGAGTAAAGTGGTGGAAGGAAAGTGGCCAATGCTGACAGTGTTGCCATATTCATAGTTTTTAGACAAAATATGCAAATTTTCTGATTTTATGTTATTATTTTAAGAGACAGAAAAATTATGCCATTGTGAAAATAATATTTTTATTTATTTTTTGCCTGCGAGAAATGTTATGAAATTATTTATAAGTACCGCCAATGATTTCAATTTCTTTGATTTAATTTGTGTATTAATAGTGAAACTCAAAAAAAAAAAAAAAAATGTAGTAGTCAAGTCATAATGTCCCAGATATTTATTTATCTATATAAAATAAAAGTAAACATTATTTTTTTATAAATTTCATATCAGATTATTGATTCTTACAAAAAAAATAACTTTACAGGAATTTCAAGAAACGGTATTTCATCTTCTAATTTACCACTCTTAAAAGTAAAATGTTTCCTTCAAATTGAAATGAAACCACCCTACAGATAATAGACTATTTAATAAACAAAAATATCATTTAAATCAATTGACAATTGCTGAAGATATCGCGAACAATCGAATTCAGAACCTCCTTCTTTGAAGTCGGTTGAAAATTCCAACGTGCTTACTATTTAGTAGTAAATGAATGAGGTGCGACGTCGTGGCGCCGACTGTACCTATATGTGCCGGTAACGGCGAGAGCGCCGTTAATGTATGCGCCCGCGCACGCCGCGTTCCGCCGACCGACGCGGCGAGCTGGCCTTCAGGCGGCCTTCCGCTCTATACTTCACTAGGCTCGGTCCATCTCGGCATAACGGCACCCGGTTCGATTCTCGGCCCTTTACCATTGACTTATTTAGTGTTTAAATAAATTATGTGCAGTTTTAATGATATTGCTTATCGACGGTGAGGGAAAACATCGTGAGGAAACCGGTATATGTCCATGAATCTCAAATGTTCAAAGACATATGAGTACCATCACCAACATGTACGAGTACTGAGCCAGCATGGTGGATTAGGGCCCATCAACTCTCTCTCTGAGAGAAGCCTGTATCCCAGCAGTGGGAAAATGAAAGCCTGAATGATGATGAACGATTCCTAATTGAAAAAAAAACAGCGAGAATCTTTACAGACCCCAAAGCTATAATGCAATATATGGAATGAGCTCCCTCCTACGGCATTTCCGAGTAGCTTTAATTATTATTATTCATTTTATTCTTTAAAGGTCGGCAACGTATCTGTGATGCCCCTGGTGTTTCAGTTATCCATAGGCGACGGTGATCGCTTACCATTAGGCGGCCCGTCTGCTTGTTTATCACCTATGGCATTAAAAAAAATGCCACACAGAGATGACATATGTACATCTACGACATACGATGATGATTAACATACTTTGAATTATTTCAAATCATCGCCAATCTGCGAAACAATTGCATCAGATTCATAAAGAGAAGATATAACCACAAACAAGGGCCAGTTCCCACGGCACCACAGTCACGGCGGACAGACAAAAACCATACGTTGATAATTAAATGTTGACCAGAGGCGTCGCCGCGTCTGGAAGACTTTCTCTCGCTGGTATAAAGTAAAGACGTACAGATATATCTACATACAATTGACGAAAGCTCTCGCACGCGTCGCTGTACAGACAATTTTGAGGATTGTTCCCGCATTACCATAAAAAAATATTTCGGTATTTATAAAAAAATATAAACAAATAAAAACTCTAACTAATATTATAAAACACAGTTTTAAACTATCACTGTTGTTCACTCCAGTTATATGGTTATTTACGGGATATTTATCATGGTAATGTTGTGGAAGGAGCTCCCGATATTTCGGCGCAGTTACATGCACCATGTTCACGGGAAGACTTCCCGTGAACATGGTGCATGTAATATTATAAATGCAAAAGAGAATGTGTATCTTTGTCTGTCTCTGTCTGTTTGTTCCCTTTTCACGACGGCTAGGTTGATTTTAACGAAATTTTGGCAAGAAGATAGTGTGTATTATGAGATGAGAACGGACATAGGGTACTTTCAAAAACTGTGAAACTGGAAAGTTGCGGGCTTCAGCTAGTATTTTTATATTACATATTTATATTTTTGTGCCTTTTGTGCTACAAGTCCCAAATCAAGACAATAAAAAGCATCTGGATTGTCATACATCCATACATTCCATACATATTGCCTTTGCTCCACCATGTTTCTTTTTGTGCCTACTGAATGAATGTGCGCCAATGAGTGTGAAGTATTGAGCAATATCTACACTAATATTATAAAGAGGAAAGATTTGTACCTATTTTTGTATATTTGTATGTTTGTAATGAATAGGCTCCGAAACTACTGAACCGATTTGAAAAATTCTTTTACTGTTGGGAAGCTACACTATCCCCGTGTGACATAGGCTATATTATATTTTGTAGCGAGGCCGAAGGCCGAGCTTACACCCGTGCGAAGCCGGGGCGGACGGCTAGTATAGTAATAAAATAAGTTACAATAAAGTTTTTATTGACATGCAAAAAACAAATATTGTCTGTTTGTGAGAAATACAGAAATTTGTGTATTCTACATTTTGGTTGACAAAATTAACACTTGGTCTTGGTCACTTAACATTTGGTTTGAATAATTGTTTTTAGTGAACATAATATTTGTGACTCAGGTTCTGAAAGCTAAAATATTACCAAAGTAAAACTATAACCAAAGCTTTCTTTATGACTCAAATCATGATTGCTTGTAGGATGCCTGATTCATCAAATTTTGAGAAATATTGTTACGGAATCATCATGAGGTGAAGATATTTTTTCCTTAAACTCTTAAGTGATTTCCGACCTGATCGGTAAGTTTTATAACTAATTTTGTCACATTTTATGTGATAAAAAGTACATATCTTTTCTTGGGATACAAAAGATTTCAACGCGTCTTCGCATATTTTTATCCGACTGCTCAAGAAGAAGGATAAGTTTTAGGGGTCTGTGTAAGTTGGTATATATTATATTACTTCCTGCAACCTCCTCCTACTTGGACTGCTTGATCGATTTTGACACAACCTAAAAAAAGTTTTGCTACGCAAAATCATCATTAACATCACAGATATAGTAGATCTGTGATTAACATCCTAAATCTATGGATTTTAACGAAGGCGTCCTTGGATTCCTCATTATATTCTTAAAGTCAAAGCTATATTTTATCTTATTAATATAAGATTCAAAATTAAACACTTAAAACGGATATGAAAATAATGTATAGTTTACGTGATAAAATTCCGTAAAACTGTTTAATTTTAAAGTGTAATAATTGCAAAAATATCGCACACAAAAGAAAAAAAAAACCTACTTTTATCAATCACCATTTTGATTCCCGATTTTTGTGCAAGCTGCGGTAAGTTGCAGGTTTTAGTTAGGAGATTTTTTAAGTTTTCGTTAATATTCCTTTAAGTGTTACAATATATTGTAAGTTGCCGTTAAATTTCGGGAATTATAAAATCTAGAAATTCGTGGCGAATATCCCGTGAGTACTATCAAATCAGACAACTTCAGTTAAAAAAAAAAGGCAAAACGCAAGTAGGTATTTGCTTTTTGTCGTGTCGTGTTACATGGTAATACATCATCACACTACCTGGCGCATGTCATGTAATTTTGTAGTAATTTGTAATATTTGGAACAAGTCGTTAGAATTTAGATGCAGGGCCGGATTCAGACGAAACGAATCTTTGAGCTGAAAGCGCGCGGTTATTTAACTCTCGCATTTCAACGTTTTGTGGATATAAAATACCCGAGTGGGAAGAACAAAAAAGACTATTATTTTGTGAAAAAAGACTACTTTACAGTTTTTTTGCTTATGATTATATAATTATGTAATAATCATATAACTGTAGTGAACAACCGTGATAGTTTAAATACTATTTCGTTCGTAAAGATATAACAAATATTGTAAAGAAATGTATGTTAATATCAATTATATTGACGAAAAAGTAAATAATAATAATTATAAACTCTATCGAACAAAACAAATGATATTAATATGAAACTTTGTTCTAAAATATATGTAATGCCTATATGAACAAAATAGTCTTCATCATCAGCCAGAAGACGTCCACTGCTGAACATAGGCCTCCCCCTTTGACCTCCACATCCCTCGCCATCCGCATCCACTGGATCTTAAGCCTCCCATTAGAAATAGTCTTACGTTTTTTCAATCACACTCAGTGATTTTATAGCTTTAATAATGTAAATGCACGAGCGAATTAGTCGCGCGCATTGATCTCGGAATGAAACGAATATAATATTATGTTAAGAGATATTTATACGCGAGCGCTGGCGCTCTATAATTACGCAGCGAAAAAATGGCCCAGTCACGTTATAATTATACTTATATACTATTACGAGTACTTTTCTTACAAGTGAAAAAAGTAGGGGGGTAATAAGAGATATCAGTTATTTTACATAAATAAATAACAAGTAAGTTAAAATACTTATATTCCTGAGCCCGTCCGTCCTCGGTGAAATCATTACGAGCAACTGCGCACGCGCTGAAAGTGAATTAATATGTCTCACATTAAAATTTAGTGATAAACGCACGAGATGCGCTTGACATTATTTAGACTCAATGATTCAATTTTTGCTTTGATTTTGATTCAATTCAACTTATATTTGTTGGATAATATTATAGGCTTGCATTAGACCTCCACCTCGCCTGATGTTAAGCGATGATGCGGTCTACGATCCGTGACCGTTCAATAACTATGTCCGATAGACTGTTGCTAGTTTCGAAATGTAATTTTATACAGCTTTAGAGGTAGGTAATATCATTAACTAAGCAACATACAGACTAAAACTACATTATATGAAATAATTATCAATTAAAAAAACCGACTTCACAAAATTAGTAAATTATGCAATTTTGGTTATCAAAGTAATAATAATAATGTCATTATAGTAATAAAATTTTCCAGTTATTATGATTTAAAAGCCAAACTACTGAACCGATCTTGATGAAATTTCTATGGGGACAGTCTGAAAGTGTATCCTTTCAACTATGACGGAGCAGAATATATGACGGAGTTCTATGGTAACATATATTAAAAAAAAACACAACCGAATTGAGAACCCCTCCCTTATTGAAGTCGATTAAAAACAGACTGTCCATAGACCGTTGAAGGTATAAAGCTTGTCTAAAGAAAATTCAAATGCTCATGCCCACTATCAATTGGCAGCATGCTGGCGGCATTACCACGCTGAATGGCAATGGTTAGCGTTTTAGACAATCAATATATTAATTCATAGCATCGACAAAAGATTCATAGTAATTGTCTGATAGGCCACAGTATCGAACATATGATCGATCGGACGTACGTGCGGCCCACATCGCGCCCAGTGAGGCACTTGGTGGCGGCGCGCGGAGTCCGTTACGACCGCATTCCGAGCGGAGAGGATGCTCTGTTTAGGGTAGGTTCGGACGAAAACAACCAGGGACGTGGAATGAGTACCTAATTCATTTGAAGTGCTGATCTGCGTTTTTTTTTTAAATAGAATACGTGGCAAACGAGCTATGAAGAGGGCTATGCTCGGGGTATCTCTACGAGATCGAATCAGAAATAAGGAGATCCGTAGACGAACGAAAGTTACCGACATAGCCCACCGGATTAGCAAGTTGAAGTGGCAGTAGGCAGGGCACATAGCACGCAGAATATAGAACAGATGGCCGATGGGGCCGAAAGGTTCTCAAATGGAGACCACGGACCGGTAAGCGCAGCGTAGGACGTCCACCCACAAGATGGACAGACGACCTAAAAGAGACCGCACGAAAACGCTGGATGCAGGCCGCTTCCAACCGGTCTTTTTGGGAATCGATGGGGGAGGCCAGTAGATGTCCCATGTCTGAAATGAAGATGATGATGAGCTACGGGCCACTTGATGGTAAGTGGCCATCAAGTGGCGTTTCTTCTGGGCAAGCGTGCGCCATTGTAGACCGCATCGCGCTTAACATCAGGCGAGTTGGCGGTCAAACGCAAGCCTATTACAGAATTTAAAAAAAAGTAGTCACCGCTGCCTATATATACCTACAACACTCGGGGCTTTGTCAGTGCGTTGCCTACCTTTGAGGACTCTATTCACCCCTCGTTTGAAGCAGTCCAAATTATACTTCGGAGGAAAAACCGAAGGTGGTAAACCATACCACAACTTACAGGTACGTGGCAGAAACAGTCGATTAAATCGAACAGTGCGAGATTTCCACGTATCTATAATGTGTGGATGGCATTTCTAGCTTTCTAGGTTCATTTGCATTTCTAAGTTCGGTGGTAAAACCGGGGTGGAGGGATAAGATCAAACAGTTCATCAAAACATTCCCCGTTATAATATCTGTAGAACAAGCTGAGCGTTCCGGCGCAAGCTCAACGCCTCTAACTTGTCAAATAGGTTCGGGTCATAGACTAAACTATTAGTTTCTAAAGCATACAAGGTTGCACGGAGCGGTGGTATTAAGCCGAAAGGAAGTCATTGTCCACTCATAATTAAGAACAAGTTTTATTAAGGAACTGAATCTTTATATTTTACTAACTGACCCAACAAACATTTCAAAAAACAAAAATCGGTCAAATCAAAAGAATAAAATATATTTTCTGTGGTCAAGTCGGTAATTTTTTGTGTTTTTGCGAGACTAACGCTCGGCAATTGTTTTTAAAATATATATATATATATAGAAGATGGTTTGATTAATCTTTTTATAACAGTTTTTTATTATTGTGAATGTCATCCCCGAGGAATTATAAAGTCTGCAATTATATAAACAGCCGGCATAACGAATATAAACGGGCCAATGTGGTAGGAAGTTGAATCTTTTTGCGGAAAACTGCTCTTAGCTCTTCTTTTTACAATTATGTAATAAAATTATATCACAAAAATAACTGAATACCTTTTTTTTATGATACTGGGTGACGAGTCAAGCGAAGTCGCTCGCCTGATGGCTCTTCACGCTTGCCCATAACAGCTCAACGCCACTCAGAATTGTGAATTTCAACAGTTCAAAACCTTGGATGGCAATGCACAGCGGTGGTCATCCCGAGATATAAGATGTCAAATCTCTGTGTGCCCTGTAATTTCACTGGAAACATTGCCCTTCAACCCGGAACACAGTAGTGTCTGCACACTACTGCTTGGCGGTTGAATAACTGGCAAAGGTGTGGTACTTCCCCAGGCGGACCTTTGCAAAAGATTCCTATCACTACAAAAATAATTTAATAGACAAAAAAAATATATTAGAATTGTGAATTGAATACTAATGTAAGACAAAAAAGTCAAGTGACAGCGACTATCCTATTCCTCGAATCGTTCAAACACAATCAGGTCAATATTAAGCATCATCTGAATTCCGCGGCTCGTTAGATCGGCCTCGACCTTGCTAGGCAACATTGAGCCTTATTATCTCACCGGGCCCACCAGGCCACATTCCTGGTCTAGCGGTGCCGTTAGCTGCCTGTTGGGGGCGGCCCGGCTGGCCGACCTTACGACAGCATGACCTCGACCGGGGAACAGGAAAATAAAGGGAAAGGGGCTATATGCTCAACTTGTGAATGGTTGTTGTATTTGTAACTTTTACGATTTGAACACATTTTAAATGTTTATCAGGGCTTATCGCGGTCACTGGATCGAGCTCTACGATTCGAAGGTCCTTCAAAACTGTTTTTCTGATGAATTTCTAGTGTAATTCCGCTTCTACGTCGCTTCAAGTACAATAAGGAATTTGTGATAAATTTACCTGGTAGATATTTGTTGATAATGTTAATTTTATTGTGTTTAATTTTGCCTAACCTGATATAAAATAGTAATTACATTTGCAGCTTGCAAGTCCGACTCTACGGCATCTTTCCAGCGATATCTAGGCCGGCCAACGGCCACTGGGAAGATGGTTTTCTTGACTTTGAGATCCTCCCCCATACTCAGCAGGTGGCCTGTCCAGTGGAGTCTCTGGGCATTGATATGATACAGTTAAACGATTATTAACGGGATATTTTCCGTGGTAATATTGTGATTATGTGTGTGCTGTGTCGTATAACTGTAGTGAACAGCCGTGATAGTTTAAAACGGTGTTTTAGTATGATATTTGACGGAAATGAGCTCTTCAATCGCCACGTTTTTTCCTGACTCAACAAAAGTTTTAGAATGTCTACTACAGTCAGTACGTACGTATTTTTTAAGTTAAATAAAGAAGTTTTAAAAGTGAATGATATCAGACCTCACCCTAACCCCGCTAACTCTGCGCTCGAACCGTTACTCGATGACCTAACGCGCGGAGAAATCGACCAGCGCCTGCGCCGAAAACGAAAGTACATGCGCATGCTACTCGCCTCTAATTACACTCGACGCGCTAACTGAAACTCTACTAGCCTGCTCATGTTGACGGTCACTTGAATGGAACCGTGTGAGTCAGTACGTGGTAGTCTATCGAATGAAGACAAAAACATTTTTAACCAACTCCAAAAAGGAGGTTCTCGACACCACTGTTTTTTTTGTGTTGGTATGTTACGCTATTTTTAATATATTTCATTTTTTTAAACAGTATAAATATATTTATTTCAGGAATAATATGTACAAAGGTATATTAAATGAAGCAAACACAAAAAAGCCTTAAATAATAAACTGAAACTAAAAATCAAAAACAAGATTTTGTCCGTGTAGTAAAGTACCATTACATATTATTTTTACAATGTTTTAATTCACTTGGAAAGTTTGTTAGTTTGTTAAGGTCAAATCTTGCTGAAGCTGAATTGATACCAGTTCTATCTAACCAATTTTGCTCAAATGTTGCATACATCTTCAATTCTGGTTACAATACAACATGAAAAACCCAATATTGTAATGTTTTCAAAATGCTCCCTAAAGTAAAAATTTAAACATTTAAATAAAAATTAGAGCATCATTTATGTAAGACCTTGATTTTAAAAATGTTTTTTAAACAAAAGCTTCTTCCTTTTACGTAGTTTTGTGGTTCATGAATTTTTTTAAAAGCTTTTTTTTTAGTTTCACTTGTCCCGGTGTCTGTCGTAATCAAATCTTGCAAGTTAAATTTGACCCACTTCCAGTTGTTCGATTGAGCTGAAATTTGGCATACTTGTCCGATGACAATACAATATGGTGACAGCGAGCTGATTTGATGATGGTGACGGTGGACAATGGTACTCCTCGATGGATAATAGTAGACTGGCAGTGTTTGGGCTCATTTTGAAGTTAGTGATCGGAACGGTGTGTTGATCAAACCGGTCCGATCACTAACTTCATAAAAGATTGGTTTGTAAAAGTATTTTTTCAATAAAAATACTTGTTTTTACTCTCTTTCGCACACCTCAGCAGCTAACATATAGAGTCGAATTGAAAACCTCCTTTTTGAAATCGGTTAAAAAGAAACAGAGTATAAACACTGTTTTAAACTATCACGGTTGTTCACTAAAGTTAAATGATTATTTACGGGATATTTACCGTGGTGAGGTTATGGAAGGAGCTCCCGATATTTCGGCGCAGTTACATGCACCATGTTCACGGGAAGACACCCGTGAACATGGTGCATGTAACTGCGCCGAAATATCGGGAGCTCCTTCCACAACCTTACCACGGTAAATATCCCGTAAATAATAATTTAACTTTAAACAGAGTATAGGTAAGTAGTACAGTACTTACCTAAACCCTGACCTTAAAACCTCATTGCTTTCGTTTTTATCCCATTAATTAATATTCATTATAATCAGACAGACAGATCTTCAGTCTCTAATGATATAAATGGACAGGTCAATTGGAGGTAATTGGATGTTTAACTGTCGGCAATACGTCTCATTAATTCGAGAATAACGTGTGCGGTCACGACTCTAGAATATATATATATATATATATGTATATGAATAATACAACTGGTGATTGGAGAGTGGTTTTTATTTATTTAATAAATAGGCTTGCGTTTGGCCGCCAACTCGCCTGATGGAAGTAATGAGGTATCATTAGATTTTTTCTTGTAAGGTTTTTCTTCACACATATTAACTATTTATTTATTTAATACTTTATTGCACACTTACAAATTAATTACAAATGTACAAATGCAGGACTTAATGCTAAACATTTTCTACCAGTCATCCACCAGGTACAACTAAACTATGTATTTAGACTAAGATTTCATACTTATACTTCTAATCTTAGGTATTTAGATCTCTAAAAAATAAAAACAATAATTGAAGTCTATACATTGACATAAATATACATCTTAATAAAAAAAAAACATCTCAGTCAAAAGACGTTTCTGTCGTTACCAAGGAAGTTGCTTCAAGGAGGTTGCATTGTATTCATCCTTCACTGCCAGATAACTAATGTTATAATGAGTAATTTAAGCTAATTTTATTCCGGATATAACGCGAGCAAATCCGCGGATATGTCCCCCGGGACCCGGGTATGTCCTAAAACTGCGACCAGAACCACCGAAGGATGGGCAGCAGCATCCTAATAGTACACGGTGAACGTACTTTGATCCCCAAGCGTTGCGATGCCAAGCGTGGGGATTATGGCAACACCCCTCTCTATGAGGGAGGCCTTTGTCCAACAGTGGAGGTTAATTGGCTGATGATGTGTGATGTGAAATCCGCGGAACGCAGCTAGATATCTATAACATTTAAATACTTTTTATGTTGTTTTAAGTAAAACGTTAAATAGTATTTAAAATATTTATGTAATATGAAATTAATGTTGAGAAATACGATACGAGGTAACGTTTATTCTGTGGACAAAATAACCGGCGAGAAATTAATTCCTCAGTAAACGTTCCAGTTTCTAATACGATGCTATTTCAGCGCTGTTCATGATTTTTTCATTAATTTAGTAACGAATAGTTGTTTGTCCATTCCCGTTTAATAAAATTAAAAAAATTAAACTAAAACATAGTAATAATACCAAATAAGTTAGGTTAATAAGTTGTAATTCGACAAAAACATAAGACATACATAATTCATGAAAAATATGTCCATATAGATACCAACTAAAAAGAAGTACAGTTATATGATTATTTACGGGATATTTACCGTGGTAAGGTTGTGGAAGGAGCTCCCGATATTTCGGCGCAACTGCGCCGAACTGGGCATGTAACTACATGCACCATGTTCACGAGAAGACGAGTGTCGATGAGTCTTCCCGTGAACAGTGATATGAATATCCGTAAGAAGAGCTTAGTAAATATAAAATGGCAGTGAACTATGTAAGTGGGCCTGCAAAATTATCTATATGACTCGTCTTTAAGAAGTGAACTAAACGCAAGTTATGTCCGCCGTAGCATTTTGGAGCGCGTTGATGTCTATTGCTCTAAAATTGTGTAAAGTGAGTTTGTCATCCTAAATGCTAATTTTTGCTATCTTTGACATGCAGTAGTGTAAACTACTGTTTGGTGTGATAACAATTATTGATAGAGTTGAAGTCGCAGTGGGCTGGCCTTGTGTCCCAATGATCTGGCCGTCGCTACGGTTGACGAGTTCTAGACATACGTACTGTAGGTCGCAGCGGCCTGTGTAAGACTGGAATCAGGCTGATGCTGACTCGATCCCATCAGCTACGGACGGCGAGACACATTAAATTTATGACCATGGCAAGGAATCTACTAAAAACTCAGCACAGAGGAAACAGCAAAAACTTTGGAATAAAAAAGCAAAGAAGCAAAAACTTTCAACCCATCGATAGATAAGAATTGAACTGATATATATCCGGTATATATTGGGGTGAGACATTGGGTCGCAGCTTCAACTAGTTGAAGTGGCAATGGGCAGGCCACATCGCTCGAAGAACTGATAATCGGTGACGAAGAAAGGTTCTTCATTGGAGACCGCGAACCGGAAGACGCAGCGTAGGTAGGCCCCCCACTAGATGGACCGACGACATTGTGAGAGTCGCGGGCATCCAATGGATGCAGATGCAGCAGAGAGTGGCAGGCTGTCGTTTAGTATGGAGTTTAAAATAAATAAATATCGGAGACATTATTGCACACAAATGGTCATCTACAGGCCTAGCACGGGCTGTGGACAGATTGTCTTTCCACCGTTTTTATCCCGCTAGAAAGAGACAAACGTATCCATATTCTAGCTCTGTCGCGTCTACGCGTGGATAAAAACGGTGGAAAGACAATTTTTCCACGGCACGCGCTAGGCCTGCTGACCCCAAACTAAACAAAGCTTGTAATATGGCTGCCAGGGACTGATATACGTTCATATATATTTTTAAATACATATTAACACCCACATATAAACAAACATAAATGTCCATCACATGAATAACCCACTCCCCCAAGCGCAGAAGACACGTTCACTACCAAATGAGCCACTGGGGCAGCTAGTTTAAAGGGGGAGGCCTATGTTCAGCGTGGACGTCTTCTGGGTGATGATGAGCAGAATGGAAGGATAGGCCTTAGTCTGTATTTTCCGGCTTCACACATCACACACATCATCAGTCAATTAACGTCCACTGTTGAACAAGGCCTCCCTCATAGAGAGGGATGTTGCATGAATCCCCACGCTTGGCAGGCGGCTTGGGGATCGCAGTACGTTCACCGTGTACTATTAGGACGCTGCTGCCCATCCTCCGGTGGTTCTGGTCGCAGTTTTAGGACATACCCGGGTCCGGGTCCGGTTTCCGGCTTAACAAAGTAGTATTTTTGTTCAGACATTAGTAAGCAGTGTTTTCTGCGACTAATTAGCAATTTGTTTTTCTCTGTCTTAGAAACTATTAACCAAATTGCCTTTCTGTACATATAAAAGAAATGTTGAACACGTGCGGTTGTCGGCAGTTAGACATAAGTCAAGTTTATGCATATCGAGTAGGGTGTCCAGTCAGTCGAGGCGGTGCTTTCCTTTCTCGCGGGTCGACGACCGCGCGAAAGTCTGACGATGACGCGCGTGACGTCACACTCTGCTTTATTGCATTATAACAGAGTTAGATCAACATGGTAATATTTATAAACAGACTGCACTGATGTTACACAGGGTCATAAGGGTGGGGTATGCACTGACTGGAAAAGAGGTAGATATTTTTTTTTACTACGGAACCAATCTATTTTTGTTCCTAAAAGGGTGAATCAAAAAAACACGTCTTAAAAAAAATACGTATGCAAAATTTGCGTACTCAAAACACTAACCCTCTATAATAAATGGAAATGAAAAATATTTATTTACTCCAAATATACATACCATACATAGGTATAAGCAAAGAAAAATACAAGAAAATAAAGTTTTATAGTACATACATTGCAGAGAAGTTTTTGTAAATTTGACGTACATTATAGTCTAAGATCCGGCTGCAGAATTGGTGCGGTCATCGAGTTTTTGCTTAAAACCAAATTTTTACGCATATTTATGATTAGGAGAATATATATTAACCAGGGTGCCAATCAAAATGTGGGCCCTAGTATTTTCAATTAAATTATTGTTAATTAATTTATGGGAAAAAATTTCATTCACTTGGTTTTTAAATAAAATATCGTCTACTTCGCGGCAATAAAGAAAAAAAAAATAGCTTTAATCTGATATATAAATAATAAATATCAGTTATGACCGTAAAATTGTAGCAAAATCTTACCTGTTTACACCTGGCTGCGAAGAGGTGCGGCCGTGGTGGAGAGTCTTTATATATATTGCCGTGAAGTGGACGATATTTTATTTAAAAACCAAGTGACGGCCATATTTTGATTGGCACCCTGGTTGATATATATTCTCCTAATCATAAATATGCGTAAAAATTTGGTTTTAAGCAAAAACTCGATGACCGCACTAATTCTGCAGCCGGATCTCGTACTATTAGCATCCATTTCCTCACTAGGCAAAGTCTGTATCGAGGAATCCTGTATTCAAAAAGTTTTAAATTTTATGATCCTCTGTCGACATAATGATGTAACAAAAGACTAACAATAGACAAGTTTAAAAATAAACAAACAATAAGCATAAAGATGTCTAGTGCTTGGAAAATGTGACTAAATAGTTATTATTTAATTGATTCCAGGTTTGCTGGACACGCTAGACCAGCAGGCGGAGTCGAAGGACTGCCCGGGCGTGTGCATGAACTCGCTTGCCTCCATGATGTGTCCGCAAGTGTTGGACGACGTCACCTGCCCCAGCGCCAACATGAAGTGCTGCGCTGACGACCCTCAGAGTAAGTACAACTAGCTTAGTGTGCTGTTAGAGTCCACATCATCAGCCTTTAACAGTCCACTGCTGAAGATAGGTCTCTCCCAATGCACGCCACTGAACTCGGTCGGCATTTCTTTGCATCCAGTTGTTACCCGCCGTATTACGCAGGTCGTCACTTCACCTGGCCGCAGGGTGTCCTACACTACGTTTACCTAAACGTGGTCTCCACTCCAGAACTCGTCTACCCCATCGGTTATCGGTTCTTCGGACAATGTGGCCGGCCCACTGCCACTTCAGCTTACTAATCCGTCGGCTATAAGCTTATATATAAGCTTTGGTTCTATGTCGGATACTTTGTTCCGAATTTTGTCCCGTATATAAACTTCGAGCATAGCTCTCTCCATAGCTCGCTGAGCGACTTTAAACTTGTGGACCACCTTAACCGTGTGTCCACGTCTCGGCTAGGAGACACTGATTGAAGACCTTTGTCTTGAGACACTGTGGTATGGACGACGTGAAGACTTCACGGAGCTTACCAAATGCTGCCCATCCCAGCTGAATTCTTCTATTGGCGTCTTTTTCGAAGTTCAGGTTCAGGCGAGGTTGGCTTAGAGCAAGAATCAGCAGTCGGAGACGAAAGACTGCCCGGGCGAATATTTCTCTGCTTAGGAAACGACAATTGCATTTCATTACAATTTACTGAACAAGCTCTGCCTTGTTAAGACTACATTGATTAAACAACTGGTGTAATAACGTAAGTGAATCGATGTGTATGATTCCACATAACCTGACTGCATCCTAATGCAGTCAAATACTGAAAAAAATAAGAACGCTCGTCTACATCGCATTACTCATCATGAAGTGAGCATGAAGTTGCTCACGGTGCTCAGATACTGACAATGATAAACCATCTGTAGAAATATGAATGCTTTTTACTATATCAATTAGCTGCGTTTCATCTTCAATTCGCCTGATTTTATATACCTAAGCGACATCGTTCCAGAAGGTAGAGCACGCAGATATTTTTTTTGTTGAATACGCAGTTATATAAAAAAACTTTAAAAGTGTTATTTTGTTGGCAAAGTACATTCGTGCAATATAAGTTTGATTTTTAAATTACGTATTTGTATATGTAACTATATCACTTTAATTTTTCAACACTAATAACTCTGTTGCTTTCAGGCAACGAGACGGAGCCATCGACCCGGCGGCCGTACACTACCCCTGACCCAGAAGAGGAAGAGGAAGAAGAAGAAGAGGACCATGAAACCACCACCAGCTTGCCAGACAATTACAAAAAAAGTGGTAATTATTAGGTACACTCATTACGTATTAGGATTACTTTACTCAATAATCAATAGATTAAGGTGGTAAGAGGTCGAATCTGGGGGGTGGAACGCGCTATTTACAATGAGATGGGCGACTAGGAATCTATTAATGGGAAAACCTAACCTACCTCTACACTTATAAAAATATATAAAAATAGGGATAAAGTGTAAACAAGTTATATTCCTAAACTCGGTCCAAGTATTTATTTGCTCCTGCAATAACATTGTAAAAAGCCGAATGACAACTGATTTTGGATCATTTGCGCTCGGTTTTTGACCATAGGACTGTATAGCAGAACCCGATATCAGTGAAATATGCATGTTATTGCACCTGTCAGAGCAAATTAATTAATGAGTTATTGAATTGGTATACACAAAATATAACACATATTTCATTCAAATATGTGACGTGATCACTGAACACCTAGTCGCTCAGTATGCGCAGAGACGGTGGGTCTCTTTGTCTCTTTTATCGCATTTACAACGGGGAATGTTCTGAAGAACTGTTCGATCTGATGCCGGCATCGCGGTTCTTTCATCGCACCAACCGCAACCACCGCCTGAAAATTCATCCACATATCATAGATCGGTGGAAATCGCACACTGTGCGTTTTACGCGTTATTTTTTTTTGCCTCACACCTGCAATTTGTGGAATGAGCTCCCCTCCTGCGGCATTTCCGAGTAGCTTTAATATGGAGTTCTTCAAAAGGCTGTTATAGAGTCTTTAAGAGTCTACAACGTATCTGTGATGCCCCTGGTGTTGCAGGTATCCATAGGCGACAGTGCTCGCTTACCATAAGGCGGCCCGTCTTCTTGTTTGCCACCTATGGCATTAAAAAAAACGTTCAATGAAGTCGTACGTAATATATATAGATCGTTAGAACTGTCAAATTTAGTTTTGTTTAGATAATATTACAAAAGTTTGTATGTATGGTTGCCTGGATTGATGGAATAATAATATAATCTGACCCCAAACTAAGCAAAGCTATGGCTGCCAGAGACTGATATACGTACAAATATATTTTTAAATACATACTTAAATAGATATTAACACCCAGACATAGAACAAACACAAATGTTCATCACATAAATGTTTGCTCTAGGTGGGAATCGAACCCACGCCCCAAGCGCAGAAGGCCGGTTCACTACCAACTGAGCTACAGGGGCAGTTAAAATTAACAACCGGGTTTTTATCCTGAAATAGTAACGATAGAGGATAGAGGCGGTGAGGCGCCTCTAGTACTTTTGTAGCAATTTTTGGCTCGATTCTTTGTTATGATAGTTAAAGTGAAATCATTTAAGTTAATATATTATATCTTTTGTTTGAATAGCGTGTAAATAAATAATAATAAATAATTAAAAAGTGATATGAGTTCCCCGTCCTCCAGGTAACATCGCGTGTCCCGACACTTGCGTTTTCTCTCACCTGACGCAGTACTGCGACGCGTACCTGACGTCGCGCGACCTGTGCGTGCCTGGCATGGTGTGCTGCGTGTCGCGCGACAAGTACGCCGGCCGACCCTCGCCCGACCTAGTCATACCCAACGAGAAGAAACATTCCACCAAGAAACCCACCACTGCTGTATGTATCAACCATCTGTTCACTACTGAGGGGCAGGGGCAGTCAGTTCTAATAGAATCACGGGCATGATTGCGAATCAATAAAATAATTCTCGCAGTTAAAATAAAAAAAACAGGCTTTAAAATCGCTAATCCTGAAGATCTTGTTAAGGATAATGGGTCAAACTATTTAAATTATTGCATTGTCATCGGTCCTTGATAAGTGTGCTAAGTTTCAAATCAATCCGTCGTTTTGAAAGGAGTGAAAATCACGTTCAAATATTCCGAAAACCGATGGGGATGAAAGGTTCTTGAGTGGAGATCACGAACCGGAAGACGCACCGTAGGTAGGCCTCCCACTAGATGGACCGACGACATTGTGATAGTCGCGGGCATCCTGTGGATGCAGATGGCAGGGTGTCGTTCAGTGTGGAGGTTAAAGGGGGATGCCTATGTTCAGCAGTGGACGTCTTCTGGCTGATAATGATGATGAATAAACTTATTGAATACGAATGTAATAAGATTAATAAATAAGTCTATGGTTCTTGAGTAAATATGACAATACTTGATTGTTAATAATTATGTCATTTCTGGGTATTATTAGCATGGAACACTATGATTATTAGACTGTTTATCTGGTATAAAAGTCCAAAATTTTCGATAACTCTGAAATTTTATTGTAGTCTTTATATCTTTGTAATTTTATTTTAGGAACACAAATAGGCTAACACTAAATTTATAAGTTTAGGTAAAGAAAGCACGCCCAGGCGGCTAAAAAAGTGGCGCAATGATCGGCGTTTGTCACTTTGATTGCCGTGAGCTAGTGAAATGGATAAGTTGATTAGAATCTAATTACCCGATTCAAAATTACTTATTTATATAGAACTGTTCTCAACGATAGCGCACCGCGCCTCGTTCACAAAATGTTCTCTTCTATCTTCTCTCTCTCAATCGATTCGGCAAACTAGCCGATGGGCAGCCTAGCTTAAAAAAACGCATTCTGAGTAACAATAGTAACAGTAACAAACTTACAAAATATGTTTCTTTATTATTTCCAGCTAGTAACAACAACTCCTCGTCCGAAGCGAGGTCACAAGTGCCGCGGCGACTGCATCGGGGGGCTGTTCTCGCTGCTGTGTGACAACGTGGACAAGGACGCGTTCTGTCCCGACGAGGGCTCGTGCTGCCTCACGGAGACCAAGGCGGAGACCACCACCGCCCGTCCTTCGCCACGACCTACCACCACTAAGGCTGTAAGTTATAGTGTAGGTAGTATATTTTCGATCACTGCGATTTCGCGGTCACCAACGTACCTACTGCAAGAGAATTGAAGTTCGAGCTACTTAATCATAGCTGGGTTGGGCTGGCTAGACTTTCTGGGCTATAATCAATGTTTATTAATTTTGGTAGACGGTTAAAAAATTCTTTGACCAGCATGGTGATTAAACCCAAAACCATTCGGGTAAACGCCTTCATTGCTCTTTAGTTATTATTACTTCGAATAAATGGTAAAAACTGGTAAAATTGCAGAACACATATCATTGCATGCTTACATCAGTTCCCGGAGGATGCATCTGTTCGCTTCTTTGACCTCTCCCAAGTTCATTCCAGCTTGCACTTACACTTACCTAATTAAAAATTCACCTTAGTACTTTAATTATTCCACAGCCCGTAAGCTGGCTGAACTCCATCGAATCAAAGCCAACGCGCAAGTGCCGCGGGGAGTGCATGTCGGGGCTCTTCTCGATTCTCTGTGAGAACGTGGACCAGGGAGGATATTGTCCTGATGAAGGCACCTGCTGCATGACCGAGAAGGCTTCCACCAGGAGACCTCCCAGTAGGACCACCACGCCGAAACCTCCTGTAAGTGTGGTGCATCTTTCAGGATTATGTTTTTGATCACAACTGTAATTGCTCTATAAAATAGCTTTTGGCAATACCACTATTAATTCGAACAAACCATTAAACAACTGTTTTGAAATTTTGCTAAATGACGAAGCAATAAATCAAACACCGATATTTAGGACGACCATTCTCGCAACGCTCAAGTGAAAGAAATAAAACGCTAAAAATAAAAAATCTATCTTCTGAAAGGTGTGTCATCATTGTTCTTAAAGTTTGCATTCACAAGAAAGAGACAAGAACAAGGGTCTTTAAGCATTTATAAGAAACAATTTGCTGCCTAAAAGGGAGTTCTCACAGTAGTTCAATATTCGGTATAGTCGAGCCGAAGGGTACGCGACCATACATTGGGTGGTCACCATTTTTATTTGTGATGGGATGGTCGATCGCGCAGCCCAACGCCATCTATCAACTCCTAGCTTATGTGTTGTGTTTCCAGCCGCCATTGCCGCGGTGCCGCGGGTACTGTATGCACCACATCATGGCTGCGTTCTGCAAGCCACCCGCCGTGCGCGTGCATAACACGCAGTGCAAGCTCAGCGCCTCTTTCTGCTGCGATAACACTAAGTAAGATCTAAAAACTTTGAGATATTTTTGCGAAACATGGTACTAACTAATTGTTATTCTATGTCTTTGAAAGTCTAGCAAGCCTCACAGCTAAAGGCCTCTCTCTCTACCTGACTATGAATCCCACATGGTGGAGGGGTCAGCCTACCTTACTTTACTCCTCCACTTCCCGCTATCTTCGACATTCTTCGGAAACATCACACTGTCATATTCTTTAGCAAGTTATCTTTCCTTATCTTGGGTGTGCATCTAGATCTTTGACCTGGAATAAAAAGTTCCCTACGTAGTCGTGTGGTCTACTATTTACGTGACCATACCATCACAGGCTACTCTCCCTCGTCTTGTTGAGACTGATCTGCGTCCTTATTTTGTCTAACCTCTTTATTTCGGCAACTTAGGCGGTATGAACGTTTTTCTGAGTGTGCCAGGCCTGGTACGAGCTAATTTAAAAGTCTGTAACTAGCAATGAAATGGTGTTTTACAGCGTGCCTCCACGCAAGGCCACCACCACTACAACGACGACGACAGCCGCGCCTGTGGACCCGCGCCCCGACTGCCCCGGCTCCTGCATCGTGCCACTGCTCTCCACATTCACCTGCTTCCGTTAGTATCATGCTCTCTACGTTTAGCTAAAGACTCCGGGGTAGAGAAGCTTAGTATGTCCGTAAATGATTGGATGACATTAAGGAGTGGACCAGATTTATCTACTCAGCATCTAAAGACTAATCTAAGGACCAATGGATTGCAAAGTTTGCAATTTCCAAACTTGAAGGCAGCCATCTGCATTGAATTAGAGGTTGACTTTTGAAAGTCAATTGGCATCGATTGGCTCTCAAGAAAGTCGACGTACTATTATAGGTAGGCCTTTGTCAAGGAAGTAAAAATAAAGATGAGGCATGTATGTAGCTACTCTGGCCACAAGCAAACCCAGAGGAAAATAAAAATAAATGTATACTAGCTATTCTGACTTCTGAGCTCTATAGAAGAAAAAATACCTCTACCTACAGTTAACAGCAATTCTTTTTGTTTCTTTTGTCAGATAACGCAGAAATAACCGACGTATTCAAATGTAAGAAGGCTGGCACACAATGTTGCGCTCCCAAGTCGAAAGTCCAGGAGGCGACAGGAACCCGCCCTGAGCCAGCCACGCCTGCTCCCCCACCCGCCCAAGACAAGCTCTCGCACTACACGCCCTACACCACGGCTCTGCTGCCGCACACTACCCCCGTGTGTGAGTACACTCCATATACTACGAGTACAGTAGGCGAGGGGCATATGCCCTGAACCATACCATAGCTAGCTACCATCCATACCTACTGGTGGAAATTCTCAAGAGTTTTTGGCCTACACAGTTTTAACGTTACTCATATTTTTTAGTCTTATTTGATTTAAAGTCCTTATCCGGCGTTTCATAGCTGCAATAACATTGTAAAAACCTGAATGGAAACCAGGAACGTAAGACTGTAACAGATACCTGACATATTGTACTTCACCATCATAATTACAGCCATATGACGTCCACTTCTGGACATATGCCTCCCCCATTGATCTCTAAAAGGGCCGGTTGGAAGCGGCCTGCATCCAGCGTTTTCCTGTTGTCTCCTGTAGGTCGTCTGTCCATCTTGTGGGTACAAGTATTTAAGTGAATAAAAGAAAATGTTTTCATTCCCCCCAGGATCTGTTAGAAGACCCCCCAGGATCTGTTAGAAGATCCCCCCAGGATCTGTTAGAAGATCGGTTAGATTCTCTCCAAATAATCATTCAGTTCAACAACCTACTAGGGCCCCAGGGCACACCCCTTCTGGGGTGCCAGGGCAAGTCTAATCCCCCACTCCCGGCGACGGTCCAAGCCGAGGCTCGTACCTCCGAGGTGCCCTTGCGCTTGTCGCCCAAAATCTAAACCATGTTGGCCCAACGCCCTCTGCGTTCACCAACTAGTCCGGTCAAGCTGTAGAGGCCGCAAGGCCAACAGCAATAAGTCACATTAGAAAAAAAAAAAAATGTTTTCATTCGTCTTTCTACAACGTTATTGGTGCCGTCAAGGCAGATAAATATGGCCGAGATGTGATTAACTCACAGCTATAAATATATTTTCAGTGACTTACGAGCCTGATTACGGAATGAATTACTCTACGAAATCGCCCGAGAAGTACAACAGATACGTCTGCGGCGTTAAAGGTAAGATTTTTGTAGTAAAACGCTAGTGAGTTTATATCTTTTAGTTCTTCATGTGTTACAAAATCCACCATCAAAGTAGCGTGAAGGTGACCAATTAAATTTAACGAAATCCTCACATCGACGTCAGAATTTAATAAGATTGAATCTCGAATTCAAAAAATAAATCTTTGTTGTTTGAATTGGTCTTAATCTAATGTACATTAAGGCTGCTGCCGGCTGGCTTAAGATGTCCAGAAGTGTGGTGCACGTTCACTACACGCTACTCGCGTCCTTATGCCCTTTAACACTTCCAGTCTGGAGCTTAGGTTCTTAGCTCTTCCGGTTTCCATCCTTAGACGGCCAGTCAAAGTAAGCCAGGAGTCGGGGTCTCATTTTACCACATGGAATCGGGGTACACGATGATGTCACTCACCGACGGCTCGCCTCAAAGCGAATTATTATTATTATTACAAGAATTATCACTCCATTTCACCCCTTTAGTGGTTGAATATCGCAAATTTCCTTCTTATCGGACGTCTACACCGTAAAAGGAAACGACTGCAAATTTTATATTTTTATCGTCAGTAGTTTAGGCTATGCCTTGATCTTATGAGTTAGGAGTTTGCATTTATTATAAATAGACTAGTCGTTGCCCGCGACTTCGTACACGTAGACCTTTACCTAAACTTTCAACCTTGTTTTGGTCCTTTTAATTCGACCTTTTCGCAAAATCCTTTTTTATGATGAGTCAGGGAGTGAATTCGCTTTTATATATAGATATTGTAATAGTGTTGTGATGTGTTGTGGTGCAGGCACGACAGGGCGGGCGGCCCGGCGGCTGGGGCGCGTGATGGGCGGGGAGGACGGCGAGCGCGGCGAGTGGTGCTGGCAGGTGGCGCTCATCAACCAGAACAACCAGTACCTGTGCGGCGCCGCCCTCATCGGCACGCAGTGGGTGCTCACCGCCGCGCATTGTGTCACCAAGTCAGTACAACTTAACTACCTTATACAGTGTAAACTTCATATAGGGACACTCGTTTTAATTACATAATAACTAATATATAAAATGATCGAAAACCACGTCAGTTTCCATACTAAAATTGAATACCTAGAAATTGCGTTTCTGCCTATCGCGTAATCTCTGTCTATCGCGCGACAGGTTCGCCTAGACGGGTCCCGTCACGTACTTATACGATTCATAGCTAAAGTGCGAAGTGCAGTAGGCCTGCTAGTACTTAGAAACCACAAGTATTGATTGTGAAATGTTCTCTCGTCTGGCAGCATGGTGCGGCTGCAGGAGACGACGTACGTCCGCGTGGGAGACCACGACCTGACCCGCAAGTACGGCTCCCCGGGTGCGCAGACGCTGAAGGTGCTCACCACCTACATCCATCACAACCACAACAGCCAGACTCTGGACAACGACATCGCGCTGCTCAAGCTTGGGGGGAAGGTAACACACATCACTCTTACTTATTGACAACTCGGTTTACAATTTTTAACCGACTTCCAAAAAGGAGGTACTCATTTTCACTGTTTTTTATGATTGTTACCTCAGAACTTTCGACTGGGTGAACCGATTTTGATGATTCTTTTTTTATTTGAAAGCCTGTACTTTCCGTGTGGTCTCATTTTAATTTGGTCCAGTTCTGACATTTTCATGAAGTCTATTTTTATATTAATAATTATTGTATTTTATACGAAATAAAATTAAATGTATTTTTATTTGACAATAAGTTCACACTATTATAAAACCTTCGTTTGTGTGTCTATGTTTGTTTTGTGTACATTCGACTCCGTTACAACGCCGTACGCCGACGTACGCGCGTTCCCGTTCGGTGGGTACGCTGCCAACTGACAGTAGGCGGAGTATTGGATTGTCTTTAGTTAGATCTTCAACGGTCTATGGGCAAGGCAGACGTGTAGTGTTAACATGTATTTTTAACCGACTTCCAAAAAGGAGGAGGCTCAATTCGATAGTTTTTTTTTATGTTTGTTACCTCAGATTATTCGACTGGGTGAACCGATTTTGATGATTCTTTTTTTATTTGAAGCTGGTGCTTCCTGTGTGGACCCATCCAATTTGTTCCAATTCTGACATTTTTATGAAATCGTTTTTTTATATTAATAATTATAATTGATTCTTTACTTTCTTTATTGTTCATGTGGACATAAAATCCGAAGGTATGAATAATACTTTTCGAATAATAGAATAAGTTTATTGCTTAAAAAAACTGACAACGATATATTTGGCAGATCTTTTTTCGTGTTCATTTTTTTAAACTAAATTATTATTGTTTTAAAATTTAATGTAACAAGATAAACGTCTCTGTTAGTTCTTAATTTTTTTTTATTTACGTTCATAACCAAAGTATATTTGAAGAGCGAGTTGTTTCCCCTGCAGGTGGAGCTGAAGGAAGGCGTGTGCCTGGTGTGTCTGCCAGCGAGAGACGTGAGCCACGCGCCCGGCAAGCGGTGCACCGTCACCGGCTACGGGTACATGGGAGAAAGTAAGTACTAACATTACCCTTCTGTGGCCAAATGTATGAAAAATTCAGTTTCCTTTCACGTCCGATAGAGGCGCTGTTATATTTTTCATACATTTTGCTATCGTTTACGTAACGATAACTTTTCGCAAGTGCTCGTACTAAGGCCACTGATTAGGACCACAATTTTAAGTTACTTCTGCGTCATATTACCTAATAAATACGAAATAGTGTTTTTTTTTACATTGGACTAGTCTAGCGTCTAGTCTAGTCGGCGGCAGTATACGGTCATAGACGTAGATGAGGTGAGGACATAGCCAGGATTTCTTGAGGGGAGGGGGGCAGTTGGGCGCAACGATATTTAAAATTGTTTTCTAAGGGTGTATTCACGTAGGAAGCAGGTTACCAGCGCCGATCTACCAGTGCTTATCGGTACTGGTCCGCCCTGATAACCGCTACATAAAGCAAGCGGGTATAATCAGAGTCTCATTCAGCAACAAATGGCGGTCTACCAGCGCTGACAGGAGCGGGTCGGTACTTGTCGATGCCGTTCGGCACTTATCGGTGCTGGTTCGCCACAAAGTATAGAGATTCTACGCCGACTACCTGCGCGGACCAGTTCCGATAAGCACAGGTAGATCGGCGCTGGTAACCTGCTTCCTACGTGAATACGCCCTTAGGTTGGGAAGTTCTTTGAACGAGCGCTTACCACCTCTCCTGATCGTCTGCCCTCCCCTGCCCGCCCTTGGACGTAGGATTTGAATCCTTGGTCACAGGATACATAAAGTACAAGTACAAAAGGTTCACTCAGCAAAAGCATTTAAATAAGTAGCGACTCTTACTACCACACAATAAAGTGTAATTCAGGACGTGCGAGCGCTAACTACCTACAGCTATATTAACCTAGAAGTTGCCTCTCTGTCTTTCGCATAACTCTTGTCGCGTTATCTCTGTCTATCACGCGGCAGCGGACACGGCAAGTCCGACCTGTCGACTACTTGTAGCTTCATACCTAAAGTGCGGAGTGCGCCAGGGCTGCCTTGGTTTACAAATTGATAAACAATAACACGCGAATTACTTCCCCAGCGGGCCCGATCCCCCTCCGAGTGCGTGAGGCCGAGCTGCCCATCGTGAGCGACGCAGAGTGCATCCGCAAGGTGAACGCGGTCACAGAGAAGATATTCATCTTACCAGCCAGCTCCTTCTGCGCTGGAGGGGAGGAGGGGAATGACGCTTGTCAGGTACTTATGGTACACATGTGGCGTCTAGTAGGAAGGCGCCACATATTTTACCTTCTATATGATTTGTACTGACCTTCTGTCAGACGACCTAAAAGAGACCACAGGGAAACGCTGGATGCAGGCCGCTTCCAACCGGCTCTTTTGGAGATCGATGGGGAGGCCTATGTCCAGTAGTGGACGTCCTATTGCTGAAATGATGATGATAAAAAAATCTGTAAATTGTCTGTTGTTTTTGTTCGTGGTTTACTAGCGACCCGCCTCAGCTTCACACGGGTGTAAGTTTCATTATATATATTTATATAAACCTTTCGTAACAAATTATCTAACTGATGGTGAAAACCGCAGCGTGGTTTAGGAGTTAGCGGATATACAGACAGACGAACGCGGAAAGCGACTTTATTTTATACTAAGTGTGTAGAGATAGAGAAGAGAAGAGATATTCACAGCGACTTTATTTTATACTATGTAGATATATTAACTCACTCTGTGAGGTTTATGATTCCTATGGGCGTAAGCTCGCTCGACTTTTAGTTCAAGTGTTATGAGACATGTAAATCTATGGCGGAGGACTATTTTACTACCAATGTGTAGTCAAAAGATGTAAAATTATACAACTGTGGGATTAGTACGAGAACTTGCGAAAAAGTTATCGTTACGTAAACGATAGTAAATGTATGAAAAATTCAGTTTCCGTTCACGTCCAATAGAGGCGCTGTTTAATTTTTCATACATTTTGCTATCGTTTACGTAACGATAACTTTTTCGCAAGTGCTCGTACTAAGGCCACTGAAATACCCGTCAAACGGTCACTCACCAAGTCCACGAAGTTGACTCATGTCATGGGCACAATGATCTACAACAGACTTCCCGAGGATGTAGTTGAGGCGTCTAACTTGTCTATATTCAAAGCAAGGTTAGACTCTTAAAAGTAACATCCTAAATGTATTTAATTATTATTCGTTTTTACTTAGGTACTAAGTATTCTTTATTGACATTTTATATTTTCTTTACTTCTGACATAATTATACTGATCGTATGAATATACAATATGATTATACAAGTTGACTGAATTTAAATGAAGAAAGCGCCACTACCTGGTAGCTACGCCCCGACTACCGTATCCCCTTGAAGGCCTAAGCACACATGTACCTACACTCAATGGAGAGTACTTTGTCGAAAAATTGCAATTCACATTTTCGTTCATGGCGCTCGCTTCGTCATCGTGGCGGTTTATTTGACGCGAGGTTGGCGCTCGCTTCGTCATCGTGGCGGTTTATTTGACGCGAGGTTGGCGCTCGCTTCGTCATCGTGGCGGTTTATTTGACGCGAGGTTGGCGCTCGCTTCGTCATCGTGGCGGTTTATTTGACGCGAGGTTGGCGCTCGCGTTGTCATCATGGCGGTTTATTTGACGCGAGGTTTGTTTGTCTATGTGCAGTAGTAAAAAGTAAAAACAAAAACCTACACGTGAATGTTTCCTTGAAGTTTCTTCCCGTGTAGTTTTTTTCGTAAAAAAGTGGTGTTATCTTTTTGCAAAAGCTTCATAATAATGTTTTATCCGCAGGGTGACGGCGGCGGTCCCCTAGTGTGCCAGGACGATGGATTCTACGAACTAGTCGGTCTCGTGTCCTGGGGCTTCGGTTGCGGCCGGCAGGACGTGCCCGGAGTCTACAGCAAGGTGTCCGCGTTCATCGGCTGGATCAACCAGATCATATCTGTTAATAACCTATAGCGGGACCACGGTGGTGCTGGTACCGCTCCACGGAACCCTTGTTCACATGTCGGAAACATTACGAATCAGAAAAAAACGTAAATCAAAGTAAACTCCCAAACAAATACGCTCACATTGACCTTTTTAGTGTTGATGTGGCAATGGTCACTTTTATAGTGCGAACTACTAGTCTGTGGAATGCGCTGCCTGAATGGGTGTTCCCCGATAGTTACAATCTGGGTGTCTTCAAATCTCGAGTGAATCGGTTTCTTCTAGGCAAGCGTGCTCCATCGTAGACCGCATCATCGCTTAACATTAGGCGAGTTGGCGGTCCAATGCAAGCCTATTACTGAATATAAAAAAATTGCGTTCAAATTAATGAACATCAGTTAACATACTAAAGAATCGGAAGTTTCAAGATAAAAGTGTACTTATTAGAAACGTTATAAAAGTGTACTTATTAGAAACGTTAAAACTTGTACTCTGCTGCAACACATACGGAACGAACTAAATATGTATTTTGTAGCGCATTCCATGGACTAGCAGTTCACCCATAACAAGTGGAATCAAAGCGCTTTGTACAGCTTTTCAGAATATCAACCATAATGCTGTGATGATTTTTCGTGCCCATGGCATGGCAGAAGAAAAAAACTACACTATAATAAAATATAATGATATATAAAGAAAACAATCAGTGTCTAATGGGACCGTATTAGCATTAATGCCTAATTAATTAATTATTATTTATTAATTAATTAGTCGAGGACTATCAGAAAAAAAAACAATGAGCTTTTGTTTGGGTGCTTACATTGAATTGCAGTAAAGATGGCGGTAGTCACCTAATCGCTTCCAATGCTATAATGCTAATTGGAATTTTAATTACTTCGGTAATTTCAGTTCGAATGAGAGAAAAATTACCTAATTCCATATAGTAAAGTGTAAAGGCGATGTAGGAAGTTTATCAGATCTGACGGTTTCCGACACTCTTGAATTTTCCAGATGTTGTATTTTACAAGTCCCTTTGAAAAGAAAGAAAAAAGAAGAAGAAGGAAAGAAGAGGGAAAAGATTAGTAATACTTGTATGATGAGCTCAGAATCGCGCACCTTTTCTGGTCTCCACTGGGTCGAGCTATCTTGTTTATAAAACAGAAAGTCAGAATAGTCTAAATGCCACCGCGCGACTACTTTTGAGATTAAACATGAGAATTTTGTGTTTGGTCTAAAAATGTACACAACGGGATTATTATGGATCCGACAACCGATGGGGAAGAAAGGTTCTTGAGTGGAGACCACGAACCGGAAGACGCAGCGTAGGTAGGCCTCCCACTAGATGGACCGACGACATTGTGAGAGTCGCGGGCATCCAGTGGATGCAGATGGCAGGTTGTCGTCAATGTGGAGGTTACAGGAGGCGGCTTATGTTCAGTTCAGCAGTGGACATATTCTGGCTGATGATAATTATGGATGCCTGTTCGAATTATACTCGCACTACGCGCGTATAGCACGTGATAGCAAACACAATCCGAATCACGTACGGACATACATAATAAGCTCGCTGGATTGTATTTCCGATCAGTAATCCACCATTTTTGATCACATTTGCGTTAAAGTCACTAAAAGACACTTTATACAAAACAGCAGCGCGCAAAATTTTTAATAGCAAGTTCTAGGAGACATCATTAGATCCAAAAAATCAGAATGGATAAATTTTTAAAGTCATATCAAACTCTTTGCGTAAACCTCTTTCTGCGGGAGTTATTGAAGATCTTGAGTCCTACAAAGTTTGTAAGATTTAGCTGTATGTATTTTAATTTACCTGCCATTGTTTTCTTGATATACCATAAAATAAACAGAAATCCTAAATTTAAACATCAAAATTAACTGTTACATAAAGCATTCATAACTTATTTGAATTAGTTATTATCGAATTGATGCATATCAGTTTTCGAAAAGCTTTTAGCTTTCGTGGTATCTTCTCTTTGACTATAAAAAAATAAAAAAATTACGTTGACATTGTTGTACCATTCCCTAATAACAGTACATTAAAATCTCCATCTCTTTTCATCTTAATATGTCAGAAAAAGATGGTTACTGTTTTAAAGCTAGTTAGCAAATGGTACTTACATATTGGACCCAATTTTTAAACAAAAAGTTTGCTATTTTAAAATTGTGTTTATGGCAAATCATATGCTTCAAAATGTAAATACTTCTTGTACTTAGTTAAGCTTAATTTATTATAGGTTTTAATTAAAAGTTTTTATGTTGGCATTTATACGTACTTCCCACCATTCTGTTTTCTATCTTACGTTTCAATTTTTCAAAAAGCATCGTAAAGTTTATATAATTCTAACAAGATATAGAAATCAGGCATTTATCATGGGGATTATTATTTAATTATTTATTTATTAGTGTTAGAACCAAAAACCAAACAATAACTATTATATAAACAATACACACATAGTTCTTAAGGTATATGTTTTAGAATGAAAGGCTATGGAGTTGAAATGAAGTAATCTATTTTTTCGTTTATTTCGGAGCCATAATTGTATGTCAAATTATAATTTAGGTATTTCTTGCTCTCTTTGTGGAGAGTTGTAAATAGACGAGACCTGTTCAGATCGACTTTGATGGCGTTAGTACATAGGGTTCTTCAAAAGGCGAGTTAATAGAGTCATAAAGGGTCGGCAACGTATTTGTGATGCATCTGGTGTTACAAGTATCCATAGGCGACGGTGACTGCATACCGTCAGGCGGCCCGTTTGCTGTTTGCCACATGGCATAAAAAAAAAAAAAATGTTTAACTATTCCCGCACTTGTATTGTCAAATCTACACGCTCTCTTGTCGGCCATTTTGTACCGAGTTGGTGGATTTCTTTGCAATCAAGATAGAAGCGTGAAAAGTACTCGCATGTTCTAATGACAGAAATATAGTAAATTAAATGGCTTAAATGCAAGAAAATGACTTTGTTTAATGAGTAGACATTAATTATACCTATATTTATCGAAGTCAGTCTGAACGATGTCTGAAATACTCTTGTGTAAAGTACTTTTATGTCTGTTTGCTAATAAAATCTTAGAAAAAAGATCTTTTCATTTTCTTTTCTACCTTCCTTATTGTCCTCGTAGTAGAGGAGACGTGGAAGATCGACCTTCACCGATCTGATAACCAGATGAGACGTATTTTTTATCAAATATATCTATGATAACTTGCCTATCAAAAAGTGTTCATAGCAAGTTTTTAGCTTGGCAATAATATTTTATGTACAATTTTTGTAGGCAAGCCTATATTATTATTGGTTTTGTAATTAAAATATCTAACTTATGATATCAATTTCGATTGGTTAGCAAATCGGTGTAGTTACCTATATTGACTTACCTGTTCACATTTGCTTGCCAGGTAGCCATAGATAGAAATGAGTATGCAAGCCTATCTAGGCATATTCTGTGTGTTAAAAAGTAAAAACTATCAGTTGAGATAAAACTCATTCGGTTATCAAAAGAGTTGAAGGTGATGTTTTTTTTTTATTAAAACTAATTAAATTAAAAATAGCTATGAACACTTTTTGATAAGCAAGTTATCATAGGCATATTTGTTTATAAATATTATTTGATAAAACTCTCATCTGGTTATCAGATCGGTGAAGGTCGATCTTCACCGGCTCTTAGACTATCACATGTTACTCTTCGGGGTAATTTATGTAAATAGTATTTGTTAAATAAAAGATAATTATGTAACTTTAAAATTAATTTATTTTATAGAGATATAGTTAGCACACATTATTCTAGATAAAAAGGTTAGGAATAATAAGATTATTCTAGATACCCATCTAAAACTAGAAGGTTCTGTCAAGCGCAGAAGAATGACCAAGCACTATTTATCGATGATAATTATTAATATAAGACAGTAATAATAGACGCAGCAACAGACATATTTGAACACTAATAAAAAAAACTAGTCATGGAAACTAAATTAATCAAAGTGTTTTAAATTAGCCATTAATATCGGGTCTTTCCAAAGTCCTATCGCGTTTCGGTGGTAATTTACATGGATAGACTCCATTTAAAAGTTATATAATTTCTTAACTTATTTATTCAAAATTATATTTTATAATGCTTTAATATAAAGGCCTTATAACTAGTAACACGTTTTACAATACATAAATTACTAGCGCCCTGCCCTGGCTTCACTTTTAAATTTTACATTTATTGAATATTGAAGGTGCCTTCTGTTTGTTTTGAATCTGTTTGTGTGCAAGAAAGTTCAGTTATTTTCTGAACTTTTTTGCTGATTTTCTTCCAGACCTGGCTACCAAACGTGGATATCCCAAACTGAACTGATAAGCCTGCGCCACTTTGGCCTGACCAATTTAAATCGCAGTCAAAAAAACAGGACAAAATCTAATAAAAGAAATGTCTCGATATATCGTCACTTTCAATCCAAAATTGATAGGCTCCATTGATGATCAGCTTTTTTACGAGGTAATAAAAAAATATTAGTCATCATGCCTTTTACAATTATTTTTTGCATTTTTTATGCAACACTAGCTTTGTGAAGTTAATTTCTAGTTATAACAAAAAAAAATATAAGTTCCCAATGTAATCCAAATAAAATATCCAGCTGACGCCTTCGACCAAAATAAAATGAATGGACGGGCCATAACCATTGAACATGATCAGTAAAAACGAATCAAAACCGTCGGACATATACTTCAACACCTAATTATAAAAATGAACAGTATATTTGTTACAAAAAATAGATATCGGTTTTATTTGTGTATTTACACTTCGGTAAAGCATACGAATTCATAATTTTGTCAGATGTTTCGTTATCGCGTAACAATAGACTCGTGTTTCACTTCCTACGGCTAGAGACCGACTGAAACGAAATGAGAGCTGGCGCTCATTTTGTAATCTTCAAAAATGCGCTTCTACTGGGCCCGTCCATTCATTTTATTTTGGTCGAAGGCTGACGCTAGAGGTCAACGAACGACCTGCGCACGCAGCGGGTCACGCTCGCAAGCTTTTAACTACCTACGCGGACTTTGACCCCAGTTTTGTACACTTTACATTGCTGGTTTGTAAAATATTAAACCACTAAAACAACAAGTATAAATTAATATTTGTATGAGTTTGTGTTTTGATATTATATTAATAGTGTTTCGGCTTCGGGAGCGTAACCTTTCCCGTTATTTATGTATCGAAATTTTATTTCGTTCTTTCACACCGTTAAAATATGGTTCATTATAGAAGTTGTTTTTATATGTTTACAATCTAACTGAGTATAAGATCCTCAACTGGTTTGTTATAGAATGTGCTATTGAAGGACCTAGTTGCTAACCAATCTAACTATCTTATAATGTGTAAGATAAAACTTTCAGTTATCTCACATCGCGTTTCAAAATCCTTTTTTATCTACGGATATTTAGTTCTATATTACTCGGGCAGCAAAATGGCAATGCCGCATTTTGACTTTTTTGTTGTTTATTATTTTTTCTGTCAAACTCCCTAACCAACACATTTTTATTTGCAACTTGATCCATCATATAAATTAATAGAAACTTTATGTGAAGTACTTTTTAATGATTGTGAAACACAAGCACAGAGTTTATTTAATAGATAAGTTCTTATTATCTAAACTGGAACGTTAAATGACAATTAAGACATAACGAGTCATTTGTTTATATGTCATTTGAGTGTTCTGTATATCGCCCTTATTTCGAGAACAAATAAGGGTTCATCTTCGTGTATTGAGCTATATCATCATACCGTGAGTGGTCAGTTTCTCTGGATGAGAGGTTTTTTGTGTGTAGACGGCGCGCGCAGCTTGGAAGGTTTCTTGTAGTTTCCGTTTGTCATGGAGGAGTCTGCGTTCTCTTTGCCTTGATGCTCTTGGTTCTGTGGGAGAGAGAAACGGTTCTTACTTGCATTTGTTTGCTCAGAACATGTAATCTTTTTAACCGACTTCCAAAAAGGAGGAGGCTCTTAATCTGACTGTTTTTTTTTTTGTTCTGACTCTCTGTGAATGTAAACAGGTCAGTTAAGTCACTTCAACTCGGGTGCTATTGAAATTTTAGGGAAGTTTTGTAACCGACTTCCAAAAAGGTGGGTGGGTTCCAAATGGTTAACAATTTGCCTGTTTTTTTATGTTTGTTACGTTAGAACTTTTGACTGGATGAACCGATTTTGATGATGCTTTTTTCATTTGAAAGCTGGTGCTTCCCGTGTGGTCCGATTTCAATTTGGTCCAGATCTGTCATTTTTATGAAGTCAGTTTTTTAAATTGATAATTATAAAACAGGACAATCCTAATAAAATCAGGGGACTAAAAGATTTCCAAAGAGCATATACCGTTTTTATTTTATGTTATATGAAATTGCATATAACAAAACCCTTCAAACAGAAAATTCAGAAGAAAACAATGAATTGTAGTGTTTTATTTTACGCCACAGGAGCCTACGAAGTAACTGGCCACCCTGTTCTATCCTCGGCCCGGAATCAATCCCTTATTTAGTACTTATGGATAAATAAATAAATATCTGGGACATTATTGCACACATGGTCATCTGACCCCAAACTAAGCAAAGCTTGTAATATGGCAGCCAGAGACTGATATACATACATATATATTTTTTAATACATGCTTAAATAGATATTAACACCCAGACATAGAACAAACACAAATGTTCATCACACAAATGTTTGTCCTAGATGGGAATCGAACCCACGCCCCCAAGCGCAGAAAGTAGGATCACTACCAACTGAGCCACCGAGGCAGTCGGATGGATGTTTGATACTCAATCACGCAGAAACGGCTGGATGGATTTGGATGAAATTTGGAATAAACATTGCTTATGTTCTGGATTGACACATAGGCTACTTTTCATCACCATGCGGGTGAAACCGCGAAGCGTAGCTAATTGACTTATATAATAGGTCGGGGAAAAAGTCTTTTCGTATTTTGTATGTATAACGTTGTAGTAAAATCTCATCGGTTGTACTGTTTGTATCTGGCTGGTTTTGATATCATTAAAAATATGACATTTTAAAAAAGGAATACAAAAAGTAAAAAGCAATTTCCCGCCATTTTTCAATTGTTTTTTTGTTCGATAAAATGAGTGAATCTGACGAAGAAATTCGATATATTTTGAAGTTTTATTACAAAAAAGGGAAAAATGCGACACAAGCCGCGAACAAAATATGTGACGTTTATGGACCTAATGCAGTGCCATCAAGAGTAGCACAATGTTGGTTCAAGCGATTTCAGTCCGGGAATTTTGATGTCAAAGATGCAGCTCGCTCTGGTCGCCCTGTTACGGATAAAGTCGATGCCATTTCTGAAAAAGTGGAGCAAGATCGGCATATTAGTAGTTACGACGTAGCTGAAGAAGTGGGGATCGACCACAAAACAGTTTTGACCCATTTGAAAAAGTCTGGGTAAAAAAAAAAACTCGATATTTGGGTGCCACACGAGCTCACTGAAAGAAACCAAATGAATCGTGTGCTCATTTGCGATTCTCTGTTAAAACGTAACGAAACCGAACCGTTTTTGAAAAGATTGATCACTGGTGATGAAAAATTGATCACCTACGACAAGAATGTGCGCAATCGATCATGGTCAAAGGGCAGTGAAGCACCACAGACTGTAGCGAAACCCGGATTAACACGTAATAAGGTGATGCTGTGTGTATGGTGGGATTGAAAGGGCATCGTTCATTATGAGCTTTTACCGCCGGGCAAAACCATCGATTCGGATCTCTACTGCCAACAACTGATGAGACTCAAACAAGAAATTGAGAAAAAACGGCCGGAATCGATCAACAGAAAGGGCGTGGTCTTTCATCATGATAACGCCAGACCGCACACATCTTTGGCCACTCAGCAACAATTGAGAGAGCTTGGTTGGGAAGTGTTAATGCATCCACCATATAACCCTGACCTTGCACCCTCAGATTTCCACCTGTTTCGGTCTCTTCAGAATTCTTTGGGTAGTGTTAGATTAACATCCAGAGAGGACTGTCAAAACTACTTGTTGCATTTTTTTGATCAGAAGTCCCAAAATTTCTACAGCAACGGGATCATGTCACTACCTACAAGATGGCAACAAGTTATCGAACAAAATGGCACATATATATTATAATTAAATGTAATTAAACTTGAAAAAAAAAAAAACTTGAATTTGTTTATAAAATACGAAGAAACTTTTTCCCCGACCATAATATATAATTATCATGTAGCTGTATGTGTGGGTGCTGGTCGATAACAGTATGTGACTTACCCGTTGAATGTTGTAGATGTCGCTTTCACTGATGCTCTTCATGATACTTATAACATTGCGGTTTACTTCCCGCGGGGGCTTCAGGGTGGGAGGCGCGTGCGCGGGGGGCGAAGGCGCCGCGAACACGGCTGAGTCTTCAGAGATGGAAGACTCCCCGTCGCTCGTGTGGCGGGACTCGGTGTCCGAATCTACTACTATGCATTCCTGTACCAAAATATTTGTATGTTTGAAACAGGGTGAACGAGACATGTGTGGGGACTTTTTGAACGTCAAAGTAGAGCAAGGCGAATCAAATTAAATATAAATCCTTTGTTAATTTATTGGTATGTACAAATATCAACGTATTTTGTCTCGCTCTGTCGGCTAATGAAAGAGCAAAACAAAAGTTATTTTAAGAATGTTTTTGAGTTTATGGTAAGCCACCAGCACGTGCACAGTATAATTAGGTCGTAGATCAGCGGAAATCGCATACTGCGCAATCACATCTTTCTTGCCTCAAACCTGCAAAATGTGGAATGAGCTACCATTCGCGATGTTTCAGAGAAGCTACAACATGGGGTTCTTTAAAAGGCGAGTTAATAGTCTTAAAGGGTGGGCAACGTATTTGTGATGTCTCTGGTGGTACAAGTATCCATAGGCGACGGTGACTGCTTACCATCAGGTGGCCCGTCTGCTTGTTTGCCACCTATGGCAATAAAAAAAATAGTTTCTCTGTAGCAGTGTTGAATACCATGAACTGTCCACATGAGTTCACATGAGAGTACGCTATCCACTCACATCATCCTCCCGGCTGTTCTGCTGCATGGCCCTGAACCGGGCCAGGATCCGCTGGTGCGGCGAGGTGGCGGCCAGGGAGCGCGGGTACCGGTACTCGGAACGCTGGGGAGTTGCTCCTGAAATAAACATACAACTTGTTTACAAATATTTTATTTTCCAATACACATACATATTAACCTAATTACTAGACGAATTACAAATTTTAATTTAAAAAACAAACTGTATTAAGGCGAGGGGAAACGAGGTAAATTAATGTAGTGTTTACGGGTGCTTCTAGTTCCTGCACTAGGCGAGACGCGTGTCGCAGGGCCTACATTCTAAAGATTGCTTTTCTAGGGCTGTGCCCTCCACCTCTCACCAGTCTTTCCTTGATAATCGTATGCTATCTTCAGTTTGATGTGTGTCAGTCTTTTTGGAGATTGTTTACAGTCCTCGGTTTAATGAGAATGGAACTTAAAGAAGTACATTACCAGGTTTCCATGTACCCCCTACACGTGGACTATCTCGGCCTCGGTAGGACTCAGTTTAGTAAGAACTACTCAAATAACTGGCCAAGTGCGAGTCGGACTCGCGCACGAAGGGTTCCGTACCATTAAATTAAAAAAACGGCAAAAAAATCACGTTTGTTGTATGAGAGCCCCCTTAAATATTTGTTTTATTTTAATTTAATTATTTATTTTTAAAGTTAAGATATAACTAAACATTCTGTGAATATTTCAGGCGTCTACCTGTTGCCGTTATGAATATCGAGCGAAAAAATCACGTTTGTTGTATGGGAGCCTTAATATAATTTTTATTCTGTTTTTTAGTATTTGTTGTTTATAGCGGCAACGGAAATACATCATTTGTGAAAATTTCAACAGTCACTATCACGGTTCATGAGATACAGCCTGGTGACAGACGGACAGCGGAGCCTTAGTAATAGGGTCCCGTTTTACCCTTTGGGTACGGAACCCAAAAAAAAGGGAGACTACTCACCAGTAGGAGAATACACCTTGTACTCTTCACTCAAGTACCGTCCCTCCAACTCTGCGTGCCTCTCCACTGCTTCCCGCAGCTGATCCTCAAAGCTCGCTGTCACTGACTTCACGTCCTGCACGGCAGTGGCGTGGCTTGTCGCGTGATGGCGAGCGCCCGAGAGGAGAGTCTCCGTGGCGGTGGAGAGGGAAGTCAATGTTGAGATAGTTGAAGTATTGCTAGCCTGTCGGTGATAATAGTCAAAATAATTATCAATTTAAAAATCCGATTTCAATATTAGTAAATATTCTGTCCAAACCTAATTTTCCAGTTAATTTAATTTAAAAGTCAACTACAGGTTTTAATGAAATTTCTATGAGAATTGAGAAATCCTTTTTTATGTCTGTTTTAAAATTAAGTCATATTATGTTTTGTACGAATAATGTTTTCTTATGTCTACCGTCACCAGGAGCACGTCTAGGAGACATTCTTATGGTACAGATTCCATTCAGACGCACTAAGCGTTTTCAAACTACTTTTTTTAACAGAACAGCAGAGGTGTGGAGCTTCTTACGTGAGTTTGTCTATCCAAACACCCTGTATCTATACATTTTCTATACATATATCTATTCTATCTTTAATCTATACATATAATAAAAACGTAGAAATAAAAAATCTGTAATTACGAGATATGAAAAAAACCACACACAGGGTGTCTTAAAACAAGCAGCTGAACATGTTAAGACAGTTTTTAGAATTTTTGTTTGTTTGTGCTCGCACATCTCCTAAACTACTTTTGTTCACACACGGTCATCTGACCCCAAACTAAGCAACGCTTGTAATATAGCCGCCAGAGACTGATATACGTACATATATATTTTTAAATACATACTTAAATATTAACACCCAGACATAGAACAAACACAAATGTTCACACAAAAGTTTGTCCTAGGTGGGAATCGAAAACGGGCTGTCATATAATATATTAAAAAATGTGAAATCTCCTCATTCCTAAGGCCTGATTTGGACTAGACTGTGAGCTCATTTGCTGGACTGACTAGTTTGACGATATTTTTTAAAACTTTACAAGTCTTTCAACACTTGACACTGGCAAATTCACAAAACGTGTTACACCAAAATACTCTCAAGAGAAAGAAAAAAAATGTTACCTCGATATGAGTGAACACAAAGTCCATAGCGTTCTGGTTGTCTTGTAGGAGGTCAGTTCGCGCCGCGTCCACTTGTTTCAGGAACTGATCGCTCGCTTCTGAATCCTGTATTGCTACTGCCTTTGTGTCATTCTGTCGAACAAAAAATAATTATGAATATAAAAAGCAAATAATTATCAATATAAAAAGCAGACTTAATAAACATGTCAGAACTGGACCAAATATGCGCCCTCTATCCCATAGAGCGTGCATTAATTGGCCACTATTGGTTTTAGAGAGCGCATGTCTGATTTAGTACTGAGGTGTTCCGACAGATGTCTCTTATAATAATTCTTGTATGGAAATTATTTTTTAATTGTTACATAGTAAAAAAAAAACATTGTCTAAAATGGGATCAAACGGGAAGCACCAGCTTTCAAATAAAAAAAAAAACATCAGAATCAGTTCACCAAGTCGAAAGTTCTGAGGTAACAAACATTAAATAAAAATAAAATAAAACATTTAATAAATAAATAATTAAATAAAAAACAGTCGAAATGATAACCTCCTTCTTTTTGAAAGTGAGTTAAAGAAAAATGAATGTAAAAAGTGGAAAAAAACCTCGCGTGATTAAAATGCGACCCCTAAGTCCTATGTATATTTTGTTTTCATTGATTCTATTTATGATCACTTTTTTTATGAGGAAAAAAAAATGGACATGCCTATTGACGACGTTGCGCGTGCGCGGGTCTTTTTATGAAACTTCTAATTAATAAACGGTCTGATAACAAAGTTCGCACGCTTCCTGTACGCGAGTTATTGATAGATCCCTTTACAGCATAAGTTAGCTTATCGATCGTTTATGAATATGTAGTACCTGTATTTGTTCGTTGGCGCGTAGTAGTGTGTCCAGCAGATCCGTGTAGACTTGTCGCGCCACCTCCACCACGTTCTTACTCAGAGCTTCTGTCTCTAAACTGATCGCCGCAGCTCCTGGGAACATACACTACTGTTATACATTTTATAGACCTTCTCTCCTTCGATCAAAAAACACAGATGCCACAATGACGCGCTAATCGCAGCAATACTCAATCTGTCTGGAATCGATACGCAGCCAGATTAAAACCACAGTCACGCGATGATTGCACAAGCCGTTATACACCATAAGAGCCGTTAACTTAGCTGACAATCCACCTTCTGACCAATGGGAGAGAAAGCGAAAATTGTCTGGAGAGAAGTTCTCACTAGCGATTCAGACATAATCACCGTGACATAGTTTTGTTTCGATATAAATTGTACACAACTATGTTTATATATGAAACTGCGGACGTTTATTGACTATAATTTTCTACGCGTTGTGACTTCTATGTATAATTTTTCGAAGCATACGTGTGATACAATACGTACCGTCGTCTAACTCCTTGCTATAACTGGTGACAGCATTCTCGGTCCGCTTGCCTCCAGCATCATTCTCGGCCTGCTCCCGGGTCACGTGCTCCAGCTCCAGGGTGCAGGCGGACAGCAGAGACTGGTGCGACTCCACGTGCCGAGTGATACGCGCTTCTAGCCGCGACCGCTCGCTTTCTATCTCCTGCGCTTTTGTTGCTAATCTACAAAATAAATCACACTTTAATTATTAATGCGCAAGTTTGAATGTAATAAAGGTGTTTCATACAGCAGTTATATAACGTTTCATAACAAAGTACTGTGTACATTTTAGCAAAATGCTAGAAATAAAAAATAAATAAATATCTGGGATATTATTGCACACACGGTCATCTGACCCCAAACTAAGCAAAGCTTGCACACGGGCATCTTTTCCTAAACTAAGCAAAGCTTGTAATATGGCTGCCAGAGACTGATATATGTACATATATATTTTTAAATACATAGATAGAAAATAATAAAAAAAAATGATTTAATTAAATAGATATTAACACCCAGACATAGAACAAACACAAATGTTCATCACATAAATGTTTGCCCTAGGTGGGAATCGAACCTACACCCCCATGCGCAGAAGGCAGGTTCGCTACCAACTGAGCCACCGGGCAGTCAAAAAAATGTTAGATAATATTACATAAAATTATAATGTTCGCAATGTAATACAAATAAAATATCAGCTGACGCTAAAGGTCAACGACCGACCTGCCCGCGCGCACGCTTGTACACTTTACATTGCTGGTTTGCAAAATTGTAAACCACAAAACAATAAATATTACAACCTATTTATAGGGACCTACATGACTGTGTGACATAAAAAGCGCCTGATGCCTCCACGGTAAAGCATCTGTCTCACTCCTCTTATCATCTGCACGTGTACGTGTGAAAAAGACAGTACCTGAGCTCCATGGCAGCCGTCTCGCTGTGCACATGCGCCTGTAGTCTTTCCTCGAACAGTCGCCGTTCCTCTTGTACCCACAAGTTCAAACGAGCTTCAGTGTCGCGTCGTTCAGTTTCCATGTCAGCCTGCTGTTGCTTCAAACGAGCTTGGATCTCCAACTTCTCTTCCTCTATTTCCTATAATTTGTCATTTGTATTTAGTCAATTTTACTTAGATACGCTTGATGACTGTTTTTTAAATGGTTAAATTAAAATATAGCCCATAAATATAGCTGATTAATGAAAACAAAATGAAAATCTGATCAAAAATAAGCAATTTATAAGCATTTTAATATCATGCTAGACAGAGAGCGCGAAACAGCATATTATGACGTCACTTCTCTGTACGCCATATAAAGGGCATCCCAGGGGATGCTGCAGATGGCAGGCTGTTGTTCAGTGAGGTCTAAGGGAGAGGCCTATGTTCAGCAGTGGGCATCTTATGGCTGATGGTGATATTGTGACTTACAGCGATGGTCTCGTTGATATCCTTGACACATTTGTCGATGTGTGCGCGGCGCGCGGCTCTGTGTGAGCGCAAGGCCTGCGCCCGCGCCGCCTCGCTCTCTGATAGCTTCGTATTGAACTGTGCATGCGTTCGTCGTAACGATTCTATGCGCTCACGAACGCTCGTGTACTGTGGACACATAAAACATATTTAAATATTATATTACCTTAAAAGCAAAGGCTGCTTCAAAGCCCAACTACAGAGCCAACGGGATTATAACAGAAGGTTACAGTCATTCGAAAGAAAGTGGCATCACTGATTGAGGGTGCGGGAAGGTCACAACATCATCTTGAAGACTGTGGCTGAAGATTTTCATGCGCCTATATTGACCTCTGCCAAAATAAATAAATGGAAGCGTTCGTTATAAAAAAAATGCAGGTTGAAGTGGCAATGGGCAGGCCACATCGCTCGAAGAACCGATAACCAATGGGGAAGAAAGGTGTGGAGACCGGAAGACGCAGCGTAGGTAGGGCTCCCACTAGATGGACCGACGACATTGTGAAAGTCGCGGGCATCCAGTGGATGCATATGGCAGGGTGTTATTCAGTGTGGAGGTTAAAGGGGGAGGCCTATGTTCAGCAGTGGACGTCTTCTGGCTGATGATGATGTTCGTTATACCTACAATTACCCCTTTAGCACTTAGACCCCCCCTCGGTCGTCTATTCGTATACATTTTAATCACATCGTTTGCGGTTGTGTGCGCTCAATATTGAAGTGTGCGTTTGTAGAAATAGTAAGAATATGTCAGTGTGTGCGATACGTGTTTACCTCGCCCCCTTCAGTTTTTGGCAGACTTTTTTCGGTACTAGCTCGGGATCCAATCTAGGGGATCCAGGCAGATCCAAACTATATACAAAGATGCATTTCGTGTGCATAATGACTGAATAGGAAATATATTATTTCTTCCTCAGTCATTATTGATGAAACACCTCTAGAATAAGAAGTGTGTAATAATTTTACGTCAGTATTAATAATTAGTTTTAAGTATTTTTTTCCAAACTTACATTATTTTTTTGTAGTAACACAATGACGTCGAATCCGGTGTACCATTCTGTAAACTAAACTTAATTTGACATCTCAGAAATTGTTGCTATCCTTTTCTGACGTATTGAAGTGAAAAGAGACGCATAACTTTTACTTTTAGTTTAGAGAATGATACAACAGAATTCACGCCAATGTAATTTATTGTCCACACATACCTACTTTTTAATTTGGATAAAAATATACGTTCACTAAAGAACCTGTTGCTTCGGTTAAAGAAAGCCCCTTTTAGTGTGGAAAGCAGTACTTTATATTGAAAATTAGATAGTTTTTTTTACTGGCTTTGGATTTATTGACTTACCCATTGGTCGACGAAGTTAGCGACGCTTTCCGGCAAGTTGTGTGTTTGGGCGGCCTGAACACTGCTCGCTACACCCTGCAGTAGTGTTGCTAAGGCGGCTTCAACGGAGGCCTGCCGACGGTCTATGGAGGCCTTCACTAGTGCGCGGTGCGAGTCCGTCGCTGAGACTAGACATTTCTGGCTGTCACTCATTATGGACTTTATCTGTAAGAGAATATTATGCAAGGATTTATTATTGACTGTCTACGTCTTTGACTACAGCTCACCAGGTGTGAGGTGTAAGAATGTAAATCTAGCCTGGAACTGGCTCCCAAACGAAGCAACCGTAATACATTGTGCTTTATTACTTTTTCAACGAGACAATACAATACATTACATCTTTTACTAGGCACCGAAAATACAAATAAAACTTAAACTAACATAAATAAAACTTATCGACACTTATTGACATACCGAATTATTATTTTAATGACATTTTTGTTTCTTGTTTTTTTTTTTAATTCAATAAGTTATTTTTTATATGATATGCCTAGACCTACATAATAATATTATTAAGATATAATTTTTATATACATTAGTTGTAGAAGAGTGTACTGGAGAAGTTTGACTTGTAACTATAGAGTTATTAAAAAAGTATTGTATTGTATTGGTGGCCGACCGATGGGCCAGGATCGTCACATAGTGGAAGCCTGATGGACGACGCAGTCAAGGAAGACCTAGGAAACGCTGCCGTGACGATCTTGACTCATTCCGGAGAGGTTGGCAAGAGGTGGCGGAGGACAGAGATTTATGGAAGGAAATGGGGGAGACCTGTGCCCAACAGTGGGACAGTTATAGGTAAAAAAAATATGGATTGGTGACGTTAGATTAGAGGTCAATAGAGCGCAACTAGCTCCTTATACTTACTTCGTTCATCATTTGTGCAATATTTTGCGCGAGCTGGTCCAGCGTGGTCTTGTTGTTTTGAAGCGTATCGGTGCTAGTCGATGTGAAGTTTTCTGGACAAATAATAAGTAAATCTTGTTTTAAAAAAAAAAAAAAAATTGTCTTGCACTTGGCCGCCAACTCTCCTGATGTTAAGCGATGATGCGGCCTGCGATGGATCACGCTTGCCTAGAAGAAACCGATTCACTCTAGACTTGCAGACACCCAGATTGTAACTATCGGGGAACACCCATTCAGGCAGCGCATTCCACATACTAGCAGTTCGCACAATAACAGTGGAATCAAAGCGTTTCGTACGGGTTTTCGGGATGTCAACCATAAAGCGGTGTCGATTTTATTGATGAATAGTAAAGGAGGGTTATTGGTAACTAGCTACCAACTCCTCCCTGGCACAGATTCCGTGCATAATCCCATCCCACTAATATTATAAATGTGAAAGTTTGGATGTTACTCAATCACGCCTGGTGGCTGAACAGATCTGGATGAAATTTGGCACAGAGATAGATTATAGTCTGGAATAACACAGAGGCTACTTTAAAAACAGCTGGACCGATTTGGATGAAATTTTGTGTATTTGGAGCGGGGCAAGTAGCGACGCCGAAGGCCGAGTTAACACCCGTGCGAAGCCGGGGCGGGTCGCTAGTACTAATAAGTTGCAAAAAAGGGGATGAAAAACCCCCCAATGCAAAAAGAGGGGTGTTATAAATTTAACGTGCGTATCTGTATGTCTGTCTGTGGCATCGTAGCTCCCAAACGGCTGAACTGATTCTAATTTTGTTTGAAAGGTGACGTGATCGAGAGTGTTCTTAACTATGATTAAAAAAAAACTGTTCAGCCATTTGAAGAGAATCAGCTCTTTTATCGGGGGTAAAAAAAAAACATTTCTCACTACATAGTTATAAAACTTAACACATTCAACAAGTTTTTTTTTTGCATATTAATTTTTTATTTTGTAGCTGCAAGTCAGCTCTTAATCTTTTTTAAAACTTGTATTTTTTTATCTTAAAAGTTGTAAGGTTCACTTGCTTTTGTGTAAATGAATTATCTTAATTTTTACTGAAGTAATTACGAGTAAATCGCTTTCTAGGCAAACATGGTTCATCATAGATTATATAATCACCTAAGATCAGGCGAGTTAGCGGCCAAATATAGGGTGTCTCAGTAAGAGTGCACTTTTCCATTTTAAAATAAATCCACATATATTATGAGAGAGTTGTGTATTTTTATTGGATTGTAAATTGCGACATTTTTATAAAGTCGGTTTTTTTAATATTGTTAATTAATAATTGGAAGGTTGCACTTTCAGATCGGTCCTATAGAAATTTCATCAAAATCGGTTCAGTAGTTTGGCTTTTAAATCAAAATAACTGGAAAATTTGATTACTTTGATGACAAAATTATATATGTTATACGAGGAATCTAAATTGCACATTTAACAACTTTTTTTAAAGGATTTTAAGTTGATAATTATTAAATAAAAAATCTTAAGAAATATGTACTGGAAAGATTCTTGTGACAACGTCAGACGATCTTACCCAGAGCGCTATGCAGTCCATTGAGGTTTTCAACGAGAGAGTGTGCGAAATGTGTCGCGTACGATGTTATGTGCGCACGTTGGTCTGCCGACTGCTCGCGGTACGTACGGGTCACTTGAAGATTGGAACATTCTACATTCCTAGGAAAATACAATTAGAGATGTTAGTAGAGACCAAATAATAAATAAATAAAAAAATCGTGGGACTGTACGGTATCAGTATTTTATAATACTATATGTCATCCATAAGTTTTTTTTTAACGGATAGGAAAATTTTACAAAAAAATTACTTTATCCAAAAATTTGATTATAGCTATGGGTTCACAGTCTTGTTGGTGTTTATGTATAAGGTTACTAGCTATTCTTAAAATATTTTTTGATATGTACACACTGTTGTATTGGTGTTTGTAAGCCCTGTATCCCACACTAGGAGAACTCCTGTGTCCATCCTTCCTCTCTCTCTGATCCAGTGCCTTCCACAATTTAACAATAAGGATAGGGTGAAGTAGACTTTTAATTTGGGGCATTTGTGAAAGAAAAAACCGAAAACTTAAATTACAGTAGCTTATAAATGAGATAAGGACTAAGTATCTATGGGAGAGGGTAGGTACAATTTTGAATTTAAGTTAGACAAGGGAAAGGGCAAGTTAAACACAATAGGTACAGTATTATAAATACATTTTTCGAACCTGCTTTTGTCCGCTGTGGGTGTGAAATGTGTACATGTTAGTGTGCGCGACGAAAGGTAGCGTTTAGAGTTGTTAAAAATTGTGACAAGGCTGAGTAGTATCTTACCTGCGTTTGTCGACAGTTTCGTGAAGGCAGCGGACGTGGTTGGTGGCCACGTCGGCCACTGCCAGCAGTTCTTGAGCCTGCAGGCTGAGGGTGCTCTCCGTAACTTGGTGTTTCTCCACCAGGTGGGCTCTCTCTTCAGACTGCATCTGGGTGCTGCGGAGCATCTGGAAATGGAAATGTCAAAGTTCGATGTGTCCTTATTTATGTATGGATATTCTAATTTAAAGTAGGGGGTGATAAGACCTGCACTGACACTCCTAGGAATCTGGCGAAGTCAGATAAGCTCACTCACGTTATGGGACCGACGGTGTACGACAAACTATCCAAAGACGTCATTGCCGCTCCCAACCTGGCTCGCTTTAAACATCGTTTAAAGCGCTGGCTTGTAGATCAGACGTCCTACAGTTTCAAGGAATTCCTTGAATGTAAAATATAATAATGCATAGTGTACAATTGTACAAAGACTTAATTTATACTATTTTTAATTTTTTATTGTTTGTATACCTAATGATTAATAATATTTTCTTTTACTATTCAAATTTTGACATGTAAATAATTTTTATGAAATAAATGAATATGAATACGACATCCCGCTTGGGGTGTATTGTGCATTTGCCCCTGACACCCTACACAAACCAGCCGAGCTCCTTCAGACAACGGAGCCCGGCTCTGGGTCTCTGCCTAAACTGTTCCACTCCTATTTCGCCAGGTGTTGTGGTATTGGAGACTTGTTGCTGAGTTTCAAGGAGTCTCGACCTAATTGTATGTCTTCTGTGGCCTTGCAATGCAGTAGTACATGCACAGTCTCGTTTTCCTGTAGACAGCCTCGGCACAGAGGGCTGTCTGTGGCTCCAATTTTTTATAAATGATTGTTTAGCTCACAGTGACCTGTGATGATACCTATAATTAGACGAAGGTCCGACCTGGTTAACTTGAGTAGTTTGTTAGTCACTCTCTTATCTATCGATGGGTAGAAAGCTTTAAATTCAAATTATTCATTTCACGGAACATGGGGTGTTACAATTTCAGTAATTTTGGTAAAATAATAATAAGGTTCGCCATGTTCCAACCGCCATGTTTAGCGTAGATATTATGTATGTATCTATGATAAGTGTAAAATAATATTTATGTGGTTTGTAAACTACAGACTGCCCCGGTGGCTCAGTTGGTAGTAAACCTACCTTCTGCGCTTGGGGGCGTGGGTTCGATTCCCACCTAAGACAAACATTCATGTGATGAACATTTATGTTTGTTCTATGTCTGGGTGTTAATATCTATTTAAGTATGTATTTAAAATTATATACATATATGTATGTATATCAGTCTCTGGCAGCCATATTACAAGCTTTGCTTAGTTTGGGGTCAGATGACCATGTGTGCAATAAATTTCCCAGATATTTATTTATTTATTAACTAGTGCTGTTGCCCGCGACTTCGTACGCGTAGATTTTCATATAAACTTTCAACCCTTATTTCCTCCCTTAATCCGGCCCTTGCGCAAAATCACATAGCCTATACTTCAATCTGGTCATAGCTTAGTATATTCGTGCAAACCGCATTTAAATCCGTCCAGTGGTTTAGATGTGCATGGACAAACAAACAAACAGACAAAAATTCTAAAAACTGTCTTAACGTGTTCAGCTGCTTATTTTAAGACGCCCTGTTTTTTTTTTTAATATTTAGCAATTACAGATTTTTTATTTCTACGATTTTATTGTATCTATAGATTTAATAATGGGCTTGCGATTGACCGCTACCTAGCCTGATAAGTTAAGCGATGATGCGGTCTAAGCTGGAGCATGCTTGCCTAGAAAAAATCGATTTGATCATGATTTAAAGATATAGATTGCAATTTTCTGGGAACACCATGAGTCATCACCAGACTGCCCCGGTGGCTCAGTTGGTAGTGAACCTAACTTCTGTGCTTGGGGGCGTGGGTTCGATTCCCATCTAGGACAAACATTTGTGTGATGAATATTTGTGTTTGTTCTATGTCTGGGTGTTAATATCTATTTAAGTATGTATTTAAAAATATATATGTACGTATATCAGTCTCTGGCAGCCATATTACAAGCTTTGCTTAGTTTGGGGTCAGATGACCGTGTGTGCAAAAATGTCCCGAATATTTATTTATTTATTTATCATTTAATGATTAATCTTACATTATTAGTGTTGGTTAACTGTGTCTTAGTGTTTGAGAGCTTATTCTTGGTAGAGTTTAGCTCTAGCACCCTCATTTCCAGCGTATTGTGGAGGTCCGTGAAGATGCCCTCCATCTTATCCTTTTCCTCCTCCGTGGCTCGCTTCTGGAGGAGCAGCTCCTGGATCTCCTTGCGATGTTCCTCTTGTTTTAAAGTCAGTTCTAAGTAGGTATCGTTTGAGAGGAATACACCTGTAGGAAAAATTATAGGATGGTTTTATGATAATGACACTTTATATAATAAAGACATGTTTAATTATTTTAAAAAAACACTAGCGACCCGCCCCGGCTTTGCACGGTTGTAAGTATTATTATATATAGATATAAACCTTCCGTGAAAAATTATCGTGGCAGGCAGGCGAAGAGGCAAAGGGCAGCAATGGCTGGCGACATTTATTGTCTGAGCCCAGTACCCTTTACTACTACTTTCGGCTCACCGCGCCAACTAAGGGCCGATTTCACCATCAAAGTGAACGCGATCAACGCAAAACTAAACTGGTATAAAGTGGCTTATTGAGTTCAAAACGTCAATTTGGATTTCACCAACATAAACTGATCGCTAAGTTTATGTTGGTGAAACCCAAGTTGACGTTTTGACCTCAATAAGCCACTTTATACCAGTTTAGTTTTGCGTTGATCGCGTTCAGTTTGAGTTTGATGGTGAAATCGGCCCTTAGTATGCGAGTTATTACACTCAACCAAACGACTCACCATTCTTATCCCGTGCAGCTTGCAGATCCTTCTTCAACCGATCAATTTCCTCGGCATACTGTCTAAGTATTGCCTTCTTGGTCATCTTCTGATTAACCTCCGGCTTGTTTTGTATATTCTTTGCTCGGTTGGCGTACTCCAGTGTGCTCATGGTCTCTTCCAAGTCCTTGTGCCCGGGGGATATGGTGGCGATGATGGAGGTCTTCGTGCGGCCACCGAGTGATTCTTGTAAGATGCGGGTTAGTTTCGACTCCCTGTCAATGTAAACAGTGGCCTTAGTACGAGAACTTGAGAAAAAGTTATCATTACGTAAACGATAGCAAAATGTATGAAAAGTTCAGTTTCCTTTCACGAAAAACAAGCGATAAAAAATGTAGAGGGAACCCACGTCTTTCAGAGGATAAGATTATGTTTGTTGTTTGTATTCTATGCTCAGAAAAAATAAATAAATGCAAGCGTTATACCTACAGTTTCCCCTTTAGCACTTACATCCTCCCTCAGTCGTCCATTCGTATACATTTTGATCACATCATTTGCAGTTGTGTGCGCTAAATATTGAAATGTGCGTTTGTAGAACTAGCAAGAATATGTCAGTGTGTGCAATACTTGTTTACCTCCCCCTCTTCAGTTATGGCAGACTTTTCTTTTCGGTACTAGCTCGAGTTTAAAGGCAGATCTAAACTATATATTATCAAATATTCTGTGAGTCTACTGTATTTAGTTTGAAGTGTATGACACCCACCTGTAAGGTATGTGTGGATGTTTCTCTACTAGTGCGGTGATGACCCTGCCCAGCGTCAGCAGCGACTGGTTGATGTTCACACACTCGCGGGCTCGCTCCTTCTTGGCGGGGTTGTCTGACCCTGCCTTTAAACACATCCAGAGTTAAACAAAGAACCTTCTCTTTTTTGGAAAACGGTAAAAAAAAGGAATAATCAGAATATCATAAAAGACATGGTTAGAGAATCTCGTCCTTCTATTGTATTTTTTTTTCTGTTAAAAAGAACATACCTTGCTGATGTTCTCTGAGCCGGCCAAGTCTACCAGATTGAGTTTCCCGATCTTGACGAGCTCCTCTCCCTCAGGGCTGTTCTCCTTCATGTGGACCACGATAGTAAACACGGTGTGGGAGCGGCTGCAATACGACGTTTGAAGGTGAACACATGAGATATTACTGCAGTTCAGTCGCACTTATGTCACTCCAAATGAAAGAGAAATATTTCAGATAGTAGGTTTAAGTTCATCCACATATCATGGATCGTTGGAAATCGCACACTGTGCGTTTTACGCGTTCCTTTTTGCCTTACACCTGCAATTTGTGGAATGAGCATTCCGCAAAATCCTGTGGCATTTCCGAGTAGCTTCAATATGGGGTTCTTCAAAAGAGCTATTAATAGTCTTTAAGGTCGGCAACGTATCTGTGACGCCCCTGGTGTTGCAGGTATCCATAGGCGACGGTGATTGCTTATCATCAGGCGGCCCGTCTGCTTGTTTGTCACTTATGGCATTAAAAAAAAAGTCCTGGAATAACTCACTTGCGTTGTACGCGCCTAATAGTCGAGGCACACGACATACTTTTTGTGCGATGGTTCGCGAGACTCTTTAGAGCGTCAAAAGCTTACCAGACACACTCATGTACTGGGTCAATCTTTTATTACACAAATTCCTCTACAAACTGTATCGTGCAGTGTACACAAGTTCGGGCGAGGCCAGCCCTGGCGCACTCCGCACTTTAGGTATGAAGCTACAAGTAGTCGTCTTGTCGGACTTGCCGTGCCCGCTGCCGCGCGATAGACAGAGATAACGCGATAGAAAGAGGCAACTTCTAGGTAAATATAGCTGTAGGTAGTTAGCGCTCGCACGTCCTGAATTACACTTTATTATGTAGTAGTAAGAGTCTATTATTTAAATGATTTTGCGGAGTGAATCTTCTGTACCTGTACTTATATGTATTCTGTGGCGAGGCCAAGGACTCTGGGACTAATCTGTTGCATTCCGAAGACTTTTTTCAGCCCTAAAAGTCTGTCGTAAGTATTAGACATTAGGAAATCTTGCCTCGCAAGCTCGCTTGCTCTTGGGGTATTGTCTCCAGTCCCGTAGTTTTACATTTATCATGACATACAATGTCTATCTCTACAAAACATCAAGTTTCATGCAGTGCCAATGCAGTAGTGAGGAAATGTTACATATCTTATGAATTGCAAACTAGGTTATAACCACTAACTCGATGTTCATGGTTTTAACCTTCAAACAAAAAAAATACAAAGATTCCACAATGACGCGCTAATCGCGGCAATACTCAATCTGGCTGGACTCGATACGCAGCCAGAATGGATCCACAGTCACGCGATAGTTGCACAAACCGTAAGAGCCGCAACAGACACGTCAACTTGGCTGACGAACCACCGTCTGACCAACGGGAGAGAAAGATAAAATTGTATCTTTCTCTCGGGAGAGAAGTTCCCACTTGCGATGCAGACATAATCACCATCTCACTTGCCCAACGATGGTTCACGAGTTTTGACGATGTTTATGAAATCGAAAAGGCATTAGAGAACTCAGCTGTAAAAGTTTGTTTTGATATAAAATGTACACAGCAATATAGTTTATACATGAAACTGCGGAGTTTATTAACTATAATTTTCTGCGCGTTGTGACTACTTTGTATAATTTTACGAAGGTTTTAACTGCCAAATATATGTTAAGTATAAATTAACTATAGTTTGACTACGTTACAAAGACAGCATAAAAATAATGGAGGTGAATGGCATCAACAAATGGAAGCCTATTCCCAGCAGTGGGCTATCAAAGGAAGGCCTATGCTGATGATGGAACTATATCATGACTTCTATTATTCTCAATCAAAATAAAGATGCCATCTATGAAGAATATGCTTCCTCGCAATACATTATTGAAACTGCAGCAACCATCTCAAAAACTGATTCTTTTAACCGACTTCCAAAAAGGAAGGGGTTCGACATTTTTTTTTTGTGTTTGTTACCTCAGAACTTTCGAGTGATGTGAACAGATTTTGATGATTCTTTTTTTATTTGATAGCTGGTGCTTCCCGTGTGGTCCCATTGCAATTTGGTCCAGTTCTGGCATTTTAAGAAGTCGCTTTTTGGTATTGATAATTATTCAATGAAAATTACTAAAATTAATTTATTACAAGTGGATCACATTAAAATCAGACTTCAAAAATATATATAAATTGTAATAAATGCTTATAAAATTTGAGGGTTGCCCTCGATTTCCCTGGGATCCCATTATCAGATCCTGATTTTTTTTAACCGACTTCCAAAAAAGAGGTAGTTATCAGTTTCACTATTGTTTATTTTTTTATGTTTGTTACCTCAGGACTTTTTACTGGGTGAACCGATTTTGATGATTATTTTTATATTTGAAAGCTGGTGCTTCCCATTTGGTCCCATTTCAATTTGGTCCAGATCTGATGAAGTCGGTTTTTTTATATTGATAATTATTTTGAAATCGGTCAACAGTTGGCAGAGAAATTGGTGAACATACAATTTAAAAAAAAAAAGCGGAACATAGAACCGTCCTCCTTTTTTGAAGTCGGTTAACAAAAAGAGGAAACATATTCACAATAAAATTATTTATCTGAAAACTTACATAATTATACACAGTTTTTTGCTAGACATTTCTTTGAGGTGGTTACTGCAATTTAAATATAGGAAAAGTTAATTTAAAGTTGTAAGTTTATGCTGTATAATTTTTGATTGTAATTACCTAGATTGTGCATTCATGAGGGTGGAGGCAACCCTCTTCCTCTCTTGTCCCTGCGACATGATCCTGTATACTTCGTTTTTATTGGATACCTGTTAAAGGACAAAATTATCTGATATAAAAATATTTTTTGCAAGTGGATTAACTTTTTTTTTATGATACAGAGTGACGAGACGAGCGAAGTCGCTCGCCTGATGGCTCTTCAGTTCAAAACACTGGATGGCAATGCACTGCGCTCGTCACCCCGAGACATAAGATGTCAAATCTCTGTGTGCCCTGTAATTTCGCTGGAAACATTGCCCTTCAAGCCGGAACACAATAGTGTTTGCACACTACTGCTTGGCGGTTGAATAACTGGCAAAGGTGTGGTACTTCCCCAGGCGGACCCCTGCAAAAGAGTCCTACCACTACAATAACTTCGTTGGTAGCTTGTCTGACTTCTTCGCCAGAGGTTACAGGTTCGATTCTCGGCCAGGCAGATATTTGAACGGGGCGTTTGGGGTTTGGGCGTAAGGCCCCAGGGCTTCACACTAACCTGTGTCGGGCATGTCATTGAACAAACAAAATACACGGACATGTATTACGCAACTCTGAGTAGATACTTATGTTAGCAGCCCAAGCAGGTAGACGCGGCGTGGGCTTGCAACCACTCGAGATTGTTTCGACCCCTCATCTATTTTAAGTGTGTTACATCTAAGTAGGTTAAGATTTTAAAAGGCATTAAATAAGCTCATGTCCTTCTGAGCGGACCTCTACATCGGTTTTTAATTTAATCATAATTTTAATACCACCATCGCGACGCTCCCTGAATCTTGACTGGCGCAGCCTGTAAGGATTTCCATGGTTGAGCTGTTACATTTTCCGCGTTTTCACAAACTGGTGTATGCACTTTTGCACCTTTTGTGAGATAACGTCGTTTAACGATTTTCGCGACTCCGCTTATCAAATTCTAAACGGTTTCCGCGCAAGTGACGGCGGAAGCGGCAGCAGTAGCAGCAGCAATGGAACTCCGTCGAACTAAACAAATTCTGTCAAGAAGGAGCGATGGTGCGGCTGGTTGGTGGGTAAAACTTTTCACCTTCCTGTCCAATTCCCCTTTGACTATTTAGAGATTAAACATTTCTCTCCATAGTCATTATCTGGTTTTCACATGAAATTCTATGAAACTAGGTTCCTCTGTATTAATATTTTAAGTCTTAAATTTATTTTTGGTTAAAAGATATCTATATTGACCTTTGTAAAATATATGTTATACTTACATTATTATTATTTTTACAAATTTTACATTTTCTTTTACAAATGTTACATTTTTTTAAACAAATTTTACAATTTTCTTTTACAAATTTTACACTTCCTTTTACAAATTTACATTTTCTTTAAAATATTATTACTTTTATTTCTATGCGATCAATTCTCGCATTTTTGTGTATTAGTATAAGTTTAGTTATGATTAAAATATGTAATTAGTAATAACAAATATCTTCCTATATACCTAACTCTTTAAATACCTATGTAAGAAAACCAGATAATAGACAACAATTAATTATCAACTATATTTTATTATCATTTACAAGCTTTATATATTTGTGATTGATCTCTAAATAAAACCATTTTTGTAATTCCATTTATCCCTACCTATACTGGCGAAAAGTGAAGTACTTACCGGCCTCATGCCCCCAACCAGATTGAGACATTCCGAAGACATTTTTGCGACATTATAATCGTGCAAAACAAGATAAAAGAAAGATTGCCAATGATTCCAGAACTTCAGAATGACCATTATTATAATCATCAGTTACAACACCACAACCTCAAATAATGGAAAATTAGATCTTGGTCAATTTCTACTACAATATTGCCCTGGACTAAATGGATTATAACTGATAAAATAGCAGTGAAAGTGTTAGTGAAGTGTCAACCACTGAGTGTCATTAGATTACCTCGTAATATAAGGTGTAGTAAATAAGGCATTATTAGTTAAGAAAAAAAAAACTTTACCTATTTGTAATATTGTGTAATAGTTTTGATGCATGACTTTCTGCATAGGTATAGCGTTTTCAAACGAGACAAAATATTTTTAATATTGTTTTTTGTTTGTTAGCGAAATTGTCCTATTCAAATTCTTTCCCAGGCAATTTCGCTCTTGAGGAGGGAGAACTTATGTTAGCAGCCCAAGCAGGTAGACGCGGCGTGGGCTTGCAACCACTCGAGATTGTTTCGACCCCTCATCTATTTTAAGTGTGTTACATCTAAGTAGGTTAAGATTTTAAAAGGCATTAAATAAGCTCATGTCCTTCTGAGCGGACCTCTACATCGGTTTTTAATTTAATCATAATTTTAATACCACCATCGCGACGCTCCCTGAATCTTGACTAGATATTCATATTTGTTAAATACGACAGATTTTTGTAGACAGACATCCTTTACTTTTGACTGATTGTTTTTAGTGAAAACGAGTTTGATTGATTGTCTTTAGTGAAAATTAGTTTTGACCGAATGTTTTGAGTCATAACTTTTGACTGGGTTTATGTTTTGACTGTAACATATTTAACGTTCAAAAATCTTCTTAACCGGGAATCAAACCAGAACAAAGCTATCTCTGAGCCTTATCCGTTGTCCATGTATGATAAAAAAAAAATATACGTAAATTTAAAATCAAATGATTCTTTGGGAATTCTATATAGCTTCCATTTCAAGATCCCAGTCTGAGCCCAGTGTAATTTTTTATTTCACGTAATATGTACACTACACCACAGACTTCTGTCAGTATAGACATCGCATGCATTTCAACTTGTATGAAAACCCAGCGTGCCACATATTTGTACCTACTATGATGCACAAGAGCAGTTTGCACATCCTGTTCCTTTTCTTTAAAGAGTATTTACAGTTTACTAAGGCGCAATTTGACATTTATGTATTGACATCTGAAGTGCTATTGTCAAGACGAATCGAACTTAATTATGCAGCATACGATAGTGCGTTTCACCAGAGTTCCCTCGCCGTAATGTTGGCTCCCCTGCACTTCCCATACACATTACAGGGAAAGTGCAGGAGAGCCAACATTACGGCGAGGGAACTCTTTGGTGAAACGCACTATAGTTGGTCCAATAACCACTGACTTCAAATTTGGATGATATATTTTTTCCTGCTATTTTGATTTAAAAAAAACTACAGAACCAATTTTGATGAAATGTCTATAGAACCAATCCGAATTTACCAAATCGGTTTATAACAACGGAATTCTGAGGCAGCAAACATTAAAAAACAACCAAATTGAGAACCCCTTCCCTTTTTGAAATCAGTTAAAAAGTAGGTTTCTATTCCAGCAATGGTCTGTGATGTACTAGATATATATCACTTACTGTAATCTCCTCCAGTCCATTGACAATATTAGATCCTTTCCGTGTAACATCCTCGTAGATCCTGAGCTTCGAGTTGTCTTCAGAAGATGAGAGTAAATCAAACAGTTCCTCATTATACAGTTCTAGGTAAGAGACTCTGACAGTGTGCTCAGTGGCGGAGATGCGGAGCTCGTCGAACAGCTGAGAGAGTGCTCGCGGGATGATGCCTGCTAGGGGATCCTGCACAATCAATGTTAGATGCAATATTAGTGTTATTATTATCAGCTATTTGTGTTATTTCGTCGTTATTTTTTTTTTACTCAGAGTCCCACAACGGGCAATGGAGAGAGCTATGCTCGCAGTTTCTTTGCGCGATAAAGTCCGGAACATAGATATTTGTTAAAGAACCAGAGTCACCGACATAGCTATTAAAATTTGCAAGTTGAAGTGGCAATGGGCAGGCCACATCGCTCGAAGAACTGACGACCGATGGGGAAGAAAGGTTCTTGAGTGGAGACCACGAATCGGTAGATGCAGAGTAGCAAGGCCTCCCACTAGATGGACTGACAACATTGTGAGAGTCGCGGGCATTCAGTGGATGCAAATGGCAGGATGTCATTCAGTGTGGAGGTTAAAAGGGAGGCCTATGTTCAGCAGTGGACATCTTCTGGCTGATGATTATGATGTTTATCAGCCTATCATGTTCCCACTGCTGAGACACAGGCTTTGTCTCAGGATAAAGGATGGGCCTTAATTCACCATGCTGACCCAGTGCGTGTAAATACTAAATAAGTCATTGGAAAGCGCTCATGCTACCGCTAGTTTGAAAATGGGTTATGGTGACTGCAAGGATTTATTAGTCTCTGATTTTTCTCGAGTTTTTTTTACCCAATTTACTTCAGTGAAATATCAATAGAAAATTATTACAGCTGCCAGAACAATGCTTAGAATATGTTTAGGCATTTGATATTATTTCGTTTAACAAGTTCTTGTAGCTTAAAGACTCTAGAAACTATACTATACTATGTATGTGCTACTCACATTCTGCCAATTGAAGTCCTCGCTGGTGCTCTCTCCGACCATGGTGTGAGTCTTGCCTGTGCCGGTCTGACCGTATGCGAACACAGTGCAGTTGTAGCCGGCCAGCACCTCCTCGATGAGAGGGCTGACCACTTCTTGATATACTTCCACCTGGGGACAAAGGGAACTCGATAATAATGTTTAGATCACATATTTACCACCTATAGTAATGCCAGCAGATGGAGGGATGCATGTTGCATACTAAGCTGAAGGACAAGTGGAGACTGACCAGAATTAGGAAAGCCAGAAACGTAACAGAAGGTCAGAGACGACAATGGCACTGGACTGGAAATGGGGTTCCGAGGATGGAGGCTCTTCAAAATTTATAAATGCGTTTAATAACCAACTAGATCGTAGAAGATTATCATTACAGACAAATAATAAATGTCAACACTCTGGGATATAGGCACATCAGCGTATGCTATCAATATATAAATAAGACATAATTGGTCAGTTTCTATGCCATTGCTCTACAATGGTGAAGAAAAACATAGTGAGGAAACCAGTATGACCAAGAACATCAAAAACTCCAAGACATGACATTCACCAACATACCACTACTATACTGAGCCAGCATGGTGGATTACAGCCCATCCTCTCTCTGGGATAAAGCCTGTGGCCCAGCAGTGTGATAGGCTGATAATGATGATGATAATTGGTCTGCTGTATTAATGGATGTATGTACAATCGCAAGCTGAGTAAAGGATAAATATAGCACATTAAATTTCGATCTGCGGACCTCGTGAACTAGGAGACACAAGAGCCAAGGGAAGCAAGGCAAGCTCGAGGAAGGAAGTTAGGGACCATGCAACTTGTTCAGATTACCTTGACCCCAGCACACCAGTGAGCAGCCGAGGACGCAGGGCTCAACCTGCATTGGAAGTTAAGGACCATGCAACTTGTTCAGATTACCTTGACCCCAGCACACCAGTGAGCAGCCGAGGGCGCAGGGCTCAACCTGCATTGGTTTTGCAGCTTGTGTTTCCTGCATCTCTAGAACGCTAGAATGTAGGCCCTGTGACACAGGCGTCTCACCTAGTGCAGGGACTACAAGCACCTGTAAACCTCGTTCCCCCTTACCTTAATTCACTTTGTGTTTCTTAAATTAAATATTGTAAATCGTCTAGTTGATTAGGTTAGTATGTAAGTGTATTAGAAAAAAAATATATTTTCACTAGCAATTTCATAAAGTTGCAGTAAAAACTGCAGCCATACATACCTGTTTAGCATTGGGTCCGAATGCTCGGTCAAATGTGAACTTTTTGGTGTGCGACTGGCGCACCACCACCTCTCGGTTGTGCAGTACCTCGATCACTCCGAGGGACTTGATGTCGCGTTCTCTCTGGTTCAGAGGTCTGGAATTATAGGTTAAGGGTTGTGGTATGCAGTAAACTTCACTAATATTAGGCCTGTCACACTCCACACTTTAGTTATGAAGCTACATGTTCGTCTTGTCAGACTTGCGTTGCCCGCTGCCACACGATAGACAGAGATAACGCGATGAGAGTTACGCGATAGACAGAGAGGCAATTTGTAGGTTAATATAGCACTAGGTAGTTAGCGGTCGAATGTCCTAAATTGGACTTTATTGTGTGGTAGTAAGAGTCGCTTCTTATTTAAATGCTTTTGCGGAGTGAACCTTCTATACTTGTACTATAATATATGTATTCTGTGCTAATATGGATATGTATGGATCAGCTGATGCAGCCCGTTTTAAGGTGCTTTAATCAATTTGAGAAGAAAAACAAGTGTACAAACATTTCAGGGTACCTATCAATATATCCTTGTGTTATGTTTCAGAATTTATATTTTGTGCGCCGGGCCTGCCGGAGTCAACCAACAGAGCCTACATTTTTGAGATTGAAATATTAAAACATCTGTGAAAAACCTGCCTTTCCCTGTTTAAAAACAACATTGCCTATCATATTTCTCACGTTGTTTAAATTTACATAATTAAAAACACTATTTTACATTAAAACTAAATTTAGTCTAGTCAACTTCTCCGTTTCTCATCTGTTCTGTGGAATTTTCTGCCAAATTATTTCTGCTGTATTCGAATACGAAGGAATGCACAAAACCCCTTATGCTAAGTTTTTAGAAAACAGATCATTGTTTAACTAAATATTGTTTACTGCATGAATAAGCAGGCAGGGTATGTACATATTAGCACAAGACAAATTAAGCTATAATAAGTAAATGCCAGTACCAGCAAGTTTAGCGTTTAGCAAGTTTAACATGATTAGATTTAGAATTTGAAACAATAGCATTCACCTAAATTTTACTTAAACTTACATAATTTAGGTATATATGATGTGTATTGGTAAATGTTTGGTATACCTATTTACTGAAATAAAAGTTGTTGTTCTAGGTAAATCAAAGCTATTTAAACCGCGTTTGGGGTAAGCTTGGTGCAAGAAAAAATTTCTAAATCAAGGAGTCACGCCTAGGCGTGGGTCTTGCTGGATATCGATAAATCTTTGTATAAATAATTCTGACAAAACCTGAACATGACTTATATAGATCAATACACTTATCTGGAGGTTTTGAGCAGCCAAAATTAATGAAATAAGAAAAGTGATTAGAATAATGTGATAAGTTTTACCTTAGTCGAACAAACACTTGGATGTTTTGGTTTTTATCCTTTCTACATCCTTTTTCGGACGTCATTTTAAATAAAAACACCACGAACACACATATAAAACGCCGCGGAATCACAAAGATACCACTTAAATGTTATTTTCGTGAACTAATTCACAAAAATCGACAATATTTTCCGTCAAAAATACGAACGTTGAACCGTTATCTTCAAACAAAATTCAAATTTCGGTTTGTGATCAGTGCTGCAATAAAAAAAAATCTAATGTCAATGTCATTTCTTGTTGCCATCAGAATAAAGCACTCTATTCATGGCACAATAATAATTATGCCATGAGCTTTACCCAAAAACTTCGTTCATGTTTGATTTTAACATTCTCCAGGGCCCTGATACCATAGCTGCAATCACGCTTGTAACGCGGCGCGTTATGTGAACCTCAAAAGGTTAGTCTTTATTTACTAACGAATAGTAGAGGCCAAATTTTCTGAGGTTAACTTGACACGCCGTGTTACGTGCGTCACGTGCGTGTTATAGTTATGGAATCAGGGCTCTGAAGTTGCAAGATCTAAAAATATCTGGCCAAGATCGTGACACGCATTATGGTAGGGTTCAGTAACCAAAGACATAAAATTGTAGTTACGCTCAAAACCGTCCAGCAAAATTTTAGTAAAAAAACATACATTGAATACATTATTTGCTAAAAGAAAAGGTCAATGACATATGAGCTATAACGTCTTGAATTACAGTTGAATTTTTTATATTTATCGGGACTTATCGCGCATTATTTAATTTAGCACAAAATAAGTATACTCGTAGGCTAAATTTTTAAAACACTAGTTCAAATCACGAATGTTCAAAAGTTACTTATTATAGTTTTATCACTAAAACTCAAATATTTATAATCAGAAAATGATCGAAATAATTTTGATTAAAGGATTTGAATATGACTACAAGTTAGGTTAGTTAGGTTATAAGTTTCTATGTCTAATAACTTATAAATTTTGGAGGGCTGCCGGCGCCCGGGACCAACTTTTTGCCATTTTGGTGGGTCACATTTCGCAAAGGATACAACATGATAAAAAACTGATGTATGAAACCATACCTTCATTAATTTATAAGATGTACCCCTACGTGTGTAAGGTATCAAAATGTTGATACGTTACACACGTGGGGGTGTAGCAAAAAATGTCATCCCGACTTCACATGTACTAGAGTCACCTAATTAAAGAAATATTAACATTAATAATTAGAGAAGTAAGAAGATACTAAATAAAAAAGGCCAAATGCGAGTTGGGTCGCGCACTGAAGGTTCCGCACCACCACAAAATACAATAATTAACAATTTAAAAACTGACATCTAAATGAGTAAAATATACGATTTTGATCCGGCAAAGGATATAATAAGTTCGTCCATGTAAGGCTTTACTTAAAAAAGGTTACTCAAGTTGATCTATGTTTTAAAATGCTCTGTCAACTTCTCGCTGACAGCAATCGTCACACGCGAAAACAAGACGGATCATATTTAAGCGTATGTCAACTTGAATAACGTTTTTAAGTAAGACCCGTAATGGTTGCCAAGTTAAGCACGTTATCGGTTACATTATAACATGGTAATGCACAGAAATTTGTTACCATCTCGTACTTGACCATTATTTATTATTTTTACTTTAGAGTGTGTACGTTTACATTTGTTCTATGGGGTTTGTTTTGTTCACTTTAGTTTTTACATTTTGACCATAGTTTATTTCTTAGTTAATCCGCCCGCCGTAACTTTACATATTCTGTGAATATTTCAACTGGCTATTTATTAGAGTTCGAAAGATACGGCCGGTAAAAGGTAGGACGAACAGACGGACAGACAGATGGACACACAGACAGACAGTGAATAATAGGGTGCCATTTACACCCTTTGGGTTTGGCACCCTATAAATTAAGGTGGACGACAGACAGAGGAACAGACAGGCAGACAGACAGACGGAAGGACAGAACAAACTTATAAGAGTTCCTTGTGTTCCACGGAACCCTAAAAATAGTAAGTACAAAGTCAGATACAAATTCAGATGTGCTATAATGAAAATATAACAAGTCAAATTTTGATTAACCCGCAGACACCGACTCGCAGTTTAAGGTAGTTAATTTAATTTAGTTGAATATTTGTTTAGTTTCTTTATAGCTTGTTTTTATGTGATATTGTCACCAGAAAACAGACAAGAAAAACTGTCTGGCCATGAATAGGAAGCCGAATGTGAACGTCAATACAGTAACTATTTTTTATATTGCAATACTAGTCATGCCTGTTTACCTTTGTCTATGGTTAACGTTTCATTTCACGTAGCAGGGCTCGGTGTAATGTCTAGGCATGAGCGAAATACATGTACATAGACCACATTTATTTTCCCTACGAAGCGACGATTGATGACAAAATTGCCCCAATACCTAACGAAGCAGTCATCATCATTATCAGCCTAACATGTTCCCACTGTTGGAACACAGGCCTTCCCTCAGAGAGAGAGAGGAATGGGCCGTAATCCACCATGCTGGGCCATGATTGCATGTTGGAGAATGTCATACGTTTTGAACTTTTGAGGTTCGTGGACATACCTACTGGCTTCGTCACAATTTTTTTTCTTCACCGATTTTGAGCGATGGCATTGAATCTGCATATAAATTTATCTAAGACTATACTAAATATGTAATTGGACATCAGCTGGTTTGTGTAGGCTGGCGGGCAAATGCACAATACACCCCAAGCTAGATGCCAGGTGCAGGGGTGCACTGCATTGCACTGCATGCCTTAGTACGAGCATTTGCGAAAAGTTATCGTTACTTAAACGATAGCAAAATGTATGAAAAATTTAACAGCGCAACTATCGGACGTGAAAGAAAATTAAATTATTCATACATTTGCTATCGTAACGATAACTTTATTGCAAGTGCTTGTACTAAGGCCACTGGTCTTATTACTCCTACTTTACTCGGCAACACACACTGGTCAAAGACCCTTTTCTTTAGGCACTGTGGTATCTTCGACGAGAAGATGTCACGCAATTTCCCGAACGCTGCCCATCCGCATTAAATTCTTCGGGCGACCTCTTTGCCTAAGTTGGACTAAAACAACTTTTTGTCGTAGTGACAAAAAGTTGCCCCATAGACATAGAAACTTGTAACTTACAATACGGATAGGTCATAATAGGTCGGGGAAAAAGTCTTTTCGTATTTTGTATGTATAACGTTGTAGTAAAATCTCATCGGTTGTACTGTTTGTATCTGGCTGGTTTTGATATCATTAAAAATATGACATTTTAAAAAAGGAATATAAAAAGTAAAAAGCAATTTCCCGCCATTTTTCAATTGTTTTTTTGTTCGATAAAATGAGTGAATCTGACGAAGAAATTCGATATATTTTGAAGTTTTATTACAAAAAAGGGAAAAATGCGACACAAGCCGCGAATAAAATATGTGACGTTTATGGACCTAATGCAGTGCCATCAAGAGTAGCACAATGTTGGTTCAAGCGTTTTCAGTCCGGGAATTTTGATGTCAAAGATGCAGCTCGCTCTGGTCGCCCTGTTACGGATAAAGTCGATGCCATTTCTGAAAAAGTGGAGCAAGATCGGCATATTAGTAGTTACGACGTAGCTGAAGAACTGGGGATCGACCACAAAACAGTTTTGACCCATTTGCAAAAGTCTGGGTATAAAAAAAAACTCGATATTTGGGTGCCACACGAGCTCACTGAAAGAAACCAAATGAATCGTGTGCTCATTTGCGATTCTCTGTTAAAACGTAACGAAACCGAACCGTTTTTGAAAAGATTGATCACTGGTGATGAAAAATTGATTACCTACGACAAGAATGTGCGCAATGGATCATGGTCAAAGGGCAGTGAAGCACCACAGACTGTAGCGAAACCCGGATTAACACGTAATAAGGTGATGCTGTGTGTATTGTGGGATTGAAAGGGCATCGTTCATTATGAACTTTTACCGCCGGGCAAAACCATCGATTCGGATCTCTACTGCCAACAGCTGATGAGATTCAAACAAGAAATTGAGAAAAAACGGCCGGAATTGATCAACAGAAAGGGCGTGGTCTTTCATCATGATAACGCCAGACCGCACACATCTTTGGCCACTCAGCAACAATTGAGAGAGCTTGTTTGGGAAGTGTTAATGCATCCACCATATAGCCCTGACCTTGGACCCTCAGATTTCCACCTGTTTCGGTCTCTTCAGAATTCTTTGGGTAGTGTTAGATTAACATCCAGAGAGAACTGTCAAAACTACTTGTTGCATTTTTTTGATCAGAAGTCCCAAAATTTCTACAGCAACGGGATCATGTCACTACCTACAAGATGGCAACAAGTTATCGAACAAAATGGCACATATATATTATAATTAAATGTAATTAAACTTGAAAAAAAAAACTTGAATTTGTTTATAAAATACGAAGAAACTTTTTCCCCGACCTATTTAAAACCATCATTCAAAATTATTTTAACATTATCTAAATGTGACTTTTGAGTAGGTAACAGCAATAAAACTGTAATAAATTCAAGGCGTTCTAGCTCAAAGGTCACTGACCTTTTTGTAAAATGATCTTAACAGACAATGTTTCTCAATCAGTTTTCTCTATGAACTAAACTCATAAAAAGTATATGCTATGTCGGGATGGTACATCTCTGAAATTTGGCTAAGTCCAAAGAGCTTCGTTCGTTCGAATTTTTCTATAACCATCATTTTTTGAACTATGATTAAGTACAATTATATGGCTTTGATTACGGAACCCTACCATATGCGTGTCTCGACACTCTCTTAGCCAGTTATTACAATTTAGTGGCTATAGTCATATGAGTAGGTATAATATCAGGAAAGCTCTAGTGCACATGTCAAAACAAAAAAACTTGGACGGAAGGACGCAGTATTTTATCCACTTATTCTCAAGAGGAAATAAAAGTGAATATAATAACTATTTATATTTTTCATGCAGAACAGCACGAATAGAAAAATTACCTATATGGAATATCATTAACACTTCTACGTGGACTCGTCAATATAATTACATCAATTTAAAATTTACAAATGTGTAAATAGCTACATATTAATATTATGTCTCCCTCAAAAACAACAATAAAACCTGCCAAGTGCGAGTCGGGTCCGCACAATGAGGGTTCCGTGCCAATACAGAAAGTTGTCCAAAAAGACAACATCACGGCCAGACGGTCACGCATCTAAGTACCGACCGCGCCCTACGTTGCTTAACTTAGTAATAAACATAAATTTTTCACCGACACGCACTTGGCCATTATTTATTATTATGTGTAAGTACTATAATCATCCAAGTTTAACGCTTCTACGTATTACCGTTTTTACATTAGAGCAAAATATACCTACAACAAGTAGATCACATTAAAAACCGACTTCAAAAATATATGAAAAACGTAATAAGTGCCTATAAAATTTGAGGGTTGCCCTCGATTTCCCTGGGATCCCATCATCAGATCCTGACTTAGTGACAATGGGACCAAACTGGAAGTATAGGTACCCAACCGAACAAAACTTTTTTTTATCGGTCAACAGTTGGCAGAGAACTCGGTGATACATAAAAAAAATCTGTGGAACATAGAAACGTCCTTCTTTTTCGTCGGTTAAAAATACAATTTTTTTTAATGATGAATTTCTAGTGTAATTCCGCTTCTACGTCGCTTCAAGTACAATAAGGAATTTGTGATAAATATTTGTTGATAATGTTAATTTTATTGAGTTTAATTTTGACTAACCTGATATAAAATATTAATTACCTATGTTTTCATATTTATCGGGACTTATCGCGCACTATTAAATATAGGTAAAAATAGATACCTTTCGCTCGACGTTCGACGTTCGTTTCGATAAGTCCCGATAAATATGAAAACATGTGTTCGAATCGCGAAAGTTTAAAAATTACTATTAATTACCTACATAAATACATACATACAAACACATACAAAAATTAACGTAACCTGAAACAAAAATTAATTAATTCTGAATTATTTTTAATTAAAAAAATATTAAAGTAATCTGAAACAAAAATTAATTAATTCTGTCACATGAAATATGATAATACTAAATCTGAAAACAAAAATGTATTAATTCTGAAACATAAAATATATATATATTAATTGAAATTACATGTATTTTAATTTAATTTAAAAAAGTAATAAATTATACCCGTTTCCGTTACCGTTTCCGTTGGTTAAAAATACGTTAAAAAATGTTGTTGCCAGCTGTAGTTTTTACTTTTTGACTTTATATTTATTTCTTAGTTAATTCGCCGTAACATTACATATTCTGTGAAAATTTCAACTGGCTATCTACCTATTACGGTTCGAAAGATACAGCCGTTAAAAGGTAAGACAGACGGACAGACCAACAGCGTTTTCAAAAGTCCATAGATATCTCTAGCGAAGACTACGGTATGACTTGGACTTGACTGTGACTTACTTTGCTTGTCTCTGTCTGTGAGAATGACTGTTTTGAGGATAATAATTATGTAACAAAACTTGAAAATAAGTATTTCAATACTCTGGCAAATGCATAAGTCGTGTGACGCCAAAATCCTCTCAAGAGGAAATACGAAAAGAAAAAGTAGTATTTTGAAGTCTTGGCTTAGATAGAAGGATAGAAGACTCGCGTCTTCTATCCTTTCAACTGGCTATCTACCTAGGATAGAAGACTCGCGTCTTCTATCCTTTCTATCGTTTACTCGCGTAAACAACTAGGTAATTATGAAAGCTTAATGTATGCTCACTTGTAAAGGCGGTTGTAAAATAAAAACGATCCACCAAGAATACAGCAGGCATGTTAATAGACAAAACAGTGCAGTCGCGTCTTGTAAGAACAACCACTCGAGATTCCAACATCTTGCTTTTTATCCGCAGTAAGAAAAATAAACTGGTTAAATGAGGAACGTCATTATACAGAGAGTTTTTGCGTCTGACAGCAGTCATTACCCAGCACCATTTCCTCCCGCGCTTTCTTAAAGAAAATTAAAGAGTCGCCGCATTAATTCTATCCGTATGTCGCAAGGTTTTTGCGACGGATAGCGTTATGGCAGCCGCGGCCCTCGGTCGGTTTTTGCCGAGTGCTGCTTGCGAACTCTTCCCAGACTCGGAGTATGAGCAAAAACTAGCGCAGCCGCGGGAATTCAGGCAAAAACACCAACCTCGCTCAATAACTGGCGACGTCGATGAAATACTATGAGTTCCTTTAACTTTTTACCCATCGCGAGCTTTTTCCCGCCCGCTATTTGCATCGTCTGCTCGACAGCCGCCATTTTGTAGTTTTTCGCACGGGAACGATTCGAAACGATGGTCGCGTTCCGAAAATTGCGGTCACGTAAAAAGTTAACAGATGAAATTCTTGTTTGGCGAATAGCCGTTTAAGTATAATGATATTTTTTTATGACACGGTTAATGGCAATAATATTATAAATATTGCATTGACTTTGCTGATAGAAACAATAAAATTGAACAATGGCAAAACAGCGTTCGATCGGAATAAATGTGTACGTAGGTCTTTAATGTGTCTCAGGTACCTATTGTTTTTTGCTAAATTATTAAATACTAATTTCCGAGCATTTCCGAGTAGCTTCAATATGGGGTTCTTCAAAAGGGCTGTTAATAGAGTCTTTAAGGGTCGGCAACGTATCTGTGAAGCCCTTAGTGTTGCAGGTATCCATAGGCGACGGTGCTTACCATCAGGCGACCCGTCTGCTTGTTTGCCACATATGGCATAAAAAAAACACCTACGTAAGAATAAACATTGTAAGAGCTAGCAACTAGCCGTGTAAACCAACACCGCGACTCGTTTTGGAACGTACGTATAGGTACCTAGTTAGAAACGAAAATTTTCCCACATCATCGACTGTTCGGGCAGTCGCTATCTCCCAGTTTTTCAGTGCAAAAAGCATAGTGCACAGTTTCCCACAGCAAGCCGTTAGTATATCATCATATCGACATATTTCTAGTGAGCCAGAGCCAACCTTTCACCGTACAGGAAAAACTGACACTGCCATAACCGCGTCTGTCCGATATTATTTAAAGAAAAAGTAAGGCTAGGAAAATGGCGGGTTGAGCATGGAAAAGTTTAAAAAAAAAAACTTGAAACTTTCTAGTTAGAATAATATTATGTGGACATCATCCAATCGGTAAAAACATTTCATATTATATTAATACCTTAGTAAAGATTTTTTCATCTTATTATAAGTTTAAGTAAATATGATTTTTATGTTATTGGAATCCGTCTCTACTATTTCAAGTACTTACATGTTATTGTTCTTAATATAAAATATACGTACATGCACACATACATACATACAATACATACACAGACCGTAATCCTCTTTTTGCCGTAATTAGTAAAATTAATTGAAATCCGCTTCGGAAGAAAAACATTGTAAGTACTAAGGTTTTACTTGCTATACTGCTCTATTTTGGTACAAATTTTCTTACAAAGTTTTTTTTTTTCAAATCGGTGATGGTGGACACTAAACTTACCATCAGGTGGCTTTCCTGCTTGTGTAGGTATAGGTAGGTACTTATCTGGACAATTGATGCAAAACTCGTCTATGAGAAAATAACGTACTTAGTAGCTATATCCAATCTGTGGGAAATAAGGATAAGAAAGTTTTCCTCCTTTCCTAACGAAACCGAAAGTAGGTGACAGTGTTGATAATTACAAAAACTAGCCAAGTGCGAGTCGAACTCGCGTCGCATACAAAAGTTGCTTTTTCTTTTATTTAGTTCGGGAACTTAAGCGCCCGCCCGACTCGCACTTGGCCTATGTTATTTAAATAAATAAATAAAATAAATATCTGGGACATTTTTGCACACACGGTCATCTGACCCCAAACTAAGCAAAGCTTGTAATATGGCTGTTAGAGACTGATATACGTACATATATATTTTTAAATACATACTTAAATAGATATTAACACCCAGACATAGAACAAACACAAATGTTCATCACACAAATATTTGTCCTAGATGGGAATCGAACCCACGCCCCCAAGCACAGAAGTTAGGTTCACTACCAACTGAGCCACAGGGGCAGTCAAAAAATTTGTTTTTACTTTAGAGTGTGTACGTAGAATAAAAATATGAAGTGTGACCCTTGTTCGTATTACCGTTTTTATAATAGAGCAAAGACATAAATATGTTCAAAAGTAAGTTTATTTTTAACTTTTTGTAATTATTATTATTACCATATGTGTAATAAATATGTGAAATAACTTGCTATCTACTTATTATACGGTTCAAAAGGTACAACCATTAAAAGATAGGTCAGACAGATATTCCGTTGAAACCTTTTTGGGTACTAAATCCTAAAAAGTTATTTTTTCTTTTATATAGAATAATAGATCGACGTTTAGCCATCTACTCGCCTGATGGTAAGCGAGTGTGGCGAGGATGGTTAATATAATTACTCGGGTAAATTTTGCACACACGGTCATCCACAGAAAAGAGAAGTAAATAGAACGGAAATGAAAAGGAAAATCTGTCGCCAGGTATTGTGTGTTTCAAAGCGTCGAACTACGCGTCACAGTTGCTAACACAGTTGCTATTGGTTTATATGGGTGCCAGTGGCTACAACAAATTTCTTACAAAAATGCCTTGACAGCAGTTCTAATTTAAAGCAAAAAAAAACTTTTCCGTGCGGTCATCTGACCCCAAACAAAGCAAAGCTAACCGATGACCTAACCACCCATGTTGCCATAATTATTATCATCATTATCAGCCTATCAAATTGTCCTAATGGACATACTGTTTTCATTCACCGTTTTCGAATCTGCACGTAATTTATTTAAGTTGTTATTAAATAAGTGATTGATGCAGGGTCGAGGTTCGAACCAGATGTCGTCAGATTGTAAAGTGCACATGCTGACCTCATATCTCATCGTGGATATTCGCCAAAGAACCAGAGTCACCGACATAGCTATTAAAATTTGCAAGTTGAAGTGGCAATAGGCAGGCCACATAACCGAACCGATAACCGATGGGGAAGAAGGTTCTTGAGTGGAGACCTCGAATCGGAAGACGCAGCGTAGGTAGGCCTCCCACTAGATGGACCGACGACATTGTGATAGTCGCGGGCATCCAGTGGATGCAGAAGGCAGGATGTCGTTCAGTGTGGAGGTTAAAGGGCAAAGCCTATGTTCAGCAGTGAACGTCTAATGATGATGATGATGACATGCTGACCTCAGAAAAATAAATAGACAAAGATGCTACCGCTTGGCCATCATCGCTCCAAAATGTTGCCACCTTTTCCAAACTCCCCGCTAACTCGGGAGCCCGCGCCCACTACGACAGATTATATTAAAGTAGTAAACTGTCCATTCGTTCACACGCCGCTCGCCTCGCTGTCCATTCCTCGTACATCCACCACATACCGCCGCCAGCGACTTAATTATTCCAGTTTGTGTCACATTTAGCTGCAGTTATGAAAGCATACGGGAAAACTCTCGTGCGACCTTCGCAAGGGATCTTATATAGGTACAGGGTTACGCATATAGACTCTACTAATCGAAAGGAGGTCATCATTATGAACAACTTTTACTATGGGACCAACACTGAAATCACGAAAAAAATATTTATCGAGCAAGTCACCCTTAAAACAAAAACATTTTTTTTAATCAAAATCAGTTCGTTTGGGAGCTACGGTGCCAGTGCCACAGACAGGCACACGTTAAACTTATAAAACCCCTCTTTTTGCGTCAGCGGTCAACTTTAAAACGTTTGCAATTATTCTAAAAAGAATGTTTCTTGTTTTTTTTTTTTTGAGATTTTTTATCAATCTATCTATAATATTAAATAAAAAAAAAACGTGGGCATCTAGGGGATGCGCATGGCAGGCTGTCGTTCAGTGTGGAGGTCAAAGGGGGAGGCCTATGTTTTGCAGTGCACGTCTTCAAAATGATGAATTATTTTGTTATTAGAGATTTATTAGACAGCCCCGTTAGCTCAGTTGGTACCTGTCTTCTGCGCTTGGGGGCGTGGGTTCGATTCCCACCTAGGACAAACATTTGTGTGATGAACATTTGTGTTTGTACTTGGTGTTAATATCTATTTAAGTATGTATTTAATAATATATATGTACGTATATCAGTCTCTGGCAGCCATATTACAAGTTTTGCTTAGTTTGGGGTCAGATGACCGTGTGTGCAATAATGTCCCAGATATTATTTATTTATATACTATTTTATTAATTCGATGACTGTCACTAGGAGGTGGTATTTGCCAAACATCATCACTATTACAATTTGTTTTTTTTTTTTGTTCAAAAGCCTCGCGTAGCATCTTTGGTATACGAGTAATTATATCAACCGGTTACCGCTTTAGACAAATTGCTACGGCGTAGACGTCTGGCTACAGCGTGCTGCTACGAACCCGGTTTTTTTAAACTGAATAATAGGGTTGCGCTTGACAGCCATCTCGTCTGATGTTAAGCGATGATGCGGCCTACGACGGAAAACGTTTGCCTAGACTAGAAGAAACGGATTTACTCGCGACTTGTTTTTGAATAGCATTGAATGCGTAGAAAGCCAATTTTGTATGAGTAGGTACCTATTCGTTAAATACTCAGTAATAAAAAATTCATGAACTGATCGAACTTTATCTATTATGAGTTACTAGCTAGTAGAGCTACACTGTGCAAGTTGGTTATCGAAGCCTAGGCACACATAACTTGTGTCCATCAATGCTTAATTACAACCAAAGCTTGTCTATTTATTTTCTGGAACATAGCGTTTCTAATCCGTACGGCCTAGGATTGGAACAACCTGCCAACTTCCTTGTAACTTCCTTGTAACGATGCGTTGACATAAATAAGAATGTTCAATCACATATCTGTCACAATACCTGGCGATAGAGTATCCTTCTTATTTTCGTTCTATTTAATTCTCTTTTATGTGACCTTAACCCATAGGCATTTTACAACCACTTCAGGGGCCTTACCCCTAGCTTCACTTTTGCGAGCCAATTTTTAGTAGGTACCTGATAGGTACCTAAAATTAACCAACTTATTTAAGCTGCATCGTTTAAAAGCGTCTAACTTGAATATCATTCTTGCTTGAATGAACGAAAATCCGTTTTACTATGCGTGTGTGCGTGAAAATAGCAAAGCTTGGCGGCTGTCAAATATCTACCGCTTATCGTAGTTGATGGTACCGTTTAGACAAATAACACCTATGCGGGTCAACTTTTCGAGCTAGGGATAAGGCCCCCGAACATCTTCACTAGGAGAAAAAATAATATTACGCAAAGAATTCCATACAAATTTTGAATAAATAAATTGTACGATAATTAGTATTTAATTTACCTACATACATCGTTACGTATCTTGGATATTCGTTTGTACTTCGCCCACACAAGTACCTACTAACCCACAGATCTTAATATATACCTACGTTCCCTTTTACGCAAAAACTGCACAGCGATCGGTTTCGTGCAGAAATCGAATTAAAAATGGTAATCATTGCGAAAGCTTAATTTAACATTCGTGGAAGGCGTAAAAAGCTTTAAACGAGCTGCCGACGGCGAGCAAAAACTAGCCCTCAGCGAATATGGGTTAATAAAGCGTTTTTAAGAAGTTAAAGATATTATGTATTTTAATAATTTTAAAGATGTGCTTGTGTAAGTCAGGGCTGTAAGTCAGGGTAGATCAGTGGCCTTAATACGAGCACTTGGGAAAAAGTTATCGTTACGTCCTTTCACGTCTGATAGAGGCGCTGTTCAATTTTTCATAGATATTGCCACAGAAAAAAGAAGTAAATAGAACGGAAATGAGAAGGAAACTGTCGCCAGGTATTGCGACAGATACTTGATTGAACCTTCTTATTTATGTCAACGCGTCGAACTCCGCGTCACAGTTGCCAACACAGTTGCTATGGGTTTATATATGCAAGTGCTTACAACCAATTTCTTACAAATATGCCATGACAGACGTTCTAATTTAAACTAAAAAAAAACTTTTCTGTGGATTTTGCTATCGTTTACGTAACGATAACTTTTTTGAAAATGCTCGTACTAAGGCCACAGGATTCATTCCCTAATATAACACATAGTATTTTTTACTACCCTAGTAATATTTTAACGTTTATTTTTACTGCTACTGTTACCTATAGTAGGTGTATCGTTGCACTGTGTAGTTAATTAAGATATGAAACATAATATTGGTGCGCCTTGACAGTAAAATTAAGTAGTATGCCGTGACGGACGTGACGTCATGTTTCACATCTGCCGGGCATCCCGTGAAGACCATATTTTTTAACGAAAGAGCATCAATGCAATCAAGAGCACAATGACCTTATCTAAGATTTATTCTGTACTAGCGACCCGCCCCGGCTTCGTACAGTGGTAATTTAGAAAAAAAGTGGTAAACGAATGTAAAAGTCGGTATGTAAATTTATTTTTCAGGGACTTGGAAAATATTGTTATTTTCTACTTACATAAAAACTTAATTACTTAGGTTTTTTTATATATATAAACCTTGGTAAAAAAATATCTAACTGACGGTGAAAACTGCATCAAAATCCGTTACGTGGTTTAGAAGTTAGCGGATATACAGAAAGACAAACGCGGAAAGCGACTTTATTTTATACTTACTACATATGTAGAGAAGTACCTACTTAAGTCATGTGTTAACCACAAACCAATTTTTTTTAATGTGGCATCATAAAAAAAATGGTATTAGTTTTAACTCTTTTGGATACTAAGTAGGTACGTGTACTTATGTCATAAAAGTTATTATATTCTATACTACATAACATATATACATAGATATTAAACTTAGACATAATTTTTCAAAAGGAATACGATTCTGAGAATTTACAAACTGCGATCGATGTGACCAAGCACGATTTAAAATTAATAAAAAGTCCCTCCGACCCTAAGTTTCGTCCCGAACCCTTCCGTACCCACACTAACACACTACTCGTACATTAACAGAATTCGTTAATCGCACGTTTATATCGTTTTTTTATGTACGAGGGCAAGGAAAACGTGGGCCCACGTGGAGGGGCCTGGGGTAGGCGGGGCGATGCAGCTGCAGGCCTAGGGCTCCGGCGGCAGTCGCGACGCGCGCGTCAACCCGCACACGTCCCGGCCGAACAAAGCCCTTTTACCGCGAAAATATTTACGTAAAACGAGACGTTATTTACAAAAAAGCATTTTTACTTTTTGGACAGTAACAGATGGTTAAAATTTAAAAAAAATCGTTCAGAAAAAATGTAAGTTGCGTTTGTTTTTTTGGCGCGAAACCAAAAGTTGTAGTATTTAGTGAAGTTTTCGGGGTTACGGGAGTTGATGTGCGCGAGCGAGAGGAGCGATATGGAGAGCCCGGGCGAGGAAACGGGACGGAGCGTTCACCCCGCGCCGCACCCCCCCGCACCCACCCAGCCGAATGGCTCCAATAAGATTATTGGGAGGAATGTGAATGGAACAAGTAAGTCAACAAATACTATTATATTTCCAACTCTACTGTAAGAATATAAAATACTAGCCGTCCGCCCCGGCTTCGCACGAGTGTAAGCTCGGCCTTCGGCCTCGCTACAAAATATAATATAGCCTATGTCACCCGGGGATAGTGTAGCTTCCCAACAGTGAAAGAATTTTTCAAATCGGTTCAGTAGTTTCGGAGCCTATTCATTACAAACATACAAACATACAAAAATAGGTACAAATCTTTCCTCTTTATAATATTAGTGTAGAAGTAACTACCATACAAATTAGCAAAACTCTACTTTTAAAGTAAATTCCTAAAGGTAAAATAAATAATGGCAACCTCACGTCGGTGAGAGAAGTACCTACTGACTTGACTGTGACTTACTTTGCTTGAGTCTGACTGTGACTATGACTTGTATGACGTTAATTAAGATTAGTGCCGTGATTCAAAATAAAGACATGGTCCAAAGGCCAGACCAAAAACCCACAAAAAAAGAAGTACCTACGATGATTTACATACTAATAGCCGTAACAGACATGTTAAACTTGGCTGACTTGTCTGTTACGGCTCTTACATTTTGAATTTCGTTATTGAAAATTGTGTGTAATTTGTTACGTATGTGTTTACGCACATAAATAGTTGTATTTCGCCCACAGAAAGTTACTAATTGCTAATAACATCAAATACATAAAATCATTTATTAGTGTTACATACAATGTTTACTAGCATAAAGAGACGTATCAACTAATAGAAACGTATCTACTTAGTACCTACGTATATCATGTCCTTGCCAGGGCCGGCGTACAAACAAATGTGAGTTTTTTTAAATTAAATTTGTTCTTTTAAAAAAACTGTACATTTGAAATATCTTATTTTATATCTAAATAAATAAAAGAAGAAAAAACATGTCGTTACTACCTAAATATATACCTATCTTATTTATAATTTTAAACAATCAACGTAGCTACCACCATAAGAATTGTCTCCCGTCTCCCTACAAAAACGAATATTGAAAGAAAACTCCGTCGCTGGGAATCGAACCCGTTACCGCGCAATTTGCGTTTTTCCTCGACCGCGCTCGCTTTGTCTCTACAGGGTTTTTGTACAGCCTCTCTACTCCGGTTCTTGGTACTTGACTACGCAGTCTTGATCTTTTAGCTTACTAGAAAACAATTTAAGCAGTTATTAGGGTTCCGTAGTCCTACAAGGAACCCTTTATAAGTTCGTTCTGTCCATCCGTCCGTTTGTCCGTCCGCCCGATTTTTCAGAACCTTCTAACTTATTTAATTATCAAGATAAGTGCATGAAACTATGCACAATTATAGTTGAGACATAGATCTCAATTTTAAAAGTATAAAAAATTTATAATATAGCATTTTAGAGGTGGCTCTGGTACATGTGATTTATGGTTATTGTTAAAAAGGTCTTTAAAAATGAATGTAAGGTTTCATACATCATTTTTTTTTATCAAGTCTACCCTTTGCGAAATATGGGCAAAAAATGCCCCCCCCCCCCCCCCCGTATTTCAAACTATTAGACATATAAACTTGTCCTTTACTAGGTCATATTTCAAAGTTATTTCGAACATTTAGGGCCTTACTTAAAAACCTATCTGTACCTATCTGATTATGACTTTTTGAGTAACAGTTATAAAACTGTAATAAATACAAGATCTAGCTTAAAGGTCATTGACCTTTTCGTAAAATGATCTTAAAAAAAATGTTTCTCAATCAGTTTTCCCTATGTTTAAACCATAAAAAGTGTTATGTATGCTATGTCGAGATTATACATTTCTGAAATATTAAGTCGACAGAGTTTCGTTCGTTCGAATTTTTCCATGACCACTTATTTCTAAACTATGACTACAATAAAACTATATGGCTTTGGTTATGGAACTCTACCATATGCGTGTCTCGACACGCTCTTGGCCTGTTATCTTTAAGGGCATGCCATTATTAACTAAACAAAATACATTTTACCTAACAATAAATACCTAAACTATTATAGCCTTAAATAATTTCTGAAATTTTCTCGGTACATTGAAATAAAAACACTTAACGGATTTTAAGCGAGTATTTTTAAATCGCGCTATTTTAATTCCTCACGTTTCAAACACTTTGCAGTGTCTGTGGTCAACTTTGCTGTGTCTGTGGTCAACTTTGCTGTGTCTGTGGTCAACTTAGCAATGTCTGTGGTTAACTTTGCAGAGTCTGTGGTCAATTTTGCTGTGTCTGTGGTCACAGGTAAACTAAGGTAACTACCAACTACTAAAGCATAGCTATATCTACACGAGTCGATTTTGTATACACATTTAAAGATTAGGTATAATAACAGGGTTAGGATCTAATTTTTCAAGTTTTATTCCAAAGTATCAAACCTGACTATCCCTCGTAACCCGATCTAGAACCTGCACAAAAAGTGCGAGTGTGTGGCGCTCGGAAAAACCGTGGAAAATACGGAAAAAGTGCGCACACAGTCGGAACAAAAACTCTCTCTCTAGAATAGATACTAAGTTAGTTACTAGAAAAACGGTCTGTGGATGACTGGTGATTACAAGTTGTTTGGTAAATTGTACCCATAGTTATTCATTTATTCATAATTTATTAGCATACCTCTTGAAAAGTGATGCTTAGACAGCTGTTAAGGCATTTTTGTAAGAAATTTGTTGTAGCCACTTGCACCCATATAAACCCATAGCAACTGTGACGCGGAGTTCGACGCGTTGACGTAAATAAGAATCTTCAATCAATTATCTGTCACAATACCTGGCGGCAGAGTTTCCTTCTCATTTCCCTTCTATCTACTTCTCTTTTCTGTGCTTATAGTTTATGGTGGTTTAAGTCAATAAATAAATATCTGGGACATTATTGCACACCCCAAACTAGGCAAAGCTTGTAATATGGCTGCCAGAGACTGATATACATACATATATATTTTTAAATACATACTTTAATAGATATTAACACCTAGACGCAGAACAAACACAAATGTTCATCACACAAAATGTTTGTCCTAGGTGGGAATCGAACCCACGCCCCCAAGCACAGAAGGCAGGTACACTACCAACTGAGCTAACGGGGCTGTCCCCAGGATGGCCCATAATTCATAATTCTGGCCCAAATAATGTTGGTGAATAATTTTTTTTACCGACTTCCAAAAAGGAGGAGGTTATCAATTCTACTGTTTTTTTTTTGTTACCACACTTTTTGAAGTCGTTTGAATTGAAAGCATTATCAAAAAATGTCCTGTCTATATTTTTTCGTCGGTTAAAATGACATTTTGTTAAACATGTGCATAAAATGTGCAGCTACAAAAACCAAGCTTGATACTTATGATAAATAACTACGTTAGAGCGAAAAACTGAGAATGCGAGGCGTTGCGTTTGGGTTCCGTAGAAAAATATAAAAATTATACTAAAAGATCTATACTACCTATACTAAATAATCTACTCTAACAGTACAGTAGGTCTGTATGTAATAAGTGAGTAAACGATATAAAATAAAAATATCAGTAATAAAGTTATATATGTATTATCACACGCATATTATGATATTTTTATTTCATTACTTGGCTTGCGTTTGATCGCCAGCTTAATCGATGATGCGTCTGTGATGGAGCACGCTTGCTTAGAAGAAACCGATTCACTCGTGATTTGAAGACACCCAGATTGTAACCATCGGGGAAACACCCATTCAGGCAGCGATTTCCGCTCGCACTATAAAAGTGGAATCAATAAGAATCCGTTTTTTTTATGTTTTATTGTTACCACTTAGCTTCGTAATAGCAGAACGTTTTTGGATGAAATTTGGTATGAAAACAGCTTCAGCAGGCCTAGCACGGGCCGTGGAGAAATTATCTTTCCACCGTTTTTATCCGCGAGTAGACGCGACAGAGCTAGAATATGGATACGTTTGTCTCTTTCTAGCGGGATAAAAACGGTGGAAAGACAATCTATCCACGGCCCGTGCTAGGCCTGCAGGTACCCATGTAGCCTATTTTATCTTAAGTTAAGGAAAGAAGTCTTCAGTAGCGTTAGTACGAGAACTTGCGAAAAAGTTATCGTTACGTAAACGATAGCAAATGTATGAAAAATTCAGTTTCCTTTTTTCCTTTCCACGTCCGATAGAGGCGCCAGTTTTTCATACATTTTGCTATCGTTTACGTAACGATAACTTTTACGCAAATGCTCGTACTATGGCTACAGAAAGAAGGTTCTAAATTGGACTATTTTTATTATTGAATAAGTTATATATTGAAGTTGGTCTCATTGAAATTCGATGTAAAAGTATACCACCGCTAAAGATGGTAAATTAGTGGATAAATACCGTTTATTGAACTTTCCATGAAGTAGAATTTTCTTTTTTGTACAGAATATAAATAATCAGACTTGGGTATGTACTTTATAAATCGAAAAATAAAGGATATCGACGGCATAAAAAGAAAATGGAAAAATAACATTTGAAACCGCGGGTCTCTGCTAGTAAGTACTAATTGGCTACTGTTATTGGCTTTTGTTCTACTTTAAATATGTATAGATTAATTATAATAGTAGCAGTAAAATTATTTAAAAATTATCGCAATCGATAAAATGTCGCATAAAAACTTGGTGTTCGTCTAATTAGGACTTTTATCTTGACATCTTGAGTTCACTATCTCGAATGATCTCGACAAGAAACCGCTTGCTAATAAGCATAATAATGATCAGATAGCAAAATAGTTTTATGACGGTTAATATTTTATTAGCGTTTTAAAATAATCGTCCTCGATACCAAACAATTAAGAAAAGGCAAATATATAGGCAGTGTAAATTAAACTTTCGAAAACCCACGGCCAACGGAAAAAAGCTTATTTGTATTTTTTTTACTGCTAAATAGATTTTGATCAAACATAGCTAATTACCAATTCCCTAAAACCTTCTTTCAAACTAAAAAAACCGCGTAAAAACAAACTAACACATTTTCTTCTCTACCGCAAACACACACCTATTCCTTTTCCATGCCAAAGTAGATAAAAAAAAGCTATAAAAGGCAAAAATCAAAGCTTTCTTAATATTGTTTTTTTTATGCGTAAATAGGCTTGCGTTTGACGCTTGCCTAGAAGAAGCCTATTCACTAGGGATTTGAAGACACCCAGATTGTTACTATCGGGGAACACCCATTCAGGCAGCGTATTCCACAGACCACATACTAGCAGTACGCACAATAAAAGTAGAATCAAAGCGCTTCGTACGGGTTCTCGGAATATCAACCATAAAGCGGTGCCGATTTTTCGTGCCCGCTCTGGCAGTCCGATAGAAAAATGGGCAGGAGGGAATTAGATCATGCAGATATTATCTAGTATCGGAACCCTAATACAAAATAGTCTGCAATTAAAATAGGGTTTCCATAATGCTGTCAGAATATTGGTCGTTAAATACATATAGCACGTCCTTAAGCAGTAAAAAATGATTGACACGACCGGGTTTCTTGCAGCGCCCGCAGATCCCCAATAAGGCAGTGGATTACATTTATTTTGTGCATTTATTACTCCCACAGACTTGGTGGAGCTGTACTCACTTGGTGGAGCTGTACTCACTTTAAAGTTTTTATTTAGTAAACGAGGCATGAATCGTATTCGTACTCTACTTATACTCCTATTCAAATATTTATTAACTAGGTAAGTATGTAGATATCTAAAGTATCCACCTTTTAAATGCAAGTTCTGTGTTTTTTGTCTGCCGAAGCAAATACTGAATGTTCTCTTATTAATTTAGGTAAAATAAGCGATTTTGACAGTATTCTAACAATGACATATATTTATTGTAAACTTTAACAAATTTGAATATTAAAAATGTCTTCATATTATTTTGTACGCCGCGCCTTGCAGGACATAAGATACGCGTGCGCGTCGCGCGGCGGTCCGTAGTGCAAAGCGAGACGCAGCCGCGCATTCACCTTGATAAAGACCGCCGAATGCGGTTGAAACTATAGTCTGTGTAACCGGCCTAATCTTACATGAGTTATTCCCGTGTAATATAAATAAAATGACATAAGATACATTTCAATTTTGTACGACCCCGTCCGTACCTATGCCATTTTAACCGACTTCATTAAAGTAGGAGGTTATCTATTTCACGGTATGTTTTTTTTGCATGTTTGTAACGCGATTATTCCGCCAATTATGAAATGATTTTAATGTTTTTTTTTGTTCGGTAGGTCACTTCAGAAGTGGCCCATATTTTTTTAAATCAAAATTGAACCAAGCCCTGGTTAAATTTTATATGTAAAATCGTCATATGTGTATATAAAATATACACATATGACGTTTTGGTATGTGGTTCCCATTAGCAAATGTTTTGATAAGGAATTTCTATATCTTTCTACTTTTTAGTTTAAGTTTGTACATTGTGACCTACCACAGAAGAGAAAAAAAAAGATGTAAGCAGGAATAATATTAAAGTCAGTTTTTGTTTTTTCTAAAAATTTACTTTATGTACGTATATTGTGTACTTACTAGGTTCTGACAAAAATAATAATATTTGATTTAAAAGCTCTGTGATAAATAAATATCTGGGACATTTGCACACACGGTCACCTGACCCCAAACTAAGCAAAGCTTGTAATATGGCTGCCAGAGACTGATATATATACATATTTATTTTTAAATACATACTTTTTTTTACTGGGCGAGTGCCTTTATTAAATAAACACAATACAAGCTAACTGACACCAAAAAAAAACAGTTAAACTGTCCATAGACCGTTGAAGGTCTAAAAATAGATAAATATACATACATAATAAAATGGATATTAACACCCAGACTCAAAACAAACACAATTGTTCATCACACAAATAGAATCGAACCCATGCCCCCAAGCGCAGAAGGCAGGATCACTACCAACTGAGCTAACGAGCTATAATCAGCAACGAATCCCTAATTAGACTAAACTTCTTGAAAGTAATGGCGAAAAGTTGCTAGTCGATCGGTTTTTTGTCGTATACATTTCAGAGAGTGTGCATCGGATCTGCATGATCTAATTCCCGTTTGCTCATTTTTTTATCGGACTGCCAGGGCACAAAATGTCGACATCGCTTCATGGTTGATATTCCGAATACCCGTATGAAGTGCTTTGATTCCACTTTTATTGTTCGAAGCGCTAATCTGTGGGATGTGCTGCCTGAATGAGGGTGCTCCGAAAGATACCTACATTAAGTGTCAAAGCGCGAGGGAATCGGCTTCTTCAGACAAGCGTGCTCCATCGTAGACAGCATCATGAGGTGGCGGTCAAACACCAGCTTTTTATTCGATGAAAAAAAACCACTTTTCATTGTAACTTTTTTATTTTAACTAACGAACAGTCTTGGTACTGCAAGTGTTATTTAAAACTGAGGGATGACATGGTAAATGCACTTTCCGGTTGTCTGCATTTACCCAAACAAAAAATGCTAAACATGGCAAATATCTGGGACTAGTTAGTAGTTACCACAGACATATAATACTAAATGTCTGTGGTAGTTACCTACTCTATATTAGAAACTAACTTTTCTTTTCACGGCTTTTTTATTCAAAATAAATTTGGCCAAGAGACATCTCGTGGACTAACATAAAAACTTTTTACTAACGAAAAAGGTGGAAAACCAGTGTACCTTACCTACGTACTTAACCTAACCTAATATGACTTCATGGGTGCCAACCTATTTTGGTATGTGAGTGTTATTTTCTGCATTATGCGAATAAAAGCAGCATAACACAACTTTTTACAGTTTGTTGTTATAAAATCTGCATATTATGGAGATTCCCGCCAATTTTCGTTGCGGTCGCGGCCGTGTGCATTTATTATATCGCGTTTCTTTTGAAAAATACAAATGTATGCATCTTTTTAACGTGATGTATGAACTTCTTGTATACTTAGCTTAACGTTTCCTTTTACATATTGGCAACTTTAGTGTATTAGTAATGGCCAAAAATTCAAACACATTGCAAAAATAATTAAGTAAAATTAGGCAATTTTAAAAGTAGCTTTTATGGTAGAGTTTATAATAATAAAAGTAGAGTTGATTGTTTGAAATGAGTTCTTAAACGATTAGAATTTAGATCTAACTAATCATTTTGTACTTTTGGCACAAGTTTGTGTAATAGGGATATTGACGAAATTTTACAAAGGCCTTAAAATTAAAGAATATGGTCCATATTTACTAGAAAATATTTTTTTATCTTCATTAGTGTACGTAGTAAATAATTATAAGCTGTTTTAATTTCAAATTTTAAATGATGCGCCAAAGCGCCGATCGCCATTTTGTGACGTCAATAATCAGTACTATGACAGAACAGAAGTCAAGTACTGGATTACGTTCAAGAGATACACATCTGGGTGCGCCTAGAGTGCGACTTGGCCATTCATAACGTCATCATCCGTGTGAAGAACAACCGTAACACAACTTGGCTGTTCCCAACATTTGAGTGTACCTACACCTACACCTCGGTTTTATCTAAACCGTCGAAATCGATGGTTAAAAACACTCGTGTTTCTGTCTTAATTTTAACACTTGTTATTAAGGTGCAATCTGGTTGCGCTCGGATGTAACTTCTGAACGTAACTTACCTGTATACATCTGTCACCGTCAGCCAGCCTAGCCGGCGCATCATCCGGAAATGCCTTGTTTTTGATAAATATTTGTAATTATTTCGTTGAAATACTTGAAATGGATCGTAAAAGTTATTGTTGGTGTGTAGTGCCTCAGTGTACCAATACGTCGAAAACTACACCTGAGAAATTGTTTATAATTGTACCGCCTAAAGCTGAAATACGAAGAAATTGGTTGCGGCTTGCAGGAAGATACGATGCAACTCAAATATCATATTGGGCAAATTTGCACTATCAGCTTTCGCGTACCCTCCTTCCATGGTTGCAAAGGAAATAAATATTTAGTAGATAGAAAGAAATAGGTCTTCGTTCAAATAATTTCAAGATTATTAAGTATTTCAACTATTTTTAGCTGTTTCTGTTTGCTTTGTTTTGTTTTGGTTGTGCTGTCATCACCATATTGACGTCACGCACTGTCATTGGATTTTCAAGTCACGTGACAAATAGATTAAAAATCGTGATTTTTTAATCTAAATAATTAAATTTAGGGGTTATTATTAATATGAAAAAAATATTTAAAATATCTCTTAAAATAAAATCTTTCAATATATCTAAGTTTCATATTTTATTTCCACCAGTGTCAAATACCCTATTCAGTGGACGAAGTATAAATATTTTCATGCGAAAATATGAATCAAAGTCCATACAAATTTTAATTTCGATATTCAAAATGAGTATGGAATTTGATACGTTTTTTCGCACGTTAATAATCGGACTACATAATTTTCATTCAATAAAAAGCTTTTCATAAAGTATGAGACATTTATAGATTAGGAATAAAATATATGTAAGTTTTTTTTCCACCAATTTCTTCTTGAGAGGTTTTTGGCGTCGCACGTCTTGCGCATTCGCCAGTGTCATATTTTGATATTTTGGGAGTTGTATGAAATATCTCAAACAAGTCATAATCAAAGTCTGAGTCAAGAAGAGTAAGTCACGGTTAAGCACAAGTCATACCCAGTAAAGCGGTGAAGATTTTACTATAGCCTTCTATGAGTTTTTGAAACATGTTATTTTTTTACTTGGTTATATTAAATACTTACCCACATCGAGCACATTCACGAACATTTAATAAATAAGAAACCCGCCGTTATCAGCATAGTTTATTTATTAAAACTCCAAATAACATGAAGTTAGGAAAATAATACAATGAGATATTTTTTTCACGTTGGCGCTAAAACAATTATAGGTTCAGTAAGTTTTTTTTCAAAACAATTGGACAGTTATTTGTATGTTATCTTGCCTGACACCCTCATCAGGACAATGCAACCTCATTCAATTCAAATAAAAAACGCAGTTACGCTAAGATGCGTTCGAAAACACAGCGAAGCGCTTTTTATCCTTACCTTTTTGGCTTTCATACATCCTATTCTTGAATCGGCTTATTTTATACCGCATGGATATGCAAATCGTTTTTAATTGTTGAGTATTTTTTGTCTCAGCTACTGTCCAAATAGGACCGTTGCTTTGGAATGACGCATCTGTCATATCTGATATTAACGCACCGCTTGCCACATTCGAATGGAACGGAACTCGGATAATAACAACCTTTTTTGTCGCATAAAAATACATTACTAACTGCAGTGGCGATGATATTTTTTTTCTTTCCAGCCAGTCTAAGTTGTGATGAAATATCTCGAGGAATGAGGCCTCAGTTTTTCAGCGGTTTGTAATATAATGCAGCGCTGAATTTTCATGAGGGCAGCGTTTATCGCGTTTGTCGCCATTACCGCCGCCCCCGGCCATATACTCTTTATTTATATTGCAAAAAAGATCGGCGACGACGCGAATATACCTTTATTGAATCGGTGTTTTTTTCCCGCGTTAATTCCACAGATAATGGCCAGAGTCAAATGACCGGGCGGCGGTAAGAAGTGCGGGAATTTCAGCGATGCCAGCGCACTCTTTTAAGCATATTTTTTTGCCGGGACGGGTTCGGTCGGACTGCGGCGGTTTTCGACATTTTTTGCAAGTCCCCGATGAAAACCGTAATGGCATTTTATCGTGCATAAGAGCGGACGGAATCATTAATTATTTATAATAAGCGGCTAGCGCCGAATCGCCGCGGGATGTTTATTTTTGTTTGGTTATCTGCGCGGCTATTTTCACGCGGCTGCTGTCCTTTTGGCAACCCTAAGTTAGGTTGCAGTCAAAAAGTTACCCTGCTTTATTAAAATATCCAAAAAACTAAAGCTTCTGACATACATGCTCTAATAAAAGCATGCATATTGGCATGCTTAAAACAAGTAAGCTTTTCAGTCGTTCACATTAGCTTTGGTTTAGGACTATATCTTGATCCTAACTCCAAGCATTCGTTAGGTTGTGACAGAAATTGACATACAAAATGCCACTATTAGGCCTCAATTATCATGCTCAAAATAAAACGGCAGTTGATTTCTTAACCTCATTACAATCATCATAATCATTATCATCGTTTTTTGCTCGCTTTTTTCATGCTCAATTCTAGCACAGTGTTGTTTATATGATACGGGAATTACTCACGTATAGTTAAGCCGGTTACTCTGACTATAGTATCAAACGTGAAAACCGCAAGACCGCCAAATGCGGATGAAACTATAGTCGGAATAACCGGCTCAATCATACACGAGTAATTCCCGTGCCATATATAAACAAAATGTGTGTAAACTACGTCAGTTTCCATAATAACTAGCAAAGTTCTTACACAATATGCTACTCAGTAGCATGCTTTTTCAGCAGCGAAATATAGTCATTATGTCGCTGTTTTTTAGATAGTACTCTACCTAAATACCTCTACATCACGTACCTATACTTTTGTATACAAAACCGTGGTTTTTTTTACTTGAAAATGCCTAAATTAGTAAGTGCATGGTGCTCGTTAAAATGAACAGAAATATGTATAACTTTCCCAGTAAATGTCAACTTTCCTTAATTACGTAGTAAACTTACAGAACGTACTTAAACAAGAGCTCGTTTCACTCTATAATAACTTTAAAAATTAATAATGTTCACCTACTTAAGATTACAATAAAAAAAAAAAACTTTACAAAAAAATCGGCTGATTTTCATCATCAGCTAGAAAGACATCCACTGCTGCACATAGGCCTACCCTTTTACGTAACCCTATCTTCACTCAACTCCGTCATCTGAAAGGGCTTGAATGAAATTGGTTATGGAGGTAGTTTATGGGTACTCTGGATTAACACGTTAAAAGACGTACATATAATTTTCCGGGATCTTTATCCCGGAAAATTATATATGGTTCCGGGTGAAATCACGAGATTTTCCTAGTAGTCACATACGTCAAGTGAGTACGAGGTTGGTTGGCATTTACCAATACACAAGTTTTTGCGGACACGACATAATATTATGATTGTTAACCTTTTTGCGCGTCGAAAGTAGGTTATGAGTCCGCTATGATCATTAACAGGTGTTGATCGCATCTGTGGGCTTTTTGTGGACGAATGTGGCTGGAGGATGCAGAATGATCATACCTACTTACTGGGTGGGTGTTTGGTCATTCCGGTTACTAGTGTCGCTTAGGTACCTACTGCAAAAGGATTTTTAGTGGTAGGATTCTTTTGCAGAGTCCACCTGGGGAAGTACCACACACACACACACACATTCAGTTATTCAACCGCCAATTAGTAGTGTGCAAACACTACTGTGTTCCGGATTGAAGGGCAATGTTTCCAGCGAAATTACAGGGCACACAGAGATTTGACATCTTATATTTCGGGGTGACGAGCGCAGTGCAATGCCATCCAGGGTTTTGAACTGTTGAAGTTCAACATTCTGAGTGGTGTTCAGGCGCGGATCCAGCTCTCAAAAAAGGTTGTGGTGCCACCCGAAAATCGGGCAACTGCGAGTCAGCTTATGAGCCTTGCTCGTGCGTGCATGATCGATATAGTGCATTCCTACAAAGGAAACGTTTATGAAAAATTATATGACGGTCTGACCAAGATTTTGTACAGTGTATCCTAGTTTCATGCGGGTAAAGCTGTGGGGCGTCACAAGTCGCGAATTAGAGTTGTGGGCATGCCCATCGTGCCCACAACGGTGGATCCGCGCCTGGTGGCGTTGAGCTGTTATGGGCAAGCGTGAAGAGTCTTCAGGCGAGTGACTTCGCTCGTCTCGTCACCCAATATCATAAAAAAATATGTTTGTTTATTGTGTTTTTTAATGTAACTGGTTAAATATACAGGATGGTCCAGAGTGACGTCGAAACGAAAAGTTTAGATCACTCATAACCGTATGAGTGATCTAAACTTTTCTATTTTCATGGAGCTTTTAGTATGAGTCTTACCAAAAGCTCCACGAAAATAAACCATTAATGTTCTATGTTTTTTTTTGTACTTTTCGATTTACAATAAAAAACCTATTTTTTTTAAGTATTTCCACCAGCTATAAAGGATTATAATCCTTTAAATGTAGCTTGATTGAAATGACAGCTGACGACATTTCAGGGTATGTCTTTATAACAACGTCTGGCGAATTGCATTCACTTGTAACACAAAGATCACTGGTTTTCTGCGTGTAAAAATACTATGAACTACAAGTGCTGTACATATAAATAGTAAAAGTATACTTGAACTTTCAAACGGCACTGCATTTAGTGTGAATTATCACAATAACCATATTTTCCATTCTGTCATAACAAGGTTACGCCAACTTGACTAAAATTTTAGGAACGTGGTAAATCGATAAACTGAAAATCGATTATTTTATTTTGCTGTGTGAATTAAATAGTACAATTTGTATGTTTATCAGAATTTCCTCTCCGTACTATGGAAGAAAAAACCCGTACAGATAACGTACTACTTTTTTGTAAACCTGGATTTCTTTTGTATAAAGTATAATAATATCTAACTATTGCACCTGTGTTTGTAAATTTTACGGAACGAAACATCTCTATACAAAACCGACTACTAGAATAGCATACTGAATATTGATTGAATACCATTTATTATTAATCTGCAGGATTATTATTTGGTCAAGTGACTGTAACGCTGATGATGTTGATTACTCCATTAGATTAAACAATAGATTTATTTATATTATTTGTACTTGGTAAAAGTTATTCATAATGATGGATACTACTATGGACCTCTTTCGGCTTATACACCCTTTCTGCGGAACCCTGTATAGCTTCATCATGTTGATAAGACTACCAATCTTCTATCATACAACCCTTCCGTCACGTCCGATTTGTGACGTCGGACAGGTACGATATGATCTATCCTGCCGTGATCTTGCCCCACATCTGCCGGGCAGATGTTTCCATACTTACCCCATTCTTAACTCTATATCTGACGGTAAGAGTTTAAATTATTTTTTATCTAAATTCAAACAATTATTTGGAAAAATAAGAATATTTTAAGGATTTTAAAGTTTAACGTAACTGTGTTAAAGTTTATTTTTACGTGTAGATATAAATATATTTGGTTAAGTTAGGCGAGAGGTCACCGAACTTTGATATTGGGATGGATTGATTTTAAATGATTGTTTATTTTGAATACAGGTGATGAAAGTTATATAGATTTGATGCGAATATTATAAAACGAATATGTTAATTGCTTTTTCATGGTAAATATAATATGTGAAGGTACTTACTTAATTTTTGTTGTATTCTGAAAGTTAACTTATCATTATCTCTTTATCAATAAACTTTATTCACTAAAGTTATATGATTATTTACGGGATATTTAAAACATGGTGCATGTAACTGCGCCGAAATATCGGGAGCTCCTTCCACAACCTTACCACGGTAAATATCCCGTAAATAATCATATAACTTTAGTGAACAACCGTGATAGTTTAAAACAGTGTTAAACTTTATTCAACATGTTCGTTTATTGAGAAAATTATTTAAATAAATTTATTGTTTTATTTATATTACACGGGAATTACTCACGTAAGATTAGGCCGGATACTCCGACTATAGCAAAGCGCAAAGCGAGACACAGCCGCGCGCGCGCATTCACCTTGATAAAGACCGCCGAATGCGATTGAAACTATAGTCGGAGTAACCGGCCTGATCTTACGTGAGTAATTCCCGTGTAATATAAATAAAATGTGTGAAAACCACGTCAGTTTCCATAATAAATTTATTGTCACAATAACGTTTAGGTACGTGACACAATATTTTATTACATTAAACCATTAAGCACATTTATCATCGGCTAAATAAATGCTTATCAATTACATTAAAAGTATAAAAAGTTCTTACGTTACATAAAAAATATTATTCCACAAAAACTAATAAAAATCTAAACCTAAGATTATATATATACGAAGTATAAGGTATGAAATCTTTGATCTAAACCAACTGACATGACCCCAATGTCATTGTCAAAACAAATTCAATCTAGGACAAAGATCCGCAAAAATTTTGCAAAATGACTCTACAGTACATGAAATAAAGTGAAGTTCTTACAAAAAGCTTACAGATATGCTTGGAAAGATTTATTTTATATTTTTTTTATTTACTTACAGGATACAAGTTATTAGCGTATTAATTATGATTTGCTTTACGAAAAAACACACGGTAGATAAGTTACCGAGGTAGAATTGCAAAATGATGTTTAAACTGAAATATTATTTTCTTTATTTTACACAATTTTTATTACAAAAATTGCTTATTAAAATTGGGTTCTAAAAAACCTACTATACCAAGCGTCACAAAATTTTTTTTTACAAGACACATTGAAGTATTAGATCTACGAGGAAGAAATTTAAAAAGGAAGGGTTAACTTTCAATTTCCTTAATTAATTAACCACCACATGGCAACACATGTTTTGACTTTTGTATTTGTCACGCTTTCTCTGCCTCGGCGAGCATTAGTCAATACTAACAGCCTTTGCCACCTGTTGAATAAAAAAAAGTATTATAATCGACAGTTGTTCGTTTCCTGGCCACAAAGATTTGTTTTATTTCTTTTTAATTGTCAATTTGATTTGAGACTTCTCGACCGGCCGCCGTTTTTTAAAGGGTTAAAGGATTTAGGTGCCTGACGTATCGGAAGTGGCATGTGTCGGTGCAATCGTCATTATTTTTAATTTTATTATAAGTTCGGTTGTTAAATAGTAGGTACATGTATTTTTTATTGAATTCTAATGGTGAGGATATCCTGGACACCTTAGTGCAGGGTTTTTATAACAAATAAGAACCTTTTGGTACGTCATATGTTGATTTTGTGATCGCGATGCTAACATAAATACTTTTTGTAGCACAGCAAGAAGTTATGGTTATAATTTTGCAAATTTTCTACGTATAGAGTTAATACTCGTAAGTTGCTCTCTTTACTTAACGAATTCGAATAACATAGCAAAACTCATCATGGATGCACTCACTAAAAAACATCGATGAAAAACGCGGGAACCCACATTGCTCCATAGTCTATGGTTTATAACTTTTTTACACGCCACCTGTATGCATGGGAGTGGAATCAAAAAACTCGTAATGATCCAAACGTGAGAATGAGCTTCGGAGAATTTAATAAAGGAAATTGTAGAGAATGCACGTTGATGTTTTTTTTAGTACTTACAATATTATGTTCAAATAAATAGTAGATATTGATCTATGGTGTTGAACTGTTAAAATATTCTCAAATATTCAAGAGCTTGTCCTATTACAACAGACATTATTACTTTAAGTCTAGGTAGAGAAACTTTTTATTGCGTACCTACTCCAGAAGTAGGTACAGCAAAGTCGCATCGAGCTCGTATAGAGCCTATTTGTGGATAAAGGAGCAAAAAACAGAATAAAAACAAATTATCAACAAAGATTGTTTCAATTATATTATACCTATGTATAATAGTACAATACGTATTCATGTATTTAAAGTAGGTATGTTACCACGCTTACAAAATTATTTTCATTTAGCTGCACCCGCGGTTTCTCCCGGGTGGACTTTACCACAATTCGCCGGGATAAAAAGTATACTATGTCAGTTTTCTCTCCAACTATCTCTATGCAAAAAACTAGTTCTATCTGCTCCTGCCTAAAATAGGAACAAACAAATTTTAGCAGTAAAGATATTAGTATGATGGTTTTTAAAGTTCAAACAATCTTCCTCTGCATCTGACCGTTTAATTATATCTATCGGACAAATCTCAGAAGAACCCCTTCGCACCGTAAAAACTACCCTCCAAAACATAAAATCTATTCAAACAAATCTCAGTAACTCTACACCCGTGGTCCAGTCAATATGCATATTGAATACTTTAGTACTTTTTGTCCGTCCACATCCTCTCATTTGCCCTAACATCTTCCCGGAAGTTCAAAAAATAATTTTTAACTTGGGGTCATTTATTCCCACCGAGTGCACCTTACGGCCGGCGTAAACAAACTAATAATTTTAATACTGGTAACCCTTCCGTGTTTTTTCTTAAAAGCCACGATTTGGCTACGACACCCGCAGTCCATTCAGCTTCTTCCGTGAGAACGTTAAACATGACCATAGAGAAAAAGTGAGGAGTGTATGGAGGTCCGATAAAAAATAAAATTGGGGGCGCAGTGGACAGTTGTGAGTCTCGTCGCTTACAAAAAATAGAGTTATTGCTGAGGAATGAATAATAAATGGGCTTTGATAGAGGATTATCTGATTCATATGGTATATTTTGGTTTGAAATAGCTTATTAAATTGTATTTAAAAAGCATTTCGTAGGCTCCTTTTTAAATGTCCATCTTCATCAAATTACGTAGGACTATCGTTAATAAATGCTCTACTTTTTTACATATTAGTTCAATATGATAAAAGCAAATATCTATACAGGTACGTGAAAAAACAATAGTTTTATTGATTTATTATATCAGATCATGAATTTAGTTTACCATATATATATGCCAAAAATAATAATCCATCAAATACCATACAAAAATGCTGACTAAATGTGTGTCAATCGTGCCAGAAATGTAAACACGAATGTGCGTTGAAGGGTTGAGGCGAGTAGTTGTCGTTGAATGGCAGATGTCAGCGAGCGCAGCCCTGCGAGTCACGTAGGGCTGTCAATACATACTTATTTAGGACAACCCGAAACTGACCTAAATAACTTGTCCTAGGATCTCAAGGTTTTGGAACTCTTTATATACTTACATAGTTATAATCAAAAGCGAACAAAATCTGTAATTAAAGACCAGATTACGCTAAAATAAATATTTCTTCGTAGAAAATAATTATACCCATCATAGTTGCAAAAAAAATGCGCAATTTTATAAGTAATAATAATGTCAAATGGATGACGTTCATTTTGACGCGAGTTTTTTTTTCTAATATAAGCTTGAAAAGCTCATCACTTGCTTATTTTTCTATGATTTAAGTTTTTTTTTAATGATGAAATGGGCTAGTGTTTGATCACAACTCACCTGATGGTAAGTGACGATGCGGTCTAAGATGGGGCACGCTTGCCCATTAGGTGCCTATTCACTCTTGTCCTGAAGAGGAGGTTGTAATTTATAGGGAACACCGAGGCAGGGAGCGCATTCCATTCCTGTGCAGTTCGTATCATGTTCATTACCTAATTACGCAAAATCTTTGTAGAGCATAAATTTTTAAGTACTATCTAATAATATCGTTACTAAAAGGCTACCTAGTACCAACCCTAACAGAGAACATAAATTTAACCCCACCGCAGCCGGTGGTCAAAAAACGGCGTTAACAATTTCGGCCCACGTTTTTTTCACGTAAAACGCGTTCGCTAGGTGCTAACCATGGGACCCGCGGGCGAAGATATCAATTAGACGTTTTAACAAAGGCAACATGTGTAAATGGTATAAGTGGCGCCCTAGGCAAAAGCCCAGATTATTCTATTTTTGTATCGGTTTTGATGGTTAATTGAAAAAAGTTTTCTCGACATCCAACTTGATTTGGTACGAGATTGATTAGGAACCAAGGCTTAGAGATGTTTTAAAGTCATGAAAAATCATAAAAAAAACCTATGGTTATTTATTTATTTATGACATACGTTACTACATTTAATTTGCTTGCTAACACCAACAAACCTCGCTGAGGTTTATCTTGGAGTTAGGTTCTCAGCTTTTATACATAGAAGAAACACATTTTATTTAAAGTTATCTACACAGTGAGTAAAAATTAAAGTAAACAAACTAGTAGGTACTTACCGAGCGAGTGCAGAGTGCATGCCCGATAGTCGCTTCGACCGACGACCGACGACCTTCGTCTTCGGTTAGACGAGATAAGATTCTTGACATAATTAAAACCAATTACGTTGTAATACCATTGTTTTTTTTTTGAAAAAAGTGTTAATTTCTTTTAACTGATTTTTTTGTACTGAACTAACATGACATTATTAAAAGAAACCTAAAATTAGGAAAGAACATTAAAATAATTATCAATTTAAAATACTTACTTCATAAAAATGGCAGAACTGATATAAAAATTGAAATGGGACTACACGGGAAGCACCAGCTTTCAAATAAAAAAAGATCATCATAATCGGTTCACCCGGTCAAAAAATCTGAGGTAACAAAATTAAAAAAAAAACACAGTCGAATTGAGAACTTCCTCCTTTTTGGAAGTCGGTTAAAAACTGTTCTGCTCTCGGTTTTTGTTTTGTGTAAACTGAATAATCTTTTGTTTTATTTTTGTGTATTATTACTTTCGTTTCTAATTTATGTTTTTATAACCACAACATCAAGGCTTCAATCAAGCGCACATCAAATGAAAAAAACGTTGCACATGTTCTAATTACTTTATTATATTTGATTAACCCTTCAAATGGCAGTAATTACTAAACAGATGCGGCACTGATTAATTACTAGAAAAAGCTTTTGGGTCAAGCACCTGCCTCTAAATCTCACTTTCGATCGGAATAAAAAGAATCAGGCCGAAAACAAAAAAAAATATACCTAATTCTTTTTTTCTGTAATCTCGTATGTAAATCGACCAGTCATTGTCTTTTGTGGCCGTTTTTTGTGACGCAGGAAGTCGCGGGATTAGGATTTTATGAGAGTTTTTTGATTGCCTGTTATTAAGGTTAAGACAAAGAAAGGACTTAATTTTTTTCTGGCATTTGTGTGGATTCAAAATGTTTGACGGTTCGCTGTAAATATTATTTTCGATAATATTTATTCGTATGCACAAACGTGCAAGAAATTCGCACGGGAGCTTAACAAAAACACCTAACTTTTTTGTACCATCGTTAGCAACCTGCACAATGGGCTCATTAATATTCACAAACGCGACACTATTACGCATATCAATCACAAGGTGCTAAAAATACGTAATCGCATGCGAGAGCACATCCCTATGCCTTGTCTTCTACCCAGCACTATCATTAGCGCCTTTTTTCGAATAAAGAACGGTTTTGTTCCGCGAACTTATTCAAATTTCGAGCGTAACAAAAGGATGTTTTTGTTTATCCGCAAAGAAAGTAAGATTACGCCTCATTCAAATGCGCGGGCATAGACAAGGGAGAACTTTTTTATTGAAAGGATGTCTTAGCATCTTGGGCCTGCTAATTACGATCGTATTCGAAATTTGAATTAGTTGCGATTTTCGCACGGTAGTGAATGCACGTGTTTTGTATGATGTGGTAAGCGAGTAGGTAATTATGAGGATGTGTGTTGTAATTCAAATGAATAATCTGATACCAGATAAAACTTGTTTAGTTAAATAATTAAATCTATGGAATGTGTGACTCTACCTAACAAAACTATTTTAAAATACCTTTTCTTATTAGCACTTCTATACTTACCTTACCACATAACATAGTTCTTATAATTAATTTAGAGTTAGTGACTACTTTATTATTTTAAGTTTTAGTTTTTAGGTTATATTTAAGTTTATGTTAATTTTCTGTTTTTTAAGTTACCTTTGTTTCAATAAATATGTCTTCGTTAGTGACAATACGGACTATCGAGTATCTAGGTATCGTTTGGTTGTAAACATTTTAATTAGTTTTCCAGAAGGCAGGGATATTCCATCAACTATTTAAACTAGCTGAATATAGAATCTTTAAATACCTATTTGAGGTACGTTGAATTCTTAGCAAAAAACTTATATCTTAATAAATATTTTTTTTTTATTGTCAAAGATTGTTTTTTTTTGTTGTTGTTTTTAGAAGTTATTTGTAGGTACCTATTTATAAGTTTGTAGTTAATAGTTAGTATATAAATAAGTTATAAATAGTAAATGTAACGTATTGGATTTTTCTGTGATGTTACTTTTATAAGAAAACTAGTTTTTTTGCCCGCGACTTCGTACGCGTAGATTTTCATATAAAACTTCAATCCTTTTTTCTTCCCTTAATCCGGCCCTTGCGTAAAATAACATATTCTATTTTTCTTCAATCTGGTCATAGCTAAGCATATTCGTGAAACCGCATTTAAATCCGTCCGCATTTTCTTCCAGGGGTTTAGACGATGTGCGTGAACAAACAAACAAAAATTCGAAAAACTGCCTTAACATCATGTTGAGCTGCTTATTTTATTCGCCCTGTGTGAAGTATTGATAGAAGCATAAAAGTAAAAAACACCGTCAACAGTTTTACAATCAAAAAGATAATGTGACCACAGTGCAGTGCATTTTTTAAAGTTTTATTTTTATCTAAACCATAAAAAATATATCATGTCCTGTCGGGATGATACATCTCTGAAACTTGACTGTCCAGCTTTGCTCGTTCAAATTTTTCTATGACCATGCAATTTCTGAACTATGAATACGACCACAAGTATATGGCTTTGGCCACGGAACCCTGACATGAAATAACTAGCCAAGAGTGTGTTAAGATAAGCATATTATGCTTATCTTAACACACTCTTGGCTAGTTATTTCTTATTTCGCGTGCATTTGTATGTATACCTTGATTATAAAAGCCATGAAATGGAACTACTCTATTTATCTGATAAAATATCACAGTAAAATAAAATTCTATCTTTATTATTTATTCTTATTGCAAATATACACTTTCTTCTTCTAGAAGCTAAGTTTATATACCCTGCATAAAGTGTGCAGCAATGTAGTGGCTGTTCACAAAACAAACAAAAATCATACTTAGTGTGATAGGTTACTTAATTATATATGAGATCATACAAAACTTATGACGCTACTTTCTTAACTATTTATAGATCGATATTTATTTTCTAATTATAATTTTCTAAATTTTGTCGTCAATAAAATCTCTTATCTCGTAATTACATTTTTGGGTTTGAAACTTACGAAGTTGGTTCTGGAAAAGTGTTATTATTTCTTTCTTTATTGCGTCCGGAATTTTGTTGTATAGGTTTATTGTCATGTACAAAGGACCTTTTTTGAATATTTCTATTCGCAGGACTGACTTAAAATAGAATATGGTATATTTCGGTTTTAAATGCTAACATAGAATAAAATGCATTGGAATCACCAAAGAGGTTGTAAGGCCTATGTTTTTATAACATCCTTGATCTACACGTTCATTCATCGTGAAACGTTTCACCTTAAATTAAGGAACCTTCTTAAGGTTCCTTAATTTAAGGTGAAACGTTTCACTTTGGCGGGAAATTCAAATTTCAAACAGTTTTTTTGTTCTTGTAGCTAGGCCGAGTAATTATTGTAAACGATAATGATGTTCGCGAAAATTAATTATTATTCTTTACAAACTCGCGTAAAGTTATTTATCTCCAATGCACATTATTACATACATTTGTCAATAAACAAATTTATGCTGTTTCAAACGGTTTATTGCCAAATGTAAGTAATATGGTGAGTAACTGATTAATAGCCGTACATGATAATGTAAAGAACGACCGACAATTTTCGCGAACACTATGCTATTTCACAATAATTACCCGGCCTAGCTACAAGGACAAAAAAACTGTTTGAAATTTGATTTTCCCGCCAAAGTGAAACGTTTCACCTTAAATAAAAAGTTTTTTAATCTGGCTGATTATCTGAATGACAGTTGACAGTTTCTAATTTTTAATGGCTATGTCAATAACATTCTCTTTACTTTGGACCTCCTTGCTTGAGGCTATGTGACGATCCTCATATTACGTTTCGGGTAACGAAGAAAATAATCATCGATTTTTTAATTTCTTTTATGTAATAATAAAGAATTAAAATAAATGATATAACATAGCCTATGTTTTAATCTGGTAATTTCTAAGCATATTCGTGAAAACCGCATTTAAATCCGTCCAGTGGTTTAGGAGATGTGCGCGGACAAACAAACAAACAGACAAAAATTCTAAAAACTGTCCTACGTGTTCAGCTGCTTATTTTAATACGCCCTGTGTGATTTATTTTTTGTTATCTCGCAATTACAGATTTCTACGTTTTTATTATATGTATAGATAAATAAATAAATAATATTGTTTTTTTTTTTTAGATTTAATAGAGTTTTATTTACAATAACTTAAATAACATTCCAATAGCAAAAAAAAAAAACTACATTAATACCTAACTAATAACTAATACTAAACTAATCTATTAAACCGCTACCAGTGGGAATCGTCCCCAAAATTTTGGCCCCATTACCACGTTGTATGGCAATGCTCACTCTTTGAGCAAAGTAGAGGCAAGCATTCTGGTCACGAATTGCATCGACCAGACGTGATGATAATTCTTTGAATATTTTTTGGCTCCTGATTAATATTAATATTGATTATATTATATAATTATACATTTTTTTTACAATATCTAAATATTTTTAAAGAAATAGTTTTATACTGTATGTAACAAATTAATATAAGAAATTGCTTAAATTAAATTAATGTTCAAGAAAATATCAGGAAGAAAATAAAATAAAAAACATCAATCAGGATAATGATCTATGCACATGATGCGCTTTATGTAAAATTTATTTCATTGTAAAATAAAATAATATGATCTCCATTATATTACGAAGTAGCAACACACTGTTTTTTTTAATTCAATGAACAATTATGCTTATTAAAATGATGTTGGTAGAAACGTTCATAAAAAAACTAAATATAAAAAACGTAAACCTCTTTAAATTATACATAAAGAAACAATAAATCCACTTCTTAAAGCCCGAGTTCTCAAGACCTATTTTTTTTTTCTAGACAGCAAAAAAGTCTTCAAACATCGGTATCGTGAGAGTTGCATAAAATTAACTTATAACAAATAGGAATATGCAGATGTCTTACGTGACCACTTTTTTAAAAGAAAAAAACTCTGCTTCATGAAAGAAAAAAAAAAACAAAGCACTGTCTGGCCGTCCCGCCACCCCTATCCAGAATTAAAATAATTTGCATACATCTGTGGCGATTTTTTATGGCCAAGAAGATTATGTTAATTTATTTTTTGGACATCGCGCTCAGTGAGAACAATATTTTTGCGTACCATTTTTTTTTCGTACCTACAAGGTAATTATAGTCGTAGGGTTAAGTTTAGTGTCGAATTTCTCATGGTTTTTTTAACTACTATAATATTGATAAGTACCTACGTGATTTTCTACTAGGCTTTTACATATGAATATACATATATTTAGGGCAGCCTCAGTAAATCAAAATAAACAAATTTTGTGCTACGACTTCTCGAAATTCGCGAAAAAAAAACCAGTTGTTCCATACAAAAAAATCTTTCAGTTCCGACAAAATTGTATGCAAGAGATGTTTTATTTTTTTGCGTATTTCAAAAAGTCGTAGAACAAAAGTTATTTGTTTTGACGTATTGAAGCCTTTAAGAGGATGCTAACTGAATACCATAACCCTGTTAATTACATAATTACATTGTGCTCTAAGTCATGATGACATTTTATTTTATTTTACTAGTCGTTTTATACATTTTATCATTCACTCTTTTATAATAATAGGGAAGTAAATACTTTTGCTTCATAGTTTGAATGCGAGTTGTAAAATTAAAATACATTGTTGACACATCAACTCTAATAGGCAAACATTGGCCGCGATTCTTGCATGCCTCACTAAACTAAACTTAACTAAAATTATAGTTTAGTCCTGTCAAACGACTTTTCGTATTCTGATGCACCACCCTAAACTAAATTTTAGAGAAATCTCACTTAAATGATTTTAGTTACTCAACCTAGTCAAAAGCTATTCAGACGTTGCCATTTAAGTTCGATTTCGACCTAAAATAAGAAACGTCAAACTAAAATAAGTCGGCACCAAAATAGATGACGATTAAATTTGGTCAGTGCATTTGAGTTTAAAGAAGTGAACAAATATTTTGCTGATATGGAAGAATATGCTATTATAGCTCATATTTATTCATCAGATAGGGAGAGGTAAGTAAATAAAACAAGTAGGTAAAAGGTTTCATCAATTTTTACTGATCTCGGTTTTTTTTCATTAAACTGGTAACCTAAAGAAATCTTGAAATTTAATTTCAGGCATTACCAAGAGAAAATCCTTTTTTGTTTTAAGATAAATAGCAAAATTTTATGTGATTTTATGTATGACGTATGCAATAAAACAAAAACCAACACAATGTTCAGTGTTGCTAGCCCTGTCGTAGAGAAAATTTGCAAACTTTAAAAATAAAGTATAACCTCAGCTAAAATCTACAAATTTTAGCTTAATCTAGTCAAAAATGCTTTTTAGTTAGTAATAAACTGTTAACACAAATAAATAAATATAATCTGACTACAGTAAGTTACTTTCATTTAGTGATCATTTCCGAATATAAGCGATTTTTAAAACTTCAAATGCTCGTACTGTAAAACCTGTATTTTGAACCTAACATATAAATACCCAGATACCACAATTAGGCATTTATTTAGTTATGTATCATCAATATTTGATTTTTAAAATTCGTACAAATACGGATAAATCTGTTTTTATGGCAATGCCGTTTAATTTTTTACTTTTTTACTACCATAGATTGCTGTTATGCCACAGACAAAAAAATCTCGATTTGTTTCCTATGCGCCCCCTGGTGCCGCGTAGCGCAACTAGCCAACACAATTTAGAGAATCCATTCAGGGCAGAGCAAATTTAGTTAAACGTAAACCGGGAATACGTTTTGACTTATCACGCACTAAAATTCAAAACTTATTTTAGTTAAGTCTAGTTTAGTGAGGCATGCAAGAATCGTGACCATTATTTACCTACCGACCTGGTACATAACCCAATTTTTTTGTCAAATTATTTCTTGTTGAATGTAAACTTTTTCTACCTGCGCCTAGGGGTGGAGTTTAAAACCACCCCACATTTTTTACGGCACAAAAACCAATAGTGCACGCTCATAAGGGTGGCAACTTTTTTTATAATGACAACCCCGATCGATATTATTTCCCGCGCGCTGGTCGCATTGGCGCGAACCAGTTCCTTTCTAACAAAGAGGTTGGAACCCTTTTATGTAAAACCTTTTCATAAATTTTTTCGTCTGCTAACGGTCGGAACGATTCTTTTCGGTAATAACTAGGGTTGTTTAAAAGGGGTTAGTTTTTTGTGTGCGCTTCTCCTCACGCGATTTTATATGGCACTAAATTGTTCAGCGCACGCAAATGATCGAGTTTTATAGGCTTTCCAGAAACTCCGAGTTGTTTTGACGGGTCTTTTAGGTTTTTTCTAGAGTTAACAACAGCTGTCTGGGATGTGGCGAATTAGGTTTAATTTTGAGTCTTTTAAATTGAACGATTATCTCTACTTGTCTTACTTTATACCGGACGTTAATTAAGTTATCTCGATAATAAAATGGATAGTAGTATTCTTCTTTTTTTTTAGTTTAGTATATAATTATTTAATTACTTCTGTGTGACATCTGTCACATCACCAAAGCTGTCACCAGCAACGAAGCTTTTCGTATGTCAAACCTTTTTTTTTTCAAACCTGTTGGCCTTGAAACTAAATGAAAAATTACTCTTTTATTATACTTTTCTTAGTTTCACTTGTAATCATCTAACGTATGAAGGATGTAAACAAATCTTGGAAGAATATTACTTCTGGTTGCCTGGAGGAGATCGCTCTTAGCGATAAGGCCGCCGATTGTTACACTAGTTTGTTTTGTTTAAAGCTATTTTATCGTGTAATATGTTATTTGTGGTGTGAACAGTAAAGAGTTTATCTATCTATCTATCTATCTAAATAGAATATAATATAATAGAATTTGAAATTATTATGGAATTCGATAGTATAGTACATATTTTACGCATCCACACGTCATCTGTGGCCGAAGTACGAAAATTCGCTTAAAATACGTACTATCGATATTCATACAAATTGCAAGTTCGAAATTCAAAATTATTTTGTATGTAATTCGATAGTACGTATTTTACGCGAATATTCTTACTTAGGCTACTGCATCCATCATCTAATTGCTCGCCAACTATAATGCGTTTCACCCACAGCTAAACGAAAAAAATCTCATTTCAGTGATTTCACCAGAGTTCCCTCGCCGTAATGTTGGCTACATTACGGCGAGGGAACTCTTTGGTGAAACGCACTATACCATTGGGAATTACAACGATGAAGTTCTAAAGTAGAGTATGCTTGTCTATGGTTCCAGTGGTGGTGACATCGGCGCCCTCCAACGAGGCCGAGCTGCAGCTCTACCGCGTGATGCAGCGCGCTTCGCTTCTCGCCTACTATGACACGCTACTCGAGATGGGTAAAAATTGTTATAGTATTAGTTATGCCTCAAGACAAAAATATTAAAAATGGGTATCGGGGTAAAGCTCAAAAATGTCTTAACAATAATTAATCTATCTATCTATACATATAATAAAAACGTAGAGATAAAAAAATCTGTAATTGCGAGATAACAAAAAAAAAATCACACAGGTCGTCTTAAAATAAGCAGCTGAACACGATAGGACAGTTTTTAGAATTTTTGTCTGTTTGTTTGTTTGTTTGTCCGCGAACATCTCCTAAACCACTGGACGGATTTTAATGCGGTTTTCACGAATATGCTTAGAAATTACCAGATTAAAACATAGGCTATCTTATATCATTTATTTTAATTCTTTATTTTTACATCAACGAAAATAAAAATCAATGATTTATTTCTTCGTTACCCGAAACGTAATATGAGGATCGTCACATAGCCTCAAGCAAGGAGATCCAAAGTAAAGAGAATGTTATTGACATAGCCATTAAAATTTTGAAACTGTCAACTATGTCAACTGTCAACATGGTCATTCGGTTAATCAGTTTAAATTTAAAGAAGGTTCCTTAACCTTCTTAGATGAATGAACGTGTAGATCAAGCATGTTTTAGGCCTTAAAACCTCTTTGGTGATTCATTCCAGTGCATGGAGTAGGAGTGTGGCGTACTCGTACTCCTTGCGCCAACCTTCGTGAATTTCATTCCAATTTTCCACGACGTGTGGCGCTGGGGCGCGAAAAGAAAAAAATCAAAGAACACCGATTTTCAAATGGAATTGTCATTCGCTTTTTCTAAGATTTGTCTAAGATTTTTCTTTGCATTAAATTTATAATTTCTTTCGGACTCAGCTATTTTCTTCCATTGTCGGTAGCTTAACCCTCTCCTTCTATATAAATAGTACAAATCCACTATAATTGGTGACCACTGAATGAACCGTACACCACCGACAAAGGTCAGAATGCCGCTAGATCGTACTGATAGCACTGCGGCTGACACGAAGAATAAAGATGATGACAATGTATTCCGAGTTGGCGTGCGAATTCCACCGTTTTGGCCCGAGAAGCCGGCGATTTGGTTCGCCCAGATCGAAGGCCAATTCGCGATTTCCAACATCACTGCAGATAGCACCAAGTTCTACTATGTGATTGGACAACTTGACCCGCAATAGGCAGCTGAAGTCGAAGACATCATCGTCAACCCGCCTGTGACCGAGAAGTACGAAAAACTCAAGCTGGAGCTAATTAAACGTTTGTCCGCATCAAGAGAAAAAAGGTACAGCAACTTTTAACACACGAGGAGCTAGGTGATCGTAAGCCTTCTCAATTCTTACGTCATCTACGACACCTAGCAGGCCCCGGAGTTCCAGAAGACTTTTTACGCATGATTTGGACCAGCCGCCTACCGAACAGCACGCAGACCATCATTGCTTCGCAGCAGATGACGTCATCACTCGATGTGCTGGCAGACCTAGCCGACCGCATACATGACGTTGTCCCTGGGTCGCATCTACATCCAGTACCACACCGGGAAGCTCCAAGCTCCATATTACATTCTCATGGTTTTATTCTATGTTAGCATTTAAAACACAAAATATACCGCATCCTATTTTAATACAGTCCCGCGAATAGAAATATTCAAAAAAGGCCCTTTGTACATGAAAATAAACCTATACAACAAAATTCCGGACGCAATAAAGAAAGAAATAAATAATAACATTTTTCCAGAACCAACTTCGTAAGTTTCTAATCCAAAAATGTTATTACGAGATAAAAGATTTATTCGATGATAAATTTTAGAAAATTATAATTAGAAAATAAATATCGATAGGTACCTATATAAATAGTTAAGAAAGTAGCGTCATAAGTTTTGTATCATCTCATATATAATTAAGTACCCTATCACACTAAGTATGTTTTTTTTTGTTTTGTAAAATTACTTCACCCTAGGTTAAGTTTGAATAGTATATATAATATTTATGTAATAAATTTAACTATACTTAAATTTATATGTTTATGTCTGTGGTCTGGTTTTGTGAACAGCCACTACATAAGTCATTGCTGCACCCTTTATGCAAGGTATATAAACTTAGCTTTTAGAAGAATACATTGTATATTATTTGCAGTAAGAATAAGAATATAGAAATAATTTTATTTTACTGTGATATTTTAAGGGAAGAAAAAAGAATTGAAGGTTTATATGAAAATCTACGCGTACGAAGTCGCGGGCAAAAAAGCTAGTAAATAAATAAAATACAAAATAATAACTGACGGGAAGTTCAATAAACGAGAATCATCCCTGAAATTTTCACGGAATATTTTCATTAAATTAAAATGGGACTACCGTTGAGATAATAGCAATAGCAAAAAGAAACCAAACACTCACACACGCACACCCTAAATTTTAAATTTAACAAAATCCACCATAGCTGTCTGACCCGAACATTATATTCCGAGTGTATGCTACAAGAAATTACTTACAAGAAACAAAAAACTCAAAATCATTATGATTGTACACAATGAAGCGCACCTTGAACGAAACTCAAATCATAATAATCACAGGAACACAAGAAAAAATAAATTCTCATCAAAGAAAAAACAAATTTCCATAGACGCGGCAAAAAACGCGCCAACTCGCAGACGGATCGGTGAAACATGCAAATTATTTTTTTAAATTTACTTTTTAATTCCGATTACCGGCTAAGGAAGGGTTTGGTCGGTCCGCGGTATCCTTTTGTTTTTTTTAGCTATCCCCTTCGCAAAATGGTCACGTAAGTTATTTGCATATTTGTCTAAATTAAAAGTGTGAGTTGGTATTTTTTCTGTCTATCACACGTTTTTGTATGAATGGGAAGAAATGAGGTCGCCGTGCAAGAAAGTTCTGCATACTAATGAATGATGCTTCGAATCGTAGACAATGGTGGCTTTTTTAGTTTGAGAATCTTCTGGACTTAAAGAAGGGGGGATGTTGGATGAATAATTATGCTATTGTTTGATACTTTGTTTTGTAGTTATGAAAATTAACTTTTTACGTTGGAAGCTTTTTTCAAAAGTTTTATGTGAGAAAACTTTGATGCAGTTAGCAACCTAAAATTAAGATTATGTACCTATATACGAGAAGTATAGAAAAGAATAATAATTATGCAAGTGAAAGATACTAGTACTTAAAGGATAGTTTTTATATTTTTATTTATATGTTTGGCTTTGTGGTTATAAAATAGGAGTCCTTAATTATTAGATGAGTTAAAAAACCAAGAAGTTTAACGCTGACTCCTTTCCCAGGTGGCGACGACGTCCAGCAACTCTGCGACGCTGGCGAAGAAGAATTCCTCGAGATCATGGCTCTCGTCGGCATGGCCTCTAAGCCTCTCCACGTGCGTCGCCTACAGAAGGCGCTCCAAGAATGGGTCAACAATCCAGCCCTCTTCCAGATCCCCATCGTCCCCAACCTCTGTCCTACTGAAAACCCCTTCATTCAATGCAACCAAAGACTACTTAACATGCCCCCATCTCTCCCCAACGTCACTCTACCACGGCCTGTAGCGTCACCTGAGAGTAGACCTATGTACAGTCCTTCACCAGGTGCTCCTGACAACAGCTGCGGTTCTACTGCCTCAGCGCCAAATGCAAGCCCCGTTCACCAAAATACCACCTTCTCGAAGATAGTTTTACCTCCATCCCCCGCACCCGCCGCTCCAGTAACTTCCACGGCTTCAAGATCCTTCTCCCCCCAAAGCGCCTGTCCTCCAGCATCAGCTGGATCCAGTCCATCATCAGTAACGTCACCAGTGCAGCTGACACCAGTTCTTTTAGATGTTCATGTGCAGAAGTTATCGGCTGCAGCTGAGAAGTTGAGCAAGCATCTGCCTCAGTTGGAGCCGAAGCCACAAAATACGAAGAAGAAGATGTGTAAAGATCTGGAGCTGGTGATGATGATGCCGGAGACGGACCCAAGGAGGATGGAGGAGATTAGGAAGTACGCGGCGATATACGGGAGGTTTGATTGTAAGAGGAAACCGGAGAAGCCATTGACGCTACATGAGGTGAGCACTGAGCATATCAATACTTTTAACTAGCTACTAGTAATTCAATAGTAAATATTTGAGAATTCACAATATTAATTGAATCAAGCGTTACTTTGCAGAAGTTCATCTTCAAAATTGTTTCTTACACGAATCTCTAGAGAATTTCGGCTTCAATGTCGTGTCAAGTACAATATTAGGTATATGAGGGATCATTTAGGTACTTATTTTTCACTTTACGGAGTTTATTATTAATTCCAATTTATACTTTATACCTAAAACATTTTTTTTTTAACAAATATCAATTTGTAATTAATATTATGTTATGATAATAATCGCTTACATTTTATTATACACAACTTAAAAAAAAACATATAACTAACGAAAACTTAAATATAAACTAGGTACAAAATAAAATAATAGACCATTCTAAACTCAAATTAATAGACCATTAGTGGAAGGAAAGGTCCTCAGAATTAATAGATTTAAAAAGTAGCTTGTTTTTCTTTAAATTAATTTGGTATGGGAATTCCCTGGAGATATATGATTCTGACCGACTGATTCTTGTTTAAGTCCTGATTAAACACATCAGCTTTATAATAAGCACATAAAAATGTAGGAACCTCCTACAGAAATAATCAATAATAAAGTACCTATGATAATAGAATATAATTATAATAATAAACTGAGTCTGGAAATCATAACACGCCTCTGATTAGATATTACATTGGAGGGTTGAAATACATAATAACATTAATTTACCTTAGGCGAAAACGCAGATTTCAAACAGTGGGGTTAGTACGAGCACTTGCGAATAAGTTATCGTTACGTAAACGATACGGTCATTGATGATTCGATGCGCAGATGAGAGCAGTAAACCACTTGAGTTTGAAATTGAAACATGAAACTGGTTTCTAGTCATGTTGTGATTGATGCTGGTTCCAGGTGATGGTGAACGAAGCAGCGGCTCAGATCTGCCGCTGCGTGCCTGCACTGCTGACGCGGAGGGACGAGCTGTTCCCGCTGGCGAGGCAACTAGTCCGCCGTGCTGGCCTGCATTACTCCAAGCACGGGTGAGTTGTTCAGATGGGCCAACTTCAACTCAACGACAATGCAGCTGCCAACTAGTTACTGCAGCTTCGACAGAAGTCTTTAGCGGGAAAGGAAAAAAATGGCGCTTCAGATTGTAAGTTGAGACAAGTTTACCCTGCCAATAGACCTGTGAGGAGACGAACGACTTTTCTGTTTCAACATCGTGTCAAGCACGCTTGTCTTCATGTACATGAAACTAGCGAATAATTTTCACCACAAATAAATAAAGATTTTTTTAGAAACAAAATTATAAAAAAAAGTAATTCTGGCACCGTTTTTGACAATTTTTTAACTTCGAACGTATTAGAAACGTATATCTAAATAACTAAAACGTGTTATATTATATGATCACAATTTGTTTCGCATATGATATTACCAACAGGTTTGATTAATGTCGTTCTTTACTCATCCCTTTTTTTCGTTATGTTCCATGCAGACTGCCTCCCACAGCATCAACTGGCGATGAACGGGAGCGGGAGGAAGACGAGTCGCCAGCCAAGCGGCCGCGGCAGGTCACCACTCATGTAGACCTCACTGCCTCCTAGCACCTTGCACTCAGTAACTAGGGTCTGCTACTAACAGCCTTGGCTAACAGTAATCGGAGCTCCAAGGGTTCTGCACCTGCCCTATATACAGTAAAGGGGTTTGACTGAAGCTATACTAATCAGAGTCCTACTCCTTTGGACTAACGATTTAGAACCGGTTACCGCTTCGATTAGAGTATCAAATAGACAAAGGGGTCTTACAAGACTTCATTTAGTGTCTTACAAGAACCCTTTTGACATAGATATTTTTTAAAATAATTATTCTAATAATGGAGTGATCCGAAAAAGGAAAATTAGTAAATTAACTAATGGGACTTGTAAATATAGATTTATGGAAATCGAGTTAAATCTTTTGTAAATATGTAAATGTCTAAATCAAATATTCCAATCTCAATTATGCTCCAGCTTATAATGTTAGACAAAAAACACAATCATGCTAGATCATGACGTACCCAATAAGTATTTACAATTGTACGTATGTATGTGTTTTTGGTGATTTCCCTTATTATGAGTTACGGCCAAAAAAAAATCTTATTGCATTTAATAATTGACATCAGTTCACATCCTGAATCTTATAGGAATAATAAAGTCACTTATATGTTTCCCCCTACATAATAGACCCTTTCAACCCTCGGCCCTTGTGGAACACCAACTGACCAATACATTTATAATTTTGTACAAGTTAAGTTCTTTTCTAAAGTTCTTATAAGATTAATTTCTTTACCTAACTTTTTTATTTCTATGCAGATGTATATGCCTCTTATTTTTAGTTGCTAACTTAAAAGGTAAGCATGAACAAATAGAACAACTTAATCAAACGCCTTAGCAAAATCTAATATACGCACTGTAGTTCTTTGCTTTAGATTCGTGGGCATCTGTTGGTAAGTGGATCCTTTACTTTTATATTGTTTTGCACGTGTACTTTCTTTTATATTTATTTCTTTATCACTTTTTTTTGATTTGGTAAAAATAAACCTGCATGAAAACATCGGAATTTGATTCTGCCACAGTTGGTATTATATTATTATAAGTAGATACAGCAAATAGTTGAAATTAATTAGTTAACACTTAAACTATATTGTATTTTTGTATGGTTTTATCCAGTGGCGGGTTTGCCTTAAGGCCCCGTAGGCCCGGGCAATATCTGGCTTACCAGATATTAAGGGCAGCCAATCGTGACAAAAAATTCACTGATGACTGAGAAAGGGGCGGCTGGTACTTACTATATGACCTGGGACCTAGGGTGGCCGAGACTGCAAATCCGCCACTGGAACCCCATCAAATTTTGGCAAAAAAAGTACATAAACTAATTAAATAGCACGAAAATTATATGTTTAAATAATGGATCGTGTATTGGCCTATTCGGTTCACGCGTGCTTCAGCACCTGCCTGCTGCTTAAATCATCTGCGAAAATATGTCTAAAAGCCTATGATGACGATGATAGTGATTTCTTTGATTCCTTGGCTGATTTAAGCTTTGTTGTGGTTGGTTTTACAGGTAATACTACTACTTAGTTGTATTCATGACATACTTGCATATTTCACAGGAAGGAGACGACAATGGAGTGAGAGCGAGCCCGGATGCAGCCCGAATCAATTCTAACCACGGGTGAGTCAGACTTTCATAATTATGTCGAATTATTTATTGCCAAATTGAGAGCCGGAAACTCTTAAAAAGCCTTCCCAAAATTAGGAGAGTTAAACAACATTGCACACTCTATCAGTACTAGATATTTTAATAATATAAAAAATAATATTTAATAAATAATATATAAAATATATAGATATTTTAGATATTGTCCTATTTCAAGTAAGTAGGTAATATTTCTTAAACTATTCTATTACATTTCGTTCCAGGTGGTGGGGAGTGAAGACGGAGAGTGACGACGCAGATTCCAGATGTTCCTATTCCAGCACCAGCACGCCTCCACCGGTTAGTCAGGATTTCGAATAAACTATTATTTATGCACAATTGATTGCTATGTTATGCGTATAAAATACTTACCCGTATTTTATTATTTTTCATCACGTTCATCGTCTCTTTGTGTGTTTTATTTATGCTATTTTATGTATGGTTGATAGAACCTGCGCCTGAGATTATTATGAATGTATCCTCTGAATGCTTCTCGCCTAATGCAATTTTATTTTGTTGCCTACCGTAACCAATCTTTGGAGACCAGTTGTATTTTTGTTTTTGTAGAAGTCCTGATCTTGATTCTATACGCCTTTAATGGACTTGGCCTTGAAGTGATACAGATGGCATAAGATGTTCCACACAAAACTATAATATGTTCCACTGTCATATATTTCTGCTTGAATTTACGTTTATCTATTCCAGGAAGGTGAAGACTCTCGTCCACAAGTGGTGGCGGCTCGTGGAGACAGCATCATCGCCGTAGCCAACCCTGCTCTACATCCGCCACACCCTCACGCACCACACCAACACATGCCTCATCCTGCTAGAAATCACTCCAACTGACAGAGCTTTCAAAAGAACTGCCATTTGGTCACTTGGTCAGCCAGTTCAGGTCCTCAATCCACCCTAAGCGTGTTATCGGGCATACTGCATCACATAAAGTCACATAAATCATAATTAGAATTGTGGAAAATTCTGAAAAAGTATATCTTGGTTGTAAAATCCCTAAACTCCTTTACATAGGAGAGATTTGTAATTGATGGAAGTAGCCCGTTATGACATAAAATAAATTAGTTTTCCTTCAAAAGTTGAAAATGTAGCGTTACACAGCAAAACTCGCCTTAACACAGAATTAATCGTACCTTCTAGACAACTTTTAGGATCAACATATTATAGTAGATAAATACGAAATGTTACGGTTAGGCTGGTTGGAGGCTACAGATGCGTATAAATTATTGCGTTTACACAGAAAAATTCAGTTTTTTTAGGAATAGGTTTGCGTTTGTCCGTCCACTCGCCTGATTTTAAGCGATGATGCGGTCTACGTTGGATGGCGCTTGCCTAGAAGAAACGTTCACTCGTGATTTTAAAGACACCCAGATTGTAGTCGGAATATTAGCCACAAACCGCCCGCCCCGGCTTCGCGCGGGTGTAAGCTCGGCCTTCGGCCTACAAAATAGTTTTTGAGTTATTTCGTTACAAAAATCATAAAAATACAAATCTTTCCACTTTATAATATTAATATAGATAAAGCGGTGTTGATCAAATTCTGTGACGAATATTTGTCTTTTGTTCTCTCTAATTTCCAAAACGTCATATCCTAATAACTTTTACGTAGAGGTAAAACAGTATGATAGAAGAATTGGGCGTTTTGAATCTGAACCTATTCAAGATATCCTAAGTTTGGTAAATACTTGAAAAATAAATGACAACTTCTAGGCGTTGGAAACTTTATTCCCCCCTAAAATTGAAATCATATTTTTATCTAGATTGTAAATTGTAAAATATTATCTAGCATCTAGGTACTTACATTCCACCAAAAACATTATTTATCAATTTGTAAATATTAAATCTTAGTTAGTTGTAAGTAAAGCCATAACATGCCTTATAGTCAGTGTATAAATTCTATTCAGCTTTTTGTATCGTAAAATTTAACGCCACCTGTCTATATTAATTATACGGAATCCTTAAAGCTCCATAGAGTCACCGTTAAATGAGGTAGTCAACTATCTATTGTCCAAATGGCGCTAGCATAGCTAGTATCTTTGAAATAATAATATGTCATTTGTCATTATGCATTTTATCTATACATTTGACATTTGTCTGCATGACATTTGTTTATATGACATACTCGTATGTCATTTTGATTTTGATAATTTGTCATTATGACATTTGATATTATTTATCTTTACAATGATAATTTCAATACTTGATACTGGAAAATGCATAAGAAGTGCGACGCTAAAATCCTTACAGAGGAAAGAATAAAAAACATTAGAAATTTACGAATACAAAAACAAATCTCATAAAAAAAAGTACTTGCAATGTTATCTGTAAAAAGTTTCTGCCTGGGGGCCATTACGGCCTCGTTTTGAGTTTGTTATCCACTCTGTAAAATATAATCATTAATCAGGTACTTATTTATATAAAATATACTTAATCTATTTATTCCTGTTTGTATTAATTCAGTGAGACACCTAACCTATCCGAAAGATATATGTACCTCAATTATAGAGATAAGCAATAGTATAAATACTAACAACATGATGAACGCTGACCATTTCGAAAAATATTTTTGATCGAAGGCTGAAAGCTACCGTTTGGCGCCAATGTGAACTTAGTAATAGGGTCCCGTTTTACCCTTTGGGTACGGAACCCTAAAAATCATGTTGGCGCTTTCTATTCTTTTTCAAGACAGTTTGCGCGAAAGTCAATGAAATATTAGTGGAACTACCTCAAGAGCTTCCTCTACCAACACAATAAAAAAAGTGTCGTTACAACTTTTGGTCTTAATTTTTTCCGTCCAGCCCCCTTTCGCAACGCGCGAAAGGGAACTTCGTTCCAAAAATGCATTTCAAGATAACATAACAGTACCGTCTTACTTAGATATATAACACATGTGCCTGAACTAGTTAAATACTATCTGTGTTACCAGCGGGAGGAGCTAATATAATTCGTAAATTGAAACAACGTTTCGATTTTACGTTTCCAATCCGTACGGCCAAGGATTGGAACATCCTGCCGGCTTCCTTGTTTCCTGAGAGATATATAATTTGGGCTTTTTCAAGGCAAGAGTGAAAAGATATCTTCTAAGTCTGCGTGCTTCATCTTCGACCACATCGTCGCTTACCAACAAGCGAGTTGGTAGTCAAACGCGGACTTATTCGCGAAAAAAATGTCTGTATGTGAATTTCATTACGTAATAGAGCCTTGGTAGTATTTATTCTTTGCAATAAAGGTATTGACCCACGTTAAATACCATTTACAAGAAAAGTACTTATTAACAATTTAATTTGATGTGATTATAGTTTCTGAATAAAGAGCGAGTCACCTGGTCTAGAGATTCGACGATGAAGATTCACCTATAAGAGGTAGACCTGTTTAAAAATTCAAGAGCAGCTGCAATGAGGTCAGTTGTGACATACACCTACCATCCGGGATCGCCCGAGACCAGCATAATAACAATCGTGTGATAAAAACCCAATAAATCTAAGATCACTGTTTTAAACTATCACGGTTGTTCACTAAAGTTAAATGATTATTTACGGGATATTTACCGTGGTAAGGTTGTGGAAGGAGCTCCCGATATTTCGGCGCAGTTACATGCACCATGTTCACGGGAAGACAACTGCATGTGCATGTAACTGCGCCGAAATATCGGGAGCTCCTTCCACAACCTTACCACGGTAAATATCCCGTAAATAATCATATAACTTTAAATCTAAGATCTATTACAACTGCAATAAATAGCTTAATTTAGATTGAGTTTTTGTTAGCAGGTAGATATACCTATATTTTTTAGCAAAGACGTGGTGGAGTTGGACGAAGTTCGCTTTTATACGAACCTGTTTAGTCAGTAAAGGGAATTCCGAAAATTCGTTTTTAATTATCGTCAATAGATGATCTTTGGTATTTTATACTAGCTGCGCCCCGCGGTTTCACCCGCGTGGTGATGAAAATCGGTGATGATGATGATGATGAAAAGTAGCCTGTGTGTTAATCCAGGACATAAGCAATGTATATTCCAAATTTCATCCAAATCCATCCAGCCAAATCCATCCAGCCGTTTCTGTGTGATTGAGTAACAAAAATCCATCCATCCAAACTTTCACATATATGATATTAGTGTGATGTGATTATTTTGGTATTCTTTCCTCCTAATATGATTTTAGCGTTGTACGTCTTGTGTATTTGCAAATGTCAAGTATATTTCCAAGTTTTATTGGAGCTAGCTAAGCATATTCGTGAAAACCACATTTCAATCCGTCTAGTGGTTTAGGAGATGTGCGTAGACAAACAAACAAATTAAAAAACTGTCTTAACGTGTTCAGCTACTTTAAGACAGCTATTTCAGCTATTTTAAGACGCCCTGTGTGTTTTTTTTTTGATATCTCGCAATTACAGATTTTATTATCTCTACGTTTTTACAAGGATGGATCTACTTTTGTCGATGGTTTTTATTATAATGTATAGTTTTTTTTAAAACTTTATTCCTATTTTTATTAGAAGAAAAAACTATTTTAGTTTAACAGTTGTAAGATAAATGTTAGTGGAATTATCAGTTTTTATTCTCAACAAATAATTAGAATTTGAATTCATAGTCACAGAGTCAAGCAAACTAAGGTTTATACTTCCAATTTGAATCCATTGTTACCAAGTCAGGATCTGATGATGGGATCCCAGGGAAATCGAGGTATACCCTCAAATTTTATAGGCACTTATTACGTTTTTCAAATATTTTTGAAGTCGGTTTTTAATAAGATCCACATGTTATCCCTGAGAATGTCTTTCGGTTCTTTATGAAATGTTCACGCATAGAAATCGCAGGCGCAGCTAGCAACATTTATATGACTCAAAATATGAATCGGTATTAAGATATTTATCTGGAAATGTTGTGAAATGTCCGGCAGTGTGCATTCAGTAGTAGGTGGCGCAACTGGGTAATTATAGTATATAGTACTTGTAAACGTCATAGTTTTCCAAAGGATTATTTCCACACGCAGAAATAACGCTAATACGGCTCCCTACGATGCCTAGGCGTGACAGAAATCTAAAAAAAAATAACGTAAAATACGTAAGTATTGAATAATTATGATCCGTTTTCCTGCTGCCGTAATTCAGGATAAAACCCTACTTTCCTGTTACATCCCCCACGCGCAAATCTTGTCAAATGTCAAATGCTTGTTCTTAAAATGAACACAAACAAATCAACAAATGGAACAGGACATTATTGTGTCCCTATTATTAAAAACCTATACTCTTTCATATTTATGTGAAATAATTTACGGGGAAAAGGAAGAGGTAAGGAAAATATTTTAAGAAACGTTAACAACCTTATACAGAATATAATATACAGGTGATTGCTTTATAGATTACTAGCCGCCCGCCCCGGCTTCGCACGGGTGTAATCTCGGCCTTCGACCTTCAACCTATGTTACCCGGGTATAGTGTAGCTTCCCAACAGTGAAATAATTTTTTAAATAGGTTCAGTAGTTTTTGATTTATTTCGTTACAAACATCCGAAAATACAAAAATCTAAAAATACAAATCTTTCCTCTTTAAAATATTTAAAAAAAAACTGGGTCATCTGGGACATTATTGCAAACATGGTCATCTGACCCCAAACTAAGCAAAGCTTGTAATATGGCTGCCAGAGACTGATATACATACATTTATTTTTAAATACATACTTAAATAGATATTAACACCCAGACATAGAACAAACATAAATGTTCATCACACAAATGTTTGTCCTAGGTGGGAATCGAACCCACGCCCCCAAGCTCAGAAAATAGGTTCACTACCAACTGCGCCACCGGGGCAGTCAGGTTTATTATTAGTATAGATATATATTGCTGTAGTTCGAGAGTGATGTACCTAAATGCAAGCATTTGGACTAGTAGTAATAAAGTTATATGATTATTTACGGGATATTTACCGTGGTAAGGTTGTGGAAGGAGCTCCCGATATTTCGGCGCAGTTACTAGTAGTAATAGCCTTAATGCTAGCACGTAATCGTTCCACGAGTTTTATTATGAGTCACTTGGTCCCTAGTTATAATGACCCAGAATAAAATCGCTCGTGAAAACGGCTACTATACCTTTCTACTGACCAATGACCTTAAAGCAAACTGTAGCTGTCAACTGTCAACATAGAACTAAATAAACCAAAGTGGGTGTTATAAATCAACTGATTCATGATACATGTCCGTCATGGAACTCTAAATGGATTAGTGTAAACCTTAGTCCGTGAAGCCTTATATTGACCACTCGTATCTATTTGAACCCACGCCTGTCACGGAGACTTAGCTATCGTCACTGCAAAACGTTATACATATATGCTTAGACCTCAGATTAGAAAAAGAAGGGAGATATGACTTAGTACAATCATTATCGTCCGTGTTCAAATGTCTCCAGTATTAATAAAAAAATTCACAATACCTCAAACCGCGTAAATGCGACTCACTTACTAATATTTCATACACACTAAGAAACTCACAGCGACATCAATGAACTGACTAATTATATAGTCCACATGCAAAACGAGGATCACATTAAAAACCGACTTCAAATATATATGAAAAGTAAAAAAAGTGTCTAGAAAACTTTAGGGTTGTCTTCGCCGAGACACTGCGAGTTTCCGTTGTGAAAAGAAACCCGAGAATACTTGTGAACTGTTGTATTTCTTTTATATTGAATTGTTAGCACAGAGGTGTGTGGTTCCGAAAAGGTTGTTCGTTGAAGTCTTGAATGACGTGAAGTGATTTTATATAATAATAAAATGGTTAATGGAGGGTACATTATGTCGGTAGCCGTAAAAAGGTTTGACATTTGATTTTCACTGCTTTGTTGATGAAGCGGTAATTTCAAGCCGCGACATATTCCGCCCCGTTGACAGACTATCGGTCTTCAACCTTGAATTTGTTGAATTTCTTCTGGCTTCGGGAGAGGGCACAATCGAACAAATGAGCGCCGAACGGTGCCTCTCGATGTGAGTACATCTGCGACTCGGCTTATGTTGTCAGGTCCCATGTATAGCTTCGTAACTCTCCCAAGTCTCCAACATAAAGGAGCCAGATTGTCTTCTTTGATTAGCACTAGATCGCCCACGTCTAGGTGTGCAGTCTCCTTGGTCCATTTTTGTCTTTGCTGGAGCTCCGATATGTATTCCTTCTGCCAGCGGAGCCAAAAGTGTTGGCGTATCTGTTCCAGTCTTTGATACCGTTGTAGCTTGTTCGGATTGACATCTTGTAGTGCAGGAGATGGGAACGTCGTCAACGGTCTTCCAATAAGAAAGTGTCCTGGAGTGAGGGGTAGAAGGTCGGAAGGATTGGAAGACATGGGACACAAGGGACGGCTGTTAAGTATTGCTTCCACTTGTGTGAATAAAGTTTGAATTTCCTCAAAAGTTAAATGGCTGTCGCCTATGGCTCTAGTTATGTGATGTTTAGCGGATTTAACCCCAGATTCCTACAGGCCTCTAAAATGAGGTGAAAAAACTGGGATGTTTGAGAATCTGATCCCTTCCTGTGCAGCAAAGTCAGAAAGAGAATCATGATTTGCCCTTAAAAGGACCTTAATTCCTTGGCCGCCGCGGTGAAGTTTCGACCGTTGTCAGAGATTATCTCCGCTGGTTTACCGCGACGCGAAATGAATCTGCGAAGTGTCATTATGAAGTATTGCATGGACAGACTGCTCACTGCCTCCAAATGTAGACACTTATAACGGGTATCTACAAATATACACAAATAGCATTTAATTAGGACCGAGAGATTAGGAAAGTCTGGCGTGATGCGCTGAGCTGGTAGGTTTCCCATCTTCGAACAAAGTGTTTTGCCTTGAAAGCGTCTGCACTTTACGCAGTTGTGTACTGTATTGCGAGCTAAGCGTCGCCCGTTTATAGGCCAAATGGTTTCCCTGACAGTGGCCAATAACAGTTGAGGGCCAGCGTGCATTTGTCGGATGTGTTCACGAGCAAAATATATTTTTGTGAAGTGATGTGATGAGTCAAGAACTATGGGATGCTTTCTCGTGTATGAACAGTTGGAAGCGTCTATCCTGCCACCTACTCGTATTACATCGTTTTCTAGAAAAGGTGACAATGACAATAGCTTGGATTTCGCATTTAAAGGTGAGTTTTGTTTTAACATTTTGTATTCGTTAGGAAACGATTCTAGTTGAGCCATGAAACAAAGCTGATTGAATGAGTCTTGCAGCTCATTGGCAGTCAAAATACCAAATTGCTTGTTAGATGGATGCTTTAAATTGAATATGAATCTCTTTACATATGGAAATGATCTTTGTAATTTAATAAAACTTGAATAATTTTCGTATTTTATTACAGGTTCTGCGATGACAGCTGGACTGGATTGGATGATCTTCACTTCAGGTAAGTCATTTTGATTTTTATTTAGTTTGAGATATGGCCATTCACTTTCATCTTTGGCGAGAAAAGCTGGACCATGCCACCAGAGATCTGAACCTTGTAACTGACTAGGATTGATGCCTCTAGAGATCAGATCAGCTGGGTTTTGATTTGTGGAAGTGTACCGCCATGCTAATGGATTTGTAATATCAACGATTTCGCCAACACGATTAGCAACGAATGTCTTTAAATTTCTAGGTGGGCTGCGTATCCACGCGAGAACCACGCTGGAGTCGCACCAATAGACTACACGTGCAGGTTTGTATTTGATTGATTCGAGTACATATTTAGTCAACCTGGCTGAGAGTAGAGCGGCGCACAACTCCAACCTAGGAATTGTCGTGGGTTTCAGAGGCGAAACTTTTGATTTGGCGCACAGTAAGTTAATGGTAACTTCATTATTGTTATTTGTTGATTTCAGATACACACAGGCCCCATAGGCACCTTGTGCTGCATCGCTGAATGAATGAATTTCTATAGTCTTTGGATTATCGCAGATAACGTTTCTAGGTATCTTAAGATTAGAGAGATGATGCGTGTTGCTAGCAAATTCGTCCCAAGATTTTATAATGTCTTGGGGAACGGGTGTATTCCAGTCAATCTTCAGGAGCCATAATTTCTGAAGAATCATCTTTGGTTGAATAATGCACGCACTTAATAATCCCAAAGGATCATAAATCCTGAATGCGTTGGACATTATCGTTCGTTTAGTAACATTTTCAGTATTAATGTGTATAGGTTTGAATGGAAAGTGTAAGTAATCTTCGGTAGGGCTCCACCCCAATCCGAGAGTGCTCGAGGATTCGCTTATAATTAGCTTATCTTTATTTGATCGGTGCTCAATGTTTTCGACAAGATTAGGTGAGTTGCTTTTATATTTACGCAGTGGAAGACATGCTGATTGCAATGCTTCAGATACTGACTTTTGTATATGACGTAGTTCTTCCTCACTATTCGCGCCTGTGATCAGATCATCGACATAAAAGTCGTTTTGAATTATTGATTTGATTTGACTGTCCCTACATTCCTCTCCGACTTGCCACAAACACCTAGTGCTCAAATATGCCGCGCTTGCTGTACCATAAGTGAGGACATCTAAGCATAAGGTTTGTATAGGGAGTGACTCATCGTCTCTCCACAAGATCAGCTGTAAATTCCTGTCGTCAGGATGTACTTGCGATTGTCGATATGACTTTTCAATATCTGAGCAAAGTAAAAATTTGTACTGCCTTGATCTAATCAAGATGGAAAAAAGTGAGTCTTGGACATTCGGGCCTACCATAAGAATGTCGTTGAGTGAAAACCCGGAGGAAGTAGGTGCTGAACCGTCGAAGACAACTCTGATTTTAGTTGATTCACTGTCTTCGCGGAACACGGCGTGATGACACAAAAATATCCTGGAACAGGGTGAGGATCTGCAGATACAGATAAATGGCCTAATTCGGCATATTCGCGAATAAATTCTGTATATTGCGATTTTAAATCAGGATTATTACGAAATCGTTTTTCTAGATTGAGTAGGCGTTTTTTAGCCATATTGTATGAATCACCTAAAGTATCAGGGCTGTGCTTCAATGGAAGCTTTACGCAAAATCTACCTGTGCTCAACCTAGTAGTGTTGTTGACGAAATGCTCTTCGCACAGTTTTTCTTCACTGCTTAGAATTGATTTTTGTGGGATTTCTTCAATTTCCCAGAATTTTGTTAGAATCTTGTCGATGTTTGCTTGTATGTTGTATGATTTATCATGAGACTGATCAATTGAATGGTTGTGAGATTGATTGTATGACTGGTTGTGTGATTGATCGTTTGACTGGTGGTACGATTTATCACTTGACTGATTATGTGTTGGATCGCTCGATTGGTTGTACGATTGATCGCTTGATTGATTATGTGAATAATTAGATGTATTATCTGTATGTTTGTCTGCATGATCGCCTATACAATAGGGTGTATGATTGTTTGTATGTGTGGTTGCTTGTTTGCTTACACGTCTGTTTGTATGAACGTGATTATTAATTGTATGAATGTTTGTGTGTGTGGTAGCATGTTTGCTTACACGTTTGCTTGCATGAACGTGGTTGTTTGTATGATTGTTTACTTCATCGTGTGCTTGATTGTATGAATTGTTGAATGAATGATTGCATTGTATGTATTTTGCAGAGCTTGCATGGATGGGACCAGCTATGAGCCAGCCTAGTTTAGAGTTGATAAGTTTAGGACTTCTAGGCCCTAATGATTGTGTTTCATGACGCAGAACGTCCCAGAATACGTCCGCTCCAAGTAGGACGTCGATTCGTGATGGTATGTTAAAGTTAGGATCAGCTAACTTTATGTTACTTGGTAACTTTAAGTTTTGTATGTTGATGGGAACCTTCGGCAGTTCACCTGTTAGCTCCTCGAGTACTAGACAAGATAAGGTAGCTTTGTATGGATGGTGTTTTGAATGTATTTGTATAGTAGAACTTTGAACTACTTTGTTGCATGAGTTGTTACCTATTCCAATGACCTTTATTGCATCTATTGATTGTGTACTTAACTGTAATTTCTGTTTTAAGTTTTCAGAGATGAACGAGGATTGGCTGCCACAGTCCAAAAGAGCGCGCACTGTCTCCGTCGCGTGAGTCACCGGATTGGAAACTTCTATGACTGCTGTTGACAAAATGACTTCGCTAGGAGCCTGCTCGGAAAAGTTTACAAATGACTCCGTATTAGTGGAGGGCGTTGGAGCCACAACACCTGGATGAATGATTGTGGCGTGTCTCAAATTGCAAATTCTGCAAGTTCCTGAACGACAATCTGAAGTTTGATGACCTTGTCTTAAACAGTTGCTGCATAAATTATATTTTTTTATGTCACTTAACTTCTCATTAGTGTTTTTATTCTTGAATATGGAACAGTGGTAAATGCGGTGTGCATCCTTGCAAATGATGCACGACAGCTTCTTTTGTGATTGACTTGTACTTGTAAATGTTTTTACATACTGATTTCGGTCGTGTTTATTATTAAAGTTCTGATTACTGTGTGTGTTTGTGTTTTGTTTATAAAAACTGTGATTAGGTCGCGAAGTAGCGGGTGTCATTGTGTTTGATTTATTACGGCTTATAGCTTCAAGAACATCAGCGCGATCAGTCAAGAAGTGGTTGAACTGATCTAGGGTTGGAACATCGTCGAACGTGTTACGAAGTTCTTCCCATTTTATTAGAGTGTTGCTGTCTAGTTTGGAGGATAACATGTAAATGAGTAGCGTGTCCCACTTGTCTGTGGGCTGACCTAAACTAGACAATGCGCGTAAGTTCTTCATTACGTGGTCAACGAGAAATCGTAAGGAACGTTCCGACTCGCGAGTGATCGATTGCATGTTAAAAATAGCATTAAGATGCTGACTGATAAGAACTCGTTTGTTATCGTACCTTGAGCAGAGCAGTGACCAAGCGTGAGCGTAATTTAATGACGACACTTCGAGATTGCATATGACACGAGCAGCATCCCCTTCGAGATAGCTGATAAGATAATGAAACTTGTGAATATTGGTTATATTAGGGTTGTCATCGACGAGAGCTAGAAATGCATCTCGAAATTGAGCCCAGCGGAAATAAGATCCGTCAAATTTCGCTATTTCAATTTTCGGTAATTTGAACCTTGAATTCTGATCATGATAGCGAGAGTGATGGCAAGGAGTTTCTCCCACCTCTGACTTGCGGCGGGTTGCTATTTGAATGTTTGCATCTTCGACCATTAACTTGGCTCTTGCAATGCATGTGATAATGTCTTGTTCAATGCTTTCCCTCTCCTCTATCTCAGAATCCAAAGAATCAGAATTTAAAACCTCAATTTCTGTTTGTAAATTATCAAAGTTACTGGCTAATGACTCAAATTTGTTTAATTTTAGGTTAAGTTCGGCTAATTCTAAGCTATTTATCTCAGCTGATTCAAATAATGCAAGATAATTTTTAAACTTTGTGATTTGGCCTTTAATTGAACTGCGTTTTGTATTTAAATCTTTTAGTTTATTACTAGATTTTGATGATTCCGTAGCCATGATTATAAATGATAAAATTGGGACTTAATTATGTTGTAAACAGTTGCGTTTGTTTTAAGTTACATGAACCTGTGATAAGAGTGTAAACAAGCAATGGCTAAATTTACATTTACTGTGTGAAACTTATTTTGTAGTAATTCTCTTTGAATATTGATTTTTATATGTGAAAATCTTTTTGACTTAGCTGCAGTAGGGTAAGGTCTCACTCTCCCCGACGTGATGAGAAGATACTGCAGGAATCTGGGTTCCGGAGACGCCCGCCAGGTGAACGCGAACAGCTGATCGCTCGAATTTGTATTGTGACCGGGGCGTACCGGTTATATCTGAAATAGTCGGCAAATCGGGTGAATAGCGAGAAAAAACACTGTTTGTGTTGAATATTAGGACTATGACAAGGATTTACTTGCTATTGTTTTGTTTGTTATGGAAAATATGTGGAGATTGTGATAATAAGTAGGTCACTCACTATCACTGTAAGTAGGTCAAGCAAAATGTTTGTTGAAAAAGGTTGAAAATAGATTGATTATGGGATGAAATGACTTTCTAATCACATAATAACTGAGTACTTACTTGAATAGTTATGTATTATTGATAATTAAGCTATATGTAGATTGTTTGTTACAATTTTGTGAACATGAACTTTAAATTTGTAGGTAGGTATAACCTCTGCGCGGTTTGAATGTGAATATGTTAATTTTGCACCTTAATTTACAAAATATCGCATGAAATGAATGTATATTGCCTTTGTGAACTGATTTGATGACTTAGACACACTGTGGAGGCAATAACAAGTGATTTTGATGTTAGGTTGGGTATGGCTGAACGACAAAGGAAGGACACTTATCTTTTGTGAGTGATTTTCCGTGATCCGTGTGAAGTCTTATCAATGTTGCTACACTGCCAGATGCTGCCGGTGCTTGTTGTTGAATCCTTCTTTGCTTCAGGTTACAGGATTGGTTTATTTCACGTGGATGCTTCGGTTGCAACGCCGTTGTCTTGATGCAACATGGCACGTCGACGAAGTCCGTGAAAAACGTGATGTTGAGGTCGCCAAAAGAAAAAACTTATGTCTTCGCCGAGACACTGCGAGTTTCCGTTGTGAAAAGAAACCCGAGAATACTTGTGAACTGTTGTATTTCTTTTATATTGAATTGTTAGCACAGAGGTGTGTGGTTCCGAAAAGGTTGTTCGTTGAAGTCTTGAATGACGTGAAGTGATTTTATATAATAATAAAATGGTTAATGGAGGGTACATTATGTCGGTAGCCGTAAAAAGGTTTGACATTTGATTTTCACTGCTTTGTTGATGAAGCGGTAATTTCAAGCCGCGACAAGGGTTGCCCTCGATTTCCCTGGGATCCGATCATCAGATACTGACTTGGTGACAATGGGACCAAATTGGAAGTATATTACTGAACAAATGTTTTTTTTTTAAATCGTTCAACAATGGCGGAGATATCGGTGGAAACAATTTAAAAATATATAAACAGTGGAACATAGAACCTCCGCCTTTTTTGAAGTAGGTTTAAAAGAGCGGCAAGGTCTTCTCCCTTGTTTGAATCATCAGGTTTAGACCGTTTTCTATCACAAATCACCGCAGTTACACTACGTCTAACATTTTGTCTTGCTTTTTAATGCCCATGAAAATTATACAAATCTGAACCATCCAATGGTTGCTTGGAAGATATCGCTTTTAGCGATTAGGTCGCCACTATCGTGGCTAGTGTAATGATTTGGTCCTCGTGTTTTCTATTAGCGTTAGTTTGTATATACAAAAAAAGGATTTCGTACACAAAGGATATAAACGGGATCCTATTACTAGGTAAGCCTATACGCTGTCTGTGTTCGTCATACCTTTTCACGGCTGTAACTGTTGAATAATAGATAGCCAGTTGAAATTTTTACAAAATATGTGATGTTACTGTGTGGATTAAGCTCCACACGGGAAGCACCAGCTTTCAAATAAAAAAATAACCATCAAAATTGGTTCACCCAGTCGAAAGTTCTGAGGTAACAAAAAAGAACCTCCTCCTTTTTGGAAGTCGGTTAAAAATTATCAACATGCCCATTGGAAAAACTCGTAGTAAGCACTCTGTTGCTGCATGAAAGGACAAACAGATACATATTTCGCATTATAATATTAGTATGATATATAAACGACCTTGCGAATACTTCTCGGTAAAAATGGCTAGCTTCCCACTATTACTAATACATATTATTATTGTCATTATGTCCGGCAATGCCGCCGTGAAACGGAAGTGGTATTGCCGGAATGGCAGACGGATCTTGATGACGTAGCGTGGGCCTTGGTGACGTATCGGACATAATGTTTAAGTTTCGGAGATTTTAGAGGTCAATGGCACTGCTGACCTAGCGAGTGACGTCATTAGAACAAACGCGACTTAGGGGTCACATTGAACAAATTTGGGTCATCTAAATATACCTGCGTGGTGTTACATAATTAAGGGTAAAACACTGTTTTAAACGCTCACTATCGCTCGATATTTTGTTTTACTGTTTTGTTGTTTTTTAACTGTCTTCCCGTGAACATGGTGCATGTAACTGCGCCGAATATCGGGAGCTCCTTCCACAACCTTACCACGGTAAATATCTCGTAAATAATCACATAACTTTAATTAAGGGTGTTGATCTTATCAACAAAGTGAACATCTTGTAGAAAACAAGTTTGTTCGATTTGAAAATAACTGGCCAAGAGCGTGTTGAGACTCGAGATACGAATATGGTAGGGTTCCGTTTTTTACCGACTTCCAAAAAGGAGGAGTATTTTTTTTTTACTGAGTGAACCGATTTTGATGATTATTTTTCTATTCGAAAGCTGGTGCTTCCCGTGTAGTCCAATTTCAATTTGGTCCAGTTCTGAATTTTTTTATAGAGTCGGTTTTATTATGTTGATAATTATTGTTGCCAAAGTCATATTATTGTGTTCACAATATTGGTGGTCACAAAAAAATATCAAAAGAACTCCGTGGACAACAAAATTTTATAGGTGCATCATACCAACATAACATAATATATAATTTTTATAGTTTAATCAAAAAGAAAACTACTTAAGAAACTTGAAACTTGAATTTATTACAGATTTATCGCTACGACTCAAAAAGTCATACCTAATTAGAAAAAGTTCGAAATAATTTTGAATGAAGGTTTTTAATGTTATCTATCAGCATGGCAAGTTATAAGTTTCTTAATTGGGTTTAGAAAGAAGGTAAAATGGCATACCAATCGGAACGGATATCCGTTCCGATATCCGCATTCATCCTTAGCATAATATGCTAGGGATCAATGCATTTACCACCACCCATAATTATGAACATCTAAAAGAAGTTCATACCGATACCGACCATCCCTGAAAACGCAACAGCTGTTTCCATCATTTTGAGAGAGTCAATGACTTTTTATGAAACTACTGTTTTTATTTTTAACCGGCTCGGCGCGGCCAAGGTAACATCACCATGGCTTGACCTGACGGCCTCGCAAACTTTCAATTTAACCTGATGTACAAATGCGAACGCATAGAAGATGACCATAGACATTTCTTTTAAATACATAATATATAAGAAGACTATCCGCTCGCCCCGGCTTCGCACGGGTGTAAGCTCGGCCTTCGGCCTCGCTACTAAATAGTATCTTATGTCCGTCTCCTGGTTCTAAGCTACCTGCCCACCAATTTTCACCCAAATCAGTTCAGCCGTTCTTGAGTTATAAATAGTGTAATTAAAACGACTTTCTTTTATATAGGTACTAGTCGACCGCCCCGGCTTCGCACGGGTGTAAGCTCGGCCTTCGGCCTCGCTACTATGACCCGCTCCAGGAACACAAAATTTCATCAAAATCGGTCCAGCCGTTTTTAGAGTATCCTATGTCCGTCTCCTGGTTCTAAGCTACCTCCCCACCAATTTTCAACCAAATCAGTTCAGCCGTTCTTGAGTTATAAATAGTATAACTAAAACGACTTTCTTTTATATAGGTATATAGATTTAGGACACATAAATATAAGTTCGAGTCATCCATTGTCGCTCCATCATCTTGTTTCATTATTGACATCATTATCATGCTTTCATGTTTCCACTGCTGGGACCAGGGAGCTGGCACACAGGCCGCTCGAGAGAGCGAAGGTGATCATCTCGTATGCCCCCTAATAAAACACTAAGGGGCCAGATCAGAGAATAAATAATTAGCTAAATAGGTAATTACATCGGGGAATGTTCTGAACAACTGTTAGATCTGATGCCGGCGTCGCGGTTTTTTCATCGCAACAGCTGCCACCGCCTGAAAGTTCATCCACATATCAGGGTTCGGTGAAAATCGCACACTGTGCGTTTTACGCGTTCCTTTTTGCCTCACACCTGCAATTTGTGGAATGAGCGGCATTTCCGAGTAGCTTTAATATGGGGTTCTTCAAAAGGGCTGTTAATGGAGTATTTAAGGGTCGGCAACGTATTTGTGATACCTCTGGTGTTGCAGGTATGCATAGACGACTGTGATCGCTTACCATCAGGCGATCTGTCTGCTGGTTTACCACCTATGGCATATAGGGTCACTAAACTTGTTTTACTAAACTTGGTCCAACCATTTATTTGCTTTGATATCTGCAATACAATTGTAAATAAGTTGGTTCTTCGCTAGTAGTAGGTAATAGTGTTCCGTGATTGAGGTGCTGTATAAAATATTAGCTAAATATAAACACACCGGTTTTTTTTCTTCATAAATTCAAGGTTGATCTTATTGGAGACGTTTGCGAGTACAATGACCCTCTTTGGTCTTCGGATAGAAGAAGTTCCCACTAATTCAGTAAAACCCAACAGGTAACTTGATATTTACCTACATTTAATAGATTTACCTATCTATCAATCGCTTTTCACAAAACCCTGTTCGCAATTAACACCAACAAGGCAAATCATTTTTTAATTAATCATTAAATCAAGCTTTTATGAATATAGCGACTTTAACACGTAATATTTATATATTTAACGCGTAATATTGTATATATACCTATAGCAAATCTTTATTATTTATCTATTATATTGCATGACTTGTAAGTCCTATAATCTATCTATACTATAATATTATAAAGAGGAAAGATTTGGATTTTTGTATTTGTGGATGTTTGTAACGAAATAACTAAAAACTCCTAAACCGATTAGAAAAATTCTTTCACTGTTGGGAAGCTACACTATCCCCGGGTAACATAGGCTATATTATATTTTGTAGCGAGGCCGAAGGCCGAGCTTACACTCGTGCGAAGCCGGGGCAGGCGGCTAGTTTATTATATCGCCTGACTTGTAAGTCCTATAATTATCAAAAATATATGTATAATGTCATTCGAATATGAGTGTGAAGTTGTTACAAAGAAGATAGCTCATTATTGTTCTTGGTTGTTAGCAGTTTTTATGAAAGAAACCCTGGCCTTTTTACTGAAAGCTTGGCGTAGACTAGGATACAGGTATTTTGGTATGGTGTGGTATATAGCATTCGGTCAGCATCCTCATCTAATTGCATCACTTACCGCATGGACTTCCCTCGCACCTTCACTTGTACTAATTACGCACTTGATGCTCTTGATCCAAATACTAGATGCGTGAGTAATGAGCTTATTATTATTAACTTAGGTTTCATTTGTCAAGAAATAGTAGATTGTTGCATCGAGCGCAAAGTGAGTTATTAATGTACGAGTGTTATGTTGGTGCCCGAGCGCATGCAAGGGGGTGCGAAAAATCACCGGCAGTTGCCCCGCTACCACCCCCAACGAAAGGCCTATGTTCAGCAGTGGATGTCTTCTGGCTGATGATGATGAACAAAACAAAATATGTTTAAAAAAATAAGTATTTTAATTTCATGCTAAACAGCGTGCACACTATAGCACGTTATGACGTCAAGCCTTGCGCGTACCATACAAATGCTATACTAACACACGATTTGCGGGAAAGGGACAGCATCCGCTCTCAATCGTCACCAAAAATTTTAAACGCTAATATCACAGATTTTTTTCAACCAATACAAATATTTTTTTCAGATTGCGTAATGTATTTAGTTATATCCTTCACTAAGCCTTGTTATCACACTAATCCTACTTTTATTTTAATATTATAAATGTGATATCGTAGTTTGGATGGATGGATGAATGGATGAATGGATGAATGGATGAATGGATGTATGGATGGATGGATGTATGCATGGATGGATGTTTGTTACTCAATCACGCAGAAACGGCTGAATGGATTTGGATGAAATTTGGAATATACATTGCTTATGTCCTGGATTAACACATAGGCTACTTTTCACCATCATCACCAATTTTCGTCACCACGCGGGTGAAACGGCGGGCGCAGCTAGTCTGTCATAAATGAAATAACAGTCAAATAACCTATTGCCTGATCTGAGGTAGACTTACCACAGAAAAGAAAAAAAAACTCTTTTCTGTGGTTTCAGTATAGTAGGTTTACCTAAAAGTGATTAAAAACCTTCAATGTCTGAAAAGGTAAAGCTCAGGGTAAGTCGCAGCAACCAAACCAGTTGAACATTGAAAGTTCGTTGCACTTTGATCCATCAGCCTTTTAATACGTTCCAAAAAAGGCAAACGAAACTATTACTCATCTTCGTCTATGTCAAATTCAAAGTCACACCAATGTTATAAAATGCGAAAATTTGTGTGTATTTTTGTCCGCACTCAACTCTGTAACTGCTGAATAGAGTTTAATGAAATTTGGTGTAGAGGTAGATTATAACCTGGATTAACACAACACTAAGTTTAGTATCTGTAGGCAAGCGGGTGAAACCGCGGGGTGAATATGTATCAACGCGTCTTTCCACCTAAATTTTCCCCCATATTCCCTTTCGTAAAATCCTTTCTTAGTGGAGCGATGCTTAAGCGATGATGCGGTCTACGATGGACACGCTTGCCTAGAAGAAACCGATTCACTCGAGATTTGAAGACACCTTGATTGTAACTATCAGGGAACACCCATTCAGGCAACGCATTCCACAGACTAGCAGTTCGCACTGTAAAAGTGGAATCAAAGCTCTTCGTACGGGTTTTCGGTATAACAACCATAAAGCGGTGTCGATTTTTCGTGCCCGCTCTGGCAGTCCGATAGAAAAATGGGCAGGAGGGAATTAGATCATGCAGATCCGACCTCATAACGATTATACCTGCTTCTAATTTCAGCTTCGTAGATGAAGTAAAGTAGGGCCAATTTCATCATAAAAAATATTTTTTTAAATCGGTTAGCAATTGGCGAAAATATCGATTAACATACAAAAAAAATACATACAGACGAATATTGTACCTCGTCCTTTTTGGAAGTCGATAACAATTGACACTTCATTGAATTTCAACAATGGTAACCTTGTAATATGAACCTACTACCCAAATTCATACCTTGTAACGATATTATTAATCTTTTCAAAGCTGGAACTTCACAATTGTTTAACCTTTTTCAGTTAAAAATACACATTCATTGTAATAATGATAAAAGAAGGCAATTTTACAATTTATTTTAATAATAAACCGACTGACAAATGTCAAATGTGATCTATTAAATTGGCCCTATAATGGCGGCTCCACATTAGTGCCGTGAATTCACGCGCGATTCTCGGCACAAGTCATGCCCTCCACATTCGCGGGATGTTCACAGTCGTTCGTGAAACCCGCCGCGAAATGGACGTAGAATCTGCTGCTGCAATAACTTTGTTTGCTGTGGCAACATATTACTATTTAGACGTACAAAACAAGAAAGTTATTAAAAAGCGTTGGAAAAAAAGAAGATGGTAGATGACGTCCGTACGCCTTTATAGACCGGAGTAAACAAGAAGTAAACTGGTGCGGGGCCGTGAATGTGGATGTGTACGCGTAAACGCCTCGCGAACGGGGCACGAACCCTTTGTCGCGGGACAAAATACCGACTCTGATCGGGGAACAGGCGTGAACGCGCGTGAACCCCGCGAAAACCCTCCACATTCACGTTCACGCTTGTTCTCGGAGCTTCACGGCACTAATGTGGAGCCGCCATAATATGAACCTACTACCCAAATTCATACCTTGTAACGATATTATTAATCTTTTCAAAGCTGGAACTTCACAATTGTTTAACCTTTTTCAGTTAAAAATACACATTCATTGTAATAATGATAAAAAAAGGCAATTTTACAATTTATTTAAAAAATAAACCGACTGCCAAATGTTAAATGTGATCTATTAAATTAGCCCTACAATACTTGGACGATGTTTCTTCCAATTAAGGTTTCGAGATTTGGTGACGACTCAGTTAACGAATGAGCTAGATGTATTTTACTTTTATATTTGTATAATACATCGATTTCATGGTAACAAAGGCACTTTCGCGATAAAAATAATCTACAAATCCATTTAAATTAAATCATCATACTATTGATGACAGTTGTGCATTGTTATTATATATTTTACTATGCATAGAGGTAAATGATCCGCATGCATAAAATCCCATTTCTGAAGGTCACAAAATGATTAACAATTTCACAATATGGCTCATTATATTACAAAATTATCTAAATATCTAAAACATCATCTCTCAGATTGATTTGATAACATTATAAAAGTAACCCAAAATGCCTGATTTCATTGCAACACCAAAATTACTGATTCCATCGTTAACCTACATTTCACGGCGAGTTCAATTCAGTTTTCATCTGGTGTTCCATAAAAGTAGACAACCGAATAGAAATAAAAAAAACTAAAGTTAAAAGATTAAAGAAAAGGTCATCCGGTATGACTATTCAAGAAAGCACAATTTGTGGTCTGATACAAACATTTCCTGTGTTATTAATATTAGCGCAGAATCACAACAGATGTCTAAAAACTCCTCTAATATACAAACCACCTTCTCCGACTCAATCTCCGGAATATTATGAAGCTCTGGACGCGTTATTTCAGAATTTGTATGGTCATGACCATAAACACGATGGTCACCATGGGTATGACCTTGGTCACCACGGGTATGATCATGGCTACGACACCCCGTGTCAGCACTACGTTGTTTACAACACCAAGAAGCCAACAAAAACTTGCTATCAATACTTTTATCCCAGTAGCGTTTCTCCCGGCTATGGTCATAGTTACCCTGGTGGGCACAGTTACGCCGGTGGTCACAGCAACACAGGTGGGCATAGTTATACCAGTCATAGCTACCCAACCTACGGTGGTCAAAGTTACCCCAGTACTCAAAAATATCCCGTATACGGAGTCCAGGGGTCATATGGTGGACACGCGTACCCAAGCTTCAAAAAAGGCAATATTTATGATGCTAACAGCAATATTAGTTATGGGTACGCTGCCGGCCAAGGGTATACCGTGAACAATAAATATAAAGTAGTGGTGAAGAAAACCAGAATCGGAAGGAAGAGAAAATCTGAGAAATTGCGAGCAGGTAAGAAAATAAACTTTAGAGTAATACCTAATGATTAGTTAAGGTTATCTATGATTATATATATCTACAAATATACAGATGCCGATCTGTTATCGTAGACTGAGACTTGCACTTTGCTCAGTCAATAACAATCAAACACTAAAATCACACTAATCACACTAATATTATAAATGCGAAAGTAACTCTGTCTGTCTGTCTGTTAGCTACATAATCACAGCTAAACGGCTTAACCAATCTCGATAAAATTTTGCGAGGCAATGGTATGTACTATGTATCATGAGGACGGACATAGCCTATTTTTTTCTGAAGAAATCGCGAAGGAAGTCGCGTGTACAGCTAGTATTATATAAGTAAAAAAATAGTTAAACAATTTGTATTAATGTTTAGATACCTAGTTCGCCCCAGGTGCAGTTTGCGAAATCACGCGACCGTAAACCGTATCTCGGCACGTTCGCGTGATTTTGCAAACTGCACCTATTCGGGCCCGAGTTTAGATTTGGGCGTAAGGTCCCTGAACTCACTACCACTATATTTACCTATCTTTGACTACCTAATCCTACTCCCACTATAATAAGATCTAGTTTTTTTTTCCTTATCTTATACTGTCCCACTGTAGAGCAAAGTTTCCTTCCATAAATCTCTGTCCTCCGCCACCTCTTGCCAACCTCTCCAGAATGAGTCAAGATCGCCAGCGTTTCTTAGGCCTTCCTTGACTGCGTCGTCCATCAAGCACCCACTGTGTGACGATCCTGGCCCATCGGTCGAGGTTCATACGCGCTACATGTCCCGCCCAATCTCATTTAGTATTATTACAAAGTAATATTACAAAAATATAGCCTATATACGAATCTAAGAATTGTATCAGATGTATCAGAATGAAATACTTGCTTACAAAATTTCTTGAAGATTTGATCGATGATACAAACATACATGGAAGCCGACTTGTCCCATTAGAATATTAGACTTCTCTTCGCTCGGTCAATAACAACCAACTTGCAACCATTCTGAAATTAGAATAAAATAGCAACCACACGTGTCAGCCAATTAACCGTCGCTAAAAAGCAACATAACTTTTTTGTGCGTCAAAAATCGGGGCTTTTCATCTCGTCTCTCGTATATAGTTCCGTCCATCTAGGACATTAATGACGCAGCTTGATAACCTCGTATCACAAATCACAAGATTACTTACTATATATTGTGTAGAGCATACCTTGACCGCTCAGTCGCTGCGGGCAATCCAAGCTTTAACTACGAAACTTTATTCAATAATACCATACCACAAAATTGGTACGAAAAAAGTACCGATGTGAATTTTGTACCTTTACAAAAAATAAAACCGGTATTTCTAATTTTTACGTAATCGTTTGACATTTGTGTGGTTTGTGTTGTGTGAACATGGCGCGGCCTTTTTGTGTGTTTTTGTGCGTTTTTGTGTTTGTGCAACAGGGGTTATGTCAATTCGGTAAGTGATTTGGATTTTTTAATAGTTGTGACATGGCGGAGATTTTTATGTGATCAATGTTGAGTTAAATTTGGTGACGCTGTTGCTAGCTTTTTTATTTCTTGTCGTCCATTTAACATTATTAACAAAACTGAAATAAGTTTGCGTAGTACCCATTCATAACATTTTAAAAGTAAATTGATTTTAAAAATAATGTAGGTAGTAAAACTTAGGTTTAAGGAGCATATTGCAAGGAACGGCATTTTATTCGGCACAAATGATACTATTTAAATTTAAAATTATGATTATGTAGTACATTACTTTCTTTTATATCGCTTTAGCAGATTTTCAGACCTCTAAATCTGACCCACAAGCCTCCTCCCAGACAGCACCTACGACAGCAATACAGGGTTATTTTTAATTCACCTAAAACCTCTCTCAGTCAGCTTCCCTACATCACACATGTCAACTTTTGTTTTATGACTTTTCACAAAACTTAATATAATAAGTTCCCGAAAAAAACGTTTCTACTTTGTATGTTTTTTGTTTGTCTTATATTTCTTTATTTACTTTGCAGCTTTTAATTTTTCTTAGCTCCTATTATATATTCATTTTTATTTGAGACCTTATTGTCATTTAGAGGCTTAATTTAATTCTCTTGTTGTATTTTTTTTTTCTAAAAATTTACCGAATTAATACAAGTATTGGAACAAAAGTTGTCAGGTAGGGAAACCGCCTACGAAAGCTTTTAGGTGAATTAAAAATAACCCTGTATTTATATGCTAAAACTATAAAATTCATACTCTTCACTTCTAAACTACTTGAAAGAGTTCATACTCTTCACTTCTAAACTACTTAGAAGAGAAGTAGTACTTCTCTTCTACTCTTCTTCTTCTTCAATAAATAAACTCCAGGCTCCGGTGTCAAACTAGATAGAGTAGATATAAAAAAATGGCAAGAGATACCCTCTACTCTGTTATGTAAAATATATATCTAGTTATATTGAAAAGTATTATGTGCCTTACTTAAAAACGTTACTCGATTTGATCTATCCTTAAAATTGGTCTGTCTCGTTTTCGCGTGTGACGATTGCCGTCAGCGAGAAGTTGACAGAGAAATTTTGAGTGTAGATCAACTTTAGTAACGTTTTTAAGTAAGGCACTTTATTCGTGCAATGAATAGGTACCTACTTGCTGAGATCAATAATAAGGATTGCTGGTGACAGACAAAATACGTGTTTATCACGTATTATTACTTACTTATCAATCATTCGTTTTAGGTATAACTACTGATATGCAGTTTCAATGCTTTTTTTGTATATATTATAAAAACAAGATAACAAATAATGGTTAAGTATACGCATACTTTTTCCTATATAATTATATCTTAATTGAATTAAAAATAGACAGATAAAACATATTTTTTATTTTATCTCTAATAACAGATGGACATCTGGCATTATGATATTATCTTAAAAACCTATAAATTTTACAATCACAGTATATTGGACAGTGAATTTAGTTAATAATTCAATATAAATGCAGAAATGGCTGGTCGAATCCAAAATATATACTTAAAACATTTACATACATAGGTATTAAAATAATGCCACAAAAATAATTAAAGTAAATTTAACCATTCATGATATTAAGCGAAAGACTCTTAAGGATTACAAGATACAAAATACTTAGTTATGTGTATGTTATGTTAGTGTAATTAAAGACCTAAAAATATTTTATAGACAAGAACTTAACTTGAATTGTCTTTAGACCTTCAACGATCTTTAATTATTTTTGTAGTGTTAGTGTTAGCTTGCATTTTGTTTAGTTAATAAAGACAAGTGCCCCATATAAAAAAAAAAACACTTAAAACCTCAATTGGACTTTTCCCCTAATAATTTGCACCACGATAAAATACTAACGCGCAACAAAAGTGTCTACAAATAATGGAAAAAAAATTGGACTTAGTATCTAAGTCATAATTTATTTTATTTTAACCTGTGTCACAGAATACATGTGTGTGTGTAGTACAAACTAATATTAACGTGCGTAAAAGTTCCATATACCTACATTTTGAATTTCGATTTTGAAAATATGGAATTGAGTTTTTAGTATTAATTGGAATTTAATTTATTTTTTAGCTTTCAAAACATGTGTTCAAATCGCGGAAGTTTAAAAGTTACTTTTGTTTTTCTCCGTACAAAATTGTTTCTAAATAAAAATAATTTAGATTAAAATTCAATATTAGATTAACATTTAAAAACCCTATTAAAGTTCAATAATAATTTTCATAATATGAAGAATCTTGTTTAAGCGTTTTTTTATGATACTGGGTGACGAGACGAGCGAAGTCGCTCGCCTGATGGCTTTTCACGCTTTCCCATAACAGCACAACGCCACTCAGAATTTTGAACTTACAGTTCAAAAACTTGGTTAGCATTGCACTGCGCTCGTCACCCCGAGATATAAGATGTCAAATCTCTCTGTGCCCTGTAATTTCGCTGGAAACATTGTCCTTCAATCCGGAACACAGTAGTGCGTCTGTTGATTTGGCAATAAGTATTATCAATAATTTTGAAGTCGGCTTTATAACGATAATTGCATGTGAGGTTCATACGATGTATTCGAGTCGACATTCATGGAAGTAGAGTAGGTATTTAGGTCTCCAATTAAAATATAAATAGTTGATTATCAATATAAAAAACCGACTTCATCAGAACTGAACCAAATTAAAATGGAACCACACGGGAAGCAACAGCTTTCAAACAAAAAAGATCAATATGGTTCACCCAGTCTTAAGTTCTAAGGTAACAAACATAAAAAAAAAGAAAAATGTCTAATTGAGTACCTCCTCTTTTTTGGAAGTCGGTTAAATAGTAATTTTAGTTGCGACGAAATATAGAAAAAAAATCTTGATTTTTGGACCTGATTGTACCGTACAAAAGTAATGGTTTGCCAAACGGGATTAAATGTATGAAGAATAAAATAGTTTACGGAACGCAACTTTTTTGTAGGTAGGTATATGACGAAGTTTACCAAATGGGATCTTACCAAACGGGATGAACCCAATTATTCTAATAGGTCATCATATCGGTCAGTTGATATATATCTGTCAAAAAATGCGGGCGCCTTTTCCTCGACATCAATTCTCATTCAATTTAATGTCAGTAACAGAGTTCCTCTTAGAGTTTTTCTTTCCCCTTACTCTGTAAGAGGAACATGAGAATTGATGTCATAATTTAATAATACATAAGTTACCTATAACTCTATTAACGTCTATACTCGTAAGATTGGTCAGGCGATATACTACTGTTAATTTATAAAAAAAATATAAGAGGATTTTGGCGTCTCACGTGCATAGCTACGAGTATCTAGCGCAAAAAAAAGTTTCTGCCAAAACTTTTAGTAAACTTGTGTATTTTCGTTAATGTTAATGTGTCATAAATTGTGCTCGAGTGTGGTGAGATAAAAAGGGGAAACGTATCTTTTCTTGATATCTCAAAAACTCCATAGAAGCCTCTAGTAACATTTCCACTATTTTATTAGGGAATGGCATTGACCTATCGTGACTTACTTTGCTTGACTTTGACTATATTTTATAAAACAAAAATATGTCAATGCTTGACACTGCAAAATGCACGTGAGACGCCAAAATCCTCTTATTTTTTTTAAATATATTAACAGTAGTATATGCCTGGCCAATCTTACGTTCACCCTTAAAAATCTGGCCAGAATCTGTTATGATAACTGTCGGTTTCCTTGTATAATGAGAGATTATAATCTAGGTCTTTTCAAGGTTTTTTTTTATTGTAAAATAGGCTTGCGCTTGGCCGCCATCTCGCCTGATGTTAAGCGATGATGTGGCCTACGATGGATCACGCTTGCCTAGAAGAAACCGATTCACTTTTGACTTGAAAACACCCAGATTGTAACTATCGGGGAACACCCATTCAGGCAGCGCATTCCACATACTGATTTGATTTTACAAACAATTTTATTTATCAAAATTAATTAAATTCTAACAATACAGACATGGTCTTATGTAGATGACAGACAAATATATTGACTACTTAGGCTACATACACCTCTAACAGTCATTTAATAACTAAAAGTTAAATAATTTTGTTACATTGTAAAACGTGATGGTTAATAAAGTATGGGTATATATTACATATAACTAAAGATACGATGCAAAATGATGAGTCTTTTGTACCAGACTCATTTTTAAACAATAAATTCCACATACTAGCAGTTCGCACAATGAAAGTGGAATCAAAGCGCTTCGTACGGGTTTTCGGAATGTCAACCATAAAGCGGTGTCGATTCAGAGCGGTTGTCGGTCACAGCAAATGCATCTTTTAAATCTGCGTGCTTACAAACAGGCGAGTTGGTGGTGAAACGTTGACATAGATGCATCTGACGCGGTAGGCAAGATGTTTTTGGTCCAGGGAGAGCCAATTTTTTTTCTGCCTAGGCATGTATATTTATTTTCTCAAACATAGCAAGATTATTCATGAAAATATCATAACAGTAATGAACCAATAACCGAGCATAATTAGGAAAATCTACGCAAATAAAACATTACGGCTTGATGTCTTCTTACGCTAACATAACAAAACTCATATATCAAATAGTTTTTACGAACGTTATTCCTACGCCCTTGAAAAAACATCCAATGTTAGTTAACCTTAGTTAGTAGTTAGTATCGGTGCACGAATGAACGAGCGTTGAACTTTATATAACATTAAATAGCCTCAATAAATACTTTAAAAACACCTATCATTAGTCGAAAATTCTAAAATCACATGTGGCCACAGGTGCGGAAAATCTACCTAGGTAATTCCCTGACTACGTTCGTTTCCCGTACAATTAATATGCTGACATGTGTGATAATTTGATAAAATTGTTTTATTAGGTATTTCCCAGAGTATTCGCATTTAATGTCTGAATCGCGTTTGATTGTACGATGTGCAGAAATAATATAGGTACAATAAGAACTTGCAATATAAGTACGCATACTTAAATAAGATATCACAATTGCAAACTGATAAACATTACAAACCCAACTGTGGACTTAAATTATATTTAAAGAATAATTATCATTATAAAACCCGTATTTCAAATTACTACTTATTTTTTAATTTTTAAGCGCTTGGACAAAACTATCGATATTGCCAAATCAACCAAAATTATTCGTATTTTTAGAGCTGTTTCAAAAACAACCACCTTGAGAGCTACATAAATAAAAAGATTCACATTAATTGGTTCACAAAAGGTAGAAGTAATCGGTGTTTATTTAATCGGTTATCGGTTAATTGAGAATCTCTGCGTCCTGGGGCCTTCGGGCTCGAAACAGCGCAGCTCGGAAAATCACGCGAACGTAAACCTAACTCACCAAGATACGGTTTTCGCATCACTTTATCAGAATCGCTTAAAACAGGTGGCCGTAAGACCCCTGAAGTTGATTAAAAACTAAATTACTCAGAAATTAACCGTAAAATTAATGTCAATTCAACTATTAATTAAAGAAAATTTAATAACCTTTTATCATCATGTTTTTTTCCAACAGGTTTCTTCCCGAGGAGAGAAGAGCGAAGACAGTCTCCCATCACATTATTTCCTAACGTGGTACGGAACACCATTTCCAACATCTTACACCCTACCAGTAACCATGGTAACCGCCCTATTACTAACGACGTTAACCAGGGTAATCAAGGTAGTCAAGGTAATCAGGGCAATCAGTATTCTACCGCAAATGACATCGCACAGAGGCCTGTTGCCTTCCCGACTAACTTTCCCGAAGAAGCACCAGTAAACCAAGGATTCACTGGTCAGGGAAACCAGGGGCATTTCACTAGTCAGAATAACCAAGGCCAATTTACAGAGCAAGGCAACCAAGGGCAATTTACGGGGCAAGGCAATCAAAGACCAACAGAGCAAGAAAGCCAAAGGCCAACAGGGCAAAGCTATGAAGGCCAATTTACAGGGCAAGGCAACCAAGGCCAATTTATAGGGCAAGGCAACCAAGGCCAATTTACAGGGCAAAGCAACCAAGGCCAATTTACAGAGCAAGGCAACCAAGGTCAATTTACGGAGCAAGGTAATCAAAGACCAACAGAACAAGAAAGCCAAAGGCCAACAGGGCAAAGCTATGACGGCCAATTTACAGGGCAAGGCAACCAAGGTCAATTCACAGGGCAAGGCAATCAAGGACAAAAAGAGCAAGGCAATGAAGAACTAAGTCAACCCCAGAATTCTGACAGTGTCCACTTTGTAAATAATGATAGTCCGAATGGTATTCCTGACTCTCAAGTCGATGTCCCTAATGATCCTGTCAATTTTGATGATAATACTACTCCAGCAAAGATTGAAACTAGTCCACCGGTTACGTCAGCTCCGGTACAAACAACGGAAGCAATGAAACCAGTGTCGTTCCCTGATACGGACTCCAGGAATAACTTCAACTACCAGCCTGTTCCAGCCTTCAGTAATTATGATTTTTATATTCTTTTGCTTACTAATAAAGTCTAATCTAAATTTTCTTATGAGAATCTGAAACGCTATTAACAATATCATAACAAGTAAGAAAAACATTTGTTTATCCTTATGAATCCTACATGATAAAATGTTAGAATCTAATTGAAATTCCACAACAGTGTAGTAAAAAAAAGTTCTTCGCCAAGATTTGTTGTTACGGAATTACACAAGAGATTCTTTGACTATACAAATTTGATGAACTTCAGCATCTAACCCTGATTATTGTTTATTTATCATTAAAGTAATTTTAAGACTAATAATCAACTCAAAATGTCTCGTGGCCTTCGGATCGGAACTAACTTCTTGATCTGTCGCAACCATATTATTATTATCAAAGTCTTCCACTATCCATTTTAAATAACTATCTTATTAATTATTACTATAATGATTTATTTATTCTAATAATTTTAAGTTGGTTAACTACATAACCAACTAAATTGTACGTGTCAGATAATCTATAATTACTATGACTATTTTCAAAATTAGGAAATAACTACATTTAATATAACTTGATAAATGTTACTTGATCAACTCATAATTGCTAAGTTAAGTATATTTAAGCTTAAAAGGATTAAAGAATCTAAATAAGTATAACCTAGATTAACCTTTGCACATCGTTTATTTTCCTTTCTAAACATATCTTACTAAGAAGCGATGGCATGTACGCTTTACAATCTGACGGCATTCGGTTTCGATCTTTGGCCTCACAGCAATGACTTGTTTAGTGCTGAAATAAATTATGACCAGTTTCGATGCCATCGCTGAAAAACTGTGAAGGAAAACATCGTGAGGAAACCGATATGTTCAATAACTTCAAAAGTTCAAAGACATAATTACATTCACCAACAAGCCATAGGCCAGCATTGGGGATTAGGGTCATCCATTCTCAGGCCTATGTCGCACAGTAATGGGAACATTATAGGCTGATAATGATGATGTTGATATCTTAATAACCTAAAGATTAATAATTGGTAAGGTATTTCTTGAGAATATAGATTATTTAGGTGCCTTCTCCTGCTCGAGCGCAGTATATTTAATTACAATGGGTTTCTCAACACGTGGTCCATAGTTATTGCGATGCTGCAGATTTATCATCGTTTCCGTTCATTGAATACGTTTCTTTAATATTCATACCTGATTACTATTGCATAAGATCATTTGCAAGTTAAAGTTTTAACAGCTTGATTTAAATTTTATTCTTTAGTTATATTATTGTAATTCTTGGATGTTACTGTAATATTATTTGTATTATCTACAGCCTTCAAAGGTATAACCAACTGATATTCGTATAGTAGGCTTAGTAGATTAGGTAGTTATTTTTATAATGTGCTTTGTTTAGTTCATATATTTGCTAAAAAAAAACACTAAAAGGGCTCTCGTGGTGAGAGGTGCCTACACAACTATAGACTGTACCTAGTGTAGACGGTCTATGCTAATGAAGATAATGCATTGACGTATATCTATGGATCGGCCCAATGGAACTTTTTCAATGTTACCTACTCAGTGGTGCGCTGAAACAACCAAAAAACACCCTAGAACTTGAACTCAGTTTGTTCAATGATAAAATGAGCTAGCGTAAGTAGC